>OW387146.1:19344510-20026257 GCA_936440205.1 Lepidonotus clava
AAGTGTTGAAAATTAGAAACGTCCTTGATTCATCTGTAATACAATTCAGAGATGCCACTTTTCCATCTTAATAAGGATCTCCGTATTTTTTTGCTTTAACATCAATTTCGAAAAAGACCCTAAATTTGAGAAGAAAATGATCTTTGTAATAAATTCCAGGTACCATAAGGTATATATAAACTATGTTTTATGTACATATGATTTGTTTCAGTATCAGAGATTTAATACTGAAGAATAGGCTACCTTGCTGCTTCCATACTAAAATACGGAAATGTGGTTTTACTGTATTCCGTATTTTTCATGTTTGAAGAGTGGCATGGTCTTCTGCCATATTAATAGAGTGCAGCCACATATTACCTTATTGCCAGCAGTCAAAATTACTTACTTGAATACACGCTTTACGTTACAGGTCTATATAGTGCTGATGAAATCATTAAGCAAATGAGATGCAAATGTATAATTTCATAGTTTAAGAAAATTTCTACTACAAACTCCGTATAATGAGATCTTTACTTATTGTACTACATGATGATGAAGACGTGGCTAGGTGGTGTACAAAAATGTGCAAAGTAATTAGGTGACATTACATTATACTTGGAGATGTTTATTCGGTCTCACAGTTATGGGGCTTGGCAACCAGACCTGAAAATATAATCTCTGAGATAATCTTAATCTTCTTTTACATCGTTTACCCCGAAATCCACTTATTCGTATTCTTATTTTGGCACTGTTAACACAAAGACATATTTTTGTTTTTTATCATATCACATATTCAGTATATATGTTTATCTGTTGTTTTTTTCACTCTTCAGAGAACCGCGAGTATTTCACAGAATTATGTTGTGTTGTGCGTGGAACGGCGGTATTTTCTGGGTATGTACGACTCTTTTTCTGTACAGGTGATAAAATCAGTTGTTATATCGAATAAATGATCATGTGATGAAAAAAGAAAGAATACATGATTATATCCATTGAAAAGATGCATAACAAAAATTATTTTGCCAATGTTGACAGCGAGACAATTTATCTTTATATCCACGAGAAGAAATGCACACATTTGTTGTAGACTTATGCATACATCGTGTTATGCACACATAGAGTTATGCATGCATAGAGTTATACATACAAAGTGCTTATGTGTTTAGAAATTACCATGACTAGTTCGCATCTAAATCACCACTTGCCTAGCCCTATGCATCTCTATCTCTATGTTTGTAAGTAATGGAAGTTACCTTTTGATGATGGCTCTCATTTAAATTGTGGTTTGCCAAAGAAAATAATTGTTTTATACACATTGATCCATCATGACTGACACATCGACAATACGTTTAATATATATTTCGTATATTTATTTCAGCTCAGCATTCTACTTTTCAACACAATCCTCCTTCCAAGTCTACACTTGTTAACTAGGTTAATATTTGGTAAGTAAACTCCGTCTTAACCAAACTTGTTTATGTAAAACCCCAACTGTCAGTAATATGTTGTTTTCCTTAGAGGGCTCGCTGCTAAACTTACCGTTGTCTTCCTTATGAGTTTTACATACATGTACTAAAATAACCATTAAAAAGGGTTGTGAACAAACATAATCAAAATCAAACCACAAGTCAGGGTGCCGCTTAAAATAGTGTCAGGGTACCAACTGCACAGGGAAAACAGGAAAAATAGCAACAACAAAAAAAAAAATCCAGACAGAGAAAACAGGGAGTTTGTAAAGTTCGCCAAAACACAGTGACTGAATGTCATTTGGCCAGGTTCTGAAATTCCTGATTCTCAAGATATTAGGTATTCAACGTTTTGTGGTTGGGTTGTCCAAAGTTTTTCTGCATGCAGAGGCTTTTAAATTTGAATAACTTGCTGGATATGACACAGGGAAAAATTGCCACAGGACAGAGAAATCTCAGGGAAAACACAGGGAATTTGAAAACGGAACTTCAGTTGGTACCCTGTATAGTGTACAGCTTAAATCATGGGGTTCAAGGCTCCCTGGTTATTACAGTTATTGCAATGTATTCCCTGGTAAACTTCAGGTGGGTCGTCAACACACGGCACGGTGTGGGGGTGGATCGGTCCGATGCTCTCGTGGACCTTCAGCGCTCTCTGGGTCCTGCCTCTGTTTGTCCTCAGCAAAGTCATTAACAGTCTCTGGTTCCAGGTAAGGGTGAAGTCACCCATCATAGAGATCATTGATATTTTGAAAAATGAACCAGACAGTAAATGAAATGAATAACTATAGGCTTTCGATAAAAAGTAACTTAAGGTGAAAAATAATTCAGTGATAAACCCCAATTCCTATATTTGGAATTTCAAGAAGTCTGGAAGCCTGTCTACAGAGATGCTACTTTCCTTCCATATTTTTCAAAAGCCCTTAATTTTAAGAAAAAAATCTAAATTTCACTTTTTTTCAGAGCTATATTTTTTTTCAGGTAATACAAAGCATTCATATACTTGCACTAATGTTTACTTCAGTATGATAGCCATGAAACTAAAGTACAGACTACCTTAGCTGTTTTCTTCCTGAACTATGGAAATGTAGTTTCAATTTTCTTCATATTTGTCATATCTGAGGAGTGGCATCTTTGTTTTTATGAGTTCTGGTAATTCAGATTTCTTTTCTTATCATAAATCAGGACATTGCTGATGCGGCATATAGGCGGTCGCGAGGCCGGCCGCAGTTGTTATCGAGCCTAGGCCGAATCATCGCTGACATCCTATTCTCACTACTGCTACAGAGTCTCTTTCTCATACAGGTAGGCCAGAACAACCTTCAGGAGTTCACTCATATGTCAAGAACTAGTTAAATATGTTATAGCTTAACATAAATGGGTATTTAAACCTTTATCTCAGTGTTTGCATAAGACGTTTAATTTGATTAATTTTTAGTATTAGAAATGTCTGAAAACCAGGAAGGAAATCCCCTTTTCTTTTCTTTTGCCTAACAATTTATCGCTGTAAATTGAACCCACTCAGGGCCAAATTTTTGGCCTATGTCTTTGAAACTGATTAGGCTGATCAGGTGTATAAAAATTATTTTTTTAATTAGATATTTGGTTTGTCACAACAAAGTATTGATGTCCCAGCAAAATTATCCCAAATGGGAATTTTTAGATGTAAAATCTTTGGTGAGATAAAATCACTAATCATAAGACAACTGATAATCAATTATTAAGATATATTATTGACCCTACTTCATGTCATTGTATGGGTTGTTTAGGGGATGTTGGCGAGTCTGCTTCCCATCGCCGCGGTAGGCCAGCTGGTGTCGATGCTCCATCTCTGTCTGCTCTACTCACTCTATGCCTTTGAGTACAAGTGGTTCAATATGGGTAGGTTGTCCATTTTTACAGTTTCTGAAACATGCTCTTGTGGTTTGATCCCAGGGTATTTAATTTTACTCTTTTCTAGAGAGAATTTATAACCATACTGTTTGCTTCTTACTTCAACCATAGAAAGATAGATTAAAAGAATTTTGTAATTTCTTATGTTTATAAAGTTGTGGTATTTTGAAGGGTGCTAAAATTAGGAGAAAATAGTAAACGATTTTATTTTAAGATAAAGAGCAGTGCTCATTTCATTTCACAATAAAACTTACAAGTCTTTCTTGTCTGCTCCAATTTTTGGGCTCTGTAAGTAAACATTTTCAATAATAACATCAAATGAAAACCTTCTTTCACACAGTTTTGTGACTGATGTATTTTGCTCTTTGTGTTAGGTTGGGAGGTGCACAAGCGCCTGTCACATATTGAGAACAACTGGCCGTACTTTGTCGGCTTCGGTCTACCACTCGCCATCCTCACCTCGCTGCCCTCCTCCTACATCATCAGGTCAGGGGCAGATATATCTTAAATTTACTTACTATACTCAAGCAGGATTCCCACACAGGTCTTAAAAGGTCTTTAATGGATTTTCTCAAATTTAAGGCCTTAAAAGGGCCTAAATTTTGATGGTTTTGAAGCTAGAGGTCTTAAATGGAATTTTTGGAGAAATTGAAATGAAGTTAACATGAAAATTTGAAATCCCACTTTCAAACCAGTACACTTAGTTCAGATTTAAAACATAAGACATTTTCTGAAATTTTCTTTTCACGTGGACGACAGGTCTTTATTTTCCCAAATCTTGGTCAAAAATCCATGGGAACCCTGCAAAGTGGTGCACTGATAAAGTGATGACAGCACCCATTGGACCAGAAAAGTACTTCTCCTTTGTGTGTGTGTGTTTTTTTGTTGTTTTTTTTATAAAGTCTCTCTTTTATTTAGGCCGTCCTAAAATCTGTGTCTGGTTGAGCAGGTGGCGTAAATAAACTTCACCCATGCAGCGAGGAACTTTTTTTTCCACGCAAAGAGCATGCCATTATGAAAAATCAGTGTACATAGTACGGTTAAATAAAAAAGATAAATATAAAAAAAAAACGTTCAAAATATCCATACATAATCTTTTACTCAAACGACAATATCGGTAATAATCCAAGTATTTTAAGTATAGATTTTATATGGCTCTCATAAAGTGTTTTTTTGTGAGCCCTTAATTATAGTTTTTAGTATTGTAGCTTATGGGAAGGGCTCACTCAATCAGTCACGTCTTTTGTAGGTATTTGGGCTTTGATCTGATTGCCCGGTTACACAATCTTACATACAAGTAGCTACAGGCCTTTGTCCACTGGAATGCATTTGTAAGCAAGGACAATTAGTGTGCATCAAGTGTAATTGAGTGGGCAGGCCTCTCCCCTGCACCCTCCCCCACCCCCACTCCTTGAACTCAGGTCAAGGAGTGGGGGTGGGGGAGGGTGCAGTTTGAGAAGCCAGAAGTGGGTTACATAACCAGTACTTGAGCCACCCTCTTGGTGGGTGGGTCCAGGGACCTAGCACTGGTAGTAGGAGCCCCTTTCCTAAGCCCCTCCCTGAGTTGTGTGTGACAGGAGGAGTGGTGGTGGTAGTCTACTGGTGGTGATCACTACTCAACACAATGAAATGTCCATTGTTGTGTTAAGGGCGAACATCGATCGTTCCCACGATCGGAACTTTGATAGTCATTTGCTTCTTGTTCTTTTTTCAGTGGTTGCGTGTTCTCCATCCTTTTCCCCCTCTTCATCATCAGTGGTAACGAAGCTGACACTCTCTCAGAAACCTTGTAAGTGTTTATGATTAAATAATTTATTATTGCACAAATTATATAAGGAGAAATCCTGGGCACATATTTTCACGAGTAATAAGGGGCCTTTCATTAAATACGTACAAATCAAGGGGGGATGGACATTTTTGAAAATGTGCGTATATATTAGTACAAGTCTTATGCGTACTTTCTCCCAATGGAGATGGGGTGGTTTGAGATTTTTTTAAATGTGCGTACGTTTTTTAATGGAAGGCCTCATATATCACTAAGGCACTTAGTGATATATGGAATCACTACTCTAGGAAACATTCATAATCACACACTGATAAGGGAATTATTAACCTAATCAGGAGCAAAAAATTGGTTCCGTAGTATGAAAGTTGTTTGCAGAAATTCTAATTTTAGCTAGGTACGAAAAAAAGATTAATAATCGCAAACCTATCATTTAATATAGGCATTTACCATTTATAACTAATTGCTCATGGTATACATGACTTGGGATTGACCAGAATTTCAACAAAACGTAACACAGTAAAGCTTGAATTAAATTTAAATTTCATATTTTCATTTTAGCGATTATCCGCTGAAGCTGTTTTCACCCGTGGTGGCAATAAGCGACGCCATCTTCCGACAGTCGATCAGAAAAACCGCCCCCTCCAGTGCCAAGTCGACTCCGGTCAAACAAGTCAAGCCGGTCAAAGGACAACCGTCTCAGCGGTGAACCCAATGTTTCATGTATTTGGTGCATCTTCTTAGTGATATATGCACTCAAATGGTAGGGTGCGCATTTTGACCTTTCCAAGCATTTTACTTACACATTAATAGGAACAAACTATTAATTGCATTAAAACTATTCCTGAAATTTTACTTTGTCAAGCTTAAACACTTTGGAGAAGTCATGTATGCCATATTTTTCTGATATATGTGAACTTAGATGTTTTGGGGGGAAAATTTCAGACCCTTTCTTTCTTAATACTTCTTTTTCAAGACCTTTTCTAAAAGGGGAGTGTTTGGAAAGGTCTTAATACGATCAAGATATGGCTTTGATGAGAAATACAAAACCTGTGTTTAACCTGTGATCACAATAAAGTGAACAAAACCCAAGAAAACAATTCTTTATCTAGTACCCCTCGAGCTGGTAGTTCAGCAAATCCTTTATAATATTAAGTCTTGAATGCCTAACGTAAAAACCCAAGCGAATTGACAATTGTAATAGTAAGTTAGATACTCTTTGTCATGTTTGAAGTCAAGATATGAGTTAGATATCTAATCGTTGATAGACTTCAATGAGGCCTTGAGCAAAATCTTTGTATTTTATTAAATGTGACTTCAGTAAATTGACTATGTATCAAATTGCATGATGTATCAAAGTTTTAATATCAAACTGGCATCTTATAGGCCATAACCACAATTGTACTATCCTCCTCTGCCTCCTTTGACTCAGAGTAAGGCTGAAAATTGTCTTTTTTGCAGGCTCTCTGCTCCTCTCCCACCCTCCAGAAACAAGTTATTTCCTCCAATACTCTAAACTAGGACATGCCATAAGTAAAGACTTGTAGGTACTACATTTATGCATTGGGGTGTTTTTATACAAAGAATTAATAAGCGTGTGCAATCACAGTGTTCTGCTGAGTAGGAAACATTGATGTCTTGACAATGAAATTTGAATTTCATACGAATGAAAAATAACATGTTCTAAGTTTCTTATGAAATGAAACTGATGGATTTTAGTGTGCCAGAGTACTGCTGTTAATAGAAATGATATACAAAATGGTTGTTCTTGTGAACTCTTCTACTTGGCCATCTAGGGAAAGTTCAACATAAATTAGTCATACCTACTAATAATTACCCGAAAACAACGGAGGCAACTCAATGGAACTTTCTGCAAAGTTAGGACTTATTTGACATTCATTTGGTCAATATTCTTTGTATAATTCAAATGAACTGTAGATTACACCAAAATAGACAAACTAGTTCATGCCAATCAACCATTGAAGAAGCCAGTCCACAGTGCTGATTTGGAAGATTTCTATGTCAGTTACATCTAAACTCCAGTTCTTTACATTACACATTTTTTGGGAAAAAAAGCAGTAAGCTGTCAGCACCACTCCTCATTTTCATGGTTTTCAAAATGCTTTGAGTTTTGTTTGTGTGATAAAATATAGAAGAATCTTTGAGGTAGTCCTCGGGTGGCTGTATGACCAGTGGGGATCTTAGGAACCTCAGGTTTTGCTGTATTCCACATACCAAAAATGCACCGCCGATTTGCAGCTCCTCACTTTCGGTAATACAGATATGTAATCAGCGGCTCCACAGATAAAATTACCAACATGTTGGTAAATCTTTCCTGCTGATTTTGTATCTCAAGCCAATTTTATAGGTGAAAATTGGCAGCCCGGACTTTCGGCAGACTTTCAGTAGACTTTCGGTGGCTGAAAGTCCGGGCTGCCGGTATAGAACGTTGCCATGGAGAGGTTCAATTTCGGCAGCGCGTACTTTAGGTATGTGGAATACGGCCTTTAGGTTTTTTGTATCGGTACCTGGTAGGTTGTAGAGCCATCCCAGATGCCCCTTTCGGTTCTTCTGATATCAATTTTGTGTTCATTATTCTACTAATCATTATTAGGGATATTTCCATAAAAAAATCAATATAATAATTCTATGTTTAATGTATAATCTTTGTCACTCGTAGCAAGTCTTAGTTCAAATAATTTATCAGCATGCATTTTTGCTTTAGAAAGAAATTTGCTTGAACTGCCATTGAAAAGCAGAGTTCTTATCATTTTATTTAATATTGTTTTCAACTTTGATACATGATCATTTCAGGGTAAAAAAATAATTGGTGTGTATCTAGTTTGGTATGTTAAAATGCACTTGCACCTCTTCAATACAGAGAATTTCGGTTTGGGTTAATCACTAATAATTCATAATTGGCCAGGAGGGTTGAGTGTCATATTCAGATTACTTCAGGAATGACTGCAATGACTGAATATTTCCTGCTTTATACAAAAGCAGTTCTTCTTAGAATTACCTGCCTTAATTTGCACGATGTCGGTCGGTGTACGAAAAAGTTCAAGTTTTTTTGTGATCATAGTCTGAGTTCACTTTTGTACAAACAAAAACAAGTTGATCAGATGAAACATGTTTATGCTATTTATAGAGTGGAAGTTGTAGAAAGTGACTGGTGTAATTGAACCTACAATGGACAAAATATGGATCAGTGAAGTGGCAGTATAGGGGTTTCATATTTCAGGGTTTCAGAGAATCTAAAGCCTCATACTCACTGGGCTGAGTCACTGCACAAATTGGCAGATAACTGGCAATAGAATTGGCTAATTTTTGCACGGTTTCAGATCACTAGTTAATATACAATATTGAAATGTACATGTTTGATATAAATAGTGCTATCATCGGCCAATTATTCTGGTAGAATCAGACGACTTTAGCACTGATCAGTCAGCCGACTTGGTCAGAATCGCCCAGCGAGTATGCGGCTTGAGGTATTGGATTTTTAAATTCATTCATGTCAGTTACGTATATTTAATTGAAGTGTGAGGGTCTAAACTTGATGTTGAAGGGATCTTTTTATCATCCAATGGCATAATATAAACTGTGAAGATGGGTCAGGCATAAGTGTGTGTAATCTCAGCTTATAATTACTATGTTCGTAACTGTAACTAATTTTGCTGATCAGGGAAATCTTGCTCAAGATCAGCAATTTTGTCATTTACCAAAATTGATGGTATTATTGCAAAATAGTATCAAAGAGGGATACTCAGATGTAAAATTCATTCATGATAAACAGAATCTCTAATTGTGAGACACTGATCAAGATTTCCCTGATCAGCCAAATTAGTTACGAAGATATGGCATCAGGCTAATTTAGGTGGGCCTCATCGTGAGTGAATCCATCCCCCACAAAAGGCATTGACACTAGGTAATCCCTCTCTGGTTATTTTGCAATGACATTCTTTTTGTGAGGAACTGAATTTCTTATTATGACACACGAAATCAAAATACAAATACTAAGACCAATTCGCCTAATAAGTCGCGAAAATATGTTCCCTGGTTTGTAAATCAGGATATGACAATCTTGCAAATCTGCTACAAAGACCTTTTTCCTGTCTTAAAGATCTGTATACAAGTACAACAATTTTGAAATTATTGTTGTAATGGTTACTTATAGTTTTCAGATTTTACCCATTTCATAACACTTGCATCACACTAGACGTGTAGAAGTATAACAGACAGCAAGGTATTTCCCAAAACTTTAATTCAACTTAATGATTTCTTCAAGATCTGAAGGAAGTTATAAGCATAAACCACTATTAATGCTTCATTATCCTTTATTTGTCAATGAGAAATTAAAACAGAGAGTACAAAGAAAATCCAAACTTCTGATTACAAACACATTTTGTGTACTGTAGAGTTTATGAATATATTTATATTTATAATTGTATTTATAATATGATGCCAACTTCCATAGTTGTAGTTGTATGTATATACCATTTATATACTCCTATGTTGTAAATATGTGAATATTTCTTGAACCATAGTACTTATGAATAGAAAGGTGTCTTGCAATTGATATTCTAGAAAAAATGCTCGTTTGTGATTTCACAAGCACTACCGATTAGAATTGAAATGATGTAGAGCTATGTAATACACAAGTGTTTTGCCAGTATTGTTTATAATTATTTATTTATATATCCAAAACCTCTCAGAGATTATGAACATCTATATATTATTGCGCTTGTGGTGCTTATGCAAAAGATGAAGTTGAAGTCTTGTATTCAAATAAATATGTGAAGAAAATTATTTGCTTTGTTATATTTGTTATTAATGAGCCAACAACTTTCAACCAAATACTACTAAAGGTCAAATAATAAAGAACAATCCACTTGGCCAAAGATAGTGTGAGTATAATCTTGCTTGTGCACTAATACTCTGAGTAGAAGTACCGTAAAACCCCTAATTTAAGCCGCGGCTTAAATAAGGGTTAGTTTGTGAAATAAGACCTTATTAGGCCTCCACTTTAAGGGTGCGGCTTAAATTAGGGGTTTACACAACCTTGAGTCCAATGGCACACAATAAAAAATTGTGAAAAAAAATGCCCAAAAATTAACCCCTAAGTTGGGGTGCGGCTTAAATTAGGGTGCGGCTTAAATTAGGGGTTTTACGGTAGGTAATTCGTGCAATTCATTATCCAACCAACCACACTGTGCAAAAATTAGGTGGCTGTGGGTACTTACTCTCACTTTTTCTAAAATATAATGATTTTCTCAATTCTAGCACACTAGTTGTATAATGGGGGTTTGGGGGTTGTGCCCTCAAGCTCCCCTCTCTTTTCTATTGATTAGTCAAAGCTCTTGAAACTTCAAATTTTGACGTTTTCAAAAGCTTTAACTAATTACTTCTTACACACTATATAGTTGAAGGGATGAGTCCCCCCCCCCCCCCCAACACTTATATTAACTTATGGACCTTAATCCATCATTCATATTGACTAGTGAGGAGCCCCCAAATTAACGATCCCTATAATCAACACTTGAATACAATTGTCTATGAGTATAAATGACCACTTCTGTCAATACGTGTGCATGTATTGGTGTCCAACAAAATCCTTTTATGATGGAGATAGGAAATTCTATAAAAACTAAGTGAAACAAAGCAGAAACGTTCATGTTCAAATCAATCCAAATGAGGATACTTTCACAGAGAGAAAAATTAAATAATAAAACTAATGCACATTCATTTTTGGCAACAGTACCAAGCCTTATTTTTGGTGCAGGGATCAAAAACTTCCTCCATTGCTTCCTCTGACAGTAGAACTCTTAAGGACCATACCCATAGGCAGATTTTCACAGAGTCAGCCGACCAATCAGTGCTAAAATCAGACGGTTCTACAAAATAATCGGCCGACTCTGGCATCAATTTACATTCAACATACCGGTACATTTCAATACCACCTAGGCCTAATGATGGGCGATCACTCAAATATATAATCAGCAGTCAGCATATTGCACAAGTGAGTATTGGACTTTAGTTACAAAGAATGTGCCCAAAAGAAGCAACCAATTTATTGATAGGGGGCACCTGAAATGTGATAATATTTTAGAGATTGTTCTTTTTCAATAGCGTGCTGCCCTGCTAGCGGAACAGGCCTGAACCAACTGATTGGGATGTGGAGTCCTTTGGGCCAAAATAATATTATGAAGAGTACACTAGCCAAGAATGGCTAAACAACAAGCATCTCTACATTGTCTCCGTAGTTCAGGCATGATATTTTTTAAAGGAAAAGTTGGATCATAGTGATATTCTTCACTCCATCCTTTTCAGGTATTGCAAGAGATCAGCATGCAAATAATGGATAGTTCAAGAATATAAATACCCTATATAGCAAATGATATGCTTTTTATAGTTCCTTGGCCAGAATATAAAAAGTACACTATCCATAAAGTATATTCTTAAAATGCTCTTCTATGTTGTCCCTGTGGTCTTATTTTGCATCAGTGGACATACCCTTCCATAGTTTCCACTGCCAATAGAATTCTTAGTTGCCAACATGATGAACACCAATGTTGTCATTATAGTCATTGCATTGTTGAGGTGTTTCAGATGGGCTGGAGTGCGATGGGCGGGTGGTGGTGCGTACAATTTGTTTTCCACCTCCATTGTTACCGTTTCTGTTTGTAGCTGGTTAGATACAGGTACGTTAAAGGAAAACTTGCACATAAATTTACAACGTGCGATTTCTTGTGTAATCAACTTGACTTAGGTATTCTAAAAATACTTCAAAAGTAAAAACATGAAAATGTTGAGGTCCTAGGGAATTATCCAGGAAAGGAATTTAATTTTGGCAATTCCCTGGCTGTTGAGCTGCTTAGTACTCCCCTTGCTACGTCACAGCTATGGGAATTCCTTCCAGAATTCCTTTTGGATTCCCTCATTAATGAATAATCGTGGAAGGATATATATTTTAATTTATTATGAGTTGCAGTGGGCCACATATAACAAATTTGGGTTAGAGAGCATAAACTTTGTTCCAAATTATACAGGGATGGGGATTCCCTTCTAAGGGAAGATGGGATTCCCCAATAACTCCCCTTGCTACGTCATAAACTAGGGGAATTCCCTTAAAAATGAAATAAAATGCAAGTTTTTCAATGTCCTGCCATTGTGTGGAAACTAGGAATCTTCCTGCGATTTTGCTCATAGTGAAAGGGCATGTTGTAAATAAGATGCTGATTTTAATTCATTGAAAAATAACTATGCTTTAGTTATGTGCAAGCTTTCCTTTAAAGTGTGAGTAGCTGCATCAGATTGGGGCTGGCTGGTGAAGTTTAACTGGTAGGTCAGGATTAAGATGTCTAGACTGAGAATGATACAGGTGATTTTCAGGCATGATTTTTTATTAAACGAAAAGTTTGATAATAGCGATATTCTTCACTTCTTTCTTTTCAGATGCTGCAAGAGATAAGCATGCAAATTATGGATATTTCAAGAATATAAATGCCAGATAGCAAATGTATGCTTTTCATAAGATCTAATTCCTTGACCAGAATATAAAAAATACACTCTGTATACATAAATGATATTTAACACAGTGATCTATGTTGTCCCTCTAGTCTTACTTTAAATCAAGGAACAAACCCTTCAAAAGCTTCCACTGGCAATTGAATTCTTAGTTCCCAAAAAGATGAACACTAATGCTCTCACTGTAGTCATTGCATTGTCAAGATATTGTAAAAGGTAGGTATGATAGTACTAATATATATAGTAATTATAAGCTTTTAATCAGTTTTAATTCCTTAGCCAGAAAAGAAAAAAAAGTACACTATCCCTTGACTGCTATTAAAAAAGCTCTTCTACGTTGTCCCTGTGGTCTTATTTTGCATCAGTGGACATACCCTTCCATAGCTTCCACTGCCAATAGAATTCTTAGTTGCCAACAAGATGAACACCAATGCTGTCATTATAGTCATTGCATTGTTGAGGTGTTTCAGATGGGCTGGAGTGCGATGGGCGGGTGGTGGTGCGTACAATTTGTTCTCCACTTCCATTGTTACTGCTTCTGTCTGCGGTTGGTTAGATACGGGTACTTCTGTAGAGGGGACGATCACATTGGTGGGCTGGTAGGTGTTGTTTGATGGGTAGGTCAGGGTACCCAAGACCAGGCTGAGTACAATACAGGCTATGTTCAGGAGAAGGCACAGGAATAGAAGGACCATCAATGGCAGGTAATATGGCTCAGAATCTGAAAGGAAATTGACACATTGATCTGTGATTGGTATAATATTTTTCAAAGAAACCTAATGGATCTGAAACCCTCATTTGATTAGATCAGTCCTATTCAACTTGAGTAAACGTTACGTAGGGTTTATTTGCATCTTCTCCCTTAATACATAATTCTATATGCCATTCTTCAAAAGTTGCTTCCCATGAAGTTTGCTCTCAATTATCTCTTACTAATACACATGGGGTAGCAGTAACATTAACTGAGCTAGTTCTTCACTCAATAAAATAATTATTAATGATCACTCACTGGGAAATGCACAAAGTTTAGCACTTGGCCCTTAAGTTATACTGACTGTTCTTTCTGAAATCGCAGATCCGACCCTGTGACATTGTGAAAGGTCTCACCTGGTCTGTAAATGTCTGCCAATGTTTAAGATCTTACCTAGTCCAGCCCTGTAAATGTCCACCAATATGTAAGGTCCAACCTTGTCCTGCCCAGTAAATGTCCCACGATGTATAAAGCCCCATACCCACTAAGCAACTTTTACAGAGTTGGGCAACAAATTAGTGCTAAAATCAGCCAATTCTACAGCTGGAGTCAGCCAATTTTAGTGACAATTCAGATCTAACCTGCACAATTCAATATACCATACTAATTGGTGATCATAATAATTGGCCGATTCTAGCGGTGATCCTTTGCCCAACTCTCTAAAAGTTTGCTTAGTGGGTATGGGGCTTGAGGTCTTACTTGGTCCTGTCCTGTAAACGTCCACCAATTTTAAGGTCTTACCTTGTGCTACCCTGTAAATGTCCACTAATGTGTAATATCTCACATGATCCTGCTCTATAAATGTCTCCCAATGTATAAGGTCCTACCTGATCCTGCCCTGTAAATGTCCCCCTATGTGTAAGGTCTTTCTTGGTCCAGCCCTATAAATGTCCCCCAACATGTAAGGTCCTACCCTGTAATTGTCCCCCAATGTGTAAGGTCTTGCTTGGTCCTGCCCTTTGAATGTCGGCCAATTTTAAGGTCTTACCTGATCCTGCCCTATAAATGTCCCCCATTGTATAAGGTCCTACCTGATCCTACCCTGTAAATGTCCCCAATGTATAAGGTCCTACCTGATCCTGCCCTGTAAATGTCCCACAATGTATAAGGTCCTACCTGATCCTGCCCTGTAAATGTCCCACAATGTATAAGGTCCTACCTGATCCTGCCCTGTAAATGTCCGCCAATATGTAAGGTATTGCCTTTCCTGCCCTGTGAATGTCCACTTATGTGTAATATCTCACCTGGTCCAGCCCTGTAAATGTCTGCTAATTCTGTGATATTCTCAGCCAAGATACCTCCACTCAGCATAAGGTTGCCACCCGACTTGGTGGTAGCATAGATGTCGAACTGTGATGTATAAACAAAATATTAGACTTCACAATCAAGATTAGTAATAGCCAAGAGCAATCCAAATAGATTATTAGCGTTTGGTGCTATATGTTGGACTTTATTAAACCAGGAAGTGGTAATCTCTAAAAAGTAATTGTTTTTACAAGCAAATTATCAAGATGTGGCAAAAGTTATCAAATTCTAGAGATAAATGTCCATGAGTTTCATGAGTTTCCCTCAGGTGAATTTAGGTTGAATAATTGCTCAAGATGTTTTGAATTCTGAACGATAACAATTATAAATTCATCACCAATATGGCATCTAGCCAATTGTGTGCAGTGGGATATCATCTGCACAACGTCTATAAGCAATCTCATGGTTGTGTGATTAGCACAGCCTTCTTTTTTAAAAAAAAATAATGAAATCCTTACAAAAAAGCTTCAAAGAGGATCTATTTTTGCAAATACTTTCTGTGACCCACAGAATGGTTTATCAAAAGATACTAATAATAACACATTGATTAGTGACCAATTAGCATAATTAGTTACAAAAATTAGTAACTTACCGCTGGCTTCCTTCCAGCACATCCCTGGTCCTGGTTTCCGTTACTCATCATGAAAAATTTCCTCACAATTCTTTTTTGTTTTTCCAAGTGGAATAATTTCTCTCAATATCCTCAGCGATTGGACAGAACGTATGTCAGTGAAGACAGTTTTTTTCCATAAAATTTGACTTTAACTGTTTAAATATGTGTTTTTGTCAGAAGTGTCATTGAATCTGAGTATGAGGAGACGTTGAAAGGAAGTGCAAGTTGTAAGTGTGTATATCCCGTGTATATAACGTTTGAAATTGATCCCGTTTTGATTGTATTCTCATTGATTTATCTTGTTGCCACTCTATAATACTCCATTCAACAGCAGGGACTTGATCAAAAGGCATAAGCTTAGAGCCCTTAATATTTGATGAGGTCCCTTCGTTTTTATCTAAAGAACACTTTCTGACCGAATGGGAAATCCCACACAGCTAAGTGCATGATGACTATGAATCCATAGACCTTGGCACTGTGTTCATGTTCATGATGGATTCTCACACGACTCTGAAAAAGAAAACGTAATATATTAGCTCATAACATTTTTTCTCTATGTTAAGTATAAGTCTCCACCAAAAGGTTAGTGGGGTCTGGGCCCATATCTTCGTAACTCATTTGGCTGATCAGGGAAACCTTGATCAGTGTCTCATGATTAGAGATTCTGTCTATCATGAACAAATTTCACATCTGAGTATCCCTCTTTGATACATCTTTACAATAATACCATTAATTTTGGTAAATGACAAAGTTGCTGATCTTGAGGCACTGATCAAAATTCCCCTGATCAGCCAAATTAGTTACGAATTACTTGACTCCTGGACTCCCCTCCCCCTGGATCAGTCAGTGTCATCACGAGTGTCATAATACTATATATATATATATATATATATATATATATATAATTTACCTGAATACAAAATATTAGTAAGGGGCCTTCCATTAAGTACATACGCAGCAAGGGGGGTGGGGGTCTGAATTTTTTGAAAATTTGCGTACTTTCCTATACATATCCAATGCGTACTTTAGCTCAATGGGGGGTGGGGGGTCTACAATTTAGGAAAATTTGCGTACGTACTAAATAGAAGGCCCCTAAAAGTTGTGCATATCTCTGCTTTATTTGCAAGAGTGCAATTCATGGATAAACACACATGCCTGTCTATTGGAGAAGCTATAGAAAATCGTTTCTTCAAATACTACTATTTGATGAGCGATGATTGAGTAGCGTTCAATGGCGGATTTAGAGGAGGGTGCGTGGTTGCGGGCACGGGCATGAACTCTCTAGATGGCGCTACCCATGTCTCACAGTTACTTATAATACTAACAGGGTAAGAACCTAAAACTGTACCCTGCAGTTTGCACAGACATTTATTTTGGATTTATGCCTAAACTATTATGTTTTTTTTGTGAAAAAAACAAGGGTTTGTATTTCAGACAAATGATAAAAACAATTGGCTGTCGTGTTTTATTGATATTTATGCTCAATAAATGGCAATTGACAAATTTATTGAAAAAAATGCAACCCCACCCAGCATAGCAGCATACCATATATGGCAATGCCCTTATTTGGAAAGGACTTTATGAATGGAGGTCACATGACCAACCACATAGGGCAATGTGCATATATGCCAATTGGTAATTATAGGCAATGGACAATTGTAATTATAACTCCTATGCATTTTAAAACCTTTATTTGACCATAGTTTTCTAGTTTTTATATAATATGCATTACTATTTCCTTCAAACAGGTTAATTAGGACATGGTAGGATAGGGGAATCCCGTGTGACATCACAATGTTAGTTATACAAGAGGCCCCCATATGGGGGCTCTGAACAAACAACTTCCTGGTTTACATAAAACTGTACTCTCATACAAGACAGGCATTTGTGCCTCTGACATCACAGTAACCGGTGGCCTAGTGGCTAAGGTGCAGGGCTTCAAATCAGGAGGTTGGAGGTTCAAATCCCAGATGATCATCTTATTAGTTATTTTTCAATTCCTATCATTTTAACCATTTATATTACATATATTCATACCCTGAGAAACAAATATATGAATTACCCTGGGATACTTACACATATAAATTATATCTTTATTTTGTAAGAAGGGTACCATTATATAAATAGCATAAAATACTACTACTTGCACTTTGACATAATTCATTATATATGTATAAATAAATGTTACTCTAAAGAAGGTAGGAAGGTAGATACATATGGCCTAATGGTTAGAGAGATCATCTGCCGATATAAAGGTTAAGAGTTCAAACCAGGATGTAACCTTTTTATACTTTACTATACTGTAAACTGAAAATGACATTTGTGTGATAAATACAATATAACTTGTGGATAAATACTTGCCACTTACATAGATCTATATGGTTTTAAAATTCTGTTTTATATTTTGCAATAATTCCTAAAATGGGTTTATTTGTAAAAGAAAAAGTGCTTGACTAGCCATGGGTGGGACTTGAACCACCAACTTTCAGATTTGAAGCTCTAAGCTCTAAGCAGTAGGCTAGTTTGTCACATAGTAAAGGAGGGTGTTCATGAATGGTATGAGCATATAGCTTCTAACTTGTTACCTGTGATCACTTTACAGAATATTTGAACAACTTTGGGGAAACCCTTTTAGCACTAAAAATAACCAACCAACCCAGTCAATGAGTTGCATTCTGACCAGTAAAGGGGCACTGAAGGGGGAAACTATACATACAGCTACATTTACCTGTAAAATAGGCCACAGAATAATACAAAACAAACTGTAATAATTATGATTCATTTTAATACAAATCAGACAAATATGATAAGTTAGATATGTTTTTCCTATTCAAACTAGAAATAAAACTAGGTCATTTACTGTGGTCTTGTGTGAATCCTATGAGTCTGCTGGTCATCAGCTTATAGGTTTTGACAGGCACCAGCTAAAAACAAAATGGCGAGTGTGCTACCCTTTCTATTCTTATAGTTCTAATCAGGAACCCTGGTGCCATCTGGAGGGTTCATGCCCGTGGTTGCGGGGCGCCCCTCCTTTTTTTGTGGCCAATTTTAGATTTTTTATAATGTGAAATTCGGGAAAATATAGGTCGTGCCCGCCCTTTCTATTAGCACACCCACACCTTTTCAATAAGCTGGATCCGCCACCGACTTGTTCCATAATATATGAACAATTATGGGTTTATACTAGAAAAAGCAAATGTTTATAGTTGGAACGATAAACGTTCATTCATAAGACAATGGATAGATATTGATCTGGATGGGATTTATTCAATTTGAATATACAGATTAGATCTCAGTTTATATGAAATAGGAGTAAGTCCATTCTTAAGGCCTACAAAATCATATTAACTATTCGGCTATCCATGCAGAACGACCCTGATTAGTGGACCTTCCCTAACTTCTTTCGGGGATTTTTTTTTCAGAATTACTTAAAGGGCAGAAAATGACACATACTGTTTTATGGTTTCATACAACTCATTCTTTATTCTAACGAATACTGTAGCAACTGTTTGGAAGAAATTAATGGTGTTCAAATCCTTAAGTCACTCATTTGAATCAGTAAGATATATGTTTTAAAAAATCGAAATTAAAAGATAAATCTACTTACCCACCTATTTCTTTTAGCCAAGAAATCTGAATACAAACATTTCTGGCCTTATTGTAATTGCAAATCTAACATTACACTACACACAAAAATGGTTGTACATACATAAAACAGAAAATAAACAAGTCTTATAATATAGACAGTGTGCAGACGACGTCATAATGTATAGAATGGGACTGGGCACCATATTCATGATTAAGTGAAACTTATCATTATTCACATTAAACAAAGATCCAGGGACAAATTTATGTTAGATTTCGCCAAAATATTTATGATAATTTATGTCATAAGACTCTTTTCTATTGCTTAGAATTGATAAATTCAACATATATCTAAAATTCACATGGTCCTGAAGATCATAATTTACAGTGATTACGTCTGCACAAGGTCTATTTGTCGTACACTTCGCCATTAAAGTCTTCATAGTGCGGGTTGATTAGGATAAATCAGGCTCATAAACTGAGTGTAATTGGGTCACTGTCATCATCTATTGTCTCCCATCATTACTCATCTGCATGGGGCCCTAGAGGGGTTGTAGAAGGGGGATACCCATGTCGCGACGGTGAATTTTCAAAATTTTTGATAATTTAAATAATTAGTAATTTTAAGTAGTAATTAATTAGTTTTGTATTTAGTAATTTCAATTAGTAATTAGTAATTAATTAGTAATTGGTAATTTCTAGTAATTTTAATAGCAACGTCCCATGTCTTTTTTGCAAGTGAAGTTCCATGTCCCATTTCGAATTTTAGAAATGCCCATATCCTATATATCATTATGGATGAATTATATATAAGTTGATGCGAACTGTTGCTATGCCCTATTTCGCACGGTCAAATTTAAGAAATAGCCATGTCACTCTGTTGATTTTAGGGGTCATCCTGCAGAAGGGAATCCGTGTTAATTGCTAGTCTCTATGAATAACATGCAGTATATCCTCACTCTGTTCTATCGTGTAATGGGCCACTAGACACAGTTATCCTTAAGAAAATTAAGAATAGTTTTATGTACAACTTATTCATTCCTCGTAAGGAAAGGCTGGATGCTGCCTTGAAAGATTCCGTTTTGGAATATAAAAAATACTCATGGCATTGTGTTTCATTCAGGACTAGCGACTTTTTAAACCTTGCATTTTATTTTCCCCTAATCAAATATGCAGATTTTGACTACTGAATGAACAATTATGATTTCGTGATAATATTATACATTCAATTGCACAATCCATTTTACAAGCAGTAACTGGTTAATACAACAAACCCTAATTGAAGTAAACAATGTTACCTATATAATCGAGGGGATGTTGATCCCTCTATCGTCTTTGTATAATCACATATATAGGAAATCTCCCTTATTGTCCTCAAAGTGTCTCACAAATAACAAGTTAAGTCCATGTTGTAGGTCTTGCTATTGAAGATGCACTTTTATTGTTAATCATTGTATAGTAATCCAATGTAGGTCGTGTTGTTAATGTCCAGTCCAGAGACTTCATAGGGACAAGCTCTCACTAGACAAGTGTCCATAACAAGGCCCTGAGTCAAGTTGGAATACCAGCACGTACTTATATGATACATCAAGTCTTAGGCCCCGGCCACACTTACCAACTCAACTCATAGACTATGGTAGTTGTATGTGGCGCCAGGGAGTCCCGATAGTCTTGTTGTAGCCAATCAGAGCAACCGGAACTACATTGTCTATGAACGGAATTAGTTGGCAAAGCTCCTCATGGCTAATGTAAGTATCATTAATATGAATATATACACTATTTCAAAATGTTCATATCATATCGATATCTTACGGCCTTGTAGAGTGAAATATATAAGTGAATCCATAAAGTTAGTTAGGGCAAAGAAGGAACAAACATTATGGCGGAACCCACATGGTTGGTATAATATATGGTATTTGATATTTTTTATGTAAAATTCATGCCCTCTGAGGGTATGGCCAGGACCCCTTTTAAAATGGGCCCCCATCTTTCTAAAATTCCTGGATCCGCTCCTGGTATAATGCATGCATTGTATGCTTATTTACTGCACCCCCACCCCCATAAGACCCGACACCAGTCATAGAAAAAAATATTAATCCAGTTATGAACCTATACCAGAATAAATGTCTGAGACCAACTCAACTCAACTCAACGGTAAAGTTGAGTTCAGTCGGACAGTGTGGCCGGGCCTTAAAGGTTTAGTACATGGTGACATCTGTTGTATGACGAATGAGACACATGTTACCATGGTATGAGTGACATTATGTCACAACCGTGAGTGACATTATATCATAAACTATAATATAAAAATATGAGTATTTCGAGAAATCCTAGCAAGTCTGGTTTGATAACAGCACAGTTTATCGTACAGTTATAGTTATAATCCCATAGCTAGAGATCAAGCATTGAGATGCATATCATGTATGTCTACGGATAGGTTCAATGATATAAGAAATTATGGCAAATGCATGCTTCAGAGTGCTCATCCCTATGATTTTGCATATTGTTATTCAATTTTCTCTACCAAAACGTTGGTAATTATTATCAAATTTGTGTTTAGTTTTTTTTGTCAAAGCAGGGGAAGGGAAACTCACAATTGAAAATGATGATGCCAATTTTTGGACATCCATTTTGGGGGCGAATACAGAATTCCATAAAGGTAGGGTCCACATGTAAGCTAAGCACTAAAATTTTGCACATTTACATGCATGCAACAGCAACGTTTAAGTCCCCACCAAAAGGGAGGAGGTCAGTACCCCCTGCACCCCCCCCCCCCGATCCGCCCCTGCATTTAAATCTATCAAGACAGAGACATGTTTTTCACTTTTACGAGGCTGAAAAATCGAATTTATAGGGATGTGACTATAACTCTAAATTTTGAATCTATCAAAAGCAAAATGAAGAGAAAAATAGTAATAATTTATTCAAGATAATTTTTCTAAATATGGAGTGCATTTAAAAAAAAATTCCAGATAATTATTTCTAAAAATGCAGTGCCTTTCCAAGTACACATGCTGATCCTCTTCCACCTTTGTCAGATGTCAAGAATTTAGGTCAGGAATTAATGACAGTCATGTCAGGGATTGATGAATAAAAAAACGGTACGGATTTGTCTAAAATAAAAACTTATATGTAAATATGATCAATTATACGTACCTTACATGATCATGTTCAGAAGTAGCCCCATGCAATAACTATTATTCTGCAATAGGTTATATCCAAAATATGTTTTCAGGGAAACAATTCCAAAAAGGAGGCAGCAGACATGCCCCGTCTAACACCGAGGGACAATATTCACAGAATATCGGCCCAACTGAGAACGCAGGTAAAAATCAATATGTGACGAGGTGTTACCATGGCAACGCGGATCAACAAAATGTGAGTCAATAAGAGGTGGAACGCATGCGCAGTGGGGGAGATGGCGACATCAATGATCCGTGACGATCGTAGTTTTTTTTTTTTTACTGAAACCATCTGTCTCCTTTATATAGAATAGCTTTGCCGATCTTCTGGAAAACATGCAAGATGCACACACAACATAGAAGGTTTGAACAGAGCATACAGATATTTAGGCTTTTTCCATATTAGGTTTTCATATGTGGTATTTTCTATTGGCGTTTTGTTCACAAGAAATTGCCACATTATACATGATTGTATGGATACTTGATCAATTACTTCACAATAATTACAATAATGCCCGACTAACTTTGCAACTCAAAATGATAAAAAAAAATTGTGAATTAATATTTTTTTTGTACCCCATACTTCAATTATCATATTTCATTCTTAACGTTCATTTCCACTTCTGAATTTTAAAATCTGGAGCTAAGTCGGTATATTCAATATGGATCTAACACGTGTTTTTCTTAAACTGAAGATTACATATCAGTCACTCACGAAAAAACCAGGGTTGGACCCATGGGGGTTGGGGTCCAATAGCTCCTAACCTCCCCTTCCCCCCCCCCCCCCCACCCCAACCTTCTTTTTGCGGGGACTTAAATTCTACATGGTGAAAAACCATGGTGGGTGTGCATGCATATGCATGACAACTTTGTACTTATATATGTCAAAAGTGTTGAATGTGCACCAAATTGTGGTTGACCTGATTTTATTAATCAGACATTCAATCAGTGGTGAATCCACTAGTTTTGGCGTGTTGCCTTCATCAGGATTTATAATGTGTGTATATATATATATATATATATATATAATATATGTAGGAAACCCTCCCCCTTCCGAAATTATGTATTCATCCCTGAAGACATTGTCTTATTGTCTCTTCTTTCTTTGTATAGCGTAGTAGGTAACGAATGATGAGCTCTAAGAAAGAACTTATAGAAATAAGATTGGAGATAATACATTACACTACGTGATATAAGATGATATAGCACCTTGAAAACAGAATGTGCTGTTTCAACAAATCAGTTGTTCACAGATCTCTCTGAAACTGGAGTTGGATCACAGCTATCTATCTTTTACCAATATTTCTTACTCTACACTAAGTAATGATGATATGAAATTTGATGAACTTCATGTGTGAGTAACCATCCTGGAAAGGTTGGGCTTTAACCCGGGGCCTTTAAGCTGAGTCTTGGTTCTGGATAGAGGCAGAAAGATCGTGTAGAGTGCGGTAGCGTTGACTGAATGTGTTTGAGGGGATTCCTACCTCGGAGCTGATCATTGTCAATCGAGTTCTTGTCACGGAACGACAATACACAGGATGATAAATAAACAATATCCTTTCACGCGAGTGTTCACGTCTTACATGATGTTGGAACTATGATTATGTATTGGACAACAGCAGTCAAACAAGGAGGAGACTGCATTTGGAGCTAGCTATTATCTATAACTAAACACAACTAAATACACGGCAGAATACTTCTTACTACTCTTCATCTGACAACAGCTTTTAAGGGAACCAAAAACCAATAAATTCAATGAAATTTTCCTAACTCCAATACTCACGGAAATCCATTCCGTGAGCCTATTTCTGGCCGATGGTAAAATCTGAATCATGGAATATGGCAGAAAATCATTAAAAACAGGTTTTTCTTGCTCAACTCAATTAGTGTGGAAATAATTATAACCATCTCTTGTGGAATCCTTCGTCAGTTTGAGCTAGTTTTCACAGATATTACCACCGACCTCATATAGACTCATATATCATATTTCTATATTTTTCTGAGTATTGACAATTTTGTTAGTTTTATTACTTTTGGGACCTTTTAAGGTATTGTAAATAAATTTAGACAGAGATGGTAAGTGAATAACACCAGTACAGTCCTTTATTGAACAAAGAAGCACATTCATGAGAAAATGTTGCTCATTATCACTTATGCTGCCATTTATGCTGTTAATCCACAATGTCATTTTGGACCAATTATGGACCAATTTTAGAAATCGGTTTGAGAGATGGTGATTATTCTTGCAGGATCTTTAGTCCCTTGTCAACTATCCCTCACTTGCTACACCAAGAGGCTCTTAACCCTAAAATTTATTTCTAGATATAAATGTGAAAAGCAAATGAGAAGAAAATCAGTTAGTGTTTTTGTCGCAGTGTGGATCACTGGCTTAACACATAGATTGACATAATTCGATTAGAATTGTACTTCAAGCAAATAAGAAGACAATCTTACATTTCTAAAAAGCATTTCCGTCCTTTTTACAAAGAAATAGCATTCTTTCCCCACATTTACAGTAATTTCGTTTTATTTGGAAGGACTAATAAGGAATAGCATCAAAGAAATGCTACTTAATGGAGAAGCTGACTTTACAATGGTTATTTGGTGGCAATGGACACTTCTTAATAAAAATTAAAGCACATAAGTGTAACTCTCCTCCTGCGATGTTTACCTCAGACAATTTCAAAATTGTGATAATTCTGTTTCGCTCACCTCAGATTATTGATATGTATTTCAACCTTAATTTGATGAATTAAAATCAATTTGCTGCCTCAATCAAATATAGATATTTGTTAATATTTTCCTTTAGATATTAGACTTAGAACACATGTTTACTTATCATAATTGCATTTAAACAACTTTTATGGCTTAATAAGGCTCCCTGTCTACAAGGTTTAACCTTCGTTTTCATGTCAGACATATCTTATTTTCTCAAATTTCAATCTTTTACATTCTCATAATAATTTCAGATTTATAGTCAACCAGGCAAGTAAAGTCCCTAACTGACCATGTGATGGCTTCAATGGATATTCAGTATATTTAAGCAATACAGACTATCCATTCAAAAGCATTGTAAGAAAAATGAATATTCATTCAAAATCATGCATTGACCCTATAATATTTTTGATAAGTGTTACCCAATACAAAAAGGCATGTGGGGTGGAGTAGTGGTTAGAGTGTCCGTCTGCTGCACGGGCAGCCTGGGTTCAATTCTGGGCTGTGGTGGTCTGGCTGCTGCTCCCCTCTACATGTCTCCCAGTGGCAACAACTGGGTTATCGAAGGTCTCTAGTAGACCACCGGCTGTTGTGTGTAGGGCCCTGCCTATGGGACCTTGCACATTGGAGGTTAATTGTAAAATTGACATTAATCTGGAGCCACATACATTGTCCTGGTAGGGCTAAGGGGGAACTAAGTACCTCTAAACCCCACTAGGATTTCCTGGCACCGGCCTTCCCCCCTGTGGTCACTGGGGGAATTAAGTACCTCAGCAGTCCCAGGACAGGTGGAGCTAGTGTCCAGTAAAAGGGGACCTCCCCCCTGTTACACACACAGCATAGAGACTATGAAGCAGGTGGACTTTACATGGTTTGAGACTATAGGGCTATAAATACATTAGCTCTCCCCCAACCCTTCACCTCTCTCTGCAGAGACACACTGAACACTGTTTTACCCACCCACCATCACCCTCTATTAATTAATAATTATACTTCAAGGGGCCATGCGGAACTCTCCCCAGAAGTGACCTTTGCAGCACTCATGCTGCTCTTAACGCGTTGTCTTATTGTGTTTGAATAAAATGACTTCCAAACAATTGCTGTGTCCTCCTGATTAAAGAACACCTGCCTCGGTAAAAGTGTAGGGGTATGGTCTCTATCTTCTCATAGATTCGATCATTCCATAGATACAATCATCAAGGACAGGATTGTCAAAATCATGTTCTCGCTGTGATATAACCTTAGATGTTGATACGGCGTAAAACCCCAATAACCAATAACCAACCAACCTCATAAAAAATGCATGGTAATGCGACCAATATAAAGCTTTAATGCAAAATGGATAGTAACGTTCCATTTTTCACACCTAATTCATGTCGTTTTCAATCAATTGTTAAAATCCTGAGACAGAACATTCACATATTCAACAAATGATTTGATTTGGTCCAAGTGGTGTAATTCTGGTCCATTAGTACAGGAGTAAAACATTAAGTTACAAAAATGAAGATTTAACAAAAAAAATATCATAAGATCCCCAAGGATACTTATGATGTCAAAGATGCAGATGATCAAAGTTTTTAGCACTTAAAAAAAGAATGTAGGCGTGTATCACTTTGAAGAAATAATTGTAGAATAGGACATATATCTTAAAGATGGATGCCCACTGGTCTGCTGAAAGTGAGTTAGTTGGCCAACCAAGGTACAACCAATCCACAAGTGACTTAAGTTATTTAATGAGGCCGACTAAACATCCCCAAAATCAGAGATGTCTGATATTGATTGTCTGCGCCAACCCCAACAATTCACATTTAGTCACTCGTAGCAGACTGTTCTCTCTTAGTGGGTCTGGGCTTATCATTCAAACTATGTTTTTACTATTTTTTGTATAAAATCATTTTCTCTGATTGGTTTAATTTTTCAGTATATGGTCTGTTAATCATTATCAGGCCTCAATAGGTTTAATTTTATTGTAAGATTTTGTTTACCAACTTCAGCAGACAGAGCTCTGAGTCAATGATTTTATTGACATGTGCATTTTGTGCTTTTTGGGAAGTAATCTTGACCAGCATAATGTAAAAATGGGTAAAACAGTAGGTACTCGTTGCAAATATGGAGTCATTGTTATACATTTTCACTGAAACATATTGATATTGTTCTCTCTAAGGTAGGTATCAATTAACCCTTTGTTGATGCGGTCCACATCAGGCAAACCATGTCCCTCCAGTTCAGTTGAGGTTCTGGGGCAGGCAAGACGAATGATGTTCTTCATGTGGTAGGATGTCGTGAGGAGTTTCCTAGTCCTTTCTCCTGAAAGAAAAAAGTCAGAAAGGTTTTCGGGAAGTGAGAGAGTAAACTATAACTCTGGGTAATATTTTAGATGGTCTTATCTATATCCAAGCTTATACTTACAGGTCCACATATTAAGCTGGGATCATGAATTAGTGTAACCTTTTAAAAGTTACAAAGGGATGATGGACTGTCAAGAATAGCCAAGCTCATCATTTATTAAGATCAACACAGGACATTAGAAAATGTTTTAAAAAACACCCAAACACTGTCAGAATCCTCAGTGCCCCTACTTACTGTCAGACATTGTTTGATACTCACCATACCATTTTTCTATCAGAGCCAATATAATGGCCACCAGGGCAGCACAGTGGGGTGCAGCGAAGGAAGTACCATTGTCTTTGGCATATTTGTCCCTGCCAGGTGTTCGGCATTCACTGGAGGTGGAATGAATATTCTCCCCTGGTAATAAAAAGGCCAGGTCTGCACCTTTGGCACTGTGGGCACATCGGTTGCCATATTTGTCACAACTCCCAACAGCTATGACCCCAGGATGCCGGGCTGGGAAAGCTATGGTATCAGCCTTTATCTGCCCAATGTTGGAAGCTGAAGCTATCAGCACCTATCATGGTAACAAAAAAAGTGTATTACAACAATTGGGCATTTACAGCCAAAATTTGTGTAATTTATCAGATGTTAATTTTGTCTTAGGGCCTTCGCAAAATTGTTATCGTACAAAAGAAATTTGGAGTCAACAATTCTTGTTAGTCTCTAAATATCTAGACTGAACAGTTGTAAAGTCACAAAAGGGAAAAAGTCACAAAACTGGGTCATATGGGTTGTTTTGTCACTTAGGGCAATCCTCAAAACCAGAATTCACAAAAATAACTTAAGGACAATGGTGCCATTATCCAGATACTAAAAAAAATCAAAGTCCTTCAATTTTTCTCAAATTTTGCAGACATGTTCAATAATGTTTAGTTTATTATAATTGAGATCGAAAAATAGTTTAACAGGAATACTTTTGGAGATAGATATGGCCAGATAAGACTAATTTTGTAGGATTTTGCAAATTCTAAAAAATGTTTTAAATAGGAAAATTTTTGTTTTTTTTCTGTAACTCGCATAATTCATGATGTATAATGATATGATATACTTCTATATCATTGTGAGCGTGTTGAGCATAATACAAAATATCAAAATTACCTGTCATGTAAATCTTTAGGAGAATTTTTGGAGAAAACTCATAGATACCCATTTTAAGTAATTTTAGATCTCAAAATGAATATTAAGCTTTTCTGGCCAAGTTCATCTGGTGACCCCCTATTTTCTTGGCTGAAAATCATAGCCTGTAGCCTTCTGTACAATATATATTGATTTTAAGATTTTCTGGGTATTCAAACATTTTGTATGCATGCTTATTCTCAGATTTTTTTCATTTTTTTACAATATTAATTTGAAGATTTCAAAGATTAAAATTCATATTACCCTGTGAATTTTTTCTTAATGCTCTCTAATTCACTTGCCTACATCCATGACCTTCCATAACTAACTTCCATCTGTTTGTCCTATCTTTTATTTGAGAATAATATGGTATTAAGATATCATTTAAATGTTATTCAAAATACTTTATTTTCTTCAAAATAACTACACAAAAAAGTTTCCATGGTGACCCATGATGTTTTTGATGATTTTGAAACCTTTAGAGGTAAAACTTGCATTCTGGAAAATTTTGAGAAAATCTGGGTATTTAGACTTTATATAAGGAACTGGGGGAATCCATATATGTGGGCCGTGTGCAAATCTCCCAAAAACTGAACAAAATTGCCTCCATTGCACATATGCTAGAATGATACTATTTTGGTGTATATTTCACTTTCTACCCTATGCATTAAGAGAGCATGCACATCAAGGTGTTGATAAATAGTGTAATGCAACCCTAACCTTACCCTAATTTTGTCTAAATTTATAATTTCTTATTTAGAGAGGTAAAGGCCAAATCACTTACATTTCAACAAACTGTCCCAATCTGCCGAATTTCCGTCAGTTGAGATTGTTCAATTCTTACTCTCCACATGTGAATCAGGGGGTCTCATCCCAACTGACCAATCAGCATTGAGCATTCACCTAAGCCATGCCCCGAAGTTGGTCATGTGACCTCTCCATCAGTGGGGATTGTTCAATTCTTACTCTCCACATGTGAATCGGGGGTTCTCATCCCAACTGACCAATCAGAATTGAGCATTCACCTAATCAATGCCCTGACCCATATTTAACAAATTTGAAAGGAAGAGTTTGTTTCTATTACAACTATGTTTTAACAAATTTGTCAAAGGCATTTGTAGATCTATAATGGAGCGATTGTCCTAAAACTGGTCAAACCCTGAAACAGAAATATTTTGCAATGGCACAAAGTCAAACACATGTTGGTGAAGTATACCATGAGGTTAATCAATCATATACATATGTAATAATGAATTTTTTCCATGTGTAAACATCTTTAGAAAATCATGGGTGCTATGTAAATGGTCATAGGAACTGACAAACACAACATCCAAAATTGTTTTGTTCCAATCTAGATAGCAGTGATAGGTTTGGGCAGGGCAACGTCCATATCACCCACTAAAATAGAAAATCAGGCATTTACTCAATCAAGTTACTTTTATATTGTGTATTGAAGTTTTTATTAGGATATTGGAATGACTATGGACACTTATTATGTTACTAGATATCCTAGATTACAACCCTATATCAATGCTTGATATAGCTTGGCATTGGTTTGTGTAACACTGTTCTACCTATTTAGAAGAACATTACTTGTAACAGAGGTGGTTTTACTAATAAAAAAGTCTAAAATCTAGAAATATAGATAAAAATAATACTAAGCCTCTAAATCACATATCATGAAATTTCCTGGCTTAACCAATCAGTCAGTCTACAAGGTTTTAGTGAATACCCCAACATCCCAACACCCCATACTCATACTCCTATACCAAGCACCCCATACCCATATCCATACCCCATACCAATATTCTATGACCATTATTCCATACCTGAAACACCCACACCCATACCCCAATGCCCAGATCCCAATATGGCATAAAGTCTGGATATGGAGTGTTTGGTATGGGGGGATGGGAGATGAGCAGAGGGTTTGATGAGTTAGGGTGTTTGCTTCTTAGTGGCAAATTACTGAAATTTGTGACTTTGGGCCTTTTTTTGACTTATTGCCTTAAGACATGTCAATGCTGCATACATACTGTGTCCTTGGAAAGATCAGTGAGAAGTGCAGACTCATCTTCTAGGTAGCTCCCGCCTCCAGTTGACATTGATATGATGTCAATCTAGAAACAGAAGAACACAAATTTTGATGTCTATATGACAGATCATTCATTGTAAATTTGTGAAATTACCCTGAAAGACAAGATGGTCAAACAAACGAAGTCTCAGACCCCTGTCTTACTTTCATGGCCAAAAAAAACAAAGTGAAACAAGCACAGGAAAGCGATGTGCATCTTTCTGTCCTAAAAGAACCCCTTGTTTTACCTTAGGGACAGTCCATTTATTACATAAGTATTTTGACACCCACCTTGCCCTCTTTAGCATGTGATGGAAATTAGAAATGCACTAAAGCTTCTGACCCCCCACCCCTATTTCTAAGTATACTACTTAATTAATGGATGGGCCCTTAGCACGGCATCAAAGTACCTGGTACATGTTGGTTATAAATGCAGGGTAAATACATTTTGTTAGGTTTCAACTATTGATGTCATCCTAGAGAGAGTTGGCTGCTTTAAATGTGGTAAGGTTTGCCTCAGTTTGCTTTGAATTTTATTTTGCCGAGAGGGCTGAAAGGGATAACATGTAATAGTTTTTACTATTTTGTGTATATGCATACAATTAATTATATATCAAGGGGTTAGAAGCCCTAAGATTATTGGTGGGAATCATGTTTGTTCTACCATTGATAGTCATTTACATTCCATCCTTTATAAAAATGAAGAGGAAAACTCATTTCTAGGTTGTTGGGTACCAACTTTTTCTTGTCAGTTTAATCCCGGTAACCAATGCAGAGAAAGTTCTTGGTGTGACTCTGATAACCTATGCTGCTTCCCAGCATCTTCGAAAGGCATTATCCTTCTCACGTTAGAAGGACATCCTCTATGTATACATACCTTCTGTTGATTTTGCTCATTCCATCTTTTTATATGCTTCAGTGCATCTCTGCGATACCCTGAAGTTCCTCTGTTGTCACTTCGGAGGACCTAAAAGATAAATTGCAAAATAAATCACCAAGTAGATAACTGAATCACGAAATGTACTGTTTGTTTGACAAATCCTGAATTTAAGGACAAGTGCTAGCCCTTAAATGATAGTTCCCAACTAGGATTCCTAAAGAACCCAGGGAAAACTATAATATTGTAATAATGTTTTAGGTAGGTAATTTTTTCGTTCTTGGTACTTAGCATTTTGCCGTTTTATAAAACTAAATTTGATGGATGCCAATCACGTCTCTGGGACTAACCTCCAATGTAACAAAATGACAGCCGGGGGAGGGGGCACCCTATTATTTCAGAGGGACCCTCTTGGTCCAAGATCTTTACATTAAAAACAATCAATATTTAGCAGTGGGTGTGTGTGCCATCTGCACCCCATTAAATCCGCCACTGCCCCTAGAACCATGTTGCTGTTACCTAACATCATGGGAGGTAGGCCTATAGACTGACCAAAATGTCACAAAATGGTGCTGTTATGTGCTTCTTGGCTGGGATGGTTAGCCGGAAGTGGCAAATGTTGAGTGTGTACACTTTCCCATTTCTCTCTTTCAAAATGTAGATTTGTAAAATAGGCCTATTGCTAATCTTTAAAGTTCTAATCTGTATCTACTTATTGTTTACTTTTTTAACATTGCTAGCTCTGCACACATCATGCCATGAGATCCTGATGTTGACTTCATGATACTTCACAAAGTTTTTAGTATCATTCATATGCATGGAGACACTCACCTTAAGGTTGACTATTTTGACATTGTGAGCCAGTGTCAATATCCCTGCACACATTGTACCATGATTAGCTGCATCTCGTATCAGATCCTCCCTCTGAGGTACACCATCACCCTCATGCTCCTCCACAAAATTTTTACTGTCAATGACCATTCCCTGAAAAATTATTTTGAATTTGAATTTAAATGTACATACATATACATATCTTCATTAGGAAAGTGGCTGATCCTTTTGTATGGATCTTGTATGGATATAAAAGCTAAGATCGTGGTCATTTACTGTTTTTCTATTTTAAATCTCCTCTGGGGTGAAGTAAGTACATCCGATCTTATACTTACCTCCAAAGGCTCCAAAGCAAAAAAGTACCATGTTACCACTGTTGCCATGGTATTGGCCAATCAGAATTGAGCATTAAGTAAACAAACAAGATGGCGACATGGCTGACAGCAACTTATGACGCGGCCATCAGCTCTAGACTAAGGCATTGTCGTTTTTTTCCTCATGACTTGATGTTTTTAGGGAGTAATAGCCAAAACATAGAATAAAGAAGACACTTTCATGTCATATTCGGCTGGATATATCTATCCCTGGACCAATTTTGGACCTTGGCCTAACAGTCACTATCCAATCAGTCCAGGGATAAATATATTCCACCTCATACACCATAATAGTGTCTTCTTATTATAATAGTGAAGTGGTTTGAATCTGCAGAGTTTGATGCATCTTACCGCTAGATCGGGATGGTCTATATAGATGCCCGAATCAAGGAGAGCTATTATCACATCTTTAACTGGCCGTCCCTCTTCAAGGTTCGTCTTTAGTTTTCCAAATGTGCCATGCATCCATTGAAGTTCCTTGTTTATTTCAGGCAGAGACATTGACTCAGATATTTCCAACATCTACAAAGTATATAGCCATCATTTATGTTAGTGTCAGTAGACCCACTACAAACCAATTAACATAATATTCAAACAGATTTTGGGCTTAAATCTAATTCTCCCTATCACACATAGCTGATTTTATGTATTTTGGGTACCCGCAGGTTTGCATTGGTAAATTCTGTCAACAGGGGACATTGAAACCTTACTATGCAGACACTGTCTATGTCATATTCACAAGCTACTAGATAATGAGGTATATTTTTTATTAAGTGAGATGTATTTTCACCATGCCAAACAAAACACATGGCAATGGCTGAAACAATTGCCTATGTTTGAAAAACATGGGGAGATGGGCTTGATAACACATTTCCCAGAGTGCACCTTGATTCAATCTGCAGGTCCCTCACACTACTGGAAAGCAGCCCATATATGGGAGGTTGGAAGAATTAAGAGAAATCAATAAGAATGATATGATATAGGCAAATAAGAATACCAAATGGAAAGACATTCACAATAATGTGAATAAATATATACTATTTACTGAGTTTTGATATGAAAATAGACATTCCCTGGGTCCATACATGTATACTGGATCTATAAATCTAAATGGGTATTTGAACTGTTATTTATTACTTCATTACATTTTCTTAATTAATTCTATTGATTTAATATAGAGGGAGACATGAAATGAGTGTCATCTAGCAAATTAAAAATGTTATTTCCTTTTCAAAAGTGGTTTGACCAAACTGTATGCATGTTTCCTTGATTTTTCAGGATAATAGATCTAACATTCTTTCAACGATTTACTCCATTCTTAATTCAAAGCCTTTTGTCATTTAAAATAACTTACCTTAATTTCCATTTCTTCTTCAATGAAGGCTGTTCCATCAGATTCATCTACAATTGAATATTCATAGTTTCTAGTGTTACTAAAAATGTTGTCAATCATTGCAAAACAAAAAGCTGTTGTGTCATGCTTACATAATTATGATAACATATCTTTCTTTAAACTCATACTCAAATTGTAGAAGCATGCTATTAATGATCAATAGTTTATTGAATGATTTCATTAACTGATTAAGGGCGATATCTTTTTAGCAATAATTACACAGTAGGGTATCACTCTCCTGACCCTTTCAGCAAGGGAAGTGCTGGAAAATGAGAATACCAAATTTGTCCAACTTTACATTTGGCTTAAGAACCATAGCCTGTTACACAAATGAGTGTCTCCAAACTAAGTCTGCAAATGCAATTACATATATTAAATGCCTGCAAAATGAAACAACCCAAAAGATAGCATCATATGTACAGGGTAGGGCCTTTAATCAACTGTAACATATACAGATATATGCACTGTCAAAACAAGAGGATACCATATTTCAGCCTTTTTCAGATACCCGCAACCCTAGTATACAATGATTTAAACACACATCAAACTTGGGGAAACATGTGTTTGCAGGAGTAAGATGCCTGTAACATGATTCTACATAATCCATGACCTCAGGCTGTCCTGACAAAACAAATCTGATTTTGGTCCAGCGGGTTGCATAAATAATGATGGGCCGGGTGGCCATTGTTTTTTATTTATCTATTTATTTTGCATTGATAAGAATATATTACAAAAATTTTGATTTTTTTGTGTGTGTGAAAACTGGGAAAAAAAACTCCCCACCCGGCCCTAAAATGGTCACCCAGTCAGTCAACCGGGAACAGATGATTTTTTTCAGGAAGCCCCACTAGTACTGTGAAATTGTGCCAGGAATATAAATAATTAATTGATAAATAATACTAGCTACCTTTGATAGGTGGTGCTCCAAACGTGACCGGCTCTTTGGTTGATGACTTAACTTGATTCCCTCTTGGGTGTTCTGCCAAGCAAAAACAGGGGAGAAAACATTTAAAGTATAATATGAACTGCATATTTTATGTTGGGAACAAAACGTTTTCATTTTTGTTCTGATGAAGATAGCTACAAACATTTCTTTTTACATAATGTGACTTGAATGTTCTATCTTTTTTTCCATTTAATTTGGAATATGACCACATGACCTGAAGGGCATTCCATAAACATTTCGCGATAATCCTGTTTTCGATATCAAAAAATGTTATCGCCATAATGGTTTTTTTTCTCTCTTTTTTTGTGCATTTTTTTTAATCGAATTTAAACTATATAGCATGCTTCCTTGGTCACATATGCATATCAATGTTTGTAAAAAATACCTATTTTTTAAACCGCGATATATTGAAATTATCATCACACTGCTTTGAGTTTTTATGGACGTGGTTTGACTTGCGGTAATTATCACCAAATTTTTATGGAATGCATACTTGATTTCTGTGAACACCAAATGTTACTTCTTAGCAGTATTTCAACATTGTGATGTTCCATTAACTTTCTGGTTACCATGGCAACAATATATGTGCAACCAACTTTACTGGTGTTTGATAAGGAATAAAATAAAACGGTGGAGTATACATATCCGGTAGCATGGATGATCATATAAAATTGTTTCCTTAATGAACATAGTGTCAATTTCGTTACCCATAATAGGTGGGGCATATTGGGGACCTTGGTTTGTTGGTGTTTCGGAACTTCCCCCTTCCCTCCGCCTTTTCTCTTCCTTCTCATGTTTCTCTATATGTGAATTAAAAATGGTAAAGGTTTAAAATCAAACAATGGGATTTGAAGGGTCTAAATATTGTGTTGTATAGAAATTGCTGTTATATCAGTTTTAAACAAAACATGTTTGAAACTCTCATGTTTCTTTGTGTGATGGGCACAGAGTGTGAAGTGTTATCTCCTAAGATGTGACTGGTTTATTCAAAAATCAATAGTGATACTACTATGTTTATAGTCCTTCACTTGTTCAGCCCTAGATGGCCACTAGGCTGTTGAAGCATTCAGTGGCAAGGGTTCAATACAGTACCTAATTGGCATAGATTAGATTATACAAAAACCAGTATAGATGAAACTGCTAGGGGGAATTCCCCTCATCTGTCCTGGGCCTGCCAAAGACTGGAAACAGCTGAAATACCAGTTTTAAAGGGTTGAAAGCATAACCCTTACAGCTTTGTTGAGAAGTGTAAATGCAAACCTTTTTTGAAATGAAATTTTGTTCTATTTAGCAATAGAAAATGAAAACCCTTACCTGATGGAGGCAGTGTCTTGGAACAAGCTGCTTCTTTCTGCTTTTCTTCCTCTTGTTTCAGTTCATCTAGATATGGAGAAAAATGTTAGTATCAATCATCAACACTCAAATTATCAGAAGGTTGACATTTCATCATGGCCACAGTGGTAAAACAATGAATCAATGATAGACACCAGTGATGAGGTGGTGAATATCCTCTCCATTTGATTAGAGTCAGAACATTTGTTCCTGAAGCTGGTGATCCATGTTGCGACATAATAGAATGATAATGTTACCGAAATATATCAAAATGAATTATCTTTCACATGATATATTTTTTAATGCTTTTTGACAAAATATTTTGCTATTTTGCTATTTATTAATCAAACAGATTAAATAATATATATTTCTGGTCGTACTGACAATATTTAGACATGAAATATTAAAATATTTCCAGAATTTTGATAATTTAGTCAACCAATTTTTTTTCTCTCACTATTTTCCTATTAATTTGTGGTCCAGGATGCAAGGAAATAATCGGTTTTCACCTTCACAATAGATCATGGGTAGAGGAGCGATTCTGGAATGATTTTGGAGCGATTTAAGCAGCAACAGGTTTAATTACCAAACCGATTCTCAACCGACAAAAAATTGTCGGTGTGGGGCGTACACACAGACGTCCATACTTAGGAGCACAGAATACTCAAGATGTTTTCTATAGATAAATCCACATTTTATATCAAAAGGTGCTTTTCAAAGTTGGGGGAATGTGATGGATATCTTAGTTAGCATTAAATCTAAAGTTTGAAATATAAATGTAACAAAACATAAATTTCACTGGCTGATCTCTTTAAAGTATTTGTATGGAAAATTGAAAGTTCAGTTTAAAACCCTATATACTATAAGCTGTATGCATATACCTAGAACAAAAGTATAGGTGTGTCATTATCTGAAAGATTTCTAACTAATAGTCATAACTAATGGTCATCTTATATGGATGTAATATCATCTACTAAGTCATCTTGTTCTGCATTTTTTTTTATAAAATACAGTGTCATTATTTTGTAAAAGGAATAATTAATGGTAACATCCAAATCATTAATAAAGATTCAAGAATAATAATAACTCCATGATACTATTAATAGCCTGCACTTCATCAGATGCATTTTGAGTTGTCACAGTTTGTTGCATATGGCACGGTTAGCTAATTTACAGTATTTTAATTACCTGCAGGCTAATTTGGACTGAATTTGTCTACAAAACCCCTGGAAAACCTATAGAAAATAAGCAAATAATAGTTATAAATTCATCTACAATGAACAAATTTTCAAATGACTCAAGAAATATTAATGGATATGGATGCTAATTCAAAAAAAATTATAGCTAGTTTTTAACAATATTGATCTAAAAATAATGATACAATTTTTGAAAATTTCTATGCTAAAGCCTTTAGTTTTGTCGACATATTACCCAGCATGCATCCAGTTTTAGGCTAACCTGCAGGTAAAACACATGAAAATTGCTATCCGTGGTTGGGAGAATTGCGTTGTTTAAACAGGTTAGGGATTAGATGTAACTCATGTGATGATATACAATTGCTGACCAATGAAAGAAATGACAAAGCCCATTATTTTCCATGCTGAATTCTTATTCACCAAAGGCACATTGTAAACATATATGTTATTGATTATGAGTTGCCTGCATTGCAAGGTTTATCAATGATGTAAGACGATAAGTTTCAGGCTTTTCCTGAACCACTTTATAATACCCATTCTTAATATCCTTATACAGACTTTACAAAAGATTAACTTACCCCTTTGTTGTTTAATATTGTCAATTTCAAGTCCAAAAACCTCAGTAATTATATCTGGTCTCTTCATGTCCTCTAACAAGACCCAACAGAAATAGACAAAGTTCTTTACACTGCCTTCACGAAGATGATCTGTGAGCATCTGCTTCCTCTTGCTACGAGGTACATAATCCTATGGGATAATAATTGTGGGAACATTAACTCTTTGTATCCTATATTTTTTTTAGGAAAACAACCATGAGAAAAACACGCAAATTAAGTCGTTGTTATACTTCAACAATACAACCTTATGTTAGTGACAATGTTAAATTTGACTATTAAATTATGTTAATGTTAGTGATATTGTTATGTCTATAATGTCTATACAGATATAGATATAATAATATTTTTTCTAATATTTATGAGTGGGAATCTGAAGAAATCCCGATATTTAGTAAAGCAATATTATAGATACACTCAAAAAAGAAAGGATTATTTATTGTGATTTTGTTAGGATATTCATGTATAGATGTTCATTGTTCTATTAGGATAAGCTTACATGCAATGATTATGTTATTATAACATCATTACTGGGTGAGGTCAAGACCAACCCTAAACGGCAGGTCATCTTGTTATCAAAAATTATGATGCAACAATGCTGTAACTGATGATGTAACAATACAGTTGTGATTATTCTTGAAGTCATCGGAGATTGTTTACTTTTAGAACAATATTTTTAAAAGATAGCTTACTGTATTATTTGTTACAGTTTGCATGGGTTCTCATAGGGGGGCACTCCTATGGCTTCATTGATGAAAACAGCATAAGTAACAGACAGAGTTACATATCTTAATGTAGCTATAGTCTCGTTGGTTAGATCTTGGCTGGGCAAGGAGTAATTGGGGGGAGTAATACCTCTATATCCTGTCTCTCCTGGTGGCTCATTATATCATCTCTGACTAAAAATGCCATGAACCTTGGTTCTATATCTGAAAAGAAAACCATTGTACACCAAACAACCAATCCATATGACTACTTTATGCATTGAGGAATAATTCTGTTATTGTTATTTTTTTCGATTAAAATTGTGATTCTATTAATAAGTATAGGTTATATCATAGTTCAGGATAATATTGCTTTGCTATCATTAACTATTTCCAAGACAGGAGAGTGATTGATATGATATTGCTTGGGGTTCAAGCTAGGTCAGAACTAACTAAATTTTTGATGAAATAACAAAATTTTATGATCTTTCTGTTTTTAACTATCTTTATATAGACTTGACCTCTAGCCTCTTGTGGACAAGAAGTGGTAATTACTTATGCGATCATGCAGTTCTGATGTTTTCTGATCCAGTATGGACTCTATCTTCTTCCTGTCTAATGGTGTGTAGAATTCCATTTCTCCAGACTTTCTGGAAAAAAGAGTTATTAATAACTAATAGGCTTGAATTCAAATACCTTTGTCGTGATATTTTAGAAAATTTCACATCAAAGTAATTTTGCAGGGAAGCAATAATTGGTTCAGCTGGGTCTTAATTTTGTCTTGTGGAATCTAGAAAAATAGTTTCAATGAATGACTAAAAGTTTCACCTTTTTTTTGGTGATTGAGTATAAACTGGGCCCTATATAAGTCCAACACACAAGACAATTCTCTCTAAATGAACGTGTTATATGCAGTGTAGGCTTGAAATATCTAATGTAATGTATCTAACCGCCTAAGACAGCTAGTGTAGTGACTCGCCTCACTGTACTGTACTGTGCTGGTCTAGTCCTGTCTAGTCATAAATTAATGCATAGGTATAGTGTAGCTTTAGTTATTTGTAGTTTGTTTATGTCCAGTTTGTGATCCGCTTTGTCTGACACATAAGTTTGTAATGACTTCTCTGTTGTCAATAAAATACTTATTTATTTATTTAATGTATAGACCTATAATATTACCATCACCTAATAAAGCACCGGCGTTTCCTATATAGTTACCTGGAGTGTATCATTATATATTCAAGGGTCACAATCATATCACAAGCACAGTTCATAAAACTAGAAATGCTCTGTTATCAAATACAGTGAAATGCACTGTTATCAAATACATAATATAGCAGTGGCGGATCCAGCTGTTTTTGAAAAGGAGGAGGAGTGCTAATAAAACATTTCCAGAATTTTACATTAACAAATAAAATCTAAATTAATTTTGTCAACAAAAAAAGGTGGGGGCGCACGCCCCACGCCCCCCTCTAAATCCGCCACTGTAAAGACAGTGGCCACTGATACGGAAATTGCAATAATGTATATGCATGGGAGTCCCATGAGAAAGCTAGAAACCCATGTTTAAATGGTGGACCTTTGTCTAGTTAATTCTAATTGATAATGGGATTTCTTTTCATTATCTATAGTGATGTTAGATATATGTATACACAATGTATAGAACATTCATCTATAAATATACAGTTTGTGTGTGGTAGAACACGTTTGATTGACCTCCTTCGGAGTAATCAGTTGAGAACAAAACCCAACAGGATACGTTAGGGGATCAGTCCCTGTAGCTAGTATCTGTAAACTGAAACCATGAATAATGACACAACTGATATATCCGGATCAAGTGGATAGCCTGACCTACCCTTGTATATTATCTCGCCACTTCTAGACTACATGTAAAAGGTCCCTCTTAAACTGTCTACATATTTACCAAACAAAGTAGTTCTTGAAGATCTACTACTGACAAATGCCTTAAAACACAACCAAAGAAACGATCAAAATCTGATATAAGCAGATAATGTCTAAACGTACCTCTCTCTGTACCTCCCTTTATGGCGAATAGGACCCACTGTTTATTACTCTCCAGCAGAACAAGGAAGTAAACTTCCTGAGTTAAGACATACAGTGGAGGACTCTGTTTGGAGAGTGGAGACTGGCCCGCTTCCATGCACTTTGAGAAAAAAAGAAGTTAATTTATAACCAATGCATACCTGCCATATCCAAATGGCTAAAAATCGGGACAGTCCCTTGGACCCCTGAATAAGGAGCATTTTATGTCAAATTTTACCCGTTTTACAATACATTACATGAAATTTTCGGGTTTCAAAAACTACAAAATCAGGACACATAGACTAGATAAAGTATAACTGTAATTGCAGAATTCAGGACAGATTCCTAATATCAGGACAAACACTGTCTCGACTTCGACAATCGGGACAATAGACAAAAATCGGGAGTGTCCCGACCAAATCGGGACATATGGCAGGTATGCCAATGACTAAGTGGTTATACCCTGTTGTACTCCTACGTTTAAGTGGTGTTTACACATACCGTCAGAAATTGTTGATCATAGGCTCCTATGGCAATGCTGACAACTCTCCTTAGAGTGCCAACAGCGTTATGACATGTCCCAACAAAAATCTAAAGCCCCTTACCCACTAGGCGATTTTACCATCGCTGGGCGATGAGGGACTGGGACAATCGTCGGTGAAATCGTCGGGAACTGGAATATCAGGCACATTTGATATTTTTCTGCCGATTTTCCTGGTGATCCCGTCGCCCATCACCCATCGCCTAGAACCCACACCATACCCATGGGGAATTGCCCACTGATTGTAATCACCCATCTATTATGCTGGGAATTTGACACTCTTGTCGTCGGCAGGCGATGGTAAAATCGCCCAGTGGGTATGGGGCTTAACATCATATGGTCAGTTCTCCCGAGAGGGTGCCAAATGGAAAAATCTATCAAAATGTCAGAACAAGACAGAAAAATAAGGAAATTCTGTATATTTCATGAATAATTTAAATAAAACTTGATTAGTTCTGTGTGGGAAACCTACTTTTGTAGGTATTTAATCAATATTTTTTAAATTATAGCTCAAAAACAGTCATTTTTGGCCCCTTTCTTCAAGAAAATTATGTGATGATAGTGAATATAATGCTTCAAATTTTGTTGAATTAGTTTCAAACGCACTTACCTTTCACATAACATTATACAACCGTTTTGCTTAAAGCAGAAATAGAAAATAAACTGATAAATTAATAATTTCCATATTTCATAAACAAAAAAGTATTGTGTATTAAGTACGTCACCGTACATATACTGACAGAATCATTTCTAAATTTGCATAAAGAAAGATAAAGAAAAATCACTAAGACTGCACAATTGGGCAATTATGCGGCCATATGTTATTTTAATTGAATATTGAAGAAAAAAGTGTACATATACTGATGAAAATAAGCATAACATAAAGAAATATGTATATTAGTGAAAAATATTGTCTCCAAATATAGATTGGCTACATATAATTTCATATCTGAGAGAAATGTAAAAGAATAATTAATTCTCATTAGAAATATAATCAAATATAAAGGCAAAAACATAAAGTGCGTCACCGTACATATGCGGCACTATAATTCTAATAATCTTTTATTTATCCTGGATACACGTACAAGATCGGCTTATACAGCCGTTTTTCACTTGCTTCCAGCATTTCCTCAAGATAATTCAAACAGTAATATCATAATAACAGGACGACAGGTAGAAAAAATAATATGCAATTCAAGTGCAATATGTACAAGGTGAAGCACAGCAGTCATACAAGACAAAGAATTACAAAAGTACATTAATTTTGTCAATATTAGAAAACATATTTCCAAGTTCCCAGAATATGTTGATATAATTGATAATATAGGGCATATAATATTGTCAGGCACACTATATTGGAATCATTGTCTTTAACCATTTCTTTTGTTCAAATTGAAATTTTGAATAAGTATCAATATTTCGAATATTAGCATCCAAACTGGGGGTGGGGGGTGGGGGGGGGGGGGTGATAAGGGGAGATCCAGAATATGTTAGGGGAGGGGGGGTGTCTAAAGATTTCTTGATTTAATATCCAGTGTTTTCCCCAGGACCTCAGAGCCGGACCAGATTTATACACCTGGAGGTCATCAAAGATGTACTAAACTATGGACAATATTACATTAAAAACATCATTGCTGACTGGCTTTTAGATCTTTGTGGAAATTTTAAGTGGCCAGCTTTAATTTTGTCCTTGGGAAAACCTTGATAATCCCCTTTTTAATGGAATCTTTCATAGTATTTGAATCCAAATCATTGGCAGGTATGTAGGAAAATCTTGATAAACTGCTTTCTAATTCATGAAATTTGTCCATCGTGTCCCTTCTTTAGATACCTACAAGTGCCTCTGGCACCTTGACCAAAAGTATGCTACTTTACTTGAAAACTGTATCTGCATGATTGTTTTCATAAATATTATTCTCAATCAGTATTATATATCAATTTGGTAGTGAGGAAAAAACTGAATTTTTTTCAGAGGATATAGGAATACATTTAATTACATAGAAATGTTTATAAGGGGCTTTCCATTTAGTATTTATGCAAAACTTCAAAGATTTTAGACCCATCCACCCTCCTTGAACTAGAATACGCATTGGATTTGTACAGGAATAGGGCACCGGGTGCTGGAGCTGACCACAGCTGTGGAGGGGGTCGAAGTTATAATTAAGGCTATATTCCACAATGCGTTCAGTTCAACTTGTGTTGCCTTAATTACAGGAAACGCAAGTTGCTTGCGTTGCAGATACGAACATATTGGTATCTGAAGGCAAGAAAACTTGCATTTCTGTAATTAAGGCAACGCAAGTGTCACTACAACGCATCGTGGAATATAGGCTTATACTTGCGTTAATACTTGCGTTACATGAACGCAAGTGCAACGCATTGTGGAATAGACTTTGCATTACACCTCAGTTGCGTTCATCACTTGCATTGCCAGGGTGCCTGAACGCATGCTGACCACGCAAGTGACCGTATACTTGCGAAAACATGTTTATAAACTTGCGTTTCCATGATTAAAGCAACGCAAGTATGCTTGAACGAATCGTGGAATACAGCCTTTAAACACCTGCCGCCTGTCCAGGGCCTGGTGACGCGGCACTTCTGTGGTCTTACAGAGGCTGTGGTTGAGGGTCCCATTTCTTGTGTGACCTTGTGAAATTGTCCAAAGAGATTTGCTTTTTGTCGACCTAAATAGGGAATCATAAATTCAAAGAAAAATGCAAAACACATAGTGTTGCATTGGACTATTTTATCTCCACCTTAACCTGGTCTTATACTGTAGAGATATGAGAGAGAAATGCACCAATTTAGGCTCTTTCAAGCATGTGTTCAGGCGAGTCACTTTTGGTCAGTTTTTAGGACCAGTGGTCAATCTCCACCACTGTCCTCTGTGACCAGTGTGTCCCCAAATGGGAGTGGTGTTGTGTTGGAGAGTGCTCGCAGGCCAACACCTCTTTCTATAAGGAAGAACCAACTATCTCCTTTATATAGAAAAGCTTTGCTGATCTTCTGGAAAACATACAAGGTGCACATACATATAAATATAGCCAAAAAAGGAGGGGGTTCGCGCCCCGCGCCCCCCTCTAAATCCGCCACCTCACAACATACAAGAAACAATGCATGGGTGGATATAGGATATCAGAAGGGGGGGAAGGTCCTCACATGGGTTAAGTACTAAAATATTGCATGTTGCACATCCGCGCACATTGACGCGATGTTTGTGTTCTCTTTCTGTCAAGTTTAAGTCTCCACAAAAGAAGGGGGGGGGGGGGCGGGGGCTCAGGACTCCCTTGATCGCCCCTTGGATCCACCCTTGTGCAAACACATCATACAGATACCTTTACCAATATTATTTTATTATTTTACACTAAGTAATACAAATATATTACTCGAATTTATCAAATTTAAATAAAACTAAAACTAAATGGATGTTTGTCAATCCCACAAGGTATAGGATAGGGCCAAATCAAAATCAAAATCAAAATCAAGATCCAAATGGGAATGATGATGGTCTTATTGTACAGCTTGATGGGGTTGAGCTTGAAAGGGTCAATAGTTTTAATTTTCTAGGTCTTGTTCTTGATGAAAATTTAGAATTTAATGCTCATAGACGGAAGACAACTTCTCAAATTCAGCAAAAGTTAAAGTTCTTTAGAAAAATCCGTTGTTATATAACTGAGAAAGTTGCTCTTGTTATATATATAAGACAATGATCTCACCTCTATTTGATTTTGGAGATTTCATATATGAACAAAACTTCACATATGTAAACAATCAGTTACAAAAATTACAGAATGATGCTCTTTGGATTATTTATAATCAATACACTGTTCCTTATATATAGATAGACTGAAAAGTAATATTTTACACCGTAACGCTGATTTGTTTACCTTAGAATATAGGAGGAAGCTTCATATCCTTTTATATGCTTAAAAATTATCCCTTGATGTGCAATATGTAGACAACAGGAATATTATGACAAGACGTCATGATGGAGTACTGTTAATTAAAGGGGCAAAACTTGTTAGGTACCTAACGAATCCACCCTGTTGTGTACCTCCTGGGTCTCTCCTGGAGTTCTGGATATGCTAATGGTGTAATCTTGGGGTCAAGTGGGGGGTTAGGTAAGAGGGGTGTCATTTACTGACCAGTGCCCCTTTGATATAACAGCCTCACACACAGGAGGGGTGTAACCCTGATTAAGGAACAGCCACAACTTTCAAATGTAACTGAAATATTTTCAAAAGAGATTTCCTAGTATGGATAGATATAGATGAGTATTTTTTTTCATTTTCACAAAAAGGTTTCATGGTGTGTTTATATGCAAGCCTAACCATAAATTACACATGTAGAGTCATATTTTCCTCATATATTTGGGATAAACCTTGAATTGACAGGAGCCCTTTGAACTGTTGGAATGATAGAACCCCCACTGGGATTATGGCTGTTCCGTCCTTTATATACCCTCCCTGCTCCTTTAAGTGTTCCTGTTGTAATAAATAGAAGGTTTTATAGAAGTTTGCTGTATAGATCTGTAGACCCTTATTCTTTAGAAATTCTGACTCTAATTTCATTGAAATGTTCTATTGAATTGTTCTTTGAAAATCCATGCGAGTGATTTGTTAATAATACATACAAAAATTTCATTTCTTCTTAATGTAATTTTATGAGTTTGCTATCATGTTCACTCTTTATCACCCCATTCAAATATCGTCATAATGTGTTTTCAACCTATGTAACCATTGGAACTGACTCTTTGAGATATTGAAATATGAATGAAGAGTTTTTTTAATTATGAAATTTAAGAGGGATGGGAATTAAAATTGTCTATGACGATCCCTAAACCCTACAATAAAAATGAAATATAAAAAAAATGTTGAACTATGAATTTTATACTCCGTATGCGGGTTCAACTCTCCTGTTCGGGAGGCACCGGAAGTTGGGTCCGAATTTCTGTGACGCTCACTCGCTTAGAAGTGCGCGAGGGGGGTGCGCGGACGAGAATGACGACGTTTACGGACCCAACTTCCGGTCGTTTTGACGTAGAAGATTTCTACTCGTTTACTCGGTATAACAGACAAGATATGGTGACTAAAACTAGGTCGAATAATTCTCACTTCACTTCATCTGACAATAGCATTAAGGCGATTTAAATAATAAATAGACAGATTTTAAGCGTGCAGCATCAGATTTTATTCATCACAGAGGTCAGTACAGTATAGGATCTATAGGAATGCTTGAAGAAACGAAACCTCCTTTTTGTGTGAATGAGGTGTCAGTCTTCTAGAAAAATTAATGTTGCTGATCATTTTAGATGGGTCCCCACTGAGAAAGCACAGTCTGTCTAAAGGCCCATATGCCTGGGCCGATTGTTCTGTTGCATAGGACTGTTATAAACTTATCTCATTTGAGAAGACAATAATTATTTTTAAGAAGCGATAAAATAATCGCAAGAACGAAAAATTGAAAAATAGCATTCACACTGGGAGAGACGGTCCCTAGCTTGTGATTGCATGCAATCATTTTCACTTGTACTTATCCCACAGAATCACTCAGAATTTAGATAATTCGATCCAACATGTTGGATCCATTGGCTTGAGTTATATTGTTATTTTCACAAACAATTACAAACGACAAATGTGGCATCAATTCATTTACAACCTGTTCGGCTAGGGTGATAGGCCTTAAATGACTGAATGTTACTCGTCAAGGTTGGCAGACAACAAAGCCCATTTTTAGGGATTTAATCAGCCGATTATCACCAAATATACCAGCCATGTCTGATTTCTGGGGTATTTAATTCGCCTTGACGATTAACTATTCAAAGGGGGAACCCATTGAGCGACTCAGATAAACTCTGGTCGTTTCAACCAGTTCAGGTCACTCAATTCTGGTTGAAAAATGGCTGTTCCCATTGAGCGATTCAACCAGAAATCTAGTTGAAAACAGCAAATCGCTTGGGAAATATCTAACAATGTTAGATATTGGTCGCTAGCGATCTGTGTTTCGACCAGAAATTAGACCGCATCGCTCAATGGGTACCCCCCTTTAGTCAGCCATGATGATTTTTGACCTTAGTCAGCTGACCAGGTCAATTCCAAGGGTCCAGTGGGGACCAGGTTTCTTACTAATATCAACACACTGCATACATATTCTCATCAAATTAGTCGAAATACTTCAGAACTTTCCAAATCCATTATGTAGAGTTACTACATTGCAAATGTAGTAATGCTACAAAATGGATTTGATATAATCAATTATAATTGAGAGCAATTATTTCAAGCTAAATAGAAGGCAATCTTACATTCTAAAGAAGCATTTCCAGCCTTTTAAAAACAAATTTGGTATTTGTTCCCAAACTATGTAGTAGTTTCCTTTTATATTGAAGTATTGATAAGTAATAACACCAAAGAAATGCCACCTAATAATGAAGCTGACAATACAATTCTGTGTTAACGAACCTCTCCTATAGATCCATTTAGACTAATTTGATATTAAAAGAAACTGCAACCACATGAATTTGAATCTCTGACTGCAATGGTTACATCAGACAAAATTTTCATAATTCTGCTTTGTTCACCTCGGTTAATCAATATATATCTCAATCCCAAAATTTAAAAATTAGGCCTATCCTGAACTTCATTATCGATGTAGAGGTCATCCACAGATTCCTAGATCTTCCATGAAATTTCCCCAATTTCATTTTAGAATTACCATAAGACAGACATTAACCTTTCTTTTTATTACCAAATATCATCTATCAGAGTTTCCGCAGGTCTTCTTACGATACTCATAATGTCATCTTGTAAACTTACAAGAACAAGTAGTCTCAGATATCAAAAATATGTTTGGGAACCACACAATAGGATTACAACATATTTGGAAGCATTTGCTCAAAGCCACGACATAATCTATTCTGGTATTTGCAATATAAATGATATAATGCAATCAGAACTGAGAAAAATATATTTCAAGTTTTCTGATGATACTCGTTACTCTATCTTTTAAACTTGCAAAAACTAATGGTCTCAGATACTCACTACTCAAAGCCACTTCATAATCTCCTCTGTAATTTGAAAAGTTTTAAGCCATCAATTAAATTACCTGATCTTAATGAAAAATCATATCAGCCAATATCTTTTAACAACATTCATTGTCAGACAATAGGTCATTCCCAGTCCCAAAATCTTTGGGGGTTTCTCCTAAATGTTTGGGGGTTCTAGCTCTGATGAAATTTGCTATGTTTAATGTCATGTAATCCCAGCAGGGCTTGACAAATCGGGTGTCCAGTGGCCCAGGACCACCAAAAAGTCAAACTGGGCCGCTGGAATGATGGCCTGAGTTGCCCAGTGGGCAACCATAGTCAAAGACTGAAATCTAAGTTGGAAAATCATGAACATCCAAATACATGGAAAGTTCAGGATAAGAAACTGGATGTATTTTTTTCTCGATTGATAAATCCTGAGTTATCTGTTATCTTTTTTACCTAATTGTCTTCAAACATTAATGACAACTACATTTTGTAGCTGGGCAACCACTTTCAGGATTCTAGTTGCTCACTGGGCACCCAGGTTTCAAACTGATTTGTCAAGCCCTGCCCAGTCTTGCTAAATCTGAGGTTTGTACATTATATTGGAGCCCCTTCCCCCCCTCAGCCCTGAAAAAACAGGTTCTTTCTTTGGTGCTAGTTGCGATGAACACGTAGATTGTGTCTGGTCATGCAGAATCTGAAAATGTAAAGTCAAACCGAAATTATACGGTGGATTAGTTGGGAAATGTAAAAAACCTATGTCAAAAGCAGATTTTGACTTTGTTCCAGTTAATCATTACATGAGCTGTTTATTTTTGTGTCCCCAATATCAATCAATATCAATCAATTCTAGTTTGTTAATAATAATATACTTACGTTCAGTTCAATGTATACATGCTAGCAATACTTTATAATGGAGTTATTGTCAATTTGAGGGATATGAGCACATTATCAGCTGATTATGTAAAATAAAAGTGAATTCTCAATTGGAATTTTGACATGTGCATGACTATACAATTAGAAATGGTCAGCAACTAAGGTTGAAGCTGTGTTAAGTTGAAATTACCAGAGTGAGAATGTCCTCCTCATGTAGGTATCGACCAAATGCTTGTCAATTCTGTTAAACTCTGGCTTTCCATAACCTCGGTCGTGAGTCTTCTCACGCATGCACGTCTCCTTTAGAAGACCCTTTATGTGAGCTGATGATGTAAGACGTTTTCTCACTTCTGGATCTGGGGAAGTGAAATCAGCATAAATGATACCAAACCTGTTCTGTTTCTGGTTTTTGTTCTATAATATTCTCATAGTTACATAATATATAATTATGTGATTCCATCTCTCCTGAACATGATCATATTATATGATCATGTTCAGGAGAGATGGAATCACATAATCTGGTATTGTGTACTTTGAATCTGTGAATGGATTGGATTTGCTGCAGCACACTAGATTATTTTGATTGGTTAAATAGATTACTTATGCTAACTGATGGAATGCTATTAGTGTGTTCCTAGTTACTTTTATACTGTGTCGTATTTCTTTATGTCTATATTCATATCAAGGCTAATAAAACACCAGCATATGTTGCAGGAGCTAGATGCAAAAAGTATTCAAGCTAATATTTTTATAAGTTGAAATAAACAAAAAAAACAATTATTCTTTAGGATATCAGGTTCTTTCATCCTCTATAAAACAGGAATATTTTATCTATTCAAATTGCATATAGGACTATGAAAACAAGTAAAATCCAAGCTTTGAATGATGTTTTAAACAAATAAATCCCTCCAATATCAACTTGTTGTTCAAATTATTCAGGGGATAGTCAAGACAACTTGATTTTAAGTCTGCTATTGACCCACCTGAGCTATAGTTCTGGTACATGCAGCCTTTTCAAAATGTTACATTATACTTAAAACAGTCATGTATTTCCACAAAAACAGTCCATATTAAACTGAGAAACAGGTGTCTGTATTATCAATATGAAGAGTTGCATACTAACCACACCACCTTTCTATAAAACCCAAGAGTTTGGCTGCCACTGCGGCACAGTAGGGGGCTGACAACGAGGTGCCGTTGGTTTCGGTCAGGAGCTGTTCCGGGTGTGGCCGAGCCTGGCTTGTGGTTGTCACCACTTTCTTCCCAGGGAAGAGGAAGGCAAGATTATCACCCACCGAGCTGAATTCCGTCCTGTTACCCAAGTCATCACAACTACCAACGGCGATGACATCGTGGAAGCTGCCTGGGAATCCGATGGTTTCCCTCTCTGGCTGACCATAATTGCAGGCAGCAGCAATGAGTACCTGCAATTTATTATTAATATTAGTTAGAAAGGACAGATTTAGGGGAGGGGACTCCCTATACTTTAGTCCAATAAGCCCATTCCACACTGGGTAAGGGGAGACGTCAAAACTCCCCACAGCAGGTCGCAGCCAGTGGTCAGTGACTTGATAGCATGTAGCCACCTCTCAGGGTACAGAAGGTCGCGACCTGCTGTGATTTGGCTGCAGCCTGATGGTCAGGGGGTTCAGACATTATCTTAATGACCTTAAATGACCTCATTAACTCATTAATTAATTAACTAATTAGCCCTAATGAAGTAATTAGGGTATGTAATGTATACAAACATAAAAGAAAAGTTCCATCATTATCTTTTTCCTAAATAATGCACTGATAAAAGGCCAGGGCTGGCCCCTTAATGACAAGGTAATGGGGGTTTGAAATGCTGCAGCTATTCAGTGGGGTATAGAAATTTAACCAGTATCCTGTCGCAGCCTGCCACAGCATCTCAGGGTCGCAGCCTGTGAATTTTGACGTCACCCCTAAATCCAAGGGTTGGACAACATTAGAGTATATGCCACCCTTGTTTCCTAGAGTTGAGATTACTGAAATAACTAATAATCATGTTTTTCTATATCCCCAAGTACTAATAAAACATTATAATTTCTTAAATTCTACCATTTGACAGATTTGCAGGTTTTCCTGCCAATCAACACGTTGCATTTTAGGGCAAGATGGGTTGGACATTATAGGTTGGGTAGACAGGCTTTAAAATTGGTTCCTATGGGGAAAAGGCCAATATATAAAGCTGCATTTATAAAGGAGCAATTTATAAACCAAATCAGAATGGTTTATTTTGTTTTACACTATTATCTTTGTGGATTAAATAAGAATGATATTGCTATGTAATTTCATGGTAAAATTTGATGTTGATGTATACTGGAATGGGCTTATTTCAACCTGTTATGATGTTTAATGCTTGAGCTTGAAGTGGTTAAAACTATCTTAGACAATGGCACACACAGTATGGACACACACACTTAGGACATGTTATGGACACAAACACACACTAGATGAACATTCTGGATGCACAAACATACTAATATAAGAAGACCCGCGGGGGTCATCAGAGGGTGCCTGTACGACCCATAGGGGATTGTAACGTACCGAGGGTAAAGCCCAAGGTATGTACGATCCCCATGGGTCGTACAGGCACCCAAGGACGACCCCTAAGGGTCTTCTATATTTTATCACCCAATCAAAGCTTCAAATTTGTTAAAAATACTATAAATGAGTAGCATTATGTATAGTATTTCACTAGCACCATCCCTTGTACGTACCGCTCCTTGGCCATGCGAGTGATAAACTATAGAAACATTCACACAATGGACTCAAACACTGTGAGCACACATAATATTATGGGCACAGACCAGGAATGCAAAAAATACATTTTGCAAACACATGCAATTTGGACAGACACAGACACAGTATGGACAAACATTATCAACACAATTCAGTGAACACACACCATGTAAATACACACTCTATCAAAAACACACACAGTATGCACACACATACTAAGAATACACACAGTGGACACACACACATGCACACTCAGACTGTGGATACACACACTTATACATGCACATACACAAAATGTCATTTCCCCTTCCGAGTGCAGCATGAGTACCCACCAAAATGGATGGAAATTGAACCATAAATAGAAAATGCTTGGAATTAAAAAAGAAGTACAAGACAGCCTCTAACTGAAAAAAGTTCAGTTTTCAGTCTATTACCTAACAAGAAATTGTTGGTACGCATAGAAAGGTACTGCTTCCTGACTCAGAAGTATACTCTCCACCCAGATCTATAACACCCTGCCCCTAGGAAGAATTTAGGGCACACATATATTAGGGGCCCAGGCCCCCAATGCCCCTCCCCCTAAAGCCACTCCTGAGGAAGAAAGACACTTCCTTTTATAACAAGCAATAATGATGCATGCTATAGATAGACTAATATACATAATGTATATGAGTACAATGATTGGAGCAATGATTTTTTCAACAATTATGAACTATTGTTTAGTTTATTTTGTATTTGTATATATGTATTGTACGTTCCTCCGGAGTCATATTTAAGTCTTTATAATTATTCTTCATTGTTTGACTTAGTTCGTTCATTGATATAGTGTAGTTTATAATATATTTGGGAGTTAGAACTAGCTCTTCATTGTAAGATTGTCTATTAGTTCATATTTATCGCAGTCTATTATGTAGAACATACTTAGTGCTTAACGACTTGGTTTAGTTATCTAGTAGTAGAGACTATTCATATGGCGGTTCAGGTCCACACAAAGAACATTCATTGACAAGAGGTTAAAGTTTATTAGATCCACTAAAAATACACATAAATATCCTCATTGCTCCTCATAAATGTCATACTCGGCATTCACATGCTTCATTCATTATCAATCACAATCCTTAAGAAGTACAGGTCATCAAGAACCTATCCACTTCATGCCTAACGTACCGCTACGTGTTTGGCAGGAGCATTGCTCACGTGTTCCGCCTAAGTCTGTGAGGGATATCTCTCTCTATGTACTCTAAGCCTAGGTGCTATCTGTCCAAATGGCTATGTCTAAGAATGGTATTAGTTCCTTTCTCTGTTCACCTGGCTAAGCCTACCCATGATGTTCGCTATCTCGTTAAACAACATGCACTATTGCTCCCATCTGTTCTTCTCAATGGTTGACGTAGTCTGCTTGCCCTGCTCTAGAGTCCTGCCCTTTATATAGTACTAGCCATAGGCTTGTACTATTATGTTTTGATGTTATTCATTAATACTAGTAATTCTGTTTATTGATATCACTAACAATGTTCCACTATCCTAGAACCTATGGCCAAAAATATCAAGTATTGGTTCCCTCTCAGGATTAGGCTTTATTCGGGGAAGCGTGTTCTTCCATAATGTCCTCCTATTACCCGGAGCTAGCGGGGTGTTCATAATGTCCTCAGGTAATCAGGTTGCTCAGGTTATTGATTAGCTATTGCACAACGTCTCCTAATGCTTATGTTACCTTAGGCTGGTCACCGCCCCTGTCTGCTACCGCTATACTAGGGGCTGGTCTTGAGATGCGATCTAGGTCAACAGAGCGGTCTGAGCGAGCGGTGTCAGCTGTTACATAATAGTCGTTCAGCCTGGGCAGGAGCCCACCTGACACCTCTGATTCAGAAACCACTCTCAAAGTCACCCAGCCTCACACCCCCAACCTGTGAAACAACTTCAGGAACCAACCTCAAAGTCACACAACCTCTCACTATGGCCCTGTGAAATAACTGCCTGTACCTTAAATGCATGAAAATGAATATTTTTTATTTGTTTATATAGAGTGGTTTCTAGGTAGGTCAAGGCCGCGCATTTCTCCATACCAGTGGTATATGTACATTACCACGGGGAACCAGTGTAATGTTACCTGTCTTTTGCCTTATGATATTGATCAACTCATTTATATATAGTTATCACAGCGTCCACTTGGGGGTGCCATTGGTTAAATAGCTTACAATACTGACTATGCGTTACATCTGCCATCTGGCCATGGCGGTTTAAATACACTAGTTTTACTGGTTCACAATGTCCTCTTGTCTAGACTTAAGAGTGTTACAAGATGCAGGTATATATGAGGGTATGTTGATAAATAATTATAAATTGCATTTTGACTTCAGTGCAATAACCCCCCTTCCCCCAGGCTATGGGCCTGTACTCCCCATATTAATATTTATCTTACCACATCATGCAGCTTTCTCAGTTCTTCTTCAATCTCTGGGTAGATTCTATCAAAGCCCAATGACATTGATACAACGTCAATCTGCAGAATAAAAATCAATACGCATGAGCACACAATATGATACTACTGTACATAGTACATTGCTTAGAGATATAGATATATAGATATATGTTCATGTTGTGGATATGGGGCAAACATTTTGGAGCATCTTCAAGATGTCATATACATGTAATTAGGTTTTGCTAGTGGTAGGTTTGAGAAGCAAATTCTGAAATAATCATGGTGAATAAAGGCTATATTCCACCATGCAGTATTTACTTGTGACACATGAAATAAAGTGCAAGCAAACTGTCGCAAAACTGCTTGCAGTAGGGTACCACAAGGTGGACTATAGGTCCTTGCAGCACCTGCTTGCGGCACCTGCTATTTTACATTGGTTTTCTATTGAATGCTTGTGGTCAGGGATGCCAACACTCTAGCTTTAAACCTTGCTTAGCCTTTACAGAGATTTATCATGCAACAGGCTGCAGATTGTCCTTTAGAAGGTTGCTTACCCTCTGTTCTGTGTTGTCATTGTTCCACTGTTTAATATAACGCAATGCATCCCTGATGTATGTCGGATCTCCATGGCCAGTTACTGATAAAACCTGTAATGTGAATTTACCATGAATTTGAAGAAACATTTTAATATTCAGTTAAAGACCAGTCCAAATAAAAAGATGGCACAAGGTAACTCACATGACATTAATGATATTACTAGTACATATGTACACGCGTACTTATTTTCATATTTCTGACAATGTTTTTATGACATTTTGTGACACATCTTTCAGGGATTGGACTATGATCTTTGTTTTTCAGTTAGTTATGGTTGATAGTGTAGTGAATCCAAGAGTATGAATCTTTGTAGAACTATAATTCTTAGAGAATGAGTTCTTGGGGATTCATAAATGTCGTTACAGCATGTTATGTTTGCATATATATAAGTTATCCTGCTTAATGCAGGTTAATGAATGTTGGTAATATTATGAGTAATTCTACAAAGTCATTAAGGTTCTCTTTTGGAATGAGCATTTGTAACATGGCATGAGAATAATGGAATGTGCCGAGATTGGTATTATTTGGTAAGAGGAAATATGATACTGGAAGTAACATCGCACAGTATCACAATGATTATGTGACCTGTAATAGCCAATCAGTGCAAGTCTCAGGAGTATTAAAACCTGAGTTTCTTTTACAAAATAAACAGATCCTTATGGGTTCTCAGAGTGTCAACACTGTCTTCCTTTTTGTTCCCAACTCTTTCAAGGGACTTTGGAACAAAGAAATATCTAGTCATGGAATAGGCTTAAACAGTGATAAATTATGTCTTCTGATAATGTAGTATGAATCAGGATTATGGTAGATAATATTGTGAATAAAAAGGCATGTGGTTTAGATGTAAACACAGGAACAGGAAGTGAGGTTTATTCTCATGCATCATGGGTAATACCTCTAGTTATACACCTTGTCACTAGGTGTCAGCAAATGTATAGAAAACATCTCATAATAGATGTCAGCACATAACATAACAAACAGTATAGTTATGCCATCTAGACAACTGTTTGGACTTAGCTGAAGAGACTTAGACAATTTCAAAATGAAGCTATTTTGGTAATCCAGCATGAGTTCAGAGCAATCAACATGATGGGCACGGGGCACGAGACATCGGGCATTAGGCCAAAATACTACTATTTTTCATTTTTTTTGGCATTACCCTGAGGTACAGCCTCCCAGCCATCAGCCAACAATCTGAGTAGAAGTACAATCCCTGCTTCTTATCTCTGTTATCATAACATTGTACATTATAGTTACTATTATTAACAGATATGGTCACATGGTCACTTTTTGGTGATCACCAAGTGGTGATCCTATCCATGTGGTTATCACAGAGATTCAACCCTCTCAACACAGGGATGGATAAAGTATTTTGGGAAAAGGGAGATCTGCATATAGGCTAAGTACTAATGTAGTGTTCCCCTATAAACTGATCTTTTCTCTTTAACAAGTCTAAGTTCCCACAAAAAGATAGGGGTCAGGATTGCCCCTGCAACCAACTCTAAGTAATAGTGATGGTTGATTATGATCAAGGTATGAAATTTTAAGTAAATATATATGATAAGATATCATGTTGTCATTTATAATTGGCACTAATGAATAATGAAGCCTATAAGTTAATCACCAATATGGCAGCTGGTTCTATTTTGACAATGTGAAGTCTTTTCCACAATGTCCATATACTGCAAACATTACAACTCATAAGGCAGTATTTTCAGTGTGAAAAACATCCCAACAATGATTGTTTTGGACAAGGAAAGGTTTCGGTGTTAACAGGACAATGGGCCACCGAAGGTTGACATGGAAAGTAGCTCCAGTGCTCCGTCACGTAAGCCAACCCTCGCAACAACAAGACTACAGCGACAACTTAGTTATGGGTCTTGCAACAGTGATATCCTTAAGGTTTTCAATGTGCCAATCCTTGCAACAGCGATGGTTTTGTTCATATTTTGAACACATTTAATTTATTGACAAATACATTTCTGCCACTTGCCTTCTGTACATCTTAAAAGCTGAGGGACACATCTAACATTTAGTAAAAACTGAATGTGAAACTGATAACCCCAAAATGTCCCCCCATTACATTTAAAATGTGGGCGTGCCAACCCACGCTGTTGTTAGGAAAGTTGGATACACTTGCTGTTCAACATCGATGGATCTCGCTGTGTGTGCCAACCCTTGCAACAGTGAGAATATGTGACGGACCACAGGGGTTTTACTCATTGGCCATGGGTTCAGTGGCAGATGCAGCTTTTTGAAAAGGTGGGGGTGTGTTAATAGAAAGGGGGTGGGGCCCCTTATTTCCAAAAATTTACATTAGAAAAATCTAAATTTTCCCCAAAAAGGGAGGGGCTGTGGCCCCTGCGCCCCCCTCCTCTAAATCAACCACTGGGGTTTATCAATACTCAATGTGTGAGCCTACATGGTCCTGAGGGCTCTGGCCACAAGCTGATATCCCTGACATACTTTTGGTTGATATCCTATCTTGGACATATTCCCTGGTTGGTTATAATATAATTATTATATTGATCTCACCTTTAGATTCCATATCCTAGCGTTTGGAGCATGCCATGCAACTACTCCAGCACACCCAGTGCCATGGTCAAAGGCATCAAAGATCAGGTCATAATCTTCGTATGGCCCATTCACAAAGTTTCTGCTGTCCATTATCTTTCCCTATTAAATAGACAGGTTCAGCTGACATTCAGTTTTAAATCAACACATTGTTCCAATGCTGAATACTACAATTTTAACCACACTGGATCAGGATTTAATGCAGGTTTCCCAACTGCAAAAAGTTTGTTTCCCATCTAAAATCCTATGATGAGATAATTATTTTAACGATCGCTCGTCATCTGGTATGAGATATAGGTAGCAATATGATCAAGTGATACTGAGTTTGATACTTCATCAGATTAAAGTACTAATATCTTGATAAAATCCATTCTTTTAATCACACAGCTTTGAAAGGCCCCTTATTCTACCATAGAAGAAAATGAAGATAAATTTACTCTATACCACCCATAGACATTAATTATGATCCAATTATATTACGTCCCCACTTGAATGACAAACATCGTTTACAATTTAGTGTGTGTCAGTGTTTCCATAGGGGCAGATACAATATTTTCGAAAGGGGAGTCAGCATTAAGTCTAAGTACTAAAACCGCGTTAGGGGTCCACCAAAGGGGGCGTCCATAAATGACGTCATGCGCCCGGTGGTGGTGGTGGTGGGGGGGGGGGGGGGGGTTCCAAGCCCCTATACATTTCTATAGTAAAAGCATGACGAAGGGGGGAAGGGGGGTCAAAAATGGTCAAAAATAGCATGACGTCATTTATGGACGGTCCCAAAGGGGGTGGGGGTGGCGCCAAGGACCCCTGGATCCGCCCCTTTTAGGGTTAACACTGAAAAACAGACAATTGACATGGTTTGTTGCTCTGTGGAAACCCACTTTTAAAGACCGTCTTGGTGATAGTTACCTGCAGGAAAGGATGACCTGTATAGATTCCTGTATCCAGAATGGCAACGTTCACTACGGGGAGATCGGCACGGACATCAGGGCCAAACGTGACAGGAGTTCCCGTGAATGCTTGCACATAGGATAGGTTCTGATACCTTTGCACCTACAATATAAGTTTGATGGCAAAGTATTAATTTTAAGGAGATAAAGTACTCAAAAGCATATTTATATAATCTGATGTGGTCAGCTCCATTAACTTATAAATTACATAATATTGTATTACAGAAAACCGTTGCATGCACCTACAACACAATATAAGTTATATAAGCTGTGAAGGCCCAACATTCAAGAGCGTAAAGGCCATATTCCACTTTGCAGTGTTTTGCTCATGGTGGCCAATTACCTAGTGGCGTTTGGCCCCACCGCTAATAAATCTAGCCACCGCAAGGTGGAATATAGACATTACTTGCAGTGGTACTTGCAGTGGTACTTGCAGTGGGCCACCACAAGTACCACCGCAAATGATTTGATACTGTTTTATACAATTAATTTTTTTTATTTTTTTACTTTTTTATGATTTTATTATGACTTTTATGACTTTTTATGATTTTATATTCATGCAAGTTACTCAAGTGGCCATGTAGTAACCATGTAGTAACTCAGACCTTCATCCCAAGTATTAAGCCCATATTCCACTATTAAATGTGGGTGGTCACTGGCGGTGCCCTTTTTTTGTCACCGCAATCAATTTTCGTTTCAGAAACGAACATGTTCTTTTCTGCCACCGCAAGCATTCAATAGAAAACCTATAAAATTCACTTGCGGTGGTCCTTGCAGTGACCCAATGCAAGTAACAATGCAAGTAACAATGCAAATACCACTGCAACTAATGTCTATATTCCACCTTGCGGTGCCTTGATTTGCTTGCAGTGGGGACAAACACCACAAGTAAAACGCCCACTGCAAAGAAAACATCGCAAGGTGGAATATGGCCTTTACACTATACTGAGGTAATTTTTAGGATATGTCAAATAATTATTGTGGCTCCATATATGCCCTATGCTATTTTCACCACGACATGGCTAAAATATAGTCATAGTGTGGTCATATTGTGATTATGTCATAGCTCATATCATGTAGCGCTAAGTTGGTATTACACTACACGACTCTGAGCTGCGATATCATCGCGATATGACAATATTACAGAAAATGTATCAACTATTAATTTTAATGGTGGAATAAACCGAAATCAATAGATTGATAATTACCTTAACCTTCCAATTAGTGTTATTAGCTCCAGGCCCTGTGAAATAAATGTATTGATATACTGTTTTTTATTAGATGTGACATTAACTAATGTATTTAAGCTACATAAGCTAAAATAGAATGTTTAAAATGCTCTGTAAAATAAAGATTAAAGTTATGGAGATTTAAGTCAATTTATTACATGCTATTGTATTATACCTATATTCAACTTATAGGGTCCCAGTTTAACTGAAATAAAAACGTTTTTTTCTGAATCTTTCAAGAAGGATTACACTTTTCACATTTGCAGTGAGTCAAAATAACCAAAAAAACAAATCTAAAGGCCATGATCTATATTGCGATTTTGGGCTGATTTTGAACCAATTTTGAAAATCGGTTTGTTAAATAATTATTTTTCTTATACAATATACACTTTTCCAAAGAGTTTAGAATAATACATATCAGAAAAATTGTATTTTCATCAGGAAAATTGATTCCAAATATGTGAAGAATGTATGAGAAGAAAATCAGTCAGCCCAAAATTGCAGGATTAGGATTGTCCCTGAGACCTTGCACCTTCAAATTGAAAACTCTGGCAACCAGATTAAAAGCAGAGGAAAAAGCTAAAATAATTGTCTTAGCTTTCTTAAATGGTCTCACCTATGACATGTGAGGTTGATGCACCACTCACTGTCTGATGAGCTAGTGTTGAGCCAAACTGCGTCCTTGCTGAAGCCCCTGAAGCACCGGATGGCCTTTGTTCTACCTGCCTGTCTTGGGATGGTGTGGCAGCTGCATATAAGTATATATATACATATATATTTCTGTGACATTGTGTTAAGATAATCCATCTAAAATTCATATAAACATTTTTAACAGTATATGGGAAGGATATTTTCAGTGTGGCATTTTGGTTATGACAACACAGGGGCTAAATCACAGTCTTTTAGTGCAGTAGGTTGTGAACAAAGCATGTTACCACAGAAAGGGGAAGTTGTAGCAGTAGCTACAATGAAAATAATGGAAAAATGTAAACATTAACCAAAATCATCTTTACAGAAGTGGGTGTTTAATAAATTGCTTGTTAGTTCTATAGAACTTTCCAGGTACATGGCATTACACTGCACAAAACTCAGGGCTGCCAACATTTCAGCGGCCCTAATAAGGACAAATGTCAAAAGTGATCACGAAAATCAGGACATTTTCCCCAAAATAAGGATAGCCTTATAATGTGTTTAGATATGTATTTTGGATCTTATATTTGGCATGATAAAAGTAATGAAAGAAGAAATCACATAGAATTATGTAGAAACCTGTTTTCTTAAGAAATTCAAAACGCTGTAACTGGCCTGATAAGGACATTTTCACACCTGATAAGGACAATAAGGACAAGGGTCAAAAATAAGGACTGTCCTTATCAAATCAGGACAGTTGGCAGCCCTGAAAACTGTAACAGCTCTAACCCCCGTACAGGATTCATGTATGTTTCCCTCCAATGAGAAGTTATAAACTTTTAGTTTTTAGAGTTCTTACCTTTTTGTGCTTTCAACTTGTCTATGTCTAATCCAAACACGTCTTCAACTACATGGCCCTTGTTCATTTTATCTGCTAGGAGGATGCAGAAATCAATGAACTGGTTCACATTACATCCTAGAAGATGCTTTTTGAGTTCTGCTATCTTAGAAGACGGCTGGCTGATCGCCTGTGCAGAGAAAATGACAACAACAAAATAATTATCTGGGTAGAATTATGTTATTCATATATGAAGTATTGTCAATGTTACTATGCCTCTTCATCAGTTTGTTTTTCTCTTTAATCTAGGTACCCTTTTATGTTCTGTGACCTGTTGCAGAACAACTTATTGAAACAAAAATGCCTTAACAGCAACATTCCTGTTTTCAGATGGAAACAGCTATTAATTTGTATCTAAATATGGTGGAATTTTCAGCTCAGAAAAAGTGTTGAAATCTAAAATAAAAGATCTTTCAACAGTGATAGTTTGCATAATGATAACAATCTTGATCCCTGTTCCTTGTTACAATCGTTAACATTGTTCTGCAATGCCCCATCATATTATGAATGGCAAGAGATTGAATTAACAGTAGATGATATCTTTTATGAAATTGTTGGTTTTGTGTAAAAGTCTATCATCAAATTTCACCCTATTAGAGATGCTTTTTTTTCTCTTAATTTTCAGGATCTTTAGATCTGAATGTCTTCTTTCTATAACTGTTTCCAGAAATATGATTTGGACAGTAGAATTGAAACAAATCAACGATGAAACTTATCATAATAGTGACGTCCCAGTTGTGACACATTGATTTGTTTCATTGATGTTATAATTATGTATTAATATGCAATGGGTCATAGTTGTATGGGGCATGCTCTATATGATTGTCTTTTTATGAACAATGTTGAAAATATAAAAAAATTAATAGAAGTAACATATTTGCAGATTAGTGTGTAAAAATCATCCACTAGAAATCAGCTTGTATAAATTGTATATAGCAATATGGCCCCCTTTTCATATGCATGGTTTCATAACTTACAACATCCCAACTTTAAGTTTACAGTATACTTATGAGACTTGTGTAAGCCTATTCTATTTATTGTACATATAAATGTCTTGTTAAGGAAGTGATCCAAAATGCAATTACGGAGCGATTCTGAACCCATCTCTGAAATATATTTGAGAAAAACTGATTATTCTTCTTAGATGCATGCAGTGTTTAACTAATTACAGATTATCAAGCAATTGTTCTACCTCAAAGGTAACTTTGAACGGAAGATATATTTTCAATTGTATTATAATTGCATTAAAAAAAAGAATTTATTTGGGTTTTGTTGCAATGTGGATCACTTACTTAATTTACACCACACATGGGTCAAATGCATGAAACAGGTCAGTTAAATTTAATACATTTTATGAACCCTGATTTTCTCAGAAAAAGACCTATAGATATTGTTATTTTACACTTTGCATTTTCATCTATTAACATTTTGTTTTATAAAATATCCTAGAGCAAAATAAAAAATAACAATCTCGTAAAATAACATTATGCTAATGCCCCTGACATGAATCAAACACTGAAAAAATGAGACAATTGTAAAATGTCAAAGTGATAATTTTAAGATGAGTTTGGCATTGTTACAAAAACAGAAGAGTTTTTATGACCATAGTATTGTGATGAATCTGAGATCACTTTGTAACTTAGTCTGGCACGAGTCTCAGAGGATTAGAACTTGTATGAATTGTATGCTAGATTTATAGAATAATTGCCTTTTGGGCCAATAATGTGTTATCGCTTGAAATTATCTGTATAAAGTAAAGAATGAACAAGTGTTCCCAACATGGAATGAATATTGTCATGTGGGCAATAATCATGGCATTATTTGTGGTTAAACAATATAGACATCAATATTAACTATTTTTCCATTTTGTATCCATCCAAATTTACCATTTTTGAAGTTGGTTTAAACATTCATTCATTACATAAGGTTGTAGACCAAATATTGGTATATTTTCTGTAGCTTTCCCAGTGTTTTTGTCGACATAATTAGTCCAAATTAACCTGCAGGCACTTAGAATACTGAAAGTCAGCTATCCACAATAGGGAGAATTCAAACCTGAAAATCTTTCTTACCCCGATAGCGTCTGCTTCATGATGTGTTAAGCCTGTATTCCACATACCGATTCTGATGCTGCCGATTTTGTATTTGTTAAATTTTCTCTGGGGATATGGCATGAATACTTATATCCTGTATACCATTCGAAAGAGAATTATAAGATCTTTCTCTTCATGTATAACATATCTACATTTCACTTGTATTTCTGTTGCCGATTTTGAAAATCGGCAGCAAAATCGGTATGTGGAATACGGGCTTTAGAATCTTGAGGCTCACTAAGTTAGCCAGCAGCACAGATTATATTTCTGCAATGTATAAATAAATGCTTTGGAGGTTCCCAGTTAACTCATTGGCTGCATCTTAACCATTTCTTTATATCCTCCAACTGGTTAGGTTATACCATACAAAGCCAAATGTAGTCTCAAAAATACACCACCCTCGGCAGGATATTAAAAATTATATTTCATTGAAAACATAATATTATTATATAAACCAGATGACCTTTAAGTTTAATGTAGGCAATTATGTTTTTGGATGAAACATAAAATATTTTCATGAGCTTATTTTTATGCAATAGCCATTTAGATTTTTGGTAAAATAATGCCTCAAAGCATCAGTTGTACAATTCAAAGCAAGGCCTAGAGCTCTTGTTTGTTTTATCTTTAGAAAGGCCTGTAAGTGTGAAAGGTTTAACATATCAACTAAAGTGACCTTGCCCAAATCACATGTCATATGCCTGGTAATTGCTATCTTTCCATTGAACAAAACTATCTTATCCAGAGTAATGTTTTTTTTAATAGTTTAATGATAATAATATAGTATAGCTAGGAGCAAGTTATGAATGCTTCTGATGATGAGGCCTGTGACAGTACACACCTCAGATGCTGTACAGATAAGAATTATAATTATATCTTCTATCAGCCTAAAGACAAATTACATAGGCCTAAGATCTTTTTGAGATCAAGGCAGCGTATAGTTTATCACTATCAATGGGAGGTTGTCAATAAGAATTCACATTGAGAATCTGGGTTTATCATGGATAAAAGATTCCAGAGTGATACGATTTTTGTAGCAAATTTTCTTATACTTACTCAACATATCAAAAAGCTCAGCACCTTTGTTGTTCAGAATCTCATTTTTCCGTGTGTTGTCTAAGTATGTGGCCGTCATCCTGCTTCAGTGTCTGAAAAGAAAGGGGATTTGTTTCACTTTTAGGTACTTTTAATCAAACATTTTGGTCTCATCCTGGGATCATAGAAAGCCCTGGGGTTCTTTTCTTGAAGATGCTGAAAATACACCTCCAAAATGCACCTCAGAAAAATTGTTAAGGGCAGAGATGTTTAATCCATCTCATAATATTTCCCCTTAGTAAACTTTCCTTAGCCTTAAAATTAATGGAGTCCAAATTGTGTTGATTTGATCGCTACAGTGGATAACCCCTTAAGTCAAGATGCCCATGGTGTTGACAATAAGGGTATAGTTAAATGAACTTCTAGCCTTAGGGCAGGAAGTGCCATTTTTGCTCTGAGAAGAGCAATGGTACTTATTCACTTCTCTGAAGTAGATATAAAGTTATGGTTTGGCAGACTGGTTTGATACATATTTTTTCCGATAGTCTGTAGCCTTAACAGGGATTTAATTAATCATTTCCTTAAATATATATTTTGTTAGTGTGATGAATCTGATATCACTTCGTACTTCAAAGGCACGAGTTTTCAAAACATTTTTAACCTGAATCTAGGGCAAGCGACCCTTCCCCAAGTCCCCATTCATTCCATGAGGGCCAGCTAGACCGGTGAGAGGCTGAACTTAAAATAAAAAGGAGCTATGATATCAGTCGAAGACCCCCTTTTTCGTCACATTAGACATACATGTTAAATCCCTACTTGTTCTTTTCTTTTTTAAATGCTCACCACCTTGGTAATGCTCAGCACCTTGGTAAACACTCACCTTCTTGGTAAACACTCACCATCTTTTTTAAATGCTCACGTTCTTGGTAAACGCTAACCACCTTGGTAAACGCTCTATTCTTGGTAAACACTCACCATCATTTTTAAACGCTCACCACCTTGGTAATACTCACCACCTTGGTAAATCCCACCTTCTTGGTAAATGCTTACAACCTTTTTTAAAGGGATTAAGGACTGTCTGACAGGTTTCTAAATGAATCAGCATATAGCCTTGATACTGTTTGTGAGGTTAGACCAATATTATGGGAACAAATAACCATGATAAAAATCATATGTCACCGTATTCGTTTTCAAGATAAATGGGCTTGTAAAAATTAGGTTTTACTATAGGTTTCTATGGGAAAACACTAGTTCTTCATCTCCTGAAAAATTCAACCACCATATATCAGTCAAACATGGTTTGATATCATCTGTGGACCTGTACCAATATATTTCAGCAAAAAAAAGTGGGGGTCACCATGCTAATTAAAGAGCTACAGCCCTTAGAAACAAAATAATATGGTAATTCCTGTATATTCCTATGAAAACAAATTCTCTTTAAATCTCTCATTATCCCATTGTAAGTTACAATTTTCGTGGAAAAGTATGCATTTCTTTGGAAATAAAAGATAAATTATACATAAATACAATTTCAAGCCCGTAAGATTTTCGCACCAGGCTCACACGCCCTTTAAACACTCACCACCTTGGTAAACGTCCACCACCTTGGTAAATGTTCACCTACTTGGTGAACTCTCACTTTCTTGGTAATTGTTCACAACCTTTTTTAAATGCCCACCACCTTGGTAAATACCCACTACCTGGGTAATGCTCACCACCTTGGTAAACACTCACCACCTTGTAAATGCTTACCACCTTGATGTATGGTCGTCATAGGTTTTGAAGTTCAGTTTACCATCCAGGCATTTGTGTAACAGGGGCGGTTTGAGGTTTTTGAAAAGGAAGGGGTGTGCTTATATAAAGGGGGTCCCCCTTTCAAAAGAATTTAACACTAAAAATGTGTAAATTTGGTCGAAAGGTGGGTGGGGGGCACCCCTGTACCCCCTCCCCTCTAAATCAGCCACTGAGTACAAAGATTTGGAAAAGGAAACCTCCCAATATAACAAAATGAAAAACATATGCCTTGCTTTATCTAAACCTTTAAAATATGAGTATTCACCTTAATTAGGGCCTCCTGCAGGCTTTGATTATTTACTCACAGAATGTACTGGTCTTTGATTATTCATGGAGAGTTATACACCACAACTATAGGCCCATGTATTACGGCCTAATTGAATGGAGGACCCTGAAATAATTCAAGATTCACATAGAGCCTATATATTCTGAATGCAGGGAATGTACACGCGACTGTAACCTATTTACTTTATTTAAGGACAATGGCGCCATTTTCCAGATACCCAAAAGTTCCTCAATCTAATTCATATTTTGCAGAAAGACTCAATAATATATGATGATGGTAACTAGGCAAAACAATTGGCCAAGCAAGTCAACACAACCTTGTGAAACTATTGGGATCACTCTCCAAGCAGATCACACCACTATGTTTTGTATCTCTGCCACAAGCTCCCGCCATATTTGACCCATTTGCAAATCTTGATCTGGAACTAGAATGTCAAAGAGGATATAGTGTGTGACAGCATACATAATTTTGCGCCAGAATTTTACACTTAAAAAATTAATTTTCTGTAAAAAGGGTATTGCAGGCACCTGTGCACATTATATTAAATCCCCCCTTGATTTCTACTAGTATTAAAAGAACGTTGGCATTTAGACACCATTTTTTTGGCTCAATTTAGAGCAGACACCTTTTTGGCACACTTAAATGACCTAAGATAAGTATAGAAGTAGCATACAAATTTAACAGGTGGGAGAAGTGGACCGTGTCCCAGGGCCACTTAGGTCTACCCTCACAGGCACAGTGGTATTTTTCAAAATATACATAAGCAGAATCAAAATGGAATAATGCTGTGTATTTCAAAATTCATATGTGACAAATTTGTGTCTTTTTGTAAATCAAATTTTTGATAGATTTCTTTTGGGGGAAAAGGAATTCAGTTATTTTCTATGTGGACCATTCATATGGAGCCCTGAGAACCATTTAGGGATCGGGGCACTGAGATCCGTGTGTTTTGCATGTCAAAGGTCCTACTGTCTACATATTTACCAACGAACTTGTATCTTGATCACTACTGACAATCGCCTTAAAACACAACCAAAAATCTGATCAAAATCTGAAATAAGGGGATAATGTCTCAACGTACCTCTCTCTGTACCTCCCTTTATGGTGATACTGTATATTATTCTCCAGGACTAGGAAGTAAACTCCAGGTTAAGACATACAGTGGCGGACTCCGTTTGGAGAGTGGAGACTGACCCAGTTCCATGCACATTGAGAAAAAAGTAGTTGATTTATAATTAACCATTGTACCCCACTGTACTCTCAGATTTAAGCGATGTTTACACATACTGTCAGGAAGTGTTGATCATAGGCCCCTATAGCAGTCCTAAGAGTCCTGGCAGCTTTGACAGTCTTAACTAAATATCGAACAGCATATTATCCTATGTTCTCTTCTGAGGGGGGGGGGGGTGCCTGGGGTGCCTCAATCCACGCATGTACGCTCACACGCCATATTTGAAAAAAAAAAGCTATGTGGAGTAGTTTCTCTGCGCATGCGTTCTTGTCTCTCACCACATAAGTCCTAAGTCCTGCTCTAGCAAGTCATTGCACCGGTAAGTTCCAGACAAAAAGTAAGTTACATATATACTGTATGTTTGCTCATATTTATATCTCATTTTTTTCCTATTTAATACTGTGACTACGTAGACACTACTAAGCAAAATGTAGCCTAAAACATTGTGGAGATAATCCATGTGTTAAGTATTTGATTTCTTTACAATTTTATTTTTCTATGATTGTACTTGATATAAACCTTGGCTGATGCCTCGGTTTATATTGCGTACAGCCACAGATTCGTGTTATATCTACCACGTAGCTCTTGACAGTAATGTGATTATAATTAATGAATATATGCAATTATATTGTATTGGGCTTACACCTTGTTGCTTCATGGCTTGTCGACTTATTTCCCAACATGGACCTTAATCTAGGCTATCCTGCACGTAAATCATAGGATATAAAATATATGTTGCAGGGAGAATTTGAGGAAGCTCTGTAATCTATTCATTTTTCAATATGGCGTACAGTCTCTCTTCCAAGAATGACCCATTTGCATATTCACCTAACACAATATGACAAGGGATAAGATAAAATATGAGTGAAATATGACTGACATGATAACACAGGACTAAGAATACGTGACCAGCCTAATATATTTGTTGTTATTGTAGATGTTAATTTGTATTAATATTTTTCCTTCTTCATCTCCATTCTCCAATCATTCATTCCAATAGTTCGTCCAGAACAATTGATGGTGAGCGAAAATGAGAGGATTTGTGTTAATTTGATCCAAGACTGTACCAGTCACAAATATCACACAAGTAATCTCAACAATATCGTAAAGCCCGTATTCCACATACCGATGTTGATGCTACCAATTTTGTATTTGTTTGATTTTCTCCTAAGCTATGGCATCAGACATTGCATTCTACATACCATTATAAAGGAAATTATAAACCCTTTCTAGAGATAGATAACATGTTGTCCTTTAACCTTTATTTCAGCTACTGATTTTTAAAATCGGTAGCAAAATCGGTATATGGAATACAGCCTTAACACTCCACTCAATACAGTAGCATTGCCCTCCTCTACAACAACCTACCCTTCCTCCAAGATCCATATACAAGCAAACCTTACATGAAGACTGCAACGCTTGCTACGCTCCATCTCAGAAATGACAGCTCTCTACATTTTGATTCTCAGAGTACATGAGCACATCGGTAACAGCTCAGATCATGTCACTCATTAAAAATAGAAAGTGCCCCTCTCGGTACATGACATACAATACTGTTTCTCTGTTTGCAGTAACACAAATGCATCAAGCCTATTATATTAGTTGTTAATAACATGGAAAATGATTAAAAAGAAAAAAACCTCTTCTTTCAGAAAGTCTGGAAATCCATCCATAATCTGAAAGATGGAGCCCTACACACCATTGGACCCGGAGAAGATAGAGTCCATACTGAAAGAGAAAACATCACTATTACATAAACGCATAAGTAATTATAATTTCTTATAAGATATTAGAGGTCAAATATAGATAAAAGACAGCAACAGAATGAACACAAAATTGTTGTATTTGATTAAAAATGTTAATTATTAACCAATAGTATGTTGACTAGTCACAATAAAACAAGATCTATAGACCTTGGGCAGACATAGTCATGTGACCACATTTTGGTGATCACCGTAGTGTTGTTTACCATAGCCACGTTTCTACTTCTTAAATTCACAATTGATTAATTCCAAATTATGATAAGTATGACCCTTTGTAGTTATTTAAGATGAATTCATCACAACAGTTTGAATCAGATATTTGTGAATTGATAATATTAATAATAACTCCGATAATAATTTTGTTCTTTATGCCTGCTTTATTGGATTGAGAGATCGTATCATCCAAAAAGTGGGGATTCACCTTTATTTTCTACTAAACATATAAAGGATTTATCTTACTCAGAGTTTAAGGAATTGTTCAATTTGCTTCTGTATAATTCAAAATTTCAAGGTAATTTTTCTTTACACTCACTGAGAAGGGGTATATCTAAATATTTTAAGCCTTACGTAATTAAGAAAGCTAAGTCAGATAGATTATGTTCATTACCTTATGTAATTAGTTCAGGATTTAATTAATATTTCCCGACCTATTTATGTCCAAACATTCCCTGTTCCTTGTTATTTTCTTAATACTTTTCTACAATTACTTATCACGTACGTCGAACAGTAAATCTATACATGTGACCAGTCGAGGGGAAAGAATGCTCCGTGTGGGATTTCATTGAATTCCAGTAAGTGCCTTCCATTAAGGGGGGGGGGGCTCCGAAATCTTCGAAAATGTACGTGTTAGTACAAATCCGATGTGTATTATTGCCCAAGGGGTGTGGGGGATCTAATATATTAAAAAAAAAGGTCCCTGCGTACTAAATGGAAGGCACCAATCCAAGGCAAGTCCTTGGCTTTAAACTGACACTGAGCGTTCAAATCGGGGTTCAAATGTAATAATTATGAAGTGAGTTACGTTCCCTTTAACATCCCAAGGTCAGGATGCAGGAAACACTTTAGTAAAACCTCTATTTTCCCTTGTTTATTCGTATATAAATTTTGATATTTTCGCATCAAATGGTCTAAAATACATGTTAACTAATTTTAATTGAATGGTATTTCCATTCTGTTTTCACTGTACATGTGGTGATCCCTCGGAAATATTTTCTAATGCCTTACCCTTTTTAGTTTAAATTACCCTAGATATAGTTTCCACTGTAACCAAATAGAACAAATAAGGTGAATCTCTTTTTAACTGAACTCTATATGAAAGGTTGGTCCAATGATTTATTTTCACTATTTTTCATAAATCTACTCATATTTTCTTAAATATCAGTTCTTAGGATAGGGTTGTATAAACCTCGGAGCATCCATTTCTCTCGATGGGTCACACATATTAATAGAATCACAATAACACAATTATTCTTCAACGCAAACATACAGTGTTCATGTGGATTGGTTATTTAAGATATGGAAGCTTTTTTTTCAGGTATACAACCAAGGTTCATGACATTTTTGGTCAGAGATGGTGTACTAAGCCACGAGGACAGACAGGAAATTGAGGTGAGAAGGGGCATTAATATTTGTTTCATTTCCTCCATAAGAGTGGTTATTCCAATATATAATGGTATATATGTTGATTACCCACCTTTTATTCTTATGAAAAAAAGGGGCGTTAATCCTTACCAAGTGTGATGGCCATTTCACCCTTTAGGCCCATGGGTTTCCATTCATTACACCCTCGATTGCCCCTGGACTTTCCCAATTTCCCATGATTATTGTGATAATTTTATCTATCAAAAGTCTGCTACATTCACCTATGAAATTGTAAAGATGAAATGTTTTCTGTGTTTGTCAGCATTTTGATCAGCGTTTATTTCCAGTAAGATGTGTAATTGGGAGAAGATTTCTATTTGATGGGTTCTCATTAGAAAAGTGTGGGAAAATAGCGAAAAATCAACTATTTTTCTGGCTGGCTACAGCCAACTTTGTGAGTATATCTATGGATGGGTATGGTTGGAATAGGGGCTTGAGGGTTAAACGGCTATGAACGTGTCCCTACACCAGTGGGTTCACTATAGTATGCGAAAGTGTGTTTTATGGGTGTTAGTTAAGGTTGTGGTATCCTTGCTTATAAAGAAAGGGAAGAGCAACTCGCATATTAAGTCCTACTTTGAGAAGGTACTCCTTTATTTTCCTGCATGGTGGTAGCTTATGATATGTACAGTCAGAATCCATCAAACAAAATCCAGTCTAAGGTAGTGAACTCTTCCTGCCATAGCAATCTACAGCCTGTAGATTGAGCAAAACCAAGACTAAGACTGACTACATCTCTGTCAAACCTCTGTTATATACCCTAGACCATTCTATTTTTAGTTGGATCACTCAAAGCTGAAAACATTTTCCTCAATATTAGGCCTTCAAATATCACTCCAATAATTGTAACTTCACAACTATCTATCTTATCATGTTGAAATTTATGATAGGGTAAGAGGATTATCTGGTGCAAAAATTAATTTCTATTAAGATGACCTTATTCAAGGTTTAGGTCACAAAAATACGGCATAGAGTTGAAAAAACTTATAATTTTCAGAGTTATTTTAATTAGTTACTAGTGTGACTGTTTATAATGTAGAATGACAGTAATTTTAGATAACAGTTCACTAGAGTTGATGGTCATCAGGTTGATGTTCCCATCATGGCGAGCTTCCACAATATATCAGAATTACTGTGGGATCATCATATATATTGAACAGAAACATTTTTAACAGCTGAAGACCATGACCTTTGCATAATCGCATAATCAATTTTGACTCAATATGATATAGCAAATTAAGATATGTGTCCTGCACATCAGCTGGAGACAAAATATTGAAGGAACAATTAAAGGCTAATACATCAAGGTTTTCGGTGAAAAAAAGTAAACTTTAGAAATTACCTGTTTAGCAAATTTGGCCAGTATTTATGTGACCTTGACCTTGGCTAAGGTCACCTTAATAGGAACCAGCTTTTGCACCATAATAAATAATAATCCTCTTACACAAGGGAAATGGTTGTTAAGCTACAGTAATTGGTGCAACATTTGAAGACCTAGATTTTAGGAACATCTTTTCATACGTGGGAAGCCATTTTGAAAACCCCTATGAAAGTTGAATCTGGCTACGAAATTTTATTTTGCCTTAACTCTTTCATGAAAGATAAAGGCAAATAATCATAAATAACCAATAAATTGGTTTGTTGGTTACCATGGTAGGCTAAAAAATAACTAAGAAATTATTATTTTTGGATGCTCTGAAAGTGGATTTTATAATGATTTGAGTGGCTTATTATCTGAACTTATTTCAAAAAGTTCAGATTGTTGGGGTATTTTTCATTATAATAGTATGTCTCTGCCCGTTACTTTTTCGGCAACCTGAGTCTGGAATCTTTGACACACGTCTGCTCTACTATAAGAAGTCATTCAGTCTAAATGAGTCAATTATGTATTCTTATATAATCATGATCAACTATGCTTATTTCCTATTGGGATTACTTCAAACTCCAAGTCATATAAATATATTTGAACATCATCTATATTTGTTATGTATATGCATATTTGATATTCAAATTTAAGATTTCCCTAACATTACTTTGTACTTTTGGTAGGGCAACAATACCTTAATTTTGAGTTTTTCTCCTGGCTTTCTCCCGAAGGATCATGTGCAATGTTAATAAATCCATAATTATTATCCTGTACAACTATGTACCCATACTCATTATTATATACCAACTTCGTAGCGCCTATACCTTCAGCATTGTACTCCCCCATTAGCAAAGGTGGAATAACTGATGGCGTTATGCCACACTGTGGCATAATCAAAAATTATTGCCCCGCTAGTCTCCGTGGGGCAATAACAAAGCTTGCCGGCGTAGGAACTACGTAAATAATGCTTAAACCACGCTAAAATGGTCTCAATTACCAGCAAAATTCTTCAAAAAGCGTTGATTCTCCGCCATCTTGACTTATTTCGCGCATGAAACGCCAGACGGCGTGGCAGTGCACGGCTAGAACTCTCTGCTGAGGAGGTGCATTTAACGCGTGCAGCAATGGCGCGGCCCACGATCGGCGGAGGTAAATAAAGAGAATTCGTCTTATTTTTTCACATATCTTCAACGTTGGTGGGTATTTGATATATAATAAAACAAGAACTAACCTCGGGGTCACTCAGCCTTGATCATTGCCCCTTGTCTCAGCCTATTTTCAGGGTCTCGGGCAAAGCCCTCGACCCTGAAAATAGGCTTCGACAAGGGGCAATAATCTCGGCTTCGTGCCCCCTCGGTTAGTTCTGTGTATTTATCCTATAGAATTATTTACCACGCGAATGTACCCACAACTATTATCCTCTAGGCTTATCAAACACCTGGCCAGAAAAAGCAGAAGCTTACAGATCATCTTCATGAAGGCAGCGTCAGGAACTTTGTCTACTTCTGCTGCGTCTTGATAGAAGACATGGACAGAGAGGATATAATTACTGAGGTTTTGGGACTCAACGTTGCTGACATTAAAAAACAGAGGAGTGAGTTCATCTTTTGTTTAGTCTATGAAAGAATGGTAAGAATGGCTACAGCTTCTTTTAATGGTTTGGGACAAGCCTAAAACTGACAGCGGCTGATTATTTTACATCACTACTAAATCCTTAATTGCAAGCAACTTATAATCTTGTATTGTTACTGAATTCCGGATACCTTTTTAATGTAGTTGACTGTGTAATGGTTTTAGCTGAATTAATTACTTGCAAATGAAGAGTGATGCAATTTGAATTTTATTTCATAATTTGAAAATCTTCGCCGGTGCATGTGATAACTCTGTAAATCAATGTTTCTTTACAATATGCCCATAGCCAGTAAGAATTCAGTATGGAAAATAATTGACATTGTAATTTCTTGCATCGCTGCAGAATATGCATCATTGTAACAATTACTTCTAATCCCTTACCTGTTTAAGAAACGTGATTCTTCACCATCTAGCTAATAATTGACAAAATAAAATGATTTTTTGAATACCAAACTTTATATTAAGGCTGACATTTTATATGCTTAAGGATAGACACCAGTGGTAGGGGGATAAATAGCGCCGCTCCTCTTACTCATAAGCATAAGATTTGTTTCGTATATTACTACATAGTAGAAAACATCATTGAATAGCCAATAAATTACCATACCTATCCATATAATATAGAAATTGCTACTGTGTAGGTGAGTCATGAATATTTCCAAATTAATCTTTTGAACATCAATATCTCACTTAATATTCAACCTAAAGACTTGACATTTCTATATAGTGCATCTTCATGATATACATAGAGGGAATTGTGTCTCAAATTTTTTATATAAGTCTTCCTTTTGATTTTGTGTGATCTAGAAAATAGTATTTCACAACAAATAAAAAATGTACCCCGTTTTTTGCTGTTTTTGAACATAAAAAAATCAAATTTAGGACCTTAATAAAAAGAGAATCCGAGACACGCGTCCCTGCATCTGATTGTCAGGAAGCTGAATGTGAAAAGTTATTTATGTAGATTGGGTTGTTGCTCCTCAAGTACCCCATAAGTGTGTGTGGAAAAGTTATGGCCGATTCTATTCTCACATCCACAGAAAATCACACATCTAAAAAATCACACATCCAGGGGCCCATGTGCACTAACTATTTTCCGAATGTGGATGTGTGCCCAAGTGCACTGACTATTTTCGTACCCATGTGCACTGACTCACATTCAGGTTCACATGGAGAGGCTATTCATCACTGGGGTCTATCCACAGTTCATTGTTTTACCACTGTGGACCTGATACAATACCAACCTGCTGATAATTTAAGTATCAATAGTAACATTTGTCTCCATATCTAGATGAACTGGAAGAAAAGCAGAAAGCAGCAGTCGGTTCCAAGACACTGGAGAGCCAGCATCCATCAGGTAAGGGTTTATATTTTCTAAGAAAAAGAAAAACATTTTTGTCCAAAAAAAAAGTTTTACAATTCATCCCTTTTTGGTCTTTATTGGGTTCACAGTAGTCAACAAGACTGTCCAGGTTAAACTTTCACTGTGTTTTCCTATGATTATTCAAAAGTGTGTCACCATTAAAAACCTTTCGGTCAGTCAACAAAGCAGTTCGGAATCACCAACAAACAAGGTCCCGAATATGCCTCATCCATTCAACATAAAGTGAAAGTCTGAGACAGGGTCATAGTCAGGATGTTTATATATATATATATATATAATATGTAAATAGATAAATAAATGAATATATATTGTATATCATTATATACATATAAAATCCTTCTGTATATGCTACTGGTTATATTAGCAAAACCAACCAGGGGTGCGTTCCATAGTCCTTGCTGCTGCAGGTCACAAATTCTTACGAGGGGGTCCACTTCGAATCTAGCTTAGCGCAAAAATACATGTGGGGACAATAACTGTAATCATGAAGGGAGTACCAACCACATATGACATTGATAAATTATGTTTGTGCTTATCCTGTTAATTTCCCATGAATTAATGTCTTGAAATTATACATCTTAAAATAGTTAACTAAATTGTCTCTCCCTAGACATATGACTTGTTACTCATGTAATTTGATTTCAATACATAATAGGGCACAGAAAATTCAAAATGTGGGCATTCATGCATGAAGATGGTCTCATGACCTATGACGTTTTGACCCCATAGTTCCAGGTACCCCTCTGTCTGCCACTTATAATTGGCTTAATTGCGATGGCGCCACTCTAGGGCTAGAAACGCAGGTGGTCTCTGCTTCATATAGCCAATGGCATACTTGTCTGTCCAAGAGCATAAAAATCGAACATGTGCCACAAAAACTCTAAACCATGTGAACACGAACTTCATGTTACGTTATATCATACATTATTCATCATTGTGACGAAGTCCCTATTTACTACTGATGCTTAAACTAGCTAAGTGGGAGATAGGGTCACTAAGTCAATTGTAATAGGTATTCATCTTATGTTGCTCACAAAACTTATACGGAAGATCAATTCTTGTAATTGAGTATAATTGAATAAAAATAAATAAAAAAAATGAAACAATAAAATTAAAGTAATTATAGATAAACTGGAAAGGTTGCAAAATATATAAGGTTTGTTGCCATCAATTTTTAAGTATGTATTTTCAGTATTTCGCTATAAATTTAACAATCTTGTCTATATTACTGTGGACTTACGACCACCTAAACAGGAGTCTTATTTTATCCTCACAATCACCCTGTCTACGACGATTTTATGATTGCCTTAGAGATACCTTGCGATGATATATTATTAGATTTGACTGAAGGGGTCCAACAGATTACATAAGACGACCCCTCCACTCTTGACTTTGGAACCAAATTATCGTAAATGTGACATTTCTCACATACAACCAATAATACGACTTATCACTGTATACATATGTCACATTGGAACGCCCCCCAGTATAGTTGTTACACACGTACAAACTCTGTGAATACGGGTCTCATTAACATGTAGGTCTATCATCATTGATAACAGAGAAAATAACTAAAAATGAAATTTTGTGTAGTTCTTTATGAAAATATTTTTGTTTAATTTTGCATTTTGTTACCATGGTAACCATAGCATTAATGGAACATTGAAATGTTGAAATGCCTTTATGAAGAAAACTTGGTTTTAATGGGAACTAAGTCATGTGACAATCATTCTGTTTAGAAAAAAAACCATCAAAACATTCTAGCTACATTATGTGAAGAACAGCTTGTAGCTATTTTCATTACAACAAAAATGAGAATATTTTGTTCATAACATGATTTATGTAGTTCTTATCATACTTTATGCATTTTGTATGTGGTGGACATGGATTTTTGGAAGATCTAGATCTACTTGTTTGCTTCTGTGGACATTAAGATTTTTGTATTTAAGTTTTCTCCCCTGTTATTGCTTAGCAGAACACTCAGGAGGCTATCAAGTTAAGCCATCATCCAAAGAACCGGCCGCCATTGGACCATCACCTGTTGAAGGTAGCCAATATGTTTTATCAATTCCTTATTTTTATTCCTGGCCCAGTTTCCTACTGGGGTCATGGATTATGAAACAAGACACAAGTTTCCCCAACTTTGATGTATGTTTAAATCATGGTAAACTTGGGTTACAGGAATCTGAAAAAAGCAAGAAAATTGTATATATAGTCCAAGCATGAGTTGGGCCATGGGGGCCCCCATTGTCAGGGGACACAAGGGTCAAGGTAACTAGGTAACTTGGCATGAGGGGAGATGCGGTAATAATCTGGCTATTTTTGATTTTTCCTGATTTTTCCTGTATTTCAAAGTTTGACCTAGTTCAACAGGCCTCTTAATGACTGATCCATTTAAATCCAGGGAATTAAGTTCTTATTCTAACACCAAGCGGTAGATTAAATATTTTGCTTTTAATCAGGTTTGTAGAGGATTGGTTAAACCAATCAAATGCTCTGTGGGCTTGTTGATGTATTTCCCAGTATGGATCTTGTAAAGGAGCATGCGGTTGATGGTCAGAGGCAGGATCTGGGTTAGTTTGCAGGTACAATGCAGTAGTCAAGCTATTCATGTTGGTGAGAATTGACCTGAATATGTTATATGTGCATCATACCATTTTATCCGATATTGCTAAATCACACATTTTAGCAATGGCTTTTATGGTAATGTAACCACACTTTCACACGACTAACCACACATTTGGGTTAAATACAGATTTGATTGTGCAGGGCCATATGCACATTATAGACACCCCTCTTTGTGTGTACTTAATTAAAGCAAGGCCCTAAATAGGATGTTATCTTGTTGGTTGCATCATTTTGCAGTTCCAACAAAAAAAATCGATATAGTTCGCTTTATGATAGGTAATTGCATTTGTAGACTTAAGGCTGTAAACGCAAGGGAATTGCAAACAAAACGCAAGCATTCTAGGAACACACAGAGGAATATAAAGTTTGCTTGCATTCTGCTTGCGTTCTACTTGCATTCTACTTCCGTTCTCTATGCTAAGGCTATATTCCACGATGCGTTTAGTGGCACTCGCGTTGCTTCTAATTAGAAAATGCAAGTTGCTTGCATTTCAGATAAGAACATGTTGATGGTGACAGGACAACTACCCCTGGGACAACTAACCCTTGGACAACTACCCCTGGAACAACTACCCTGGTGGCATTTACCCCCTAGGACAACTACCCCTCTAGGACTATTACCCCCATAGGACAACTACCCCTGGGACAACTATCCCTTAGGACAACTACCCATTGGACAATTACCTTTATGGGTAGGACAACTACCCCTATAGGACAACTACCCCTCTAGATAAGACAATTGTCCCTATATGTAGGACAATTACCCCTTAGGACAATTACCCTTATAAGTAGGACAATTACCCCTTTAGGACAATTACCCCTATACATAGGACAACTACCCCCAATGGTAGGACAACTACCCCTATGATAGGACAACTCCCCCCATTGATAGAACAACTATCCCCATTGGTAGGACAACTATCCCTATAGGTAGGACAACTACCCCCATTGATAGAACAATTACACCCATTGGTAGGACAACTACCCCTATTGGTAGGACAACTACCCGCATTGATAGAACAACTACACCCATTGGTAGGACAACTAATCCTATGATAAGATGATTACCCTCCTTCTCTGGACACCCAGAGCCCCCCCCCCCCCCTCTCCCCCCATGGCTTTCCCCCTCCTTTGCCCAGCCCTGGAAGACTACCCCTACTTTGCCCAGCCCTGGACACCCAGGGCAGGTCCTACCAATGGGGGTAGTTGTCCTACCAATGGGGGTAATTGTCCGATCAAGGGGGGTAGTTGTCCTATCATAGGGGTAGTTGTCCCACCATTGGGGGAAGTTGTCCTATGTTTAGAGGTAATTGTCCTAAAGGGGTAATGGTCCTATAGCTATCTAGGAGGTAGTTGTCCTATAGAGGTAGTTGTCCTATAAGGGTAGTTGTCCTACCCATAGGGGTAATTGTCCTAAAGGGTAGTTGTCCTAAGGGTAGTTGTCCCAAGGGTAGTTGTCCTATAGGGGTAATAGTTCTAGGGGGTAGTTGTCCCAAGGGTAGTTGTCCCAAGGGTAGTTGTCCCAGGGGTAGTTGTCCCAGGGGTGATTGTCCTAGAATCCATGTTGGTATGTGCAACGCAAGCAACTTGTGTTTTCTTGTTTGAAAGGACGCAAGTGCCCCTGAATGCATCGTGGAATATAGCCTTTAGGCACTTATTTGTATGATAGTCCATGCATCCTGAAGTAAATGAAAAATTGGCCAATTTGTGTCCCTTTCCAGCATTTTCCTTGCCAAAAGTATAGGGGAAAGTAAGACCCTGCTGTGTAATATTGCTCAGAATATTGTCCTTAGTGTAGTAATTTATAGATCATTTATCATTACTAACATGCTTCTATAATTTGAGTATGCATTTGCAGAAAAATGATTTATTATAATTCTTAATTTTGACATTGCCTAACTCTATCTTGTGCTACAATCTCAACAGTTTTATGTTTTGCAATAAATGAGATTCCAGACCACACCACCTAGTGTGTAACCCAGCTCCAGTGATGCAGGTCAGACAAGCCTGGGGTTATTTTCTCTTTGAGGATGTGTAAATTGGTGACTTTAAACAACCTACAAGTTTTTATTCACACAAGGTTGAAGAATGCAATTAAAATAACTGTATAGTGCAGAACTTGATCTTTTCATTGATATATGAACCATCCCTGTGAACTTAAGCTTTGTATTTTATAATTATTTTTCAATATAAAGTTTTTATTTAATTCTAGCCAATGGGAAGGCTATTCGTGGTCCTTATCAGCATTATGTGATAACCCCCCACATGTCAGGTGTTGATTGACTCCCACCATGTGGGTTTGTTTGTCCTACTGCCACTGGAAAGTGACGGTCACATGAGGTCTCTATAATTGTTAGATCTTATATCATATTTAAGATCTAAACTGCATTCAAGCTGCATAACTTTGGGTTCTTCACTACAGGAACTGGAATTGATTTTCATTACCTCCTTTATCATAGAGTTCTACTTTATAGTTACAAATTCTCACTCTAGGTAACAGGCTAGTCTGGGCTTCCCACCACTGTAGACCTGACAATAATAAGTAACATTAAATTTTTTGAGCAATGCTAAAAACTATGCATATTTAATTGTAGATGAACCTGATAGAACAGCCTCTGTGGAAAAAGAGGAGGACATTCAGGTAAGTTATTCAAAATGACGAAGGGCCCTGATTCAAAAAATGTAATGAAGTGATATTAGCACTTCAAATAGACATTTAGATGTTTAGATCTAGTTTGGATGTACGGACGCAGGGAATAACTATTTTCATATAAAACCTTAGTCAGCAGTTATTATATTTATTATATGTGTGAATGTCTTTCCATTAGATATTCCTACTTGGCTATAACATTGAGCAATTCTTATTGGCTTCCCCAGTTCTTACCTACATGATAGATTAAATTATATTGCAGATGCAGCAAAACTGTGTTTCTTAAAGGTACTTGGGGTGCTGGGCTTAAATTCATATCACCAATGTAATTAGCTGCAAATTTGTAGGCAAGTTAGCTTCTATATAGAGGAATAAAGAAAAAAGCTTTCACCGTTTCTGATGTGAGTTACAACTTAATAAAGAACTTTGGTCTTTAACATTGATCATGATTTCAAGGGGAAATATCAATTTTTGTCTTCTCTGTTAAACAAATAACCAATGGATTTCTCATGAAACCTCTGGAATATTTAGAATTCATATGAGAGCAAATATTCAAACCTATTTTCACTGTTGTGAGAAGATTCATACTGGAAAACATTGAAGTTTTCTTGGTTATCTATACCATGGTAATTTGATACCCCATTAATATAATTGAATGGCTTTTGATATACTTCTCCTAGAACCATTGGACTTTTAAGGACTCTAAAACACCTTTAAAAAGATAATTTTGTGGTAGTTCTTAATATAATATGAGCCAGGTAGTGCCCTGAACAGCATCACGTACCTTTAATTCTCCCTACCCCTCATAGCTGATTTCCAGAAGCTTGAAGGACCTGAAGATTGAATCAAGGTGTATTCTGCTTTATCAAACCCATCTCCCCATTATTCTCAAGCATAGGCAATTGTTTCAGTCATTGCCATGTTTTGTTTGGCATGATGAAAATACACATTATTAGTGATTTTTTAATATGATTTGACAGTTCCATAATAACCTGTTTGGATAGCAATGTTTCTATTTTACTCTGTGAACAGAATTTACTTGTGCTAACCTGCAGGTACCTGAAATACATGAAATCAACTATGTGTGATAGGGAGAATAAGGTGAAGGCCCAAAATCTCCTTGAATATTATGTTAATTGGTTCATCTTGGGGACTGACACTAACCCAAATGATATCTATACACTTTGCAGATGTTGGAAGTATCTAAGACAGATTCTGTGCCCAACATGAACAAGAACCTGCAATGGATGCATGACACATTCACAAATATAAAGAAGGACTTGGGAGAGACTGTTAAAGATGTGATAATAGCAGTCATTGATACAGGCATTTATACAGGCCATCCTGATCTAGTGGTAAGATGCATCAAACTCAAATTAAAACCATTCCTCAATAAAATAGCACTTCTTCTCCAATAGAAAAGCATGTCATTACACAAATATATTGCAGTTGTTTAGTTGGTCACTACTTAGCATGCAATGATTAGCAATTCCATCTGTCACAAAGAAATATTGAGACCTAGGTTTTATTTCACAATGATTTCACTTACTGTCACCAAATTCCTAAAATACAGATACAAATATGCAAAAGGTGGAGGAGGTACTGCATCATATGGACTATCATCTCAAAATTACCTTAAGTTATGTCTTTCATGCTGTTTTAAATTATTAGCTTAGGTACAGTAGAATGTATATCACTTATTACATGTGGGAATGAATATTTTCCTATTGTGAGAAAAGGGTTAACATGTAACAAAAGTAGTTGTAATTGTTTGCTGCAAATTCAGAGTTACCAATCATAAAATCACAGGTAACAAGCATTTAGGAATGATTATTAAAAGTTACATATTAATTATGTGATGCTTAGACTCATTTTCATTTTTTTAAATGACTGACGTCATTCAAATATAATTTAGTGATATGTGATAGTTCGGTAAGTATTAGGAATGCTTACCATTGTTAAACCTCAATTTAGGTAAATTGTTGATTTTACATGACATATAATGTCCTCGTATAACTTGTAAATGACACTAGGAATTTGTCCTGTATTGAGATGGGTGGGCTGTATAGTGGATTTTAGAGGCAAGTAGAACCAAATAACAGATATTTGAATTTCAAAAAGAAATGGGAAAAAAGTCAATGACAATGACCTCAGGTTTTGTATATCAATACAAAAAGAACAGCTGCTTTCCTAACACAGATGAAGATATATATATTTATGTAAATTCAATTTTAAAGCAATTTTAAAACTTTGTTTTCAGGGAATGGTCATTAAGAGTAAAAACTTTGTAAAGACGCGTGTGGTTGAGGGTGTAAGTCAGGAGCTGGACCTGGAACGAGATGTGGTTAATCATGGCACAATGTGTGCAGGGATATTGACACTAGCTCACAACATCAAAATAGTCAACCTTAAGGCAAGTGTCTCCATGCATTTTTTTTTTTTATAAATAAAATACACCTTCTTTGGTAAGCATTGTAATTATAGGGCTCTGTCAATATTTCAATTGAATGCGATATTTTAAACGAAATTTAAGAAATAATCATGCAAATTAGTACAGAATTCACAAAATAAGGAGAAAAGATCTTACTCAGTGGAGTAAAACAGAGTACTCAGTGAAGTAAAATGGGCGCTATTCAGCAGATACTAACCAGGCTGAGATCCTGAGCGCTGTATTTCATTGAGAGGTTTAGTTACGCTGAGTCCCATCAGAGAGACTGTAGGTTCCAAGGGTGGGACCAGCATAATGAGTCCCAGAGATGAAATACAAAGCACAGTATCCCAGACAAGGTAAGCATCATTTTTATTTTACCTCCTGATGCATTATTGCTCATTTTATACAAAATTGTTTATGTTTGTTTACTCTATTTATGGTTCCAAATACCATATCGCAGACAAAAATAACACAACTTCCAGTCAATGCGAAGCTTGTTAACATAAAAAGTAAACATAAACATTGGTCAATCTGGTGGTATTTCATCTCCTCTTATATATTTGTTTACTAATAATGCATTTTGGACGCCAATAATGTGTTTTTTGTGCAAATTTTATGTGTAGTTCTTTACATTTGTTTACATTTAGTTTAGCTCTGACATCACACCTTGGTGATACAGGTTTTGTGACATCATACCAAGGCTATGCAAAGGTTGTATCGTCCAGATCCTCTTTGAGGGGTTTGCCAGTATTAAAGAATAGCAGACTACTATCAGGGGTGAAATAAACACAAAGTACTGCCCACTGTGCCAATGTACCAAAATCCTTAATGGCAGTGTCCAGTTAATATCCATAACTTATCCAGGCATTGGTCTGTGATATTGTGATGTATTCAGATACGTACTCAGTAATCTATACTGAAATTTATTGTGCAGGTCCTCAGAAGCGATGGCTATGGAGCTTTAGCATATACCGCAGATGCACTGAAGTATATTAAAAGATGGAATGAGGAAAATGAAGAAAAGGTATGTTTATAATATTATAATTGAGATATCCAGAAGATGTCCTCCTAATATGATAAGGAGAATGCCTTCCTAAACTGCTGAATACCAGCATAGGTTATCAGAGTACATGCCAAGAACTTTCTCTGCACTTTCTCTGGTACCAGAGTGTTTTTTCTAGTCAATTTATAAAAGGGCAGGAATATAAATGACTATCAAAGATAGAATAAACACAATCCCCACAATTGATTTTAAGGGCATCTAACCTCTTGACTACACAATACTTATCTTACACGTATATGCAAAATAGTAATAACTGTTGCATGTCATCCCTCTCAGCCCTCTTGGCAAAATGAATTGGAAAGTAAACCAAAGCAACCAAACCACATTTAAAGTAGCCAACTCCTAGCCAAGTTGTGGTGTAACAGAGACATTCTGCAACCATATGGTCTTAGTCAGTCTGTTACTTACTAAGATGGAACATAATTACATTATTGATGGTGAGGATGAAACCTCACCAAATTAGAAGGTTATTGAAACAATATCTTTTCATGAGGTTAGGATGAAACCAAAACCGAATGTTATGAGAAGATTCTGTTAGGTTGAAGAAAGAAACCAGAGCATTATATTGACATAGCAGTGCAACGTCACAGCAATATGTTGCAGCAACATTATTGAAAGCCATCAAAATAATGTAACAAGAACCAAACAGAACATTGCTGCAACGTTTTAATAACATTACATGCTTGGCTGGGTGTCCATTGATCAAGTACATGTATACTAATGGGGATGGGAGTCAAACATTTCTATTTCCTAATACATGCTAAAGGGGCCAGGGTGTGTCACCTCAAAATACATATATGTGATAAATGGACTGCCCCTAACCTAGAATCAAAGGCAGAAAATTGCACATCACTTCTCTTTGCTTGTTTCACTTTGTTTTGCTTTGCCCTAAAAGTCAGAAAGGGGTCTGTCACTTTGTTTGTTGACCATCTTGATTTCAGCTATTCTTCTGTTTTTAGATTGACATTATATCAATGTCAACTGGAGGCAAGGGGTACTGTGAAGACGGGTCAGCACTCCTCACTGATCTTTCCAAGGACACAGTATGTGGCAACTATGAATATCCTTAAGGCAATAAGTTACAAAAAAGGCCCAAACTCACAAAATTGAGTAATTTGCTACATAGGGTCACTTTCAAACTGCTAAGTAGCAAACATCCTAACTCACCAAACCCCCTGCACAAAATAAGGAGAAACACATATCCCATACCCCATACCAAATACTTCTCATGAAGACTTAATTCCTATATTGGGATACAGACATCAGGGTGTGGTGGTGGGTCTTTGAGGGTATGGGAATGGGGCGATGAGCATAGGATATGGGTATGGGGTATAGTCCATTTGCACAATAGGTATTGCTGCAGGCCTATTTAGGATTTCCTGCCAATCTCCTACAATGGGGGGCACCAAACAAACCAGATCTTGACAGTGTCCTTCATAATTATATGTTTATTTTCTCCTGTTGTAGATATAGGCCTGGTCTACCTATAGTTATTCATATTTCCTATGGGAACTGACTTTAAGGGAGACAGAGAACAAAAAAAGAGGATCTTCAAGCACTGACAGGATAGGACAGGAAGTCCTAACTTCAATTGATGTCTCACATGATAATTCTCTATGTGAAGCTAATGTGCAAGGAGCTTATGGGTCTGGGGTGATTAGTATAGGAATATAGCAGAATTTCCATAATACATTATTCATGGCTCTTGTCCTTCCATTTAAATTTCTAGCTCTTCAACTTCAGTACACAGTTTTATTGCAACTTCATTGAATCAATGCCTGATTTTCTATTTCAATGGATGATATGTTTGTTGCCATGCATAAACCTTTCACTGTTGACTAGATTGGAGCAAAGCAATTTTGCATTTTGTGTTGGTCAGTTCCTATGACTGTTTATCTACCACCCAAGATTTTCCTAAGATGGACATAACTAATAAGCCTTATTGTATATTTCACTACCATCTTTTTCATGGTTCTACAGACAAAATGGCACTATCTGACAAGATTCTGTGACATTGTGCCATTGCAGGTTTTTTCTGATTCAGTGTGTTGATCAGTTAAAAGGAGGGGCCAGTGAAATTGACTATACACCCTTCTTATGACCCTGCGCAGAGGGGACCTACTGATCACCAGATCAAGGTGGCAGGGGTCCACCACTCTGCAGTCACTGCACTGCATATAGACTAACAGTGGTTTTGGCTCCCTTTAACACAAGTCAATTACAGGTACTCATCAGGGATTGTTTTGCACATCAGTTTGAGTGGGTGTTTAGAGGCCCTGGCCTGAGGAACTGAATTAGTGTGAACAACCACAACTAACCCCTCTCCCACACCTCTCCCACCCCACTCCCATACATACATTCTTTTCACTACTAACAAGTTCAGACCCTTGATTATCTAAATAGGCACCAGTCCTCACTCAACTCTGCTCCAAGTAAAGTGACCAGTGCTGCAGACTGCATTCCCCACACCAGGGTTCACATTTCTGCCAAGAGGGGGTGCCACCTTTAAAAAGAAGGGTGTATACCGAGAGATTTACGATTATGTGACAATAGCTATGATTTTAGAATTAAAATATAACAATATTTTATTTGAATAATTTGAATATGGATTGAACATGAAAAGCATTGCATTCTAAATACATCTATTTCCCTATAGAAAGTTCCCTATTGTTGTAATGCACTTTTTTCCATCCAATGACAGGTGCTGATAGCTGCAGCTTCCAACATTGGGCAGAGAAAGGCTGACACCATAGCTTTCCCAGCCCGGCATCCCAACGTCATAGCTGTTGGGAGTTGTAACAAATATGGTGACCGATGTAGCCACAGTGCAAAAGGTGCAGACCTGGCCTTTTTATTTCCTGGAGAGGACATATGGTCCACCTCTAGTGAATATAGAACATCCCGATATGGCAGATATACCATGCAAAGTGGTACTTCCTTTGCTGCCCCCCACTGCTCTGCCCTGGTGGCCATCATGTTGGCCCTAATAGAAAAATGGTATGGTGAGTATTGTGATGAACGGCTATTCAGCCAAAATACATAGAGGTTAAAATAATAGAAATAAGATAATAATGGAAATATGTAAAGAACGAAGAACGAAATAGATGTAAAGAACGAATATGTAAAGAACGAAATAGATGTAAAGAACGAATATGTAAAGAACGAATAACGAATATGTAAAGAACGAATAACGAAAACGTAATGGAACGAAACCCGGAAATATGTAAACCGGAAGTGAAATGTAAACCGGAAACGGAATATATAAACCGGAAGTGACGTCAATTGTAGGTCACGTGACCGAAGGCAGCCAATCAGGGCTGACCTCTCTAGTATATAAAGGGGCGGTGAGGCCCGAATAAACAGAGTTCTTCAACAGTTCTCCTGGTGTCCAGACGTGTCCTCTTTCCTGAAACAACCACTAAAGATGAGCCGAATAGAGTAATTAAGTCGAAGTTAGGACAAAACAGTCGAAGTCCGAGATAGGTAGTCGAAACATAGGGTAAGGGGCCCGAAGGCCCGAAGAACGAGGAACGAGGGAACGAAGTAGGGCACGAAGGCCCGAAGTAGTACCGGAAACCGAGACGTAGTATGGTACGAAGACATGGGGAGCGGAACGAGAGAGCGAAGTCCGCGGGGACGAGGGCGCGGCGTGCTCGGCCCCACGCTACCAAACAATAGGCGACCGTCGGCCCGTCGCCCCCGCGGACCGGAACTCAGGGGTGGACCGTTCCCCGGCCGACCCGTACCCCTACCATAATTTCCCTCCCCCGCAGTCCTCCGTCGACATCGAGTGCCGATCGATTCGCTCAGCCCCCCCTCGTGCGCGAGGCACGACTCTAGAAACACACCTCGGTTCTTGGCCCGGATTCCCCGTCCGCCCCGAGACCCGAACAACCCCCACGTTCCTCTGTCGTAAGAATCGGCAACCCCGACTTACCAGAGAACGTCACACTGGTGGCAGCGGTGGTGCTGAAATAGGCACATACGGACTTGTGGATCTTGGGTGTTTCATCGGTATTGGATACTCATGGCGACTGCGGCAGTCTTCGAGCAGATGGATTCTGACGTCGCCTTCAAGGAAGGTGGGGAGGAGAAAGGAGGTGCGAAAACCGAGACAAAAGGGGAGGACACGACCATAATGGGTAGGCAGTTTAATTTTATGGGAACGTCCACCCCGACGGATGAGCAGAATGTGCGGGCTCAACAACAACAGACCGGCCAGGAAGGAGCGAGTTTGAAGAAGTTCAGTTTACGACCAGAGAAGTATGACGGTAAACCGGATTTCGAGGGATGGATCAACCAGTTTGAGGAGTACGCAACATTGGGACGCTGGACGGCCGAGGAAAAAGCGGCGATGCTTTTCCTCTCGCTGACGGGAACGGCACGAATGTACTTTGTCGGACTCCCGGACAGGGAACGACTCCGTTACTCGGCGAGGGTGGATGCGTTGCGCCGGAGGTTCGGTCAGGAGAAAGACACGTGTAATGCTCTGCAAGAGTTGGCGGGCTTGAAACGTGTAAAGAACCAGACAGCGAAGGAGTTGGCTGATAATGCCCGGCGACTGGCATCGAGAGCCTACTTCTCCAACGACTACGCTAGCCAGGAAAAAGCAGCATTACATGCGTTCCAGGCTGCAGTTGGGGAAGACCTTCAGCTGAAGTGTGCAGAGAAAGGATGTAAGACACTAGAGGAGGCGGTAGAGGTGGTAGAAATACAGGAACGATACTCACGCCGCCTCCTGCGGGCAGTGAAGCCCGAGGAAGACGCCAATACACAGATCATGGCCTTGAACGGTAAGTTGGAGGAGATGATGAAAGAATTGGCAGAGGAACGGGAAGCTAGAAGACAAGCAACGGCCCGGAGGGAGGCGTTTAAGAAGCGAAAAGAAGATTTAGAGTGTCATCACTGTCACCAGAAGGGCCATTTCGCAAGAGAGTGTTCTCAGCGTCAGGGAAACGGACAGTCGCCGTCGCAGTAAGCGCGGGGCCCCCTTCGGGCGCGGCGAGAGAAGTAGTAGGCATGGGAGAATGTGGACTTTATGTGGCCGGGACGGTGGGAGAGAGTGTCGTCCGTTTTTTGGTTGATACCGGATCTATGATCAGTCTGCTGTCGGAACGCCTCTGGAGAGAGTGGGGACGAAAAAGAGAAGAACTGGATGGATATGAAGGACGTCTCTGCTCGGTAGATGGTAGTCCGTTGCGGTGCTATGGATGCACGAACTTGCCAGTGAAATTGGGAACACGCGTGTTGAAGTGGACGTTCATGGTGGCAGACATCGGTAGAGATGAAGGGATCCTGGGAAACGACTTCGCGGTGAAATACCGGCTGACAGTTAAGCCCCACGCGAGTGCCATCTTCCTGCCCGCCGAGGGGGAGGGAGAGGGGGAACGAATCCCGGGAGTAGAACAGAGAACGGATGGGATTCGGGCAGTTACCGTCGGAGGACAGGTCGTGCGAATCAAGAAAACGACGGAAATACCCCCACTCCAAGTGACCCGAGTAACAGTAGTAGCGAGAATGGACATAAGACAGGGTGGACAGCTGGCTGTCATCACCGGCGCTGGATTACCTATGGGACTGGAGGTGATCCCAGGAACGGTGACATTGGGAGAAGAAAATGAAGTTTGGGTGGCCAACCGAGGGACCGAGAGCGCGAAATTGGAAACCGGCGGGGTACTCGGAGAAGCCACCTTCGTACAAGAGGTACGAGGAGTAGGAAGTGAAGCAAAAGAACCCCCAGGAGCGCTCGTTGAAATGATAGGGGAGGCTAAGAAAGACCTGACCACGAAGGAGGGCGAAGAGCTGGAGAAAGCCATCATGGCCCGGGAACAAATGTTTGCGACCTCGAAACATGAGTTAGGACGGACAGATTTAGTACAACATCGAATTAAAACGGGAGATCAGATGCCGATCAAGCAGAGGGTCAGACGGTATCCGGCCACCAGGAGAGAGGAAGAACGAGCACTGGTGGAGGATATGTTAAATTTAGGGATTATCCAAGAGAGCGGGAGTGCGTGGAGTAGCCCGACCGTTCTAGTCAAAAAGAAGGACGGAGGAACGAGGTTCTGTATTGACTACCGAAAACTGAACCAGGCTACGAAAGTGGACGCCTATCCGCTCCCGCGGATAGAGGACAGCCTCAACACTTTGGGAGGAAGCCTATTCTTCTGCAGTCTGGATCTCGCGAGCGGATATTGGCAGGTGGAGATGGCACCGGAGGACCAAGAAAAGACGGCCTTCGTGACTCAAGGAGGATTATATGAGTTCAAAGTGATGCCATTCGGGCTAGTGAACGCCCCAGCCACCTTCGAGAGACTGATGGAAAGAATCCTCAGAGGAATCGTGTGGGAGGAGTGTCTGGTATACTTGGATGATATACTGGTCTTTGGACCAACGTTCAAAGTGACTCTGGAAAGATTGGTACGGGTTCTGGACCGGCTGAACGCTGCAGGACTGAAGTTAAAGGCGCGAAAATGTAAGCTGTTCCAGAAGAAGATTCCGTTCTTGGGGCACGTTGTCTCGTTCAACGGGATCGAACCCGACCCCGAAAAGTGTCGGCAAGTAACCGAGTGGCCGGTCCCGCGGGATCTCCACGAGGTACGAGCCTTCGTGGGATTATGTTCGTACTATAGAAGGCATATAAACGGCTTCACGGAGTTGGCTGCCCCCTTGTATGAATTGGCAACGAAGGAGGAACCATTCGTGTGGAGCGCGAGACGACAAGAGGCATTTGATGCGATGAAGAAGGCGCTAACGGAGGCCCCGGTGTTGGGATTCCCGGAGGAAGAAGGACAATGGTGGCTTGATACAGACGCCAGTGACGTGGGAACGGGAGCCGTGCTATCACAAGAGCAGAGAGGGGAGGAACGGGTGATAGCTTACACGAGCAAAACCCTGGAGTCAAACGAACGAAAGTATTGCACCACGCGGAAAGAACTGTTGGCGGTGGTGCGAGCTTTGAAGCATTTTCGGTGCTACATCTATGGTCAACGCGTGATAGTCCGGACGGATAACAGCGCGGTTAGTTGGCTACAGAGAAGTAAGGAACCGATGGGGCAGGCTGCTCGGTGGATTGAGATTATCGACTCGCATGATGTGTCGTTCCAACACCGACCGGGCAGGAAGCATGGGAACGCTGACGCGTTGTCCCGGTATCCGTGCAAACAATGTGGAGAGGAGCACGAGAATACCGAACAAGTGAGAGTAGTGACGCGGGCCCGGGGGTACGAGCCCGGATGGTCCCCGCAGGAGATGAGAGCAGCGCAGAGGAGGGATCGAGATATAGGGCCGATTGTCGCACGGATGGAAAAAGATGCGGACCGGCCAGGTTGGGAGGCCATATCTCCGGAATCCCGAGAAACAAAGATCCTATGGAGGCAATGGGAACGATTGAGCCTCAGGGATGGCGTGCTGCATCGGAAGTACTGGGAACTAGAAGGACATGGTTGGAGGAACCAGTTGGTCGTTCCCCGAGGGGAACGGGCCAAGCTGGTAAGGGAATACCATGGAGGCGCGGCAGGAGCGCATTTAGGAGTCGCCAGGACGACGGCCCTGTTGGAACAAGGGTTTTACTGGCCGGGACTCCGGGAAGACGTGCGGAAGGAATGTCGAGAATGTGATTGCGCGTTGCTGAAAAAGGGAAGAGGAAGACGGGAGCCGCTACATCAGTACATAGTGGGGGAGCCGATGGAACGGCTGGCCATGGATGTTTCGGGCCCGTACCCAGTCACCAAACGAGGAAATAAGTATTGCCTGATGGTGGGATGCTATTTCACCAAATGGTTGGAGTGTTTCCCGATCCCGGATCAAAAAGGCAACGACAGTGGCGAACAAACTGGTTGAAGAAGTAGTAGCACGGTACGGCGCGTTTCGGGAACTACACTCGGATCAAGGAACGAATTTCGAATCCGAGGTGGTGGCTCAGGTCTGTGCACTATTCGGGATTCACAAAACAAGAACGACGCCGTACCACCCCAGGAGTGACGGGTACATAGAACGAAGTTTCCGTACTTTGGGGTGTTGTTTGAAAGCCAGCTGCCGAGCGACAGGTCGGGAATGGGACGAGATGGTCCCGCTCGTGATGATGAGTTATAGAGCAACGCCGCAAGCCAGCACGGGAGTGACACCGAACATGATGATGCTGGGCCGACAGACCATGATGCCGCGACAGGCGATTTATGGGAGACCTCTAGGACCAGAGGAGGAACCCCGACGGGTAAGCGACTATGTGGAAAGCCTAGAGGAAGGGCTAGTCGCGGCCTATCGGGAGGCCCGGACGGGGCTGAAACGAGCCGCCATCCATCAGAAACACGAGTATGATGGGAAGGTGACTCGGCGGGAATACCACGCCGGAGAACTGGTCTGGGTGCACGATACGGTAGTGGATAGGGACAAGGGAACGAAGTTGCGATTTCCATGGATAGGCCCTGCACTGATCGTCAAGGTGCTTGACCGAGGACGGGTGGTAGTACGGAAGAAACGAGGGAAACCGGGGGGGGTGGTCCATGTGGACCGCCTGGAACCCTACCGAGGACACGCTGCGCCAGCTTGGATGGTAGCTGACCAGCAAGGATACGAGGCTGCACAGTAAATGCTTGGGGTGGGGCGCGCTAGGGCACGTAAGGAAACGGGGTACCCCCTTTTTGTGATGAAGTCGTTTTCGTGTCTCGATTCCGCAGGTGGAAGAGGACCAAGGGAACGACCAAATCGGCGCTACACAGAAAGGCTTTGGCCAAAAAGGACTGATCAACCTGGGGCCATTGAGTCGGGGCGGTGCGTTGACCACTACAGTAGGAGTGCAGGTCGTTAGGCTGTAGAGATTCGCTACCTAGCTGAAGATTGGTTCTCTTGCGGATGTAATATAGGTGGGAAATGCGGGGTTGGAACGAAAAACGGCGTTCGGGAGCCACGACGGCCCGAATGTCTAAAGTAGTCCCACGGAGCCGCTTTCCGGTCAGTTCGGAGGAACCACAGCGTGGAAAAGATGGTTGGATTACAACGGAAGACAGACCCGGTGGCAAGCTGGTGAAGACTTCTGAAGTAATGCCGACTTGGTAATACCGCTTTACAGCGTCCAGGAGACCGGAGGAGAGTAGATGCGGCACTCTCGGGAACGCCGGAGGAACGAACGGACGGCTGTAAAAGGCGAGGCCTGAAACGAGGACGGGCTTTAAAGTAGGTCATAAAAGGAATAAAAGAGGACAAAGAGAACGGGGCGGCGGCGAGGAGATGATAACGCCGAGCCCCTGTGTTCTCCGGGAAGTGTGCGGAAGCACTGTGAGGGCCAAGATGAAAAAGGCAAGAAAAGGCGACGAGGGATGAAAGGACCGAGGGCGTCCGGTGGGGCAATAAAAGGCCTAGGAAAAACGCGAGGACGGGCGAAGGGCCGCGAGGTAAAGAAAGCAGGCGAGGCGGTGACCAGCGGCGGGCCCCGGGGACCGGAAAATAGTAGGGGGCGCCACCGTAGAAGTGGATGGTGAGTCTGACGCTAGGGGTCGCTAGTGCAGGCCACGCCCACTTCCGCCTGCGGCGGCTATAAAAGGCAGAGCGCTCGCCGGAGCAGGTCATTCTGGTCAGCCGACCAGGATTCATCGAATCGCAGGCGAGCAGACTGAGCTAAGGAGAAGAAAACAAGAAGAAAAGCAGAGAAGCGAGACGAGCAGCATCACCACGAGACAAAAACGGAAACGGCTGACGGGACGAGCTTCAGGATTGGAACGAGCCCCGAAAGCCCGGAAAACAGACACGATGAGCGGACAGTGCTGGGAAGGACATTGTCACGGAAAGGAGTTTAAGCACTTGGTCAAGCATATTAAAGGCCAGCACGATGGATTCCGGAAGCAGTACTACATGTGCCCGGTGTGTTCGAGTCGAGCCTATTCGACGCACCAGGACTGGAGAAAGCACATGACGGAATCACACGAAGGGAACCTGCAGAGGGGGATGCCGAAGCAAGACCCCCTTCTGAGGCTGGAGTATGCTGCGGCGTTCGCCTTGGACCCGAAAGGACGACCGCCGTACACCAGTTTCGCTACTGGGGATGAAACGGCGGCCCGGGTAGCCAACATGGAACGGGACTACGCGGTGCGCCATCCAGAAGGGTTTCAACCCCCTGAGAGGGCGGTGGATAAGGAGGCACCGGAGAGGCCGCGACGGCAGATCCGCATCCCTTACTACCCGAGGGCGTCAAGAGAATCCGAGGACAGCGACGCCGAGCAGCTGGAGCAGGTAGCAACCGAAGAAGGATCAGAGGCCGACGAGGCCGGCGAGGGAGCCCAAGCAGCCAAAGCAGCCGGGAAGGGACCCCTGGCCGAGGTGGCGGAACGATCAACACCCACGCGTCGTTCCCCTCGGAGGGCCGCGAAAGGAGTACGGAAGGAAGACACCGAGTCGCCGCGAAGCGCGAGCCGAGCCGTGGTCAACCCGAAACCACTCCTGACACCAGACCAAATATCAGGGTTAGTACAGAGCCGAATTAAGAAGTTAAACGCCCAGGGAGAACCACGGGAACCGAGAGGACGAGGACTCCCAGGCAGAGGAAAAGGACGGACATCCACACCCACCCCGAAGCCGGGTTGCTCAGGAATACCACCGGGGGCTGAGGTGGTGGAACTGGTGAGCTCGTCCGACGACCAACGACCAAAAGTCAAGGAAGAAGAGGAGCCGCTCGCTTTCAAGAGGCCCCCGACGCAGGGATGCCCGACGGAGGAGCCGTCGCGAAAGAAGAAGTGGAAAAAGGTCAAGAAAGTCCCGAGAGAATTGGAGGAGGGAACGAGTTCGGACCAGTCGGAGTCAGGCAGGAGTATGTCGGCCCGAAGCGATCGGTCTTTGGTTATCGCTGAGTCTAGCAGCACGGGAGAGCTGGGACCATCACAGCCTGAGACCTCGACAGGAGTCAAACGGACCACGGGACTAGAACCACCTTGTAGCGACGCACAATTTACTATGATGACAGTTCATAAGAAATCGGTGATATACGAATCACGACACCCGAGGTACCCCGGGTATTTAAAAGGAACAATGAACCGGGAGGGATCGTTCAGGGGTTACCACGAGGCGAGATCCGACCGGGAGCTGGAGGACAGCATTCGGGAAGCACAGGGAGGCCGGCTGGTGGAAAGAGAAGCATTGTACCTAGGGAGGTTTCTACGCGAGATGGCAGAAAGGCAGGGACTCAAACCGTCGGGGCGAGTGGAGAAAGTAAAGTATGTTCGGCATGCAGCCAGGCCGGAGGACACGGCGTCGACGGCCTCGACACAGCCGCTGTTCTCTACCCCTACCCCGACGAAAGCAGATTCACCCCTGGAGAAGATGGTATGTAAGCAGCCGATAGTGCCGCCCCCCGGATTGAAACGAATGAGAGACATTACGGTAGCACCAGACACGCCAGAGACACGGGCGGCGGTTGACAACCTGACTCGGGCCAGTTTGGGGAGCTCGTTTTTCGGGTCGCAAGGATCGGAGGAGACCCCGGGACCACCGTCGCCCGAACGTATGGGATCGCCGCCAGGACCGGATACCCCACTCAAGGACGAGGACAAACACGGGCGGGCGCTACAACCGCGGGTTGTGATACACAGATTACAAATGCCGGCTGCCCAGTCCATGGACGAGGAGGTGGAAGACTCAGAGGACATGGAGTTGGGGCAGGCCGAGACCAGAGGATACGAGCTGGAGAAACAAGAATTGGACGAGTCGGGAGCGGATTCAGTGTTCGGGTCTATCGGAGCGGAGATGCCGACGGCAGGACCATCTAGAGAAACACCGAGACTCAAGTTATTACGGACACAGGCCGTTCACCAGGTCTTACAGGGACACTTTCCGGTGACGGCGCGAGCGGTACGGGACTGGGACGCGGAAAAGGCCATTCGGGTGCAACTGACGTGGCCCCCGAGGGAGGTGCGAGGAATGACGGCCAAGACAAGAGCAATGGCTTCGGCGTCTATGGCGTTCCTGATGGCACTAGAAACGGGCCGCAAGCCAGAGACATTTGAAGAAGCGATGGCGCAGTTCCCGACGGCGGCACTGGGGCCGTTGACCAGGGAGTTCCCGGGGGTCGACCAGCTAGTTAACGAACACAACCGGACCGTCCAATTGGCTCAGACCCTAGTGATGCACAAAAACGAGGATCAACTGGATGACTTGTTGAAGGCGACAAGAGAGGCGGAAAAACAGAGCGGAATGGTGGATCAGCTTCTCGAGCTCCCCGCTAGGGAGGAGAGGCTGTTGCTGCCGATCCGACGCCAGGAAGAAGGGTGAAGTAGATGCTGCTCGAGGTCTTGCACGGAAGAAAAACAGCGCGACGGAACCAGAGGCGGAAAATGGCGCGTCGCGAGTCGGGGGGGAGGGATTACGGGGCGTTGGCTCCTCACCCATAGTGTCAAACCCCCAGGGAGAGAACCGGGCCGAGGCGGAGGTACCTGAGCCGCACAGGAGGCCGAAGCCTGGATAAAAGACTCTCCTGGAGACCGCTGGACGGGCCCGAAAACTTTACTTAAACTCATCGGGAACGGACTGGCGGGCTCGAACATTCTTATCTTAATTTATTCTCATTAGTTTCTTTATGGAAACCTTCTTGCGGAAGTGAACGAAACCACATGTGTTAGGAGGTGTTAAGCGTAATCAGCGAGCTGGAGGGTCCATGACTGGAATGAACTTACCAAGCCTGCGGGGCGAATACGGGACGGAAGGAGGCGCTAGGAGGAAAAACAAGTTTGTGGCTGTTCCTCTTCTTCCCTGGAGCCCGCTGCGTTGGTTGGGACCGAGCAGATGGAACGGGATCGTCCGGTCGCGGAAATGGATAACGGGCCGGGCGACCCGGGAGCGAGAGTGAAAGTTGGGAGGCGGAATCGAGGAAAGGAAATCAGAAAGGACGGATAGTGTTGTCATTGTGGTCTTTGAGTCGACGGTCGTGCCGGGGTAAATAAGGTACCGGTGGGCCGGCGACTCGCCGCTGGAGGAAAGGCTGGCGCGGGCCAAGACTGAAAACCCTTCTCCCGCGCTACCTTGAGCGATCTGGAGGCGAGGAAGAGACGACCTCTGTCCTCTAGCGGCACTTCTACTTCCTGCAACCTTGTCTTCTTGATCTTGGATGGATCGATCAGAATGTGGATGAACCCGGATTCATGTACCATCATCTTCTGAGTTTCCTTGTCTTCAGCCTCTTACCGCATACGAAGAGCGGCAAAATGGAATTTTTCGACCTGAATGCTGGTTTTATCGTGCCAGAGTTGATGCAGCGAGTCGTGAAAGGATTGCGGCGAGTCGTAGATGTCTCCCGGAGGACCAAGGCACGAGCAGGGACGATAACTTAGGAGCCCTGGCTCGTGACCGACCGTGATATATAGTAAAAACAATACATGAACGAGAAACGGAAAAAAATTTAATAGACTTACTAAAAACTTATATTAATCTCTCATCTGCTGTAACGACAGAGACTCCTTCCATGTCGTATTTCCTAATGTCTTCTTCTCGAGGAACGAAACAAAATAGTCTTTGAAACATATAGGGAAGTAATCTTTGCAATATACAGGGAGGTGGTGCTTGGAACATCGGCTGCGGATGCCCTGATAGACAAATCAAGAGGTCTGCAAAGAGCAACGAGGAGCGATCCTTCTTGGAGTTCATCGGATGAGTTCTCTATACATGCTATTTTATTGTGAATGGGCCCGTTCCGGATCTCAAACGTTGACGTTGGGTGCAGGTCCCAGTTGATGTCGTCCATCTTCACTTTCTACGGCTTCTTCTTCTCCTTCTCACTAATATCTTCAACTTACCAACTTCGAACCGTCGTACCTAGGAGCAGCCCGGAACGGCTCGGAGCTGTTGTCTCGGCGTTCGTCATAGGCATAGTGTCTCCATGCAATGTGACATGGCACCGTGGACGACTGTGGCCTTACTCCAAAATCAAACCAGACCGGATCTTAAACTTACCTCTATTAACGAACTATTTGTTGGTATTACAGTCTTAAGAAAATCGCCAATAAGCACGGTCCTCCGGGAGGACGAAGAGAAAAATTTAGCAAAAGGAGCGAGGCCCGAGAGCCTAGGAAACGAACGAGGGCCCGAGTGCCCGAAACAGGAATCCTCTTCTTAGGAAAATCATCTCATCAGTAGAACGAAGGAGCCTCCCTCTCGCCCCAAAGAGGACTGTCTTCCTGCCGTTGTTTACGGGGGGGGGGAGGGATGAGAGGCACCGGCTCCTGTCATCAAAAAGAAACTTCATCAAAACTATCTTCTTAAATCAGGTCTCCGTTCCGGTTGTTGTCATGCCACTTGGGCCCGGAACGGTGACGGAAATACTTTATTATGGTGGACTCTCTCCGACATCTCTGTCTGAAATCCTGAAATCTTCAAATGTGTCGACGTGGTCGAGGACGGAACATCTTGATGCTGGGTTAACCACGAGGACATGTGTCGTAAAAGTCAAACTTCAGTTCCTGTACGGAAAACGGACACTTCATCAATAATTAATGATTCTAATCTTCTCAGTCTCACCTTCACCCGAACTCCATCTCAAAGCTTCACAAGTAGCACGAAACCCGCGACGTCGTCTGCTGAAGCTTCCACTCTAAGCTTTAATGAATGAAGTTAAGTTCCTTTCCACATACAACGCCATCTTCTTCTTTGGGTACCTTGGCCTCTGGCTCGAACATGTTGTCCTTGCCAACCGTGAAAAAGTCACTGGGGGGCTCTGAATGCCGAGGCGACCGAGGGTGCGAAGTCCAAAAAGAACATTCTATCTACAAAAGCATCAGTCTTTCTTCTTCAACTCATCCTTAAAATCATCATCATCACCTAAGAGAACGCAGAGAAGAGTAACAGTTACGGAAGAACGAGGGGTCACGACCGACCGGGTAGGAGAATCACGACCGATTCTCTACCCAAAAACAAGGGAGAACGTCTGGACGACGGCAGAACGGACCGAGGGTCGAGAGGACTAAGGGTCACGACCGACCCTGGCCTCTGGGTGGGAGAGTCGCGACCGATTCTCCACCCGAACTAGGGGAGAACGTCTGGACGACGGCAGAACGGACCGAGGGTCGAGAGGACTAAGGGTCACGACCGACCCTGGCCTCTGGGTGGGAGAGTCGCGACCGATTCTCCACCCGAACTAGGGGAGAACGTCTGGACGACGAAAAACGAAGGGAACGGGGGCACTGCGGGTCACGACCGACCCATGGCCCCGGGCAGGAGGACCACGACCGGTCCCTCTGTCCTAATGAGGGTAAAGAAAAGGCGAGGAAAAACGCGCCGAGGGGCTAAGTAAACAGAGCCCAGAGGAGAGGAGCGGGGGCGACGGGGTCACGACCGATCCCCAGTCCCGGGTGGGAGAGCCACGACCGGCTCGCTCATCCTAAAAGACGAGAAAAACAGGAGGTCCTAAATAGATCAAGGATAAGAGAACTCTGACGAAGATAAAAGAGACTAAGATATATAAAAAACGAATTATATGAACTTTTAGAAAAACGAAGAGAGAAAAACGAAGAAAGAAAAACGAAGAAAGAAGAGAAATAATAATTAGCCGGATAGGCCCCGGGGGCCCTCCGAAGTAGACCGGGGAGGACAGAGGGTGACACCTCCTCCTCTGCCGATAAGGAGCGTAGGATTGAAATGTTTCTGGTTCTAGAGTATGTTCTGTTGTCATTGCTGTATGAACTGTGTTGAAATTTTGTATAACGTGTGTTCCCACCTTTCAAGAAGGTGCGGGAGGGTGTGATGAACGGCTATTCAGCCAAAATACATAGAGGTTAAAATAATAGAAATAAGATAATAATGGAAATATGTAAAGAACGAAGAACGAAATAGATGTAAAGAACGAATATGTAAAGAACGAAATAGATGTAAAGAACGAATATGTAAAGAACGAATAACGAATATGTAAAGAACGAATAACGAAAACGTAATGGAACGAAACCCGGAAATATGTAAACCGGAAGTGAAATGTAAACCGGAAACGGAATATATAAACCGGAAGTGACGTCAATTGTAGGTCACGTGACCGAAGGCAGCCAATCAGGGCTGACCTCTCTAGTATATAAAGGGGCGGTGAGGCCCGAATAAACAGAGTTCTTCAACAGTTCTCCTGGTGTCCAGACGTGTCCTCTTTCCTGAAACAACCACTAAAGATGAGCCGAATAGAGTAATTAAGTCGAAGTTAGGACAAAACAGTCGAAGTCCGAGATAGGTAGTCGAAACATAGGGTAAGGGGCCCGAAGGCCCGAAGAACGAGGAACGAGGGAACGAAGTAGGGCACGAAGGCCCGAAGTAGTACCGGAAACCGAGACGTAGTATGGTACGAAGACATGGGGAGCGGAACGAGAGAGCGAAGTCCGCGGGGACGAGGGCGCGGCGTGCTCGGCCCCACGCTACCAAACAATAGGCGACCGTCGGCCCGTCGCCCCCGCGGACCGGAACTCAGGGGTGGACCGTTCCCCGGCCGACCCGTACCCCTACCATAATTTCCCTCCCCCGCAGTCCTCCGTCGACATCGAGTGCCGATCGATTCGCTCAGCCCCCCCTCGTGCGCGAGGCACGACTCTAGAAACACACCTCGGTTCTTGGCCCGGATTCCCCGTCCGCCCCGAGACCCGAACAACCCCCACGTTCCTCTGTCGTAAGAATCGGCAACCCCGACTTACCAGAGAACGTCACAGTATCAAACAATGTCTGTCAGTAAGTAGGGACATTTTAGAGTTTATGGATTGAGGAATAAATGCCCATGCCAATCTTGATAAATGATGCTCTTGTCAGCCCATTATCCCTTTGTAGTTTTCAGAAAGTTACACTAATTTATCATATAAGCTAGTTATGGAAACCTGAATACATCAGCTTGGATACCCTTAAGACCATTCAAAATGTTGCCCAGAGCTATAGTTTACTCTCTCACTTCCCAAAAAACTTAAGACCCTATCTGAATTATTTCTTTTAGGAGAAAGTGCTAGAAAACGCCTCACAACATCCTACCACATGAAGAACATCATTCGTCTTGCCTGCCCCAGAACCTCAACTGAACTGGAGGGACATGGCTTGCCTGATGTGGACCGCATCAACAAAGGGTTGATTGACACCTACCTTACAGAGAACAAAATCAATGTGTACCAGTGAAAAGATATGACATTAACGAGATGAAAAGAACCCTTAATGGGTTTTGCTCTGATTGTAACGATAGTGGCACCCACTATGAGAGTCTGTACCCACCATTACTAAGCAATCTCTTCTTATTTTTGTGACATCATATGAGGTTTGTTGACATTGTGAAAAATGCCAAAACAAGCATGGTTGTATTTTTTGTAGTGGTTTGCATGGACTCTTATAGGGATGCCACCATTGCCAATATAATGAAAATGCAATAAGCAACACCCGGAGTCTTGTATTTTAGCGAAGCTATAATATTTGTAACAACATTGACTACACTGGGTGAAAACATTGAGGGACTAAAGGTTACTTGTTTGGGTTGGTGCCAATTTGCCTGATGACAAAGCCTGTTTTTATGGGGTAAGTCAGGTGTCTAGCACCAAAGATATCAAACGTGTCTGATTTTGGGGGTGTTTTGTCAGCCTTGTTGACTATTTTTAGTAGCTTGTGGATGGGTTTTGCCTTTGTTGGCCGCCCAACTCACTTTCATAATTATATATGACATTGATGAGGTGTGAATAATGGAATAGCTGTTTAGCATTTACCATTGACACTTTATATCAGTCACATTTTAATGCATATTGTATAAGGTATGGGAGTAGTCCAGCTTATTTGTTTTAAGTTTTTTTTTTTTTTTTATTTGTTTTATTTCCACAAAATCCTTCAAGTGTTAACTTGATCTTCCAAGATATTGAGTTTAATAACCTAAGTTCAGGTTCACTTATTTGCAATATAAGGTGAACAAAAAAGAACAGGTGCAAAGATAATGGTAATGGTTAATGAATAATAATGTTGATTTGTGTTCAGTGAAGCCATGTCCTCCTTAAGTTTAAGAATCTCCAGGTTCAAAATAAATTAAATAATTATATTGTTAATATCCATGATGTCTAAGTTCAGACATAATAAAATATATCATAGTAAGGACTACCATGGCACATCTTGTATCACATTCACACTATTTAATCATCCAGGTACTTCGGATATTTCTTTTGTATGATAGTCTTGAATTCTGATGAAGTCACAGCCGTTTGTTCAAAGTGAGTAAGGCGATTCCACAATGCACTTCCTCTATTCAAAGGACTATTGATATACTTCTGGGTTTTTAAAGGTAGTAGTTTAAATTTGATCTTATCATGCTGCCTTGTAAATCTCCGAGATATCTTCAAATTCGTTATATCTTGCGCCCACCAATACATCATCGACAATAACTGCTTATCACGACGTTGTTTCAAACTCAATAATTTCAATGTACAATGTAATTCCATTCTAGACATGTCTACAATTCTTCTCACACCTAAAATACTCCTCAAGGCAGTATTCTGCAAGATCTGTAAATCACCCAATTCTTTCAAGGGACCAGAACCATATAGGAAACTGTTATAATCTAAAATTGGAAGGATTGTTTGTTTATAAATCAAAGCTGCTGTTTTCTGATCTATTAGTCTTCGTAATTTTTTCAACTGAAATACTTTAATATTGACTCTATTATATAGTGCTTGTAAGTGTGGTTTAAATGTCATTTCTTGATCCAAAATAGTTCCAAGGTAATTATAGGACTCGACAGCAGTGACCATACCAGTTTGTAATTTCATGCCAATTTTATCTATCCTCTGTAACCGATATTTACTACCAAAATACATTACCTTAGTTTTACCAACATTAATTTGTAGCCTGTTTATAATACACCACTCCTCAAGCATATTTGTCAAAGTTTGCAATTTGGCAGTCAAATCATCTATTCTATTATGAGCAAAGTATACAACACAGTCGTCAGCAAACATTAGGACATACTCAGTTCCAATAAATTCAATCAAATCATTTACGTAAACCAGGAAAAGCATCGGTCCTATTATGGACCCTTGTGGGACTCCACAGTTGACCATTAATGGTTCAGAAATGATGTCGTTAAACAAAACAGATTGCGATCGTTTTAGATAAGTTTCGAACCAATGCAACGATAAGTTAGATAAACCCAAGTGTGATAACTTGTTAAGCAATCTTCTGTGGCATATCGAGTCGAAAGCTTTTCGCACATCTACAAATACACAGCCAGTAATTCTACTTCTATTTATGTTATCTAAAATTGTCTTGGTTAATTTAAATGCTGCCTGAGCTGTAGACTTGCCAGGCAAGAAACCAAATTGACTCGGGCTAAAAAACTCAATTTCCATCAAATATTCAGACAATCTTTTATGGATAAGTTTTTCTAGGATTTTACCGGGCAATGGCAGTAGGCTAATGGGTCTCCAATTACTTACTAATTTTAAATCACCTATTTTGGGAATTGGAACAATTCTCCCATGAGCCCACATGGTAGGAAATTTACCAGTATTAATGCTTAAATTATATAATCTTACGAAAATATCTGGTTCGAGGAGAATCAGATCCTTGAAAACTCGGCTATTCAGTTCTTCCATCCCGCTTGATTTAGTAACATCAATTTCCTTAGCAAGATCCACAACTTCATCTAAGTCTATTTCTCTAAAGTTAAAGCCATCATCCTCAGGACGTATAGTAAGTGGACAGCTATAATCGATGGGGTAATCAGTCATTGATCTAGCTATATTCTCCCCTATATCAATAAAAAATGTATTGATATGATTAGCTTCTTCCCCACTCTCAATGAAAACTTTACCCTCGTTGTCAAGTAAGCGATGATATACATTGCTAGTCCCATTGGATTTTAGCAACCCATTTACGACTCTCCAAAATTTCTTAGGATTATCCCTGTTGATATTTAATGATTCCTTTATCATATCTCCCTTGGCATTCCTTATCAATTTATTCACATGATTACGTTGTCTCCTAAGTTCAGGAATCAAATAATCATGATGCAAATTTCGAACCCTTCTTGCCAAGTTATTCCGTATTTGCATCGCATTAATGATTAAAGGTGTTAACCATTTCGGCTTGTCCACTGGTATTCTAAATACTTTTATGGGGCACATTATGGCTAGGATCTCTGACACACCATTTAATACTTCCTTCCAAATGTTGTTAACATTATTACCAGCTAAAATTTCAAGCCATGGTAAGCAATTCAAACAGTCAGCAAACCTCTCTCGACTGTATCTCTTATATGTACGTCCCCTTACCATGTGAAATCTTATATTAGTGCGATCCTTCTTCCTAACAGCAAACACTGATAAATGGTCAGAGACCATATCAGACAATATTCCACATTTAGTAATGTACTCACAGTTTGTAAAAATCAAGTCAATACAGCTACCTCCAGAAAAAGTCAGGCGTGTTGGTTTTTTAATCAGCTGGGTTAACGCATAATCATTTGTTAAGCGTTTCAATTGCCTGGAGTTAACATGAGTCCCATTTAACCAATTTATATTAAAATCACCACACAACCAAATCTCCCTATGCTGATTATATGCTGATTTAATTTTCTCTTCTAAAGTCTCTAGAAATTTCTTCAAGTCCCCATCAGGAGGCCTATAAACACAAATTATTTGGATAAGTTAGATTAAAATGTTGTCATACTTGATCTAGATCAGGAAATTATTACGAGCTGTTGGGGAGAACATTAATGTGCAGTTTAAATTTTGATAGATATAGTGTTGTAATCACCATTATTATCACAAGTACAGAAGTGCATGTTCTATAGAAGATTGTCTGAGGGTATGAAGATAAGTAGTAATAATACAAAAATTTAAAAAAAATTGACTTAATGAGGTTTTTGATTTAGATTTCTTTTTTGAAATTTAGCAAAATTCTAATCCTCATTCAAATATGCATGGTAATACATACATTCACCATGTCATTGTTACTACGACATTGTAAAATTTTTCATATTTTTCTCCATAGACTCAAAGATGAATTAGAAATGTAGTGATATACATAGGCTTATTGTCAAAAGATATATATGAAAGTAATGGTAAACAATGTTTAAAATGTACTGTGATGTAGGGAAACATGTCCGATGATAAGCTCACAAAACGAAATTAAGTTTCATGTATATTCTAGAAATAGAAAATGCTTTGGATTATAACACATTATATTTTATAATGTCATTATATACTGGCTATAAATGGATTCAATCAGAATCAAATATTGAAATGCTTCATATACTAAACTAGTACATGGTATAAAAATGGCAAGTTTGAATAAATGCTTTAGCTTTTACACTCAAACCTTTTGAGCATCATAGTGTTTTGTAACCTAACTTGATGATTCACAAGGAATCTGGTTGGAAAATCTTAGGCCTACTTGTGACAATTTTCGTGGTATTAATGAGATATTTTACGTATGAGAGGTTGGCATCAGTGATTATACCCAGGGAAGTATGATATTCAACCCAAGGTGGAAACTAACATCAGCTTAGTTTTATCATCATTCAGTAAATTATTTCCTCATCGTATAAAAAAATTCTAATGCATGCTGTAAATCCAATAGAAATACGTCCCATTTTTCAGAACTGTATTATAAAGCAGCAAGTGGGTAGCAACGTTACAAGGACAGAGGGCAGCTTGTGAGTTACTAGAAGGCCTAAAAGCAACCTCTCTATGTGTTTTTGACCAGCTTATAAAGTGCCATTTGCTTTTCACAAATGCACTGTTTCTCTTTTGCCACTGAAGTGACAGGAAAATGTAAATGAGATCACAAGCTGATGTTACAATTAGCTGTTTTCCTTTTCGGGTTTTATGGAATATTCATGTTGCTCTTTAAATTGGGGGGGGGGGGGGTGCACAATTGAGTAAAAGACAGGATGAAGTGGTTATTCCAGGTAATTTTGATTATGATCAATGGGTAAAAGAGAGATTTTTTTAATGTAAAACTCGTCCAAAAAGTAATTAAGAAGAAAAATATTTCAATAGCGCCCCCCCCCCCCCCCCCCTTTTCAAAAACCTGGATCCGCCACTGGTGTATAAGTGAAAAGTAACCGACACTTAATACCCTCATCGTCATTTCCTAAATATGAATACATTTAGACTTGCTCATATGAATTTCCTCTAGGAAATAATTTACCTCGTCCAATACAAATGGTTTAAAATCAATATTCCCATAATTAACATCAGCTGAAAGATTTACATTTTCACAGAAAAGTACCAGCCCAGCCAACATTAATATCAATAATTAATTGGTATTGATATTAATAACTAATCTTTTGGAACTACTTAAACGGCATGCATTTGCATGCATGTGGTCACCAAAAGGGAGGTGGTCAGGACCCCCTGAACCCCCCCCCCCCCCCCCCAACTCCCTGGATCCGCCCCTGGGTTATGTTGGGAAAAAGCAAAACTACCATACCGTATACCATATATTATCGTTTTGATAAATAGAAGATTCGAACATTTCGGAGAGGTGAGAAACTTGGGGCTATAGACGGGGGGAGGGGTGGTCCTATGTCATATGTTGAATTTAAAAAACAGCCCTGTCGCCTGGCGTTATAGCTTAGTTTATACCCATGTCCCATGTTGAATTTAAGAAATAATCCTGTTGCATGCCATTTTCTTTTTAAAGCTCCTGCCCGATGTTTAAGAAAAGGTCGATGTCATTTGTCACTTAGATGCCATGTTGCCTGTCGAATATAAAAAACAGCCAAGTCGCCCTATTGAATTTAGGAATTGCCCATGTCGCCCTGTCAATTTTAGGTGTCTACACCCATAAACTTATAGGCTTGGCTGAGACCAATATAAGAAAACGGGAGTGCGCTGAACCCTAGCTGGGGAGACAATACACCACGTGATGTAAACAGATCATGATCCCTAAAGTAGGTCATGACCTCTGACCTGTGAAGGACGTGAGGTGAACCCATGATCTGAGAGACACGAGGCCTGCAGTATGACCACTGGTTCATTAGTAAAAGCCAATCAAGGCTACAGTGGCCCGTTGCACAATAGAATTTCGTTGTGAGGATCAAACAACGAAAGCACAACGAACTTTTGCTTAACAACGAAATGTTTCGTTGTTACAAAAATATTCCACTGTTACTAAAAATAGTAAAAATCTCTGGTTCTAATGGATGGAATTGAATTCTGTAAATTGATATAAAAAGGGAAGAAATTAGAGAAAAACCAGTAAAAGTTACAACTGTTTGAGGGCATTCTAAATATAGAAAAAGAATTGTTGAAAATATTTTCGTTGTTACAAAAATAACTGCAAATAATTGATCAAGCAACAACAAACTGTTTCGCTATTTAATTCATTTTCGTTGTTACGAAACCCATTGTGCAACGGGCCACGGGGGGCCATGGATGGGGGTCCTATCCCAGCTGGAGGTGTGACGTTATAATAACGTTGCAGTGAGTTGTTTCTTGCTACGTTCTTTTGATGACTCCTAATTACGTCGCTGCAACTCACTGCTGTGATGTTGTGCTGCAACGTTATTATGACGTTCTGGTTATGTTCTTCAACCTAAACAGAATGTTCTATAACTTTTTTTTTTTGGTTTTGTTGTAACCTAACCAAAAAATAATGTTATAATAATGTTCTCAATTTGGTGAGGTTTCAACCTCACCGTCAATAACGTAATTGTTACATGCCATCTTAGTTAGTAACAAACCGACTAAAAAAGTATGGTTGCAGAATCTTTCTGTTACGTCGCATGCTGGCTGGGTAATGTTGTGAGTCAAATTCAAGAAATTGATGCCTCTGTTGTGGTTTTGAATCTAAGGGTTAAGACCCATTAGAGAGCCATGCACCACGTTTTGAAATAAGAATGTAGAAAGTTTTTGTAAATGGTCTGAATGATTAAGGTGTCATTGTAAATAATGATGATATCAATGGATCAAGAATCAGATCCACTTGCACCTACTGTAAAGTACTGGTTGATTTGGTATTCTTTCATGTGGGTCTGGACCCTAAACATTTTATTTAATTCAACAGGTGGCATAGGCCCTTGCAAAAATGAGAGGGAGCTTTAAAATGGTAGTGATGTAAGAAAATCAACCTTTAGATTTTACAAGTGACATCGACATTTTTAAAATTTGACATACGATATCAGGACCTCCTCTAAGGCCCCTTCCATGTACTAGGAAAATGGAAGATTTCAAGGCTACATTGCTAAATTCTCCCTACCACGGATAGCTGATTTACAGTATTTTAATGACCTGCAGGCAAATTTGGACTAATTTTGTCGACAGAAACTGTCAATCCATCAACAATGAATGAGTTTTCAAACAACTCAGGAAATATAAATGTATGTGAGTACTAATTCAAAAAATAATGATGGATAGTATTATTCCATGATAATTTCGAAATTATGGTACATTTCATGAAAATTTCTATGCTAAAACCTTGAGTTTTGTCGACATATTTCCCAGGATGCATCCTGTTGTAGACTAACCTGGAGGTAGGATTCAAGAAAATTGGTTATCCGTGGTTGGGAGAATTGACACAATAGATATATAAATGTTGTATTGTAACTGTGATTATGTTTAACGTGGGTTTATTACAAGTCATCGTTAGATAGTTGTATCGTTCAGATACAGAGTCTTGGGACATAATTCAAATCGTTTGAATAACGCACAAAGTCTAAATTCATCCCTCGTGATAATCTGAAAACCAGAGAAACCCTGAAGATATTAAGAAATATGAATAGCTTTGAATTCCAGTTTCTTGCCAACTACAAAGTTACTGACCCGAAATAGATACATTCACAACTTTCATCTTGTTGGAGGATCGTTTGATTTTCTTGAAATCTTTGGACGTGATTTGGTTGATTAAGTTGAGCTTTCCATTAATTCATTGCTGGCTACATAAGTATAGGCCTATACCGTGACTGTAACTCAAATGGTCTTAAGTGTTTGATTTATTTATTCGACAAGTCTAATTGATATTTTTTCCATGTCCGAATAATAAAATTATACTTCTCTTTATAACCTAACTGTTCTTTATAAACCCACAACGAACTTGGATGGCTCTTTTCTTCTACCAATATTAAAGCTGCGCTGACCGTGTTCCATTGGCCCTTCACTCAATTTACATAATCTGCTCGACAAAAATGTCGATTCAATTGCTAATAGTAGCCTCCTTGACATGACATGACGACTTGGAGGTCCATCAAAGGACGACTTTTAATCGACCAATCAAAAACGACTCTCCTCAAGACGTCGGGGCACCTTTAAGAAAAGCGCGCCAAAAAGCAGACGACAAACTGCGAGGTCAAAGGGTCAGCGCTGGTTGCCAAGCCTCGGGATATCAGGCGGATAAGTCAGAAGGTGAATGATCGGTGGGATGTTGTTGGTGATGATTTATGTCCAAGTAGGAGGAGTTTTCTTTTTATTTGCGTCACAGGTGGAGAGTTGCAGTGGTGCAACGGACGTGTGTGTTGCGCCAGAAGCGTGCGGCGGATGGATATATATGAGGCTAAGATGAGAACATAGTGTGGAGGAGTCTTTATAGTGTAGGACAAAGAAGAAAACAGGTATTTGAATGCTAATACGACATGCTGTACGACATATATACGGTGACGAAATGACTACATGCATGTGGTCCAAGTGAGTGACTAAATACCATTACCTTAAAAACAGGAGAGCAGGATCCAACTTACTAGAGGTCACCTTGACACCTGCACTTGATTACTCCACGCGAAAGGTGGGACGCTTTCTAGGAAACGGTTTCTTTTTTATCCTTATTGGCTGTCCCCTCTGTGCATCAATTGGCAGCATTTCATTGGCCTTTATCATTGGTCGTGAAGGCGTAATATGCTATTGGATAAACAATTCGGACGTGTTATTGAGTCATGTATGTGTAGTCCAAAAGCAGCTTGTTTCCTTTCCACAACTTCAAAATTGGCATTTGAGAAAGATTGGACTGTCTGTGATCAACTAAAGATGTATTCAAATTTCATAAGCTGTCTTTTATCCAGATTTCAGAAATCGTCAGTTAGAATAAGACTTAAGAGCATATTGTGGACACAAAACATAATGATTGGGAATGATTTAGAATTATTTCTCAAATGTACATATATGTATATCTAAAGCATACATATGATATTATACTATTTACTGTGATATCCATAATGAAAATTAAGAAATTACTCTTTGTAATCAAAATCGACAAGTGGAATAGGGGCTTTTGAGTGTGTCACACAGGGAAAATATTCAGGAAAGTCATTATGACCTTTTAAAGATCATAATTATTGTACTAGCAATAACGTTTATTTGACTTCAAACAATTGTCTGCCAATTTGCCTGCTTTAATTATATATTGCCGTGGTTTCGAAATACTAGTTGTTTTGAGCATAAACAGGCATGATGTCCCAACCGCATCAAACATTATTTTTTCTTTTTAGTGTAGTTTTGTTTTGTAATTATGGACTTTGTATTTTTCACTGTAGGATTCTCCATCCATTCTACAATTGATCGATGCCTCTAAGAACAAACAAAAATATCTCGATATCCAGACAAAAACTGAACTGATTGAAGATAGATGAACCAAAACAACCCAGGGGTCAACTACCTCAGAGAAAGTACCGTGTAAACAAAGTGTTTTTTAATCAATGGACAAGGCCTGTAGCCCACCAAGAAAACACATTAAGAGTCCACGTAATCACAAAATGAGAGGAGAGAAAAAGACATCCTGAAAGACAAAGTTATGAATTGATTAGCCTGTATTTCCGACACAACAACAGTGGTTGACCAATCATGAGGGTTGTTTTGTATTCCCTGTCGTCTGCCTCCGCAGTGAACCTGCCAATAACATGAAGCTTCGCCAGAGGGACGCTGGAACTTCCGGTGACGTCACGATCGATGACGTCATAGCGTCGATGTTTATAGAAAGTTGGAAATGCGTCCGAGAAATCGGTTGGGCACGCCTGGATGGCTGACAATACCTGGATATGAGCAACACAGGGAAATCCCTGTTAGGAGGTTATCCTTTTCGACGCCCTTTTCTTTCCTAAAGGACAGCAGAGAGGTATAGAGCGGATCTTTCATAGTTTGGTGATGGACTTGGACCCGTGGTTACCATGGATACAGGGGGACTGTGTTCTGTGACGTCATACCTTGCGTCCCCCTTACTTCTCTTCCTCTTGGCTGTGCTTGGCTTCTATCCATTTGTTTGTAAAGGTAAGATGAAGTTTTGATATTCGTTTGAAGATAGGTGATAAGTCAAAAGTCCAGTACAGGCCTACAACACAAAGGGAAGATAGTTATATCAAATGTTAAAACCACACAAGATTTAAAGGTAATTCAAAAGGTTTATATATAAAAGCTTTACTAATAAAAGAAAATAACACTTTGTTAAAAAGGTAGGCCTTTTATGTGAAGTGCAAAGCATAACGTGAAAGCAAGAGAAATTCGATGAGCGGGTGTTAAAGAGTAGGACTCTAGATATAAGTATTCCTTTCAAAACGTTTATCAAATGTTGTCTTTCTTTTCACATCTGAAAGTAATTTTTGAGTACATATAGGGACTTTGTGTCAGGGATTTTGAAATATAAATTGACGACTTATAGTGACAGTAAGGGGCCATCCATAAATGATGTCACACACAGGGGTTAGTGAGGTGGGTTGAACGGTAAGACACTGCCTGAAACCAGGCCTGATTTCCATGTTCAAGACAGAAAATTGAGTGTGACAGGGGGGTGGGGGGGGGGGGGTCCTAAAACTAGTACCCTAAAAACCGTGACATCATTAAATGATGTCCATTAATTTATGGACAGTCCATAAGTGACTGAGCGTTGCCACGTGGAAAACATTCCATTGTGCTGAATCCCTTAATATAAACCAAGTTCTAGTTGGCACTTTGATAAAGCAAACACTTATAACCTGATTCATCTCAGTCTAACTGTACTCTTGCAACATGACGAGGATGAAAAATAATAGTAATAAAACAAACATTCCATAAGGTGGCGCTACCAACAAGTCTCGTTAGACCTCATACAATGGTCACGTGATTACCATATAAATGATGAAGGTCTTACTGTATATATGAATGTTTAGAGCACATAAAGATGTTGGTATAGACTCCTAAAATCGATACTGCTATTTTTGTAAGCTTTATAAAAGCAAAATCACAGTTCTTCAAAAGTACCTCTAGGCTGCGTCTACATTAAAACCATAAAATCTGTAATGAGTGTATTCTCTTGTCAAGTTTGATTTAGTTTGATCAATAGAACTATAGGCTACTGCAATCTTAACATAATACTGAGTACGTAAGCGCGTTAGAAAAAACTTATATCATTCAACAAGAAAGAACATATTTGCAAGTAAGACTGTTTTGTGGAAAACAATCGTCCAGGGAAGATGCCATAATTATTGTATTTTTATTCTTAATTTATTTAGATAGAAGCACAGACAATTCGCATTGTTGTAGGCAATGTATGACATGTACTGAATATTCTCGAATAGCGATTGTGCACATGTGGTATAGACTGAGTAGTATGCATAATACTCCCAATAAATATTCTAGAGGTTTTTTTTCATTATGAACAGAGGCAATGCGTCTATTCTATAATGGGTAGGCCATAAGGACTGAGCTCCACTGCCTGACAGTTGAGTTGAGATAGCTGGTCTCAGTTTCACAGTGCAACCTTATGTACAAGGTTGCAGACGAGCTCCTTTGCACACAAGAGATATCATAAAATACTGCTGAACTGATATCGCCACATATAGGCCGCATAGGTGAAAACCCCCTTTCACCTTTCAAGTCTGCTTTAATGTTCAACAGGCCTAGGGGCAAATACATGATTTCAGAAACGTGGGAGGGGGGCGGGGTGTCTGCATATAGGCTAAGTACTGTAACATTTCATCCATTTGCTTTGTCACCTGTAAATCCCTATCACTTCACTTCCTTATAGGTCTTGTGCATGTAGGTCAGATGGTTGAAGTTAAACACCATCTCAGTCATATCCATCTCAACATGAGACAGATAGTAATAGTAAACCCATACATCATTCTCCTAGTAGAAAGCCATGCCCTCTGAATATAAAAGGCTGATTAACCCAGATCCTGACCTCAATTTAACATGGCCACGTGCTTCTAGTGTTAAATTAGGCTTAGCTGTAGAGATGAGGTTGACCTATATTGTTGGTCAGGTTAATTAATGCATTAAACAGATGTGGGATTGCATATTGCGCATCTTGTTCTATTTGCAATATTCAAAATCAAGGAATTATTTAAGGAACTTGTCAGGCGCGTATAGGCTTTCAAAGTGTGGATGTGCACACCACTATTATGGGAAAACATACAGAGGTTTACAGTACGTCCCTGAATATGATGTGGGTGTCGAAAAATTACTGCCCGAGGCTGTTAGGCTGAGGGCGGTAATGTTTCTGACATCCCCCCGAGTATACAGGGTCATACTGTCAACCGAGGTTAGTTTTCCTTTATATCATTATACTATACTGTAAGTTATAAGGAAAATAGAAAGGAATTTACCAGTGGAGGAAAGTGGGCAGTATCCTAATTTGTTGATTATGCACAAACTTTGACACCATGAAGCAAGGTTGACAGTATATAGGCCTAATAATATTTATGCTGTTGAAAGAACAAGCACATGCCAGCTGCATACCTCCCACAAAGTATGCACCCAGCAGTAAATTTGCGCACACCGGGTGCAGGGTGCGCCCTTAATTTCGAAGTCTGACATACTATTCTGAGACACTATAACTAATCTTGTTTTTATATGAGTACAAAGTGACTGTTGGAGTACAGCCTTATGTTGCCTCCTTGTTTCAGTGATGTCTCTTAACTTCTAAATCTGTATCAGCCTAGGTTATATTGAAATGAAGGATCATAACATGGCTGGACAATTTTGCGTTTTTAAGTGTAATATTCAGCCAAAACGTAATCAAGGAACAAATTTTCCAATAGCGCCCCCCCCCCTTTTTCAAAATCCTGGATCTGCCAGTGCATAAAGCCCCATTCGCCCTGGCAGATCTGGTACATACGATCACTTACGACATTAATCGTTTGTAATTCTGGTACAAACGATTATTCAAACGATAAGACTCCAAGCGATCAGATCCAACATGTTGGATTGAATCGTTTGTATTCCAGCCGATAGGAGGGGATAAGTACTTGAAAAAATTATCGTTTGTAATCGGTAGGTGACTGTGTTCTCAGGGCGAATGCAATTTCTTAAAAATCGCTTGCCTGCGATAAATTTATCTGTGCTGAGCCGATCGTCTTCACCAAACGATAAATTTACCGCACCTGCAAACGACATAATTATCGGCCAGGGCAAATGGGGCTTAAGGCTCCAACCAATATGATTCAAAATTGTGGTTTCCAGGAGGCAAGGTGTGAACATAAAGGTATTTGACATGTATTCCACATCCCTTTATATCCCATTTTGATTATGGAACATGATACCCTGGCAGAATAAGCGTATGGCATGTACCTGTATAGCCCTTATTATACTACGCGTTGGGTAGATGGTCGCGTTGCCCAACGTGTCTGGTTCGCGTTTGGGCTGTCTGAAGAGTATATTACACTCCACGTCGGATCCCAACACGACCCAACGCGACCCAATGTGAACCATATTATACTAGGCGTTTTGGTACGCATTGGTACGCGTTGGAATGCGTTGATACACGTTGGTATGCATTCTTATATATTATACTTCGCGTTGGGCGTTCATATTCGCGTTTGCTATTCGCGTCGGCAAAAACGTGTACAAAAAAGCCCCAACGTGTACCAGCCGACGCAAAGTATAATACGGCCTTATGACATCCAATTTTACCCCAATTATGGTGGTGATTATGATGTATTTCGCGACCATATCACTATCACTCTGCTATTGCAATTTGTTAACCTATATTCCACTAACTAGTATTGTCTTGCAATGAACTATTGCAAGTGAGAATACATAAAGCAAGTATATATATATATATATATATATATATATATATATATATATATATATATACCTATGCCCAAAATCGACCAACCTGCGATCATCTATTACCAACGGTCTCACGAGGAGCCATAACTGCATAAGCAGGCACACAACGTAGCAACATCTCATCGCCAAGCCAACATCATGTAACAGAAATTGTTGCCATGCAATTTAAAAGTGTTGCCCAGCAATAATTCTTTCCTTGCAGTCTTGTACTATGGTATAAGCAACACATTTTATGGCAACATCCCATCAAATAGAATACATTTCATTTGCTGAGCAACATTTTGGGAAAACACTGTATACGCACTAGCAAAGATATCTCAGACCTGTCTGATATTTTGGGCATTTTGGCACCATGGACCCATTGATCAAAGGTTCATTTTACATTTGTGTTGCCCGGTGTTGCTAAGCAACATTTTACCTGTGTGTTGATAACCTATTTCGAATATCATTATATGATGATAAATGACCATAGCAAGCTCAGAACATACAAAAACCTTCAAAAATAACTTCGATATTGAGAAATATTAATATTATACCTTAGGGTGATAAGAAGCTAAGCAGAGAAATGTTTAAAATCATAAGCGATGAAGAACCAGATGTAGTGTGAATGGAAACTGAAAATTTGTTTTTACTGAGTTGCACAAATACTACCATTATGACAGCAGTGATGAACTTCCTATAAAAAGCAAATTCCTTATGCAAACTTATAATTAGCAGGACCAGCTGAATACTCCGGATCTTTGTATTTAACTTTATACTCAGGAATATTGTCTATTGTATTGCTATATTATATATGTAGTGTATTATATTTTGGTGTCGTGACATTTTTGTTTGAATAAGCTGTAGTATATGAGAGGTGATGCTCATGTAGTTCTTTTTCGTCCATGTCATGTATTGTCTCAGCAATATTGTGCAATAAAGAAATAAAATGATAAAATAAGTGGGACCCCAACTCTAGCCTCTCCCATCTCCAGAGGAATATCAGTTTATTCACGATTCATAGGACATTTCATGAGTATCGTTTAGCCTTCGGACGTGGGTGGAATTTTGTGGTCGGGGCTAAGCTTTTAGGCAACATTTTTGTGGCCGAGATTTGGCTTTTGGATAGGGGCGTCATTTAATTCATTGGTATGCTGGGCAAATAGACGTGATGGGTGCAGTAAAAGGTAACTGTACATTATATTAATCTAATCAATATTTGGTAATTTTTGTTGCGGATATGCTGTGAATTCAATATGGACTGACGATTCTAAATGTTTGTGTGTTGTAAATACTGTAAACGTACAATAACTTTACTGGTATAGAAAAATGCGAGATTTTTTACTGGGCTTTGTGTTGCATTAATTGCTCTGTCACCCTGCCCATCTAAAGGTTAAACATCCACCATGCATTCATAACCATCAAATCATCCCTTCTACTTGCAGGTATTAATCATAGAAAAAAAGGTTTTTACGCACCATCCCTTTGACTTTCTTTTATTTCTTGAACCCGGGCAATGTATTTCATACAGAATACCAGAATGGTGAATCTTATTGAGACCCGCCCATATGAACTGTTCAAACATGAAACACCTGGATTGGTGCCAAAGTTAGAGGTCAAAAGGGTCAGGGTGAAGGTCGCCCACAAGACCTCGGATTGGCTCAGGAGAGTTTCAAGATGGCTTCAGGCCATAGTAAACCTGAACACTTGTATAGGGAGGACGGGTACAGTTATTGGACCTTTGACCAACAGACAGAGACCTTGTATGTACATGTACATATATATTATTATGTATAAATATATATGTATGTATAGTTATATCAAGACTGCCCAAACAAGAATATGAAGTTATGATAATGTTATTATAACGTTCTGTTTAGTTCTGCTTTAGTTCTGGTTACGTTATATTGATGGCACCCAGAAACGTCTTCAGAAGCTAACATTGTGACGTCGCACTGTGAGGTCATTATGATATTGCTGTAACATTCTTTCATGTTATAATAACGTTATTATAATGTTCTTTATTCGTAAGGTCTCAACTTCACTAAAATACAATTTTATTATAACATTCTTTTTAGTAAGTCTGAACTTTACCTAAAATAACATAACTGTTGCGTGAAAATTGAGCAGGTTACAGACTAATAAAAAAAGTACGGTCTAGAATGTGCTTGTTACATTGTGCTTGCCTGGGTGGATATGCACCTGCTATGTGCTGCAGGGGTACAACCTGGCCTGTGGTTGTACCAGGTTTAAGCACAAGGGCTATGCATTTTCCTCTCTTTTTGTAGTTAAGGGATCCACCAAATTGAGGGGTGGGAATGAGGCCCCTTTGGACCCCCCCCCCCCCACCCACCCACACACCCCGCCACACACCCACAATTTGCATCTTCTCCTTTAAGGTATGGCTGTAAATCCCAAAAAGCGTTATTATGACATGGCCACATGTTACAGTGTTCTTCTGGCTAGCTGACATGAGATGGAATGATAGGAGATAAATTATGTGAAAGTTACCATGGGATATGAACATTATGAATAATGGAATAATAGGAAAAACCTCTGGTAAGACCCTCTTAACCAAAGGTTTATAGATATACCTTGTTCAGACTAAATGGCAAAAGCTGACTTTTTGCAACTTAGGGCTACCTGCAATAATAACAGAATGGTTGTATACAAAAGTATGAACTATATTAAACCAATGAGCCTGTAATTCCAACATATCGCTTTTATATCGATTGTTAGATGTTTTAGCGCATTTTTAGACTTTCTCATATTCTATAATATAAGGTGCACTGGGAAATTTACTATTTAATATTTGGAGATCAGTTAATGATGGATAATCATGAGTCCTTGGCTTAAAATTATGAATTCTATAGTATTTATGATATATGGCTAAATGATAACTTAGATTCATAAAAGTATGTTTATGATAAAAGTGGCAATAGAGAAACGACAAACCATCTACTGCCTATCTTATCAATCAGGGCACTGATTCTGTAATTATGAACATTAACTGTTTCATTATTCATAGTAGTATGGTCTCCTCTTCATGGCATCAAAACTGGGATTAGGGATCTGTTCCCAGGGTATTGCAACACCTCTTTACTCACTTCTTTAGAAGGGATTAAAACAACTGGCAAAATTGGATAAGGGGTTCAATTTCCTTTTGCTTAACCCTGTCATTCATCTTCTAAATCCATTTCTTTATTTCAACTGTTCTTGCAGTGAACATGATCATAGCTGTTGGAACAGCATACAGGGCAAACACAGGATTTCAAAAAAAAAAAAAAAAAAAAAAAGGTGGGGGGGGGGGGGGGGGGGCTCAGCATAAAGGCTAAGTACTAAAACCGCGTGCAATTGCGCATACATGTGCAGCATTTTCCCCTCTTTTTGTAGTTTAGGGGTCCACCAAAGTGGGGGGAGGGGGTCAGGACTCCTAGGACCCCCCCCCCCCCCCTGCATCCACCCCTGGACTCCGTCACATAACCAAACTCTTGCAACAGGGATGTCCTTGCACAAGAACGTCACTGTAATGACAGTCCCACTGTTGAACTGTGGCTGTTCCACTTCACCAAGTTTGATTCTGTAAATGGCTTTGAAAAATAGACATTTAGATCTAAAATTAATTTTCAGCCTGGAAAAATGATTAGAAGTTCATGAAATTCGATGCTAAATTTTGGCACAACAGCGAGATCTAGAGTTTGCCATTTCCCAACAAAACCATAGCTGTTTTTTATCATGCGACAGAGCGCTGGCATAAAAAAAACATTACTCACTCGCTTACCTACTTACTCACTTAATCACTTAATCACTCGCTCACTCACTTACTCGCTCACTTACTCGCTCACTTACTCGCTCACTTACTCACTTGTGATTTCAGCCTCAGTGACCTGTGTTGACTGTTCGGGCCCCGGATGTGACCATCCGGGTATCTGTGAGACCGAGGGCAAGTGTTTCCTCCGCCGAGATGTCAATGGATGTAAGTACCTTTGTTTCTTTTATATGGGTTTCTTTTTTATGGAAAGAAATTACACCATTGTAATAGGATTGTGTGTGCGCATGCATGCATGCATACATACATACATACATACATGTATGCATGTGCGTATGTTTGTATCATGTAAGTATGTATATATGTATGTATGTATGTATACATACGTGTGAACGTGCCATTATATTGCCATTTACTAAATTCCATTAGAACTGTTGCTGGTAAGTTATAATTGCCAGGTATGCATTGTTAAAGTGATCTTAAACTTGTTGTTATGACTGGTTGTTCTGCAATGGGCCACAGATATGATTGCTACTTTGTGTAGATAAATCATTCTGGGATATTAACTGAAAACATAGAGATACATGTATGTCTATGCTGAAAATTAGATCTAGCGGTACTATTTGCACAAATATGTTGCACACATACTTTTCTTTGGACTGATAATATATTCAAGTCATGTTTTTCCAAATGGGATACAATTTTTTACCAAATCTGCAAGATGTTGCTGTTTCCATGGTAACCAAACATCTAATGTTAGGTAATAATTTGGGGAAAACATTCTATTAACATTCCAAATAGAATGTTTTTCAAACAAAATGGAATGTTTAGAATGGATAAACTGAATTCTACACAAAAAGTTGGGTAAAGACATTTTTATTCCTATTTTTCACAAATCTACCCATATCTCCTTTAATATTGGCCTTAGAGCTTAAGATATAACCCCCTTGGAGCATTATCCTTTCTGTGTGTTAGGTCACACATAATCATGGATTTGGAATTATCAGTTTTCAAAGGCCATTTGAGACCAACTTATAACACAATTCCTTTGATTAAAAATGAATTGAGGGTTTGGAACAACTTATAGATCTTTTATTTTTGCTTTTGGCAGTGCTCTACCGAGGATGTGCAGACAACAAGCGTTGGAGCGGCCTTGACCTTCGATATAACGGATGTAGGTGGCAGCACTACCTTGGCTGGGCAGGGTCCAGAGTTCTCTGGTGTCTGTGTGGGGAACCAAACTGCAACAATGTCACAGTTGGGGTCTTCATACTAAGAAAATACTCAATATCTACAGATGAGGCAGCCCAAAATGGCCAGGTGACCACTGGGATTCAGGCTTACAATTCTCAATACTCTAAACTCAGTCCTAAAGATGGAGGAAACTCTACAAGCTTTTACAGTAATATTACTGGAATAAGGACTTTTCAGGAGCTTGAACAGTTTGAGAGGGATTATCAACTTGCCAGAAAAGCCTCTGAATTAGGAGAATTAGAGGAGGGAGATATCACAAGCAAGGATGTGGAAACTAGTAGTAGATACAGTAACAAAAGTGATGAAGCATATAAACAGTTAGATGGTTCATCACAATTATCAGGAGGAACAGAACAAGAGCCACAGAAAGAAGAATTTCCTTCTCCAACAAAAAAGCCCCCAGGAACAAGGGGAAATTACAATCCACCAGGGGATACTTCCCCAAAAGGCTCACATGACCACCTGAGTGACGTCAGCAATTTCCAAGAGGACCCAGATTATGTTGATACTGGTGGCATTAACCCAACTTTGAATGATAAGATTTCTGTAAGGGAGGATTATACTGATAAGAAGAATGATTTAGCTGAGAAGGGAGATATGAATGGTGGATCCCTTGTCAACCAAAACTTAGAATCTGGGAAGGGAACCAATGGTACAGTGTCTTCTGAAGGAAAGGATGAAGGAGGTAAGAATGGAAGAACTGGGTTAAAGGACAACATGGATGGTAGCAAACAAAGCCCAGTGGGCAATTACAAGGGTGGTATGGATGAAATGACTGATGCCAAAACAGAGAGTCCAAGTGGAGGATTGGACTCTCCAAGGAGAGGGGGAGCCAAGAACAATGATGACTACAGGTGGTTGGTCATAAGGGATGGGGAGGGGCCATATGAACCTATCGGTCCAGGTTTTGAGAAGAAGGACCTAAATAGGGAGGACTCAGAACTCAATGGGGATCCTGACCCCCTTGGGGAAGGTCCTGACCCCATCAGAGGAGGTCCTGACCCCCTGGAGCCCCTCACTGGAGGGGGGATAACCCTGGAGGGGGTGGGGAATTCTGGAAGGAGGGGAGGAGAGAAGGACCCTTTGGACTGTCAAATAATCTACCCACACGTTCCCCTGAGTCCTCCTCCTCTGCAAAAGAGGAGGAAGGCAAGGATTCTACCAAAGGGACAACAACAGATCTGCCTTTAGAGACACGAGGTAAGTGTTTTATAGTATACATAATATAGTTTAAATATAGTAATGGGTTCATAGTTATGTGTGTGTGTGTTATTGCACTATCTATACAAGACATGGAATGATAGCTCAATCAAAAAATCTGTCAATCCTTAAAACCTTAACAAACTATACATCGTATACCTTTACAGTAAAGTGTTTGCCTAAACGCTGTGTGCAGTGCCACACCTCCACTCATGCTATTATGTTGACCAGAGCAATCAGTGTTATTTTGTCTCCAATTTATAGGTTTAGAACTATTTAACAGAAGGGCTCACTTTTGGAGCAGCCGCATGTCCCTTAAAGGTTTGCACAGTAGAACACTGCACATGTCTATTGATGGGGTCAGGAGGGGGTTGCATAACTTTCCGGTATATTCAACAGATGTTTAACGGAGCCAAGCTGTTGCAAATTAGATAGCAGAGACCCAGAGGTTGCAAAATCCGTTAACAAATTTCTGTAAAAGGAAACTTTTACCGGATTTTCCGCTAATTGCATCCGCTAAAACTATAGAAAAGACGTAATTATAAATAAACTGAATCCTTAATTAACAGATTTTCAAATAACGAAATATGCAACAGAGTGCATCTCCGTTCGTTGTGACAAAATCACGGAAATTATAGCGAATGACAGTAACGAAAAGTTATGCAACCCCCTCCAGACTAGCACTTCTGATATGTCCTTCAGGTGTGTTCCTGGTCAAATTTTTCTAGAAAGAAAAGATTATTTGTCATACCTTTTCAGCCAAGTGTCCCCAAAAGTTCCATGCAGTGCCTTACCTTCAGTCCTGCTACCATGCTGACCCATTACTGCATGCATTCATTGATTAGGGTTAACCTGTATCACTTCTGGTATGCCCTTCAAGAATATTACCTGTCAGCCTATTTCCTAAAGAATAAAAACACATTGTCTTCCCTTTGCAGCCAAGTATCCCCCAAGGTTATGTTATGTGTCATGCCTCTTCTACTATTACAATGTTGATGCATCACTTCGCATAATGGACCTTTTCCCAAAAGACTATGACACCTTGTCTTCCCTTTAATTTGCAACCAAATGTCCCTAAAGTTCCACACAATGCCACACATCTGCTCATGTTTAACATGCATGCTGAATGCTCACTACACACATGCATGCTGGGATAAACCAAGCACTTCTGATAAATCCTTCAGCAATAATAGGGGCCCACTAATTACATACATAATCATCTTGAGATGTTTTCTAGAACCCCACGTCCATCTTTATGCATTAAAAATGCAATAAAACCCTTGATATGGGTCTAGACCACTAAATCCAACATGGCAACACAGCCGCTTCTTAAATTTGACACGGTGACATGGCTATTTCATAAATTCGACATGTGATACAAAACCTGAGGGACATGTGACATCAATCTTTTTCAACTAGTGACATGCAACAGGGCTATTTCAAATTCGACAAGTGACTTTAAAAGAATAACCGACAAGGACATGTGACAGGGGCCTTTCTTAAATTCGACACGTGACATCAGGACCCCCCACCCCCCACCAACACAGTCCAGGGCCCCCTCGATCCCTCCTCACTCCTTCGTGTGTATGTAATTAATGGAGCAGGACAACCCCTTACAATACACCATTTCCCCAATGAATACAAATTCTGCCCATACCTTTTGCAGCCAAGTGTCCCCCAAAGTTCCGCGCAGTGCCCCACCTCTCCTCCTGCTACCACGTGGACCCAAAATAATACATTATTGTCCATACCTTTGCAGCCAAGTGTCCCCCAAAGTTCCGCGCAGTGCCCCACCTCTCCTCCTGTTACCACGTGGACCCAAAATAATACATTATTGTCCATACCTTTGCAGCCAAGTGTCCCCCAAAGTTCCGCGCAGTGCCCCACCTCTCCTCCTGTTACCACGTGGACCCAAAATAATACATTATTTTCCATACCTTTTGCAGCCAAGTGTCAACCAAAGTTCCGTGCAGTGCCACGCCTTTACTTGTGTTACCACATGGACCCAAAATAATACATTATTGTCCATACCTTTGCAGCCAATTGTCCCCCAAAGTTCCGCGCGGTGCCCCTATTCTCCTCCTGCTACCACGTGGACCCAAAATAATACATTATTTTCCATACCTTTGCAGCCAAGTGTCCCCCAAAGTTCCGCGCAGTGCCCCACCTCTTCTCCTGTTACCACATTGACCAAAAATAATACATTATTGTCCATACCTTTGCAGCCAAGTGCTCCCCAGAGTTCTGCGCGTTTCCCCACCTCTCCTCCTGTTAGGGCCTGTCCATAAATGAGTCATGCGCTAGGGGGTGGGTGGGTTGGTTAAACAGTGTGACACTGCCTGAAGACGAGCCTTATTTTCATGTTTAGATTTGAAAAATTAGTGTGACAGGGGGGTGGGTATGTCCTAAAAATACCCTGAAAAAGCGTGACATCATTTATGGACAGCCCCTTATGGAATACCCACTTTTGAAAATCTCCGGGTCTGCCCCTGTAAGAACATTACTTAGCAACTTTTTCTCAAAAGAATACATTATTGTCCATACCTTTTGCAGCCAAGTGTCCCCCAAAGTCCCGCACAGTGCCACGCCTCTCCTCTTGTTACCACGTGGACCCAAAATAATACATTATTGTCTATACCTTTTGCAGCCAAGTGCCCCCCAAAGTTCCGCGCGGTGCCCCACCTCTCCTCCGGTTACCACGTGGACCCAAAATAATACATTATTGTCCATATCTTTGCAGCCAAGTGTCCCCCAAAGTTCCCCGCAGTGTCGCAACTTTATTTGTGTTACCACATACACCCAAAATAGTACATTATTTTCCATACCTTTGCAGCCAATTGTCCACCAAAATTCCGCGCGGTGCCCCACCTCTCCTCCTGCTACCACGTGGACCCAAAATAATACATTATTGTCCATACCTTTTGCAGCCAAGTGTCCCCCAAAGTTCCGTGCGGTGCCCCACCTCTCCTCCTGCTACCACGTGGACCGATCACCACGCACCTGGTGGGGGGCTGCTCAACACTGCGCTGGCCTTGACCCCAGGTCACACCTCGTGACCTTGGACCGACCTGGGGAGTATGAGTATATCGTGCTCAAGGTCGCACTGGAGCCAGGTGAGCTACAAGATGACATTTTCTTCTCTTTTATTTCCTCTGTACTTCTGTTGTGAACTGTTAAGAACATTGTGATGGCTATACCCCCTCGCCTAGATTACAACGTTTTGTTTCCATATTAGATAGGTCTGATGCAAATTAGATTTGTATTTCTTATAGACTGCAAATATATAAAGCATAAAAATGTAGTTAGTATATGGAAGGCTTTCAAAATGTATTTGATTTGGAAATGAAACCCAAAAGAAGATATATAGTTGAAACCTCATAATTTCCATAATATTTAGTTTAAATATTTCAAAGTTCCATTACACAGAAGAATGTATCTGAACTCCTCCATCAAGGTAGTGCACAACTGCCTATATGCTGACCCTACCATTATCTTTTACCTGTGATTTTAAAGGTAACAGATATTGAATAGGCATTTTGTGCTTGCCTTGCTTAAAGCTACGATGGGGATATATCTGATGCAAATTTACCTGTTGTGGTGGCCATAGCCCTCCCTTTTTAGGTTAATTTCTATAGGAAGGTTTGTAATTGCAATTTAGTTTTCTAGAACAAGTCCAGTTTTGATAAATAGACTTGATATAGGTCACTAACTAACTAAAATAGGCCTATGTGAAATTATGTATGAGATTGTGTATTGGACTTGTACCTGGATCAAAATATTCACAAATTGTTTCCCTTTTTTTCCAGTCCTGATGAATAGCTGGCAAGGCTGGTGGACCAGTGGTCAATATAATATCAACATCCGGGAATTCACATGGTCTACATCCGGTCACGTGATCAGCCGTATGGATCCAAGATGGCGGTATGGTCTGGCACTGGCTCCTTACCCTGGGACATGTGTGTGGTTTGTCCCCTTGGCTGGCTTCAAACTGGGGAACTATGGATGTCTGCAACCTGCTGGAGCTATCTGTGAAATTAACATTTGATGCAGATTGCCACTGCTAACTATTATGTCAATTATGGGCTGTCTAGCCTACATGTATAATATATTATGCTTAAATTCAACAGTGTAACATGAATGTCAGGGCCAGATATACAGGATTTCGGATAGGGGTCTGCATAGGCCTATATATAGGGATATAGGCTAAGTACTAAAACGGTGTGCATTCGCACAACCGCGCACACCATGTTTTTCTTTAAGGCAAGTTTTAGTACCCCCCAAACGGGACACAAAAGGGACACGCCCCACCCCCCTCGATCCGCCCCTGAATATCTCTTAAATTCATGCAGCAAGTGACATTACCATTTTAAAGGGACAACGACATGCAATTGGGTCTTTTCTTAAATTTGACGGTTCAACATGGCAATTCTTAAATGCGCATGGGACATTGGCATTCTTATAGAGTCAACATTTGGCAAAATAGCCATTTCTTAATTTTCACACACAACATTAGGACCCACCCAACCAGGGCCCAACCATTATGAACCTTTGTATAATTGGACAAGCAGAAATGAATATGCAAAGACAGAAATATATGATTGTCCGACAATCATATATTTCTGTCTTTCTGTGTGAAAATTAAGAAATGGCTAGTGTCCTGTATCTTTGTGAATATACAGCAAGGTAAAACAAAATGTTTTGCAGTGTGGTTGGATTCCAAAGCCATGTACAATTACCTGAGCAGCATGTATGATTACAACAATGACATGTAGGGTTACAAAAGTGATATGTATTTTTGCTTTTTCGCAAGATGACTATCTTCTAATATGATATATGCGCCTGTTATCATGTATGCTTCATTCAAATGCTGAAGTAACCATACAATGTCATGTGAACTTGTGAATTAATATTTGTATGCAAATCTTAATGGATATTTAAGAAACAACCAATCTTCCCTAAGAAACTATACTATAGATATACAAACACTGCAACTTGTCTCTACAGAGAAAAACAGAATGACCAAGTGGAGGAATTCGAATGAGGCTTAGGATTCCGTGCCCCTTTTTTCTGCAAAAATTCCATTTGTAAATGTAAAATTTACCCCAAAACCGATTTATTAGCATGTTTTCCAAAAGCTCCCCTCCTTGCTTTTTCGAAATCCTATAGATCTCTAACCGGATTCCCTCAACGTTATATAGGGCCTATGTAATTCTGAATCGGAGAAGAAAATGCAATATCTATTGCCATTTCACACCTGTGTATGATATATATGAAATGAAGAATATCTAATTACTTGTATAGTAATGAGAAGGTTATTCAATGTAGCTTTGATCTTTACAGGTTGCAACAATAACTATAACCTTTTTATCAGCTTTATTGAAAGTTTCCATTAGAGGAAGCCAACATCAAAAGACTTTAGTAAATGACATAACTGATGAGCTTATCGATTTTACATTCCATTTTTTGATGCCATAAAAAAATGTGATCAAACTATTATTCGCAGACATGAGATTGCATTTTCTGTCATCATAACAACCTTCAATATTCATGTTCATATAAAGATTTCGTCACTCTAAAGGCTCTTTCTCTTCCACAGATCTTAGACACGTTCTTTGATTGAAGGCACAAAATAAGTGTTTCGCATTGATAAGGCCCATATCTACACTAATTTAGCCACCTGTAAATATATCTATATTGCCTATATATATCATTTGCTTTCACATGCAATTTAATTAGTACAAAGTGCTAGGTGAAACGCTGTAGCTTACCACGACACAAATTATGCTATTCAAATAAAAAAAAGTTGCTTGTGATGAAATGTATGTAGGCCTACATAATACCTTCATAAAATATTGTTACACTTGCTATGTCATGCAAGGACTCTCAATAAAAGCAGAATTGTAAATATATACCTATTAGTTGCTTTCATCAAATACAATGTGCTGTTCTATGACTGTTAAGCCCCATACCCACTTACCGATTTTTGGCCGAATCGGTGCAGCCGTCGGCCGACTCTGCCTGGACATGGCATACCCACACACAATCGGCTTGTCCGTCGGTGTTGGTGTCAGTGTTGGCGCCAACCATATCAATGCCAACGGCAGCGCCGATCCATATTAAGCATGGTTAATAATTTTACACTTATAGGATCGCTGACAAACGTCTGTGGCATCGGATGTCAGGTCGTCGGCAAGTGGGTATGGCGCTTATTGTACAAAATAGAAAGAGTAAAAGTGTTCAGGTCAAAATAGAAAAAAAATATAGGTACATATATGCATATCAGAAAGACGTTACAATTATATAGCCACATGCGAAAATGTAAAAAAAAAAAAAAAAAAAAAAAACCTATGCGCACTCATTAAAATATATCAAATATCTTTTGCAGTGTGTGTGCGTATGTTTATCACGCGCACGTGCGTATAAGGGGCGGTGAGTATTGACTGGCTGTGCATACCGCTCCTTGTATTGAAAGATTTAAACAGTAATTTGTATTTTGCTTGGGTGATGAAATATAGAAGAACCAGTTACCTTAGGGGTGATCCTAGGGTGCCTGTGTGACCCATGGGTACCAAGGGCTTTGCCCCCCTGTACGTACGATCCCCTATGGGTCGTACAGGCATCCTCTGACGCCCCCCGCAGTTCTTCTTATATTAGTATGAAATTTTAGGCAATCTCGACACCATACATTGGCTTCATTCTATTAAAGCCCTACATCCATGTCATGATTTGTATGAATAGGGTAATCATCCCCTCTTATGTCTATACCCTATAATTTGTATCATTAGCCCCCCCCCCCCCCCAAAAAAAAAAAATTAATAATAATAAATAAATAAATGAATAAATAAATAAAATTAAAAAAATTAATAATAATAATAAATAAATTTTAATTATAAAAATTATGTAAGAATCTGAATGGGAACAAATATACTTTCGTTCAGTATAAATTAAGCCGCGCCATTCTCAACATCATGACTGTGGCCTTGTATAAACTGGCTCTTCGGATCAAGTACCAATAAACAATTTTTTCTTTTAATTCTCGTACTACAAGTGACCGCGTGGCCCAATGGATACGGCGTCTGACTTCGAATCAGAAGATTGCGAGTTCGAGTCTCGTCGTGGTCGCAAGCAGACGGTTTTTCTACCAGGGATATTCTTAGACCTTCCAAGGTTGGTCGCGGGAGGGGCAAGTTATGTCTGGTGTGAAGTCATGCGGAACATGTTCACCCAAGTGGAACTAAGTCCGCAGGTTCTGCCACCGACGGATGTCTACGGGTACGGTGCTTTTAAATGGAAAATGTGACATGGATATATGGGAAAAAATCAGAAAAATGCTATAGATACAGGATAAAAAAAGGTATTTGCAATGAGATGTGAATTATCATAAATTATTGTATTAAAAAGGGGGGAAATGGATTCATCATTAGAATTCCTTTGATTTTGTGTATTGCGAAATATTAATCTCAATTATTTCCGAGTTTGTTACTTAAAATAGGCTTTATTTGGAATTCACTAAGTGACAAATAATAATATAGTACCACTTCTTAAACTCCCCCCCCCCCCCCCGATTTAGAACCCTATAGGCCTCCATTTTATAAAAGGAACATATATCTATAGTCTCTCAGCTCGGTTCACAATATTTTATTCTTTTGGTAACTTTTCTATATGTAATTGCATAGAGATACATAAGACTTATATATGTCTATAGTAATTGTAAAGATTCGGTTGCCCCGGGATTTCTTTTTTAATGGCCGTCCCTTTTTCTAGAATTACTAGATCCTCCCCTGGCTTACGCTCGATGGGCTTAAATTGGTCCTTTACTCAAATGAGAAAACAGGTGAAAACGCACTCGTTGATATGTCAGTCTTTTTAATCGTAGAAAATATACAATATGCTGCTGCCCTCTGCTGGATTCACGGTGAACTAAAGTCACCCACAGCAAATAACGACACTTTTTTAATTTAACTGAGATGCCGTTTTTAATATGCAAGTTTTTATACAGGAGACAGATATATTGTCTATAATATACAATTCAACGCAATGGGAACTATAAATGCTTTACAGCAAGAGTTTAACTTGCTTCATAGTTTTTAGTAACAAGTTACTTACTTCGTCAGCACACTTGCTTTTTTGTGTATAAATGTATTATATACAACTCTCTGTAGCACAAGATGAACTTTTAAGTTCTGTACTTTATATAATTATATATCGTTTTTTAAAACTTACAACTGTCAACGTTCAATAATCAAACTGTGTTTCTCACACGCAGTAAAACAATCTGTGCAATACAAATCAGGTTGAAAATGATAGAAAAGATCCGTTACTTCCATACTGTAACTGAACATATTGCTATGTATAAGTTTCACTGATGTAAAAACTGCATGGAAAATGACAGGAGATCCAGTTTAGTACAAACATTAATAATCCCTTGAGAACTTTTGCAAATATTTTCAGAAAGAATGAACAAGTTTTGTTTTTACATAACATTACCGTTTAGAACCAAATTGAAATTAACCTTCTTCGCAATTTACCTTCTTCTTAATCAGTCACTAAAAACTGAGCATTTTTTTCTATTTTTCTTGATTTTCCATTTCCCTATTCGGTTGGTAGAAATTTAATAAAAATTAAATGATCTTTTTAATAGATCCCTGTTATACTCTTGAATTTTACGTTTGTAATTTTGAACACTTTTTATGCCATTTTCCACCACTTTCGCCTACTTCCAAAAGTAATGTATACAAAATAAACACCAAATATTGTTATTATTGTAAGTTTGCAAGCACCCACATAGTTATGAATTGGAATAAACCAGTTAAACTCTAAAGAAACAGCAAATAAAACTTTGATCAACCCAGATAGGAATCGTACTATACATAATAATAAGTAACAGACTATATGATGAAAAGAGGACATTGCATATTTCAAACCATTTTAACTTTGAGAAATGCATATCTTGAATCACAATTGTTTTTAGTTGTTTCAGACTATTACCTTCTTAGTTCCATTCTTTCAGAGAATCCATTTACCACAAAAAGTGATATTTTTTTTGCAAAATAATTATGATAAGGTAAATTGATAAAAATTAATAAACAAATGCATGCAGATTTGATGTCATGTTTTGTCATGCAAAAAGGATCGGGTGTAATTTTACCATAGAGGTTAGCGAACCCAGTGTGACTGAATTTATATATTGAAACTTTCGATATGTTTCATCTTATCATCAGTGTTTACAAGATTTGTAAGTTTTTTTTAAAAGATTGAAGAAAAAATCAATTGAGTTGATTTTGAAAGCTATCTTCAAAATGAAATATTTCAGCAAATTGAAATAAAGTAACTTTCAAATTCGTACAGAAGACAAATGCACCTTTTTGATATCTATAGATGTATTTGATAACTTCCATATTAGAATTAAGTTATTTTGTGTTTTATGTCGACTTGATGAACGTCATGAGAAGTAAACTAAGAGAACGCGAACAGTTACAAGCATATCATCATACTTTTGTTTACACTGGATTAATAAAGAGTCGAAATAGTGAAAGACTACTCAGAAAGTTTGAGACACGTGAAGAAAATCAACAAGAGAGAGTTGACGTTTCATCAAAGAAAATATCCGCGGCGTGGTAATGTTTAATTTAGGGGTTTTCACAATTTAACCAATCAAAAAAAAAAGTCAATTCAGAAATGATTTGCAGATGCTTCCCCCCCCCCCTTTTTTTTTTTAGTTGTAGTTAAAAAATATTGTATTTTCTCGCGTAGGCCATGTATGTGTTATATAAAATTAGTATAATATACCTGTATTTTAATTTAATTTTTGTGTTACCGAATAAAAGATACTAAATCATGGACCTAACTACATTAGGTATTAAATGATTTCACCTGATATCAGAACTAAACACAAATCAGGTTTCACTTGAAAAAATATAAATAAATATGAAGAGAGGAAAAACTGCATGAATAAAAACTATTTGATTTACAATCTAATCAAACGAGGTTAACTTATAAATTTTCTAGCGAACCCGTGAACACAAAAGTTTGAAGTGCATCACCGAAGTCTGATAGACTTAAAGTACAGAAATCAGAAACAGTAAGTTGACATGAAAAGTATAAGAGTACACATGTATGTACAAAATAAGTTTCCTCTTAGAAATAATACTTAAAACGAGAGTTGCATTAAAATAAATTAACGGTGTGAAGTACCCGACAGTTTTTCTGCATTTATACAGATAGATATGGGGCAGGCTAGCCATGGATGTTCCTAACATTTACACAAGGTGGCATCATTGTTTAAGAGTATATAAACCCTATATTCCACATGGGAAATAAAGATGAAATATAGAAATGTTATACATGATTTGAAAGTTTTAAATTCTCTTTCAAATGTTAAATAGGATGCATGGTTCCATGCAATTTTTTTTTTTTTAAATCAAATAAATACAAAATCGACAGCTTCAAAATCAATCTGTGGAATATAGGCTTCATGTGGAATTATTTTTAGATAATAAATTTTATCAAATTTCCAATGAACAGAGAAAGAATTTCAAATCGAAAAACAGAATGACAGGCAATGAATTTTTCTTCCAGGTCGTAAACCCAATGCATTTTGATATTCATAATTATTTTATTTAAACACTGGGCTGATGATTTTTTGGAAATCTTAATAAAATCATCTTATTCGGCTGACATTTTTGAGCAGATAGACAGATTTCAGATTTCAACAGGATAATCGGATTGTCAGGATATTTGGCTTATAAGAAAATAAATTCTTACTAACCCTACCCAGGACAGACAGAAGACACTAATAGAACAATGATGCCACCTACTTTTACTGAAATGTAACAATGGCCAGTCTACCCTCAGAAATGAAATAGAAATGTTCAGGCATTCTGGATCAGTTTGTACAGTTTAAACAGGCTCAGAAATAAGTTCCTTCTTTTTAATATGCCATTACATTCACTGGCCGTCATTGCAGAACACTTATATAGAGAGTTCGTCTTGGAATTCAAAGATCCATGATAATTCACCAGCTATGTTTAACTTTAAATGAGACATTTCTCCTCTTCGCCTTTCCATCGTTAGGCCAAACTAAAAGATATTCTGTTTCCGGTTGACCAGCCAACTGGGTGCAAAACTGCCGACTGGAAGGCATCTTATTTTTAAATATTCAGAATTGTTTTCCTTTTCATACAATTTTTTAGTACTTTCCCATACCCCCCCCCCCCTCCAAAAAAAAAAAAATAAAAATAAAAAAAAATATATATATATATATATATTAAAAAACAATCTGACCGCCCGACTGGCCCATTCCAAGCCAGTCGGTCCACCAGAAACAGAATTTTCTTTAAGGTTGGCTTTATCAACATTAACCCATGGTTCACTACATCTTGTAAAACTGAACTTTTAACTTCAGGGAAAATTACCTAAACGACTAGATGTAAACCTAACAGCAACGGAAACCTGCCATAACACTTTTACAAGGTATGAGAAAGTAACACAATTCACTTTAATTGTAATCTTTGCTAGATCGTTTGCCTTGCTGTAGCCTTGACTCTTATTATTGAAAGTTCAAAGGCAAAAGAAAAGTGTTAGTTCAAGTGGCACAATAAGTAGTGACAGCGGTTTCCCAGCTAAATCTGTAAATATCACATAGTAAAGTTATGGGCCATACAGGGCCTTTCCAATACAAATGTTTTCAAAAGAAATAGGCACATAAGTTGACAGGCGTATGATGGACTACTTCCTACTTCTAGAATAAAACTCAGCTACATGTTTTTTTGTGAGTGTTAACTCTGAACTCAATATTCTTTTGGCTGTGTCAGTAGGGTTAAAACCACCAAAATGAAGCATATATTACCATGATAATTTATGAATATCACCAACACATTCAATGCCCTTATGAGGCACACAGTAGTTATGCCTGCTATATGCAAATATGTTACAATCTGTCGTTTTCCGCCTTTTGTTATAGACAAAATCTGATGTATAAAACACAACCATACATCCATGTTCAAGCACTCAGGTGTCAACAGTTGATACAATACTCAATGCTCGTGAATCGGGAAGTTGAGCGGAGATATGCCGAATGAAGCATGATGCGGGTGGCTGCCGAAGGGGGTAGCCATGGAGCTGTTGATAGGTGGAGCCACTTGCCGCGGGTCGAAGCCATGATGGTTGTGACTGAGCAGTGAGTTTATGGTCATGGCATTGTGGAGAACCTGTGGCGGTGCCATTTGGTGGTGCCCGCGGTGCTGGTGGTAGATTTGTGCACCACCCGGAGGATGGTGCTGTAACGCCGGGTTTCCCTCCAGACCACTCGGGGGAGCTGGCCCTGATGGTGGAGCCAACAGCGCGTTTCCATGAGCCGCGGCAAATTTAATCGGCGACATATTCAAAGTGTCCGGACCCTGGCCTCCCGAACCACCGCCAGCACTGTTGTTTACATCTGGGAATATGTTGGACAGATTGAAGTTAGGCATATGTGAGACCACAGAGCCTGAGTTGGAGTGCGGAGTGATCATTTGAGCCGCAGCTGCAGTCACATGTGGCGTGCCATGCACCGGGTTCATACCGAAGCCTGGCTGGAAGTTCAGACCGAGACCATTCTGAGGCCTTGGCCTCTGGAATAGCGCAGGGAAAGAGGGGTTGATGTCACTGTTTTTATGTTGCAGAGGATTTGTACTGGATAATGGCCTGGGGGCATTGCTAAACAAGTTTTGTGGGATATACGTGGGACCGTCTGGCAGCTGTCGCCCTGACGGAGGCGACATGGTTGAAAAGAGCGGTGTCATGCTTCGGCCGGTCTCAAAGATTGAATTAGAAAGGTTCGTGTCCACCTCACACCGATTATTGTTACTTAGTTTCTTTTGTTTTGACCTGCTGCTCTTATTTGAGGAACTTTTGCTAGTTGAGCCACTGCCACTACCACCACTAACACTTTTACTTGATCGGTGAGATTGGGGTGGTGGTGGTTGTGGCTGCTGTTGTTGTTGCTGTGGTTGTTGGTGGTTGTGCTGTGAAGACTCCACATTGGGACGACTATTTTGTTTTGTCATACGCGTGCTGTCATTCGCATGGTGTGGGAAAGCACTTCCTTGAGACGGTCCACTGGGCTGGTTGGCTGGGCCTGGTCGTGGGTTGAAGTGGATAGAAGGAGGCTCAAAACTAGCACTATTAAAGTTGGGTTGATGCATGCCAGGGAAGGAGGGGACATTGAGGTTATTCGAATCAAAGCCAGGCCTATGGGGTCCAGGACTAGGCCCAGTGCCTGGTCGCGGGGGATGGTGAAGCGGAGTCATCTGGTTTGTGTTCGTCGTACCACCACCCGGAGGAGCGCCTGGCGGTTGGAAGTTGGGCGTTGCGTAGAATGGAGCATCGCTCCTATTTGTTCTGCCCGGACCCTGATTGCTGTTATTCATCGGGTTTGGATTACTGGAATGTATTGAAGGAGTCTGCATTGAGTTACTACTATTGTTACTCTGCTGTGACTGGGGACCTTTGTCGTGTGGTCCTGATATGCCCAACGTGGGTTGCTCGGACCCAAAATGATTCAGTTCGCGGCTTCCAGGGTGAGGTTGAACAGCCGGAGGATTTGTTGGAAAGTTGCCGAAGTGGTGACCCCGATGATGACTTTGGCCGGCACCACTTTGGGATGATGTAACTATGGCCTGACCAGATCCAGGCACACTTGCTGCATGGGAGCTTGAGTGCCTGTGTGACTGGTTGATTGGGTTAGGGGGCTGGCTATTTCCACTGCTTCCATGGCCATGTGGCATGAAGATGGGAGATATTTGTGATGGCATATGGGGTGCCATGCCTGAACCATGGGGAAGTCCAGGCTGTGGAGGATGTGAGTTGCTCATACCTGGTATTGGATAGAACGACGTGGGCCCGTCGAACTGCCCCCTTCCACTCGATGTCGGTGTAGTACTTGTTGTGGAAGACAGCGAGAATGAGAATGCTCCCATTGTAGAAGGCGCTAAACTAAATGGCGCTAGGAAGCTCGGGTTAGGCGGGTGCGGTCTGTGGGGTGATCCGCCAGCCCGTCCCTCATGTTGGCAGCCTAACATTGTCAGTGCAAAGTGATCCTGTGGATGTGCAGTGTTCTGGCTGCAGGATGCACTCTTTGAATGGCTTATCCCACTACTCTTTGACACCATGTTTTCTGCAGAGTAGAAAGTAGAGCGTTGCGACTGCGGTTGTGGAGGTTGCGACTGTGGCTGAGGTTGTGAATGAGGCTGGGACTGTTGCGATTGCTGCGGTCTTGATTGCTGCTGCTGCTGGGGTCTTGTTTGTTGAATTCGAGGTTGTTGTTGTTGTTGTGTTTGTTGTAGTTGTTGTTGGGGTTGTTGCGTTTGATGCTGCTGTTGCTGTTGTGCTCTATGTGGTGGCCTGTTTGACACATTACTGTTACGAGAGTCATGGTGCGTATGACTGCGAGATTCAGAACTCTTTACATTGTCATGGCTTGAGCGAATACTCTGGTTCTGATTATGCAAGTTACTCTGCACTTGAGCAGCAGGAACACTGTCCATTGGGGATTTTGAAGCAGTTGATGAGCTTGCTGGGCTAAAGAGTAACTCTGCTGAATAATTACTATGTACAGGAGATGCGAACGACCCTGCTGGAGACACAACCGGACTGTTCATAACCTTATTATCATGCGATGAAGTACGATTTAATGCTGGCGGATTCGGTTGCAGCTTCACACTAGACTGTAACGTGTTTTGTGAGGCTGAAAGTGTTGGTGCATTATTGGTGGCATTCAAGTGCATGAGAGGCATAGTTGGTCCTGGGATACCAAGGCTAGAGTTGATAGGAGATGAGGCTGGCGAATGGTCAGAAAGGTGGGGGCTAGGGTCTGGTCTTATGCTCGGTTGATCAAGATTAATATTAATAGAAAGCCTCTTCTCAGACTCTACATTCGTGCTGGTAGAATTAGCAAGAGTGTTCTTTTTGCTGCTCTGCTTTGTCGATTCACAATCAGTGTTTGCAGGTTTCCTTGCAACAGGCGCGAGCTCCTGTGACGGGCTAGGTACTGCACTGATATGGGGTCTATAGGAAACAGTTGTGGTTGGTGTAGGCACAAACATTCCATGTGATGAGCTTGGGGCACTAGACACTGAAGGCTGTAAGGAATTTTTCTGGAAATTGGAGGAGTTTGTAGAACTGGCTGATGTAGCTAGCTGTTTATGACTGATTGATGTACTCGATTTGGGAGTTGGAGGGGCTAAACTCTGAGCAAGAGGGATAAGGTTGGTATGCCTTGCAGGGGGTTTACTCTCATTCACTGTTATAGATGGTGGGCTTATGCTCCCTACTGATGTTGAACAAGACATGCGTAGTGGGGACGAAGCAGGTGTGAGCACTGGTGTGGAGAGCAGATCTCTATGTGAGAAAGTATCAGTTGTGGTGGCTATCGTAGATGCTTGCGTGCTGAGACTTTGCGTACTTGATGCGGTTAAGGTTGCAGAACTTGTGGCCACCATTGAACTGATTGAACTGATAGAGTCTAAGATACTCCTCCCAGGGGAGGATGGTGGTGTTGGGGAGGAGAGTAAAGATTTTCCAGGTACAGGAGAATTAGAAGGTGGTGGTGAGTCTAACTGTGTACTAGACAGATCCAACAGACAGTTTGGCTTCTTAATTGGCTCCACTATGCTCAACTCCAAAGGTTCTGGATCTGATGTGGGAGGAGAGGCTTCAAGGTGAGAAGTAGTCACAGTCTTGGCTGGTTCTTTATTTTTAACTTCTGAACTGTTCAAACCAAACATTGGTGGTTCAGACAGAGAATCCGGTTCTGACAGTTCCATATCAAGCGGGCCAATATCTTTCATTGCACGCTCCAAAAGGTCTGTCGTTGTCAGACTGTCCGAATTTTCAGTTTCTAGATTTGAGCTTGGGGCAGTTTTCTTCCGTTTGCTCTGTGGCTCATCCTCACTTATAGACTTTTTGTGTTTCCTGTTACTCGAATCCTTCTTTGAAGGGTTCAATTTTTCTCCAAGGCTTTCCACTTGATCCAGTACATCAGCAATTTCACTTTCTGAGAAAGTAATTGTCTCAGGAATTATATCAGCAGCTTGAACACTAGCATGTTTCTTAGGTGATTTCTTTTTCACTTTAGTCACAGGATTCTGGGTAGGACTCTGCAGTTTATCTATGGCATTGATAGTGGGACTCTGCAATTTTTCAATTGGATTCAGAGTAGGACTCTTAATTTTTTCACTCTCTATTGATACATTCCCTGTGTCTATTGTCAAAGGTTCAGGTAAAATTACCAGCTCTTCAGGCATTGATTCCTTACTTTCCTGCCTATGATGCTTGCTTTTCTTATGTTTATTTTTCGATTTTTTGCTACTCTTATCTTTCGATTTTCTCTTTTCAGGGGTTTCAGCAGTTTTTACTTCCACTACATCAGGCAATAGGAAAGGCATGGAATCTGAGACTTGGTTGTCCTCTGCTGGGGTAGGGTCTGGAGTGTCAGAACCAGTCATTGTTATCCCACTTGCCATCATGCTACTCTGAAGAACATCAGTGAAGAACTGAGTCTGAGCCAATGAGGGCTCATCAGGTCTTGGAGACTCAATCCCTTTACTGATATCCTTTTTGGCAGTTTCTTTCACAAGTGTTTCTACTTCTGTTCTATCTTGAGGCTGACCAGTGGTGCTTTCTTCATTTGAATGCTGGACCTCTTGGGTTGGAGACTGCAGTGTCTCATGTTGCAAGTCTATCACCATGCCATCATGGTCATCACCAAAGGTATTGTGGAGAGGGGATGGCCCTGTTGGATTCGGAGATTCAAGCTGAGGGGCTGCAGCAATTATAGGTTGCATTGTATTACCATTACTTGCTTTACTCTCCATTTTCTTATCAGGCTTTTCCTTTTCTTGAAGCTCTTTATTCTCAATTTTCTTTTTGCTTTTACTCTTCTTCACTGGGTTTGATGCTTTCTTACTTTTGATACTGACTGGTGGTTTACTTATACTGATTTGATTTGCTTCATTCTCATCAGACTGGGTTTCAGCTGCACTTGTGTCTATTTGTAAGGGATTGTCCTCGTTGGCTGGGTTATAAAAACTACTGATTGGCGGAGAGATGTCTGACGGAGACATTGAGAATATGGATTTGGCAGCCTGTGCTAAGATATCATTTGCAGAACTGGACGAGCTGATAGCCGGAGAAGGTTTTCCTGGTGGCTTTGTGGATTCACTCGTGATTATACTTAACGGTGTTGTAGCTTTGTCAGGGGCAGCACTGCTTGAGGGGTTTGAAACTTTAGTTGTTGTTTTGGTCTCCTGTGCACTTTGAACCAGTAAAGGTGGTGGTCCTGTCACCCATGTCTGAGCAGGAGAAGGGGTTACTGCACCAACAGTGGATTGGACTACAGGTTTGGGCATCAGCATGCGTTGACCCGATTTCTTTCCCTTTTTCACAGAGCCCGGCATCAGTCCCGAGACCTGTGAACCACCTGCTGACAACCCAGGCAGGATTGAGGGGATGGTGTTTGGGTCCAACATGAAATTTCCAGGTTGTGGGCCAGGTGGTAGAGTTAAAACGATAGACCCATCAGCGGAGACGACGGCAGTCATTGTAGACGGTAGAGATGAAAGGCTTGCTGCTGTTGTCGTGGGGACTCCAGTTGACGTTGGTGTGGTCAGTACACCAGGTTTTGCAAACCCACCTCCAGTGCCCACACCTGAAGTTGTAGTGATGGTGCCTGAAGCAGACGATGAGACGGCAACACTCGTTACAGTCTGTGCGAGCGGGCCAGCCTGTCCTGCTATGGGCACCGACTTGTTCAAAACAGCACCGGATTGTGTGATCATTCCTGATGTTACGGTCGACACTCCCACATGCGGTAGCGATTGACTTTCCGTCTTAATTATGGGAGGCATCATGATCTGGGAGTTCATGGTAGTTGGTAGTAAGTTTAACGGTGAAGGTCCAGGTATAACAGTCTTCGACACCTGGCCATGGCTGTAGGTCACCGAAGTTCCAGAAGTCACTGCTTGCGTGGACACTCCAGTTGACATCGTCACGTTTGGCATCGGTCCCAGCACTGAAGCCGGTGGCTGCAGACCTGAAATTAGAAAAGATTAGAATATTGTCAACAATTAACATACAGGAGCCCATCACATTTACAGATGAAGTATGTTTGATGTAGCTAGAGGTTTTACCAATTGTCTGATTAAAAGTATTGTTTCCATCAATTTAAAATATTTCCTGAACTTTTCAGTAGTCAGACAAGCCTAAAAAATAAAATATATAAAGATAAATTTCATTTACACCTGCCCGACAGGCAAACTTATTCACTTATTCAAGCCACGCCTTTTCTTGAGGACTTTTTCCTTCAGACCAAATATACTATCGTATAGGAAAGTACAAATACAGAAGGCCGGAACAAAACATAGGGCTCATAAATATGAGCAAAGTCATGTGTTCAAAACCAACACTAGCCCATTGGTGGATGGCCGAGAATTATGAATCAGGGCCGACAAATTCTGAGGAAATCATATTAAAATCAGCCCAGGTGGTCCACAGCTTTTCTATTTTAAACATCAATATGTACCTAGTGGCGATAGTTCAAAAAGTTAAGTGTCGAACATTGATTTAAAGTTGAGGCTACAAAAATCACAAAATCTGATATTTGAAGTCGAATGATTCAGCTGCACATTGCTAGACTTTCTAAAACAAGGATGCACCAAGTTGTGCGTGACCTGTTACATCACTATATCAGAGATGCTCCTCTCCGGACGTGAAAAATACGGAAACTATGTTTCCGTATTTTAGGAAGGAAACAACTGAGGCAGTATAAGATTAAGTATGTTAACAATCTATGCTACCTGAAATCAAGGAAATCAAATATAATTGACATTTTCTTCTGAAACATTATGGTTTCTGAAAAGTCACTGGGAAAGCACGTTCACTTTTACTAGTCGGTGTACAGATTTTTGGCAGCTGCCAACGAGATGTCCACCAACAAAATTTTAAATTTCGGCCCAGTATATGGGTCCGGCTAGTATTTGAAATTAAGTGTGCACCCTGCACTAGGTGTGCACATTTTTGACGGAGTGTGTATGGGCTTAGTGAGTAGTGAGGATTTCCATTATTTTGGCTACACCAACAAATTTTCAAATGTCCCATATTTTCTGAACAATTTCCTTTTTGAGTGAGTTCCATCCACTCACTCATTCAAGCTATAGCTGTTAACAGAGAAAAACAGCCACGTCCAGATTTAGAAAACATTGTATCTGATTTCGGATATCAGAGAGCGTTTGTATGTTTTTTCTTCAATTGCAGTGCTTTGCAATTTTGCAACTTTGCAAAAGTGAGTGCATGCTCCCTTATTTGTTTACTTCATAAAATACGGATTCAAAAGTTGCGTTTTTCAAAATGGCATCTTCGCACTTATCTCAAAAAGTGTGGATCCAAAAACCTGTCTTTACACTAATCATATTTTGCCTTGCCCTAATATTTCTTTGATAATTCTTTTCCTATATAGAAAAATCAATGCTAAAAAAGGACGTAAATACAGTATTATTCATCAAGAGATTTCTTTTATGCTAGGGCTTAGGGAAAAAAAAGTTATTGGTTCTGGTAACCCGACCTACCCTATTTTTTTTGCCCCGACCCTATTAGAATCTTATAAAATGACAGAATTGGGGACATTTTTTTTTCGCTATAATACATTAAAAAAATATTACAAAAAAAAATCCCAATCTACCTACCCTATTTTTTTGGACTGATGTTACTCACTGGAACGCAACTTTTTTTCTCCTTGGCCTAGTAATAGGGGGTCTGGTAAATTTTGAATTTCCAAGAATACCTGAGTTTATCTGAACAAGTTGACCCAAAAATAAGAAATAAACTTACCCACCCTTTATTCCGACTCATGTTACGTGAACACAACTGTTTATTTTTGGTGGCCTTAATATTGAATACTGTTAAGGTGTCTTAACCGGGTGACCGCAGGTGGGGGGGGGGGAGCCTTATCTGGCATTTGCATTCACTTAATCAACTCCGATTTCCATTTTGTTGTCATACTAAAGCAGGGATGTAAGTCAGGCTTAATGAAAAAGTCTGCAACCTTACAGTTATGGCCAAACTATATGATTATGAGTGCAAATTTCTGCTTGGAGTGGTTGCCTGTGCTTGGTGAGTGGAGAGTGGAACATGTTCACAGTTAAGTGACCAAATGATACAAGAATTGTAAAATATATTCATTCTCAATTCAAACAACATAACAAATGATAACATTATAACCTATAACTCTTGCTCTTATGGGATTCTTTTTTATCAAAGAAATTTTAGGAGTCATACTTGGAATTGCATTAATATCAACCAATCAGAGGCCAGTATTTATTCACTGCTCAGAAAGGTTTCAGACTATTCTGATAATCTGAACTTCATCTGAAGAAAGTCTGAACTGGTTTTAATGTTTAGAAACTGTATTCAGAAGTGGATTATCAAGCCCATTGTCACTGTCAAACATTTCTTTGGATACTATTGAGATTTTGTCCTTGTTTTGACCATATTTGATCAATTTTATGCCAGTTTCCTTAAGTCTAAAAAAAATCTGAAATCAGACTAAAGTCTGAAAACTGACATCCCTGCTAAAGAAAAAAATTCCGTTTCCAGTCGACCGCCCGATTGGGTGCAATACCCCAGACTGGGAGCCTTTTTTTCATTTTTTTCCCCTGAACAATCCCTACCAAAAAAAATCTTACAATAAAAAAATGTTGACGACCCGACTGGCCATTTGAAAACATTTTCAAAAGCAAAACTACTGCACCCTTGAATGTAATGAACCATTACCTACTTTTGCATAAACTACCCTGGTAATAGATTAGGTAAGACCCGATTGTAGAAGCCTTGATCAATGTAATGACCTGTTCCCATGTACCTCGCCCTCGGACCAAACAACCAAGTTGGAAAGATTCCACATCTCGATATCAGTGTGACCATTCAGATTTTGATTTTGTTATAAATCCCAGTCCTACTCCTAGGGTAAATCTTCCCTGTCCAGAAAATGTAATGATTTGACAATAAGAAAAAATATTCTAAAATGGAGATCGACATACAGATACTTGGTTCTGAGCAGATTTAAATACGGCGATTTTTTTTTTTTTTTTTTTTTATAGAAAATCAGATTGGCCCGGCTGATATTTTTAAGCCCTATTGCTGGAGAAATGTAAGACTTTTAAGGTCTTAATTAAATTCAATTTAAGTCAGCCAATTCTAACCCAAATAATCGGTCTATGTTTTGCAGCAATATAAATCAAACATGCACATTTCAATACTGCGCACTGCCAGGCGATCAGCAAAAAGCACAATAAGTCCAGATCGACCAGGGCCCATATCTTCGTAACCAATTTGGCTGATCAGAGAAAATCTTATCAGGGTCCCATGATCAGTGATTTTTGCCTTTTACCAAAATTTATTGTGTTATTACAAAATAGTGTCAAAGAAGAACTATTATTTGTAAAATTTATTCATGATAGACAGAATTTCTGATCATGGGACCCTGATCAAATTTTCCCTGATCAGCCAAATTAGTTACGGAGATATGGGGCCTAGTAGTTATTGGCAAGGCTCTTCATATGCGTTGCCTACCTGCCCAGGGCAGGTAAAACTTGAAGTGGGCAAGGTAAAATTTTTAGAATATAATAGTAACCACAATTAAGAAGAGCAGGTCAATTTAAGGATTGGGCAGGTAAAACTTGACCAGCACCTGCCCGAGGGGCAGCAAAGTCAAAACCCTTACTGCCCCCCCCCCTCCCCCCGAACATCGTTTGACTGGATGCTTTACAGTCAACGGAGGTTTCCAATTAAATTTTCATCGTTTACTTTTCAAAATAAATTCTTGTACTTGGCTTCAAAAAACAAAATTATTCATATCAAATTCCGCATTCTCAGAACTATCTTTCGATTTTTGCAGAGTTCTACTCTAGGTATCTTAACCTGAACAACTGACTATTACTAGAAAAAAAAGATATTGGGCTACTATATTTTAGTCCCAGGCAAGTAGCCTAGTTGCCTAGTAGGTTAAGATCTGGGGTTGCCCGACGGACAACCACTTTCTGAAACAATTTGTCGAGCCCTGGGTCTCAGCCACAGTCAACAAAAATCCTTGATAAGAAATGTAAGTCAGGGTTAAACCCCAGAAAAAAATGCTGAAAATATCTATAAATAAAAAAAATCGTGGTGAAAGAAATTAGATAATACTTATTTGAGGTGATCATGATGTGACAAAAATCTGACATCAGGCCTAGGTAGGGTGTTCCGGTAACCCGAGTTGGCCTACCCAAAACTTTTGGCCATACCCTTGGGTTTTTTTTTAGGATTGTTTTCCCCCCTTTTTTTAAAGCCAAAGGAATTGACCAGAAAACATGGAAGGGAATGGAATAGCATACAGACGCTTAGGACATTTATTTTTAGGACATTGATGTTTAAGCCAAAAAAGAAAATATTTGTGTTCAGGTAACATAGGTGGAAAAAATTAGGGTAGGTACGTCGATTTTTTGTTGTTGTTATTTTGCTTTTTTACATACCAAATAGACATTCTAAAAGAATTTGTAGCAGGTAAAATACATGCCCTGATTATCTAGATGATGTTCCAGGCTGTTCCAGGCTTTTCTGGTCAGTTCTTTTGAATTTAAAAAAATGTGGGGGGAAAATCCTAAAAAAATTAGGGTAGGGCCAAAAAATTAGGGTAGGTCGGGTTACCTGAACACAACAATTGTTTTTTTAGGCCTTAAGTATTGTTTTCAATCTCCAAATTTGCCCGGGTCTGTTTGGTAACTAGAAAAAAAGAAAATCGACCTACCTACCCTAATCTTTTCGACCTATGTTACCTGAACACAACTTTTTTTTTGTCCTAATCAGAAAAAAAAACTTTCATTCCTGCTTGATATTGAACCCTGCATTCTATTAGCCTACTCCAAAACCCTGCATTCTATTAGCCTACTCCAATGGACTCAGGTCACAACTGTGTGTATTTTTCTTTCCACTCCCTTTCTTTAACCATTATCCATTATGGACAAGAACCTTACCCGATGTTGTTGTTGTCTTTAATCCCGTGAAAGAGGACGACAGTGTAGAGATATTCGATGCATTGATTTTGGCCGCCCCAGCATTCGTGGTCATGAGTAGACCGGAACCGAACGGTGAGTTTGATGTCATTTGACCCGTTGGCTTGCTGGCAACAACTGTCGTGTTGGTCGACATTGCCGGCTGTCCGACCCCACCACCCTGGGGGAACAACAGCGACGGTTGAGTCACCACGGGTACGATCTGTCCATTCGGCAGAAGCAGGGCACTTGGAAACTGACTCGGGGTACTGGGGTTAAGCTGCATAACATTATTTGGCGCGGGCGCTGGGGTTGAAGGTTGCACTTGCTGTGGAACCGTAACCAGCTGCCCCTGCGGAGTCATAAACGAGATTCCGGGTAATGGCGGTTGGGGTTGCGATCCGATCAGCGACAACCCGGGGTTTTGTCCCGGGAGCAGGACTGGCTGGGGGTGCCCGGTTAAGCCGATCGGGGCGGTTGAAACCGTTGTGGTGGGATTGTTCATCGTTGGGAGATTAGCTGCGGTTATTCCGGGTGGAAGCATTATAGGCGGTGGGGCAAGAGAAGTTTGAGTCTGCGGTGGCTGCGGCTGGAGCTGGGGCAGGGAAGCACCTGGAGGCATTGTTAATGTCTGCGGGGTTAGGGGCGCAGTTGACGACATGGCAACTGACGTGCCCGACATTGTTGTCGTCAAACTTGACACCACCGGGCCTGTCAAGGACCCACTACTGGAGGTGTTTGCATCCGACGAGGGCATCACCGCCGAGGGCTGAATTACTCCAGGACTTGAAGTCTGCGGAGGTTCACTCGCGGGAGTCGGCGATTGTTTTTCTTCCGTCACAACCATTGGGCTGTCTGTGGGACCGGTCGGAGTCCCGAGCATGTTACCAGTGATCCCCGCGGCAGCCATGGCAGCCGATGTTAGATCGTTCATCAGGATAAGCTGTCCGTTTTGTCCCAGGACCAAGTTGCCCTGTAACTGCCCCATACCAGGCACCTGCAACCCCTGCACCCCAGACTGCGTGGACACAACAGGCATGTTAACCATTGGCGGCTGGCCGGGCAACGTGGGCCCTTGCGTCGATGTTGCAGGGGAACCAGACATAGACGGTACTCCAGCACTCATGGACTTTGCATTAACAACCACAGTCTTTCCATCAACCGTAGTGGTCGTAATAACAGATCCCGGAGTCGCTGGCTGTTGTATCCCACCAGCTGCAGAAGCAATTGATGCTGATATGTTGGCGGCAGCGGATAATCCAGAGATGTTACTCGGGAGTGGCAAGCCGGGTAGTTGCCCATTGAGGGGTAGCGTAATCGGCTGACCGGTCATCGCGGACATACCCAGTAGGGTATTGGCTGCAGCGGTAACTTTCTCGTTACTGTTCTTCTCCCGTCTTTTCAGGTGCTCGCCAACAGTACTGCGATTCACCTTTTTCGTTGTTTTGTCTTCTTTGACTTCAATCACATCAGGGAAGGCAGTCTTTTGGCTCTTCAGGCTTGCCAGCGCCTGTGCCTGACTTGTCAGGAAGTCAACATCTCCTGAAAGATAGAAGAAAAAGAACAATTAAGTCAACACTTATAAATGACAGGTCTTACAAGGTTGTTGGAACTGAACAATTTGCTGATAATAGTTCTAGTGAGTTGAGAACATATAATTATATTTTGGAGGTTAAAATCTAATATCTATAAATCAACAAGTGTTTCTTGTGTAATATCTGACGCTATCTAAAGTCTTGGGTAATCTCAAATCATCAGATGCGCAGAGATCACAGCAACAAAGCAAATGAAAGGGTTTAAGACGTGTAGCGCGATATAAACAAATTACATAATATGCAGCCTCAGCAGGCCAGTAATTTACGTGTTCAGGTAACCCTACCTACTCTAAATTTTTGGCCCTACCCTAAAAAAAATTTAAGGCAATTTCTAATCATTTTTTTTTTCAAAATCCAAAAGAATTGACCTAAAAATGCATGGAAAACCATAAAAAAAAAGTACATGGATGCTCAGGGCATGTACTTAAGATGCTAAAAATGTTTGGAATACTTTTTTTCATTTTCAACACTGTCCGGGTCTCTTTGGTAAGTAAAAAAAAAAGCAAAAAGTAAAGAAAAGATTTTCGACCTACCTACCCTATTTTTTTCGACCTGTGTTACCTGAACACAACAATTTTTTTTTTGGCCTAAGTGTACTTATACCCTCAAATACTGACCCTGCCTATCTTAATCGGCCTATCTTTACGTTGGTAGACAAGTGAATGGTTGCGGTCTTACCTGACATTTTGAGCGCTTCCACATATGTCTGGTTCTGCTCGGTCAACTCAGCGATCTTTTTGTGGAGCAGCTCTACTTCCGCATCTGTGAAAAAAAGATCAATGCAATGAGAATTATGTCTGTTACATGAAATCAAAAACAATAATATTTCAGTGGTGGACGTAAGTCTAAAAATTCAGGAGCCAGTCAGGCCCCTACCTTTCCTAATCTAGGGGCCCGAACCAAAATCAAGGGGCCCTCACATATAATATAGTCTGTCAGATTTTCTTTAAAAACACTGTTTTATTGTAAAATTTATAGAAATCTGCAATTATTATCCAAAATTTTCTAGGGGCCAGTCGGGCCCCTAGGCCACAAAATCTAGGGGCCAGGCCTGCTATTTAAGGGCCTCGGGCCCCCGGGCCCGTGGTTATGTCCACCCCTGTGTTTGTCTAAAAATGAACGACTTTTGAAAATATGTTCCTTATTTGCATCTAGCCACGTCCCACATATATAAATGTATTGTTAAAGCAAAAAATACGGAAATCCAAAGGTAGAAGGGAAAATGGTATCTCCGACAATTATTTCAGGGATGTAAGTTGGGGATAGTGAAAAAGTTGGAAACGGCATTAAGAAAATCTTAATGTATCCTAAAATGTTGTGAAACGTATTCTAATTATTAATTTTTGAAACTGATATTTTGGGTGCTGGAGAAAGAAATTGGAAATCCGACAAAAATAGGAAAAGTTACATCCCTGTTATTTATTGGCCTAGTTGACCGAGATATATTTTTTTACATCCAGACAGACATTCAATAACTAATTGCCAGGGGAAACAGCTGATAAGGATACAAGCATATGCTCAACCCGTCCAACTTACCCCGGACCCTCTGGCCCTGTCCCTGGTAGAGGTCTTCCAGTTTTTGCTGAGTCAGCGTGATGTAGGACGCCACGCGGTCCAGAATCCCCACTAGCGTCTGCAACCAAAAACCAGCCACAATTAGATGTAAACAAAGTTTGTCTTTTTTTTAATTCTTTAATTTTTTTTTCTAAAGATGTAAACAAAGGAATGATTTTTACAAGTGTCAAGGTTAAGAATGCCCAGAATGAGAATTTGAAAATTTCTAGATGATTCAAATGGAGCATTTCATTACAAGATATTGATAACATAAATTTGAATCAGTAGTAACAATCAATAAAAGAAATAGGATAAAAAATAATCATGATAATCTGGAAATGAATAACAGTCCACCAATTGTTTGGCTGTTGAGTGATTGCTAACTCATAAATGTTGTTGATGATATCCGTTATTACAATGAAGCATCGGATTTTATAAGAATCCTTTTAAGAAAAATATATAAAAGAAAAACATAAATTAAAGGGAAATCTTAAACGAAAAGAAACCTAAAAGAATTCTAATAATCATGTATAACTATGAAGCGATTATGTAAGAGAAAGATCTTTATAAAAAATAACAGCTAAGGAAAATCAAATTAAAAAATATGAAATCGTATAAAGGCATACAATATTCCATCTCTGATAATATCTATTAGGTTATTTTTGCAAGTTAATTAAAAAAAGTCTATGACTTTCTTTAATGAACTTTCCACACGGAACATTTAATCACTGCTGACAAGATAATTTATATTCAATGGGTTACAACGAAAAATGGCCATTGGCCAAATTGTATTGAAATAAAAAACTGAAAAAAAAATTTGTTTCTACAAAGACCCACCTCTTTGGAGTTGTTGCCCTTGTTCTCGACCGGGATGAGGGACCAGAGACGCTGGATCCCTTGCGAGATCTTTCCCCGCCGTGCGCGTTCACTCGACCGATGTGCCAGCAGGGCAGGCTTCTTCCCGCTGTAGGAAAGACAACAGGTTCAGGCTTAATTCTGTCTTAGATACAACTGGAAGAACATGTATGCTTATGTGAAGTTGTTTGATAATAAATAAAAATCAAATTAAATTAAAAAAAAGGTGAGTAAATTAAAGTAAATAATTTTACTGCCGAAGAAAATCAGGTGGATCTGATTTTCCATAAAATCCAAAAATCACTTCACAGAAACAAACTTATAAAATTAGTTGGGAATGTAACGAACGCCAGTCATAGTTTCAGCCACAAGCCCGCAGATAACTGATGGTAAAATGCAGTATACTACTATATATTTACTACAAGTAAACTAAGTGAGGTTGTTTACTTGGTTTAACTGAGGCCAGGGTTAAATGAAAGATAGTTTCTGGCTGACGGCAAGTGTGGATTTTCCCGCTGGAGATTTTTCCCCTTATTTCTTTTCTTAAATATTACTTTTCCAAAAACCTCAAAATTTTAAAAAGACATATATATTCACAAACCAAATCATTTGCCATATTTTCGACCAGTCGAGCCACCAAAAACAATAATTCTACAACTTTTCAAGAGGAAAAAAATGCTACTTTTTTTTTCTAAAATACAGTATACCATCACTGGCAAAAATAAATTTGACCCGGCACTCTGTAATTAGATCTGTGTTCAGGTTTTCCGACCGACTCTATTCTTTTCCCCTACACCCTAAAGATTTTTTTCAAAGAAAATCTTGGGAAAAATCATTAAAATTGGACATAAGTGATCGCCTTAACATTTTCAAAACATGTATTACAGATGAAAGAACATCACAGGTTTTTATCAGGGAAGTGTCAATTTTGAACAATATCTGAGTTTATCAATATATGTACCAAAATATCTAGAAATAAAATAAAATCCCGACCTCCCGATCGTATTCATTTAGAGGCATAAACCAGGGATGTAAGGGTTAATGAAGAAGTTTAAACCCTGGAGAGAGAAATGTGAAATTATGTTAAAATGCAATAAAATATGGTGAAAAAAATGCTTTTTAAAACTATTATTTGAGGAGATAATGTGAAAAAGTCTAAAATCAGACAAAAATATGAAAACTTGCATCCCTGATAAACACTACATTTTTTTTTTTTTTTTAAATAAAAATGTGGTAAAGAGGACTCACGCTTGAAAAAATCGTTAATCAGACAAAATCTGGAAACTTGCATCCCTGATAACCCTGAACACAACCATTTTATTTTACATTTATACATGTAAAGAGGACTCACGGTTGGAGCTCGGACTGCTCGTCATCCTCGTCTGTGAAGGCGAACTTGTCGAAGGCCGAGGTACCGGGCTCCCCGTTAGGGGCCTGGATGTCATGGTTACTGCTGGGTCCCGCATCTGAAAGGTAGAAACAAACACATAAGATAAAATAATTTTGTGGCAGAGTGAGTGAGTGAGTGTTGGGTGTTTTACGCCGTACCGACAGCCAGGGTCATTTTCACGGCGAAAACCAGTTGGGACGAATTCTGTCTTTGGTGATCGAATCTATGAGATGAAGGTGACAGGGCGGGCAAACAGCAGGGGATCAAAACCCAGCGATCATTTTTGCTGTACCTCATCCCTTAGTGAACCAAGCACTGACCGGGAATTGAACCCAAAAACCACTTGGTCAGTGCAGGGTCCACCCTATCGTCGCCTCTTACGATCAGCAGGGGCTACTGAGGACCTATTCTTACCCGGACCCCCACGGGGTTTTTGTGGCAGAAATGTCCCAAATCAATGGTGTGCAAAATTCCACCGACGGGTTCACATTTTTCAGCACTGTGCACTCGATGTGCCCACGTTATTTCAGCAGTGTGTTATGTTTATACATTGGTGTGCACATAATTAAATCGCTGGTGGCATAGTCAGAAAATGCATGCACCTGGTAGCTACACAAAATTAAATTTTTATTTCGATCAGTAAATGTGCTGTTTCAAAACCAGGGCAAGGCTATCTGGAGAATCAAGCTCAGCCAGTAACAGATATACTATTCTATTTTTTCAAATTTCTATCTTTAACGTGTAATAGACGCAATTGTATCTGCTGAGAGGGTTTGCTAAATTCTAATCAGTCTAAATCAGGCCTACAAAAAGATGATGTCAGGTATACCGACCGACCCTAAAATTTTGGCCCTACCCTAACCCTTTTTTTTGAGTTTTTTTTCCAATATTTTACTAAAATTCAATAAAAATTATCCAATGAGCAGAAAATGTCATATTTTACTTAACAAAGGGCATTTTATAGTAGTGTAAATAGTATCTGCTCAGCAGTATTTCAGCTCGCGTTTTTGACTTATACAAAGTACTATGATGCGTTTTTGACTTATACAAAGTACTATGATCTAATCTATGGGGTGAAAACAACGGCAGGGAAATGTGGTCCAAAAGAAACCCCAGGGAAATAAACCAGAGCCCGCTGTGCATAAGTCTCACATGTGACATGCTACTCGCTGGACCTGTCGGACATCCTAAAAAAAAGCTGCGTCGAGGCTAACAAGAAAGTTCAAAAGTAGGACATCAGACATTTGCCTGATGCGAGGAAATATTTTTAATTTCATTAAATTTCTCATGCAGTGGTGGACATGAGTTTAAAAATCGGGGGGTGGGGGGGGGGGGGCAGTTGGGCCCCTAGCTTTCCAAACCTAGGGGGCCGTAGGGGCCCTCGCCTAAATCTAGGGGCACTAACATTATACTAGTCTTTGTTATTCTTGATTTTGTAGGGGCCAGTCAGGCTCCTAGCCCAACCATTTACCTGCTATTTAAGGCCCTCAGGCCCCCGGTTCTGTCCACCCCTGTTATGGCAGGTAAAAAAATGCTTGTTCGCAATAGTGAGTAGAGATTGGTCCTACATATCACTCCTCGTTATCAGGAGACCCAGGAGGGTCGACCTTACCCTGGGTGTTGCCCTCTGTTCTCCCCCCCACCTAGGTTGTACCTTAACAATTGGACATCTTCTGTAGTTCTTCTTATATCAAGATCTTAATCTTTCTCTTAACGAATGAAGAACTTTTTGAAAAGTTGTATGTTTTCAGACTATGAGTGAACACACAAATTTCAAGTGAGGTCTGGGAGTGAACGTTAATACCATAATCAATGAGGGTATCACTGAGACTATTTCATTTTTATATATGGCCAATGCTCTCGTTAAGTATATTCGACTTGAAGTAGTATACCATATGAACCATCCATGGATAGATCTAACGGTTTAATCATAGAACTGTACGTAGCTACAGTTCTATGGTTTAATCAACCTATCTGTTGCCTCTACCAGAGATGCCACTCCCGACCGATGAAAAAGTAGGAAAAAAGTAAATGATTTTCCTTTTTTTTCAGAATCAAGTAGGAGGGGAAAAACTTTACAAATAAAGACCTGATATCGAATTTGTATTTGAATAGCTTGAAACTAATGCAAAAATACTCTAAAAGATTCATAGACGATCTGCCCCACGGACATTCTGCCCTCTCCCCTGGACGTTCTGCCCTCTACCCTTGGATGATCAACCCTCCTTTGTTGCCAGGCCTAAGGTGTTGCAGGTCCTGTCAAATTAGTACTTGAGCGCGAAAATGGTGCGAGGTGAAAAAATTCTAATACCAACATGAAAAATTATTTAATTCCCAGAGCTCAACATTAAGTTTTTAGCTTTCCTGTCTGTCGGGCAGGTGTATCACCTGCCCATCTGTACTTGATTATTATAATATAGCAGAAATTTATCGGTCCTCAGGGCAGGTGAAGCTTAAAATTGATCTGCCCCATCTCGAGTTTTACCTACCCCGGGCAGGTGGGCGATGCTAGAAATACAGTCATTAAAAAAAGCCAGACCCAGGGGTAAAGGGACTAGGGCAGATCATCCAAAGCAATAGGGCAGATCATCCAGGAAAATAGGGCAGATCGTCCAGGGCAGAAAGGCAATAGGGCAGATCGTCCATATACCCTCTAGATTAAATATTGAAGTGATGTTGGAAAATCAGTTGTACAATTCAAAATAAAAAATAAATAGAATATCCTGCCAAAGTAGGAGAAATTGCATCTCTGCTCTACAGTCACTACAGGTTTAGATCTGTTTTCAGTGTATACTTCAAACTATGTGGCCAAAGGGCCACATGTGATAAAAATCACAGTTAGTGGGCCTAGTACTAGGAGACGCATAACATGAAAGTGACAGCCATTCTCATATTCGTAGTCTATCCATTGCTCTTCCCAAACTAACGTTAAAAGATTAATATCATGATCTGATTAGATCTATATGTCCTTTTGTGCAGGTCATGGGTGCTGTTTATTCAATCAGAAGCTGGAACGATGTGATTTGCTTTTGAGAGTGACAGCTATGAGATAGACTCAAATCAAGACAATCAACAAGACGAGAGTCGGAGAGGTCAGTGGCGCCAGATTATACTTTGTGGTTTCCAGAGTCAACCTTTGGGCAAAAACATAGAACAATATCTACAAACAATACTTAATAAACCGTTAATCGTGTACATGTGATTCGATTGCCTCATGTACAAACACATCGATTAAGGCTTCCTGTCGTCTTCGAAACAGAAAGGCATGTCAAGGCAAAGTTTTGAAATTGTTCAGAAATTGTTGTTGTCACTTGAGTTGGAAGTTATGGAAACCAATCTTGCATTTCAAACTCGCTCCGATCGCTTCACCTACCTCCGTCACCACCTTGAGAGGATGCCTTAGACTTATGTCCACCCGAACTCTTCTTCTTATCCTTCATATTTGGCTATTATTTTCATTAATCAACGTGAACAAGAATAAAGACGAACTACAGATTTGAAAGCGGCCATTTTGGCCTACTGATGAATATTCATTGAGCCTCGTTTTGGAAACGGGCACCTGCGGGATTCCCTTTCGCTGGTTCCCGCGGTGACCCAGATTCAATACAAATAAACCGATTCTTGTCGAGTACCAGCGAATCAATTAAGGCTGGTTGCCGGTGGTTCTGAGTTATTTTGTTTTAGTCCGATGTCACCAGCGAAGGGGTATTCCCTGGAATTTTCCCGCTACAAACGTCAGATGGCAGCACACTCAGGTTGAAATCTGTTTGAAACGTTAATTGGTAACACTAGGAGGTGCCCTTGTAGTGTTGGCGCCAACGATTATGTTGCAGGTGAATTTTAGGTGGGAATTGGCCTGGGGAAGCTTCTTAGTCATTTTCTACCAACGGTGTTTTAGCAAAAGATATTTTAAAAAGGAAAGTTTTTCTCTTCCAATAAATGCAGCAGCAGTTCCCTAAGTTCATGCAGCTCTAGTCTAGCAAAGGACAGGAAAAAAACTAGATTAAATACGAGCATTAAATTTAATCCAGGTAAAACCCTTAATTACCGGGGTAGAAATTAAAGTATTTATTTTTTTTTAAAATTGAGCTGGTATTTCTTATTCTCATATTTGATACGATATTTAATAAAGGACTGCAACGATCATTTAAATAATAATTCTAAGATAATTTCATTTAAGGATAGACAACACCTCTCAGCGGGCCATTTGCAGTAATCCACATTGCGCTCTCTGTGTTAAGAGCACAGTAATTTTGCTTACAATAAATGAAAGGACAGATTTTTCTCTATCTTTTAATATAAAATTAATTGTTTTCACTCCAATATTGGAGAAATCAGAGAAGAAAAATTGAATTTTCAACTTTTATTTTTTGAACATGAATATCTCAGCTATCACTCAATTGATTTGCATGAAATTTTGCGAGCTTGTTAAGAACATTACTATGGAGGGAAGCGTGTCTCAGATTTTTTATTTAGGCCTTAGTTTTTATTTTATGTCAAAAAACGGGAAACTTTTATTGATTTTTTTCTAATTAATTTTCTACATTTAATAAAATAAAAACTGAGGCCTAAATCAAAAATCTGAGACACGCTTCCCTCCATGGGAATGTTATCAAGGGTTATACAAAATTTCATACATTTATATTCAGTATTAAATGAGATATCCTTGTTCAAAAAATAAAAGTTGAAAATACGTTTTTTCTATTTCCAGTATGAGCACAGACATACAGATGTACACATTGTATAATGAATTATATCAATAGATAGGTGTATCAAACATCTATTTAATGGTATAAAGCTCGTACTCATGTTATATAGATTGAACAATATATGCCCATTTAAACAGAGTCCCTCGAATTTGCCGCTGAGAGGTGTTGTCTATCCTTAAATAATAATTCTAAGATAATTTCTATTTGATATTTTACTGCGGCTTGGAATTTTCCATTTATAATTGATTTATTGACAAAACAAGTCAACAATACCGTACGCCTTTTTCAATTTAATACATATGAAATGGGGGAATTTTCCGGAATTATGATTATCATCACAAAAACACTCCATGTAGTAATTCACAGGAACGGATCCAGCTGCAGGTTGGGGGGGGGGTGCTCCTCACTAGTCAACGTGTTGGTAGAAGATAATCCGGGAGTGTTAAGGTAAGGGAGGATTAGGTCGTCTGTCCGTCGGGCCCCCCAGATGCGGGTTGCTTATACAACAGTACAATGTGTTGACAAACTATGGGTATTAAGAAAGGGCTGATTTTGTTCATGTGACTTTATTTTGTAAAGAATTTTTTCATTTCAAGGATTTGGATGGAAAAGGTACCTTTTTTTTCCAGAAACAAGGACATGTAAAGTCTGTAAAACTAGACCCTTTCTTTGCGTTTTTAAGAACAATGATGCGTATCCCTTTATGTATTGAGTGGACAGACTGGGTGTGTGTACAGCCATCACCCTGGCTTAAGTCAACATAGGGTGACCGAGGCTAAAACCCTTAACCCAAACTGACCGACCAGTCTTTAATCCCCTATGTTATGATACGTTGACTAGTGGATGGCAGCCGTTGGGGGGCGCTCCCCCGCCCCCCCCCCCTTTTTTTGTTTTTCCTTTTTTTTTTTCTTTTTCAAATATTACATTTTTTTAAACGAGTGGGCCCTGGGACTTTTTTAGGATATAGGCGCCCCCACCCCTTTCTTGAATTCCTGGATCCGCCTCTGATGTATTACAACTGCGTTATGGGTAATTTGCATTGAACGTCCATTTTGTGAAGAGTGTCAGAATAAGCAATAATGCCATGTTGGTATGGGGCTCTAGATGGGGATAGTCCCATGTGTCGCGTGTCAAGTTTTTAAAAAAAAGTTCTGTTGCATGTCTTTGTTCCTTATTGATATGTATAATGTCAGTGTCATGTCGAATTTAAGAAATAACCCTGTTGCATGTTGCTAGTGAAAAATAAGTGATGTCAAATGTCTCTGAGGTGCTCTGTCCCATGTCAAATTTTAGAAATAGCCATGTCGCGTGTCGTATTTAAGAAACGGCCATGTCGCTGTGTCAAATTTAGTGGTCAAGACCCATTGGTATGACGACAAGAAAAAGAAAGTTCATATTGCTTAGACTATTTCAAGTATAGGATAATAAGGAAAGCATTGAAAACTACCAGTCAATAATTGAAGATTTGTATGCGAAATGATTGAATCTTGTGTAATTGTGATGGTAACAAAACCAAATATTTTTGGACGAAATATCGTTCTACTTGCGTTCAGCTAGGCATGATAGGAAACACAGCAGGTACACTAATTTCCAATTCAGACGAGCTTTAGCATTATAATAAGCCTATCCAGGGAAGGGGAATTTGATAAAGCATACTTTTTAAAAAACAAGTTTAGGGGCCTTCCATTTAATACGAACGCACATTTTAAAAGATCCCAGACCCCCCCCCCTCCCCACCCCCCTGAGGCAAAAATATGCATTGACTATGTACTAGAATGCACATTTTAAAAAATCTCGGAACCCCTTCCCCTTCCTTGATGCTTATGACTGTACGATGCGTATGACTGTACTAAATGGGAGGCCCCTTATTGTAACTTCATGCAAGATGTACATGATCTTCCAGATGTATCCATTTGATAGGATCCTGTTAAATCATGTTTGACGACCCCCCCCCCCCCCTCCCCTCCCCCGTACAGTCATGTTTGTCACCCTCCTCCTCCCCCCCTCCCCCCTAACGACGAGCTCGAGCACATGAATAAACAAACTGGAAGTCATCGATTTTTCAACAATTCTACCTTAGGCAGAAATACAATTGTACCGATACGAAATACAACATTGAAACCAATGCATAAATAAAATATAAAGATGCAAGGACAAATTAAATCTATTGAAAAATGTATAGGGTCTGGTGCAAGGCTACGGTGTGTACGGAATATATCTGGCCTGAACCGATGCCTGAATGACAAACTTTTAAGGATGGGTCCAATGCACATTCATGTAGTGATTAAAGATAAAGACATTTCCCCCAAGATCTCAAAAAAAATGTTAATTCATCTCTTATAAACGTGAGTATCTATACAATAAAAACAGTATTGCTTCATCTGAATAGATCTATATATTATGTCAAATTGATGTGATCATTGAAATTGTGTATGTCTGTCGAGGAAAATCTTTAAAAGTATAAAGGACGCTGGCACATCTATTCAAACCGGGGGAAATTGATACGGACTCGTCAATTTATGCCGACCCTTATACAAGAAAAAAAACTATACACATACCCTCTCATATTAAAGTAGCAAATGGGAGACGTATATGAAATAATGATACAAATATAGGGCAAATTAACATGCAAAATAATGTCTAAGCTATACAATAAGAAAATTCCACACACTTTCATAAGTATCAAATAAGCGGTGGCGGATACAGCTTTTTAAAAAGGTGGGGGGGGCTAATAGAAGGGGGTGGGTAGCCCCAATTTTTCAGAATTTTACATTAAAAAAAGCTAAATTTGGACAAAAAAAGGAGGGGGCGCACGCCCCCGCGCACCCCTCTAACGCTGGCGGATCCATGGCTTTGAAAAGACGGGGGGGGGGGGTATTGGAATTTTTTTCCTTGATGACTTTTTGGCCGAATTTTACATTAAAAAAAGCTAAATTTTCTTTAAAAAAAAAAAAAAAAAAAGAACTCCCCCTCTGATTCAGCCACTGTTTAAATCGGCCAGCCAGATTTATACATGTACAATATAGCAAATCAAAATATGTAATGGACTTTGGCACGTCTATTGTGGCCGGGGATGGGGTGGGCGGGCGGCCCCTCCCGCCCCGACCGGCGTTCTGCTCAGTCTCCGACAACCAGCCGGCAAGGGAGCTTCTACTCAAAGTTTGTCTTCTTTGTACGACTCCTGTAACAAGGACAGCTTTCCTTCTTTCCTCTAAGGATTTCAGTGAGCAGAACAAGCCGGTAACAGTCATGGAGAGCGCCAAAGTGTTTTTGAGCCTCGTCGTTTTGGTGACAATAATGGGATTGCATTCAGGTGAGTGAAATTTGTTTTTTTAACTCGGCGTCTTGGCAACGTTTTCTATGTATACCTGTGGCTGGTCGTCTGCTTTTGAGCTGCTCGATGTTTTACAAAACGCCGGTACATGTGCTCCGGGAGTAGTAGATTGTTAGGCTGTAGAGGACAAAGTAGGGGCGATTCTAGATTTTCTTAGGTTTTGATCGTTAGGTTTTGCAATTAGCGCCCTGAGACCTTTCCTCAGCGTCTCGGACGCACCAAAAGTCGTCTGTTTCAGTCTAAGTGGCTGACGTCATACGTAATTGGCCGTTTAATGGAATAATATTCCTGTGGGAATTTGTCCCCAATAATCAGGAATCAGTTGATCAATTGATACTTTTATTACTTTTAACAATCGGACTGGCTGACTCGTCAATAAAACTCCAATATATTAATATCTCTTATGATGGTGTGTTTGATATTTCTAAGTCCCTGGTGATGAATACATCAATGCCATCATCGGTTGTTAGCACAATCGAATTAAAGTGAAATATAAGAGAAGGGCTCAATATTAAAGGTTTTGATTTTGCTGTCCGATGGGCAGGTTAAGGTGAAAAATTGTTTGTCCGACCATAACATTTACGTCCATCTTTCCCTACCTTTCCTACCCTTCGGGCATGCGAGTTTAGGAATTAATCTGCCCTGGCCGAACCTTACCTCATGCCCCAATTAGAATCTATATTGAGTCCTGAATAGAATTGATTCAATTATTCTTTCAAAGGAACTAGCTTACAACTCATTTTTTATTTTATATTTTATATGATATACAAAACACGACAGCTTCCATAGACTATCCCCTAGATTCCTATCGGACTCCTATTACATTACACAATCATAATGACATTTTCTCCCTGTCATGGGATAGTCATGTAGATCTGTAGAGAACTTAAGCCCTGTTTCCACCAGCCGATTTTACTACTGATATTTTTTGTAATTCATTACTTTTAACTGCAGGTAATATGGCAGAGGACTGTATATCTTACATACCATTTAAAAGAGAATTAAAGACCTTTTCTAATGGTAGATTACATGTTCATGATTAACCAGTAATACTGTATCCCCACTGCCAATTTCTGAAATCGGTAGTAAAATCGGCTGGTGAAAACAGGGCTTTAGGTTAAAATTCAACTTCTCTGAGGCTATAGTAGTCTAAACAGATTCAGGACCCAATACCCGGAGTCAGGTCGAGCCTATAGGTCTAGGCCTAACCACATGTATGTGATCTTAGGCCATAGGGCATACGGCCTAATGTGTTATCCTCTTTGAAACAAGTGAATACCATTGAAAGGTCTGGGCAAAACAAGAACAGGAAAATAGAATGTATACCGAAGAAATCTAAAAAAATCCAATCCAGGAGTGCTTTGTCCGGGTAAAGAAATACAACTGAAAACTATAGACAAACTGAATAATTACATCTTACATTTCCGCAGCCAGTAGATATATATGAAATAACTTAATAAGTGTTCTGTAAATGTTTAGATCTTATACAAAAATGGTCTCCTTAGTATATAGATAAGAGGTCATCAAACGTCTGAAACTTCAAAGTTTTAGGAAGATAATTTTAGGCATTATAATCAATATAGGTGTCTATATCTAGGGGTCTTAATTTGAGTCGAATATGAACTTTTTTTTAAAGCGATCCGCGGCGAAGCCGCCACGGAGCGTAGCGACGTGATCGCTTTACCCCCTGTCCAAAATCCATGGGCAAGGCAAAACTGCAGGTCTCACATCACTGAATAATAGCCTAGCTAGTATGGGGGACAAGTAGGATGTATCAGTGCTATGCCAACAGACAATATTTCTGACTTATTTTATCTGTAGAATTTATTTAGGCTATGAAGATATTTTAATAGGGATTGACAGATTGAATTATGATTTTTATAAAGCCAAATTTAAGGTCTCACAGTAGTGACAGCAGCCTCGTTCTGGCAACAGCCTCATCTTCATAGCAGTTTTAAGGCATACTGTTCTAAGGACAAAAAAGGCCCAAACCCACTTGTAATCCGCAATCTGATTGGTTCTTAACAGTCCAACTTGTTCTCTGCTGATAGCTGAAACCTAATCTGCAACAGAATGTCGTTACTTCGACGGACGTCATAATAACGTCGACGGACGTCGTAATAACGTCGACGGACGTCGTAATAACGTCGACGAAGTCGCGGATCGCTTTTTTTCCGCGGACACTACGCATTTCTTGTTTAAACCTCTGGACTTCGAGGCCTTTTTTTTTTTTAAAGTTGTCTCATCATAGAAATATGATTATCTCATTCTGTGAAAAGTAGGGGAAGCAACATTTGAGTGGAGGTTGACTAATAATAAATTTGCGTTTTTGAGCTGGAAAATCGTTGGTTTTAACGTTGTGAATCACTGGTATTATTCATTATAGGCAGAAAAACCCTAGAGTATTTGCCGTGATACATTGCATATAGCTGGTGGGTTGTTTTATAAGTATGCCTGGAGAGACTAGACTGGGCCGGCACACCCCTGCTGGGTGGTGAGTTGTTCTGAGTTGCTCATGTTATTGCTCAAGTTGCCGCTGCCAAGGCACTTCTTAGACCAGTTAACAGTACAGAAATATCAGGGAAGCTTTTATATAGGGCTAGCATAGCTATGAAAGATCTGCATGGCTTAAGGTTTTCACCCCTGACTGGATCGGTATTTTGATTTTTAAAAAACCTTCACTTGTAGTAATTCACGAGCTATAGTCCATATAATATTATGTACGTAGACATATATAATGTATATTATTTGATTATCAATGTTGTATTTATGAAAACTAATACAGCAGAAATTATTTTCACTTTTGTAAATCCTCTCCCTGGGTCATGTTCAACTTTCCAACCCCATTCCTACTGTCGAGTGACAAGTCATGGGCGGAATGATAAAAAATAAGATTTAAGAAAAATATAATAAAAAAAGATGGTGGGGGGGGGGGGGGTTACGGTAGAGTAGGGTGGACCTATTGTTAAATTTTCCATGACTCCTCAGCAGGGGTGGACTGAACCATGGGCCCAGGGGCCTGAGGCCCTTAAAAACAGGTCGGGCCCCTAGATTTTCTGGCCAAGGGGCCCGACTGGCCCCTATAAAATCTTGGATAACAATTACAGATTTCTATATATTTTACAATAAAACATAATGTTTTCAAAGACAATCTGATTATATATATGTGCAGGCCCCTAGATTTTGGTGCGGGCCCCTAGATTTGGAAAGCTGGGGGCCCGACTGGCCCCTGGATTTTTAGACTTATGTCCACCCCTGCTCAGGGGCGGAGAATTTTACATAAACAAGACCAATATTTGGTCAAAAATAGGGGAGTGCGTACCCCCTTGGCCGCCGACCCCCTAAACCCTCCACTGACCACTCCCACTGACCACTACATGCTCTAACCTTCTCACCCCACTCACCCCTCCACATTCCAGGCAGCCACTTTCACACGTGGTTCTAGTTTTTCCAGTAATAATTTCCCGATAATTGCACGGGAAGTCGACAGTAATTAGTACACTCAGGTTACCACTGCTCCGGCAAAGTGTTGGAGGAGATCTAGAACTAGGAACAAACCGATGTGTGAAGCCAGCAAGTGCCTGGCCAGGGCTCGCTAAGTATCCTGGAGATTATGATTACGAACAAACTTGAAAACGGTAGGCTTTTAGAGTGCAGAGATTGTGACAGAAAATAATGGGATACAACAATGGCACACCTCTCATTAAACTAAATGAGACAGTTTTTCAAAGAAATGCGCCACTTTTGGTAATTTTAATCCTAAATGTTCCTTTTGTGCATTTGAGATATTTTAGATTTTAATGCACCCAGGGCGCATGGCACGGCCCTGACATTTTCACTGAGAATATGACGACTAATCCCTTTTGGGTATTGTGGCCCGAATATCCTGTGACTTTATGATTACTCAATAGCAGTGGTGGATTTAGGGGGGGCCCCCCGTTTTTGGCAAAATATTGATTTTTTAATGTAAAATTCCCGGACGCGGAGGGTCCGGCAGAAAATTTCCCAATAGCGCCCCCCCCCCCCTTTTTGTGTGTGGAAAATTTCTGGATCCGCCCCTGATTAGTATATGACACCGTCTTTACCTAATTGATACCTTCATGGTCAAGGCAGAATTATCATCTCGACGCCCCCCCCCCCCTCTCCTGCTTCCCCTCCGGCCCCTCCCAACCCACAGGAGATGGATGGAGGTCTGAATTCCATCACCCTCCCCGCCGGCATATCACCACCTTAAGGCCTGCCCTGGGATAGCCCCCCCCCCCCCCCAATCCCCTGGAGATGAGGCTTAAGGTAAATCCCAGATACCCCTCCAGGGCACAGACACACCGTGTATTTACCTGGGGGTTACCTTGACGACCGACGTACCCCTCCTGGGTCATCATGCCGCCTGTGATCGGGGGGAAGGGGGGGGGCACTTTGTCTCAGTATATGAACTGTTCAGGGGTGGATCGAGAGTCAGTCACCTGAGGGGAGGGGGGGGGGAGCAAACCACCATCCCCTATAAAAAAAAAAGTGGAAAAAAATCATGTCAGATTTGTACAAATCTGCATTATCAACAAGCTTAGATTATTTGAAAATTGTTCCACTTGGTCGGAGGGGGGGGGGGGGGGCAATTGCCTCCTTTGCCCCCTATGCCCCCCCCCCTGGATGTGCCACTGCTGAGAAACTACAGCCCCCCTTTTTTTCCGGCAGTTTTTCAACCCATAGAAAAACTAGTAGGCCTATACTCTGACAGCCCTCGTTATTTTATTCAGGATAGCCCGATCATGGACTGCCCCAGCAAAAGGATATTAACAGACAAATTTCCTGGCCGCAATCTGATTTGAATTAACTTTTAATCTAGTATAAGTCCAATAATCTACTATTGACACCTCTGGGGCGTTCCATTAAGTATGTATGCACCAAGGGGGGACGGCGGTCTGAGATCTTTGAAAATTTGCGTACGTTCCTGTACAAATCCAATGCGTACTTTGGTCCAAGTGGGGGTGAGGGGGGGGGATGAAATTTTTGAAACTTGTGTATGTACTTAATGGAAGGCCCCTCTCCTAAAACTTAGTAAAAGTTGATGATTTGATAGACCCCCTATTTATTTAGCCAAATTGGCCATTGGCAGCTAGTACCTCTTGAGGTTCCATTTGTAATAATAAATTGATACCCAAGACAGAGTCACTCTAGACCAAGTGCACCCCCCCTTCCCCATGCAGGCGCCTACCCCACTTCTGACAGTCCCGTGGGTTCTCCAGGTGCCCACCACGTGGTCTGAGGTGCATCACGGGAAGGGGAGAGGTGAAGGAGGGATGCGGCTGACATTTGTACCCCGCATTGACAAAAGAAAGAAGGTCATGAGCATAGGGAAAAAATATGACATTTATTACATCTAGCTTCTTTTAAGACTGTAGTGTGGTAAGGCGACACTTAAAAATATCTTTGTTTCCTGTGGACCGGGTGGGTAAAATAAAGGTCAGCCGGGCGGCCGCGATTTTTTTTTTTTTTCAATTTCTTTTTTTTGTTGGTAAGGCTATAACGTAAACTTTTTGAAAAAAAATAACTTTTTTTTGAAAATTGAAAAAGAAATCGTCCCACCCGGCTGTAAAATACTCACCCGGCTGGTCCACCGGAAACAGAATTATTTTTAAGTGTCGCCTAACTGTCCTATGGCACTAGGTGTTTTATAGTACATGTACATAGCTATAGGAGTTTATCTTGGTCAGAATGGACTAGCATCTTCGGCCCATAGGCCTAATATCATTAGATGATTCATCAAAATCCCCAATTGTGCTATCTGTATTTTTTATGTATTACTTTCTTTACTATCTAAGTTTAATTAGAAAACTATTGATTTTCCCTAGTGTTGCCTTATGTAATACATGTATTAGTAATAGTCTATTTATCATAGCATTTTCCTTTGTGTGGGCGTTTTTATTTAATTTCATTTTCTACGTTTACAAAGTTTCTATTTATGGAGTGTCTTATAGTATGTTGTACCAAGCTTCCTTTGAGTCTCAAGGTAATGGATTCTAAACTGAAACCATGGCATGGCGGCCCTATCATATGGTAAGTCATATGCTTAAATTAGTTTTGACAAACTGAAAGCAGACGGCATTTAGGCAAGCTCAGAACACGTTTGAACCAGCGAAGGCCACGCATACTCCCCCGTCGCTTCGGATTCCACATGTAATACTCGCTCCAACTATAGCCTTTTTTCGTCACACACTTTTACTGTAGTACTACGCGACCGCATCACGCATGTGGCCCTCCGCGAAAAAGTAGTTCTTATAGAAGGTGTTAAGTCAGGCAGGTAACAAGTACCAGCAAAAAGTAGTTCCGGCACTGCCCAGAATGCTATAGTCGGAGCGATGATTACACGGGAATCTGAAGCGAGAAAGGAGTTTGAAGGCCACGTGCCCGAGACCATTAGCTCCTTATGGGTGTTCGCTGTAACTGGTCACCGGCGTGGCCCTTATTCAGTCTAGATAATTACACGTACTAGCGAGAGATACCATTTTCCCTACTTTTGCAGGATTTCCCACTTTTTGGTGATTTTCGATTGAACAGCGAATCTTTCCCAAACTACTTTGATATTTGTTCCAGAGTATTTTTGTCTCAGATTTTTGTGTTAAGTTCAATCTATTCAAAAACAATTTCAATGTCAGGTCTCAATTTAGGTGATTTTAAAAATTTCTCCTGGTATGACACAATCTATTTTTTAGAGTGGTGATCTCTGCCCCTCCCAAAATAAGGGGCGGTCAACTAGAATACAATTCAGGAGTAGTCAGTCACGAAAAGTAGGGGCGGTAGTTTGGCAGAAGGTAGAAACCCACAGCCCCCCATCCTTCAAGAGGCTTGACCTCAACCACCTCCTTGATCTTCCTGGACCCCCCCCCCCCATTCCCCACACTCCTCCTTCCACATACCCATCCACCCAAATAATCACCAGTGGTCAGCTAATCACTCTCCAAGCACATCAAAGGCGTTACACGCGGACGATGACGAAACATCAGCTGGGAGAGGGGGCTCCAAATGGCTGGTTCTCGGCTTAAACCTCAGCCAGGTGTAGGCCCTTTATGCCATAACCCCCGTCCTGCCGGCTACCAGCTGTCTCCGTCACGCCACCTGGTGGCAGTCCATCAGTACTAATCATTACCATGGTAACCCGCCTATCAGCCACTCAGACTAGAGATAAGATAAGAATTAAGGACCCTTTCTAGGGTAATTAGGATGTTCAAGGTGTCATATCTTACCTGAGAATCTGACTTTCATTAATATGTCGGATTTTTGTCATATTTATTCAAACCGTATTTTAAATATGGTGAATTTACTATATTCCGTCAAAAATTAAAACATCTAAAAAGGGGGGGGGTGCAGTTCTGACACACATCTTTTTCAACCTCTTCAAGATTTTCAATGATTACTTTAAAATAATGTTGAGGTTATAATTCCTTGTGGCTGCTTGGGTCCCCTCTGGCCTCATTGCATTGGGCAATGGGGCTCAGTTTACATATGACTGACATGGCACATATGAAAAGGAAAATAAACAAAAATAACAGATAAATTAAGGGAAATAATTTGTTGTGTACTGATAACATAGGCCCAAAATTAGGTTCAGATTTTCTTGAGTGAAAAAAATGTCCGCTCTTCTCTGATATCTTAGTTACAGAATTCCAAGATTTACAAGATTTACCTAAGATCTAGTATTAGGAAAGTAAAAAGAATAGAAATAGAATCATTGCACACATCTATTGCCTGAAAGGGCGGAGGGTTATCCCATTGATGACCAGAAATACATTGAATACAAGAAAAAAGATTAAAAAAGAAGAAATGATTTTTTTTTTCTTAGAAAAAAAAGAAAATCCGACCTTGGCGTACCTCAGGTCGGGAGGCTGGGTCCCGGCGTCACCTGTAGGGCGTCTATAGGGGCACGCCGGGTACCGTCCGCCCTGGAGAAGGTCTAGATTTCAACAATATCAAACATGGTGGCCGGCTCGGGTTACCGTTACCCCGAGACGCCGCCTCACTCTCCACAGACATTCCGCTTGGAGAGTGACTCACTAGACGCTGTTGGAGGTTTGTGAGAAATTTTATCAAGCAAAGGTATAAAATTGGGTGAAATATATTTATGTATAACGTAGGAACAGTCTGTCGGTCTTTGACGGAGAAATGGAATGATCATTACGTTACAATAATTATAAAGATTATGTATATTAAAATGAATTATTCCCTATAATAGAATAGGATTATGAGATAGTTATATAATCTAGCAAGAGGTTGGTGCCTGGGGTTGGTGCGCTTACTTAGGTGGGTTGTAATTTGGTGATGCGTGACCTTTTAAAATGAAATATAAAAAAAAACATGCCGCTTCATCCAAATCATTTTAAAGATGATTTTAAAAACTCTTTCTAATAATCTAGCTAGACCTATAACATGTGTTTGATAAACCCCTATTCCAAATGCCGATTTAAGTATCAAACCTGCAATAAAATCGGCTAGTGGAATACAGGCTATAGTCTTGTGTCCTGTATGGACAAAGTCACAAACTCAGGCTATTGGGCAAGGTCGCCAAAGTCGGTGTAATTTTTTAATTCAATAAGTTTCACCTTATTCTCCGGATCGCAAAGCGATCCGGTGGATCCTCCGATAAATCGGAGTAATCAGTTGTTGAAAAAGGCTGAGAACTTTCCATCTTTTAAACATAGCTTTAGTGGTGTGTCGCAGGACCCAGCTAAGTCATTTTTTTCGATTGTTGGTCTAGACTAAGAATCTGCTGGAGAGTGTAGGTTTAACATAGGATTTCTATGGAGGGAGTTCCCTTTCAAAAAGTCCGATTCTGCTAGGCGAGTGGATGGATGATGTCATTATGAAAATTCTATAAATAGATTTGGGATATCCCTTTTCCCCACTGGGGGCAGCCATATTGAATAAATTTGCATATTTTTTTTTTTTTTTTTTTTTTGAACAGGTTTATTTATCCTGGGGTGAGTTGGATTGCTCCAGTCTTCCCTCACCTCCAGCCAGAACTTAAACTAATACAATCATTTTTCCTTAGAGCATGGGAGGTCGTTACATTTATGATATATAAACAGTGTTGATGTGATGAGATGGATTATGATACATATATGTACATGTATAGTATTTTAGCAAGTGTCAATCAATAATATATTTGATATTGCAGCATGGATATTACCAATACAATCTCCAAACACAAATGAGCTCAGACTCTCAATCCATGCTGTATTGGGGTAAGGGGGTAAAGGGGTGAAGGGGATGTCATGGAGATGTCATGGAGATGTCATGGCAATGTCATGGCATCGTCATGGGGATGTCGTGGCATTGTCATGGCAATGTCATGGCAATATCATGGCATTGTCATGGTAATGTCATTGCATTGTCATGGCAATGTCATGGCAATGTCATGGCATTGTCATGGCAATGTCATGGCATCATCATGGTAATGTCATGGGGATGTCATGGCAATATCATGGCATTGTCATGGTAATGTCATGGCATTGTCATGGCACTGTCATGGCAATGTCATGGTACTGTCATGGCAATGTCATGGCAATGTCATGGCATCATCGTGGCAATGTCATGGGGATGTCATGGCATTGTCATGGCAATATCGTGGCATTGTCATGGTAATGTCATGGCATTGTCATGGCACTGTCATGGCAATGTCATGGCATTGTCATGGGGATGTCATGGCATCATCATGGCAATGTCATGGGGATGTCATGGCATTGTCATGGCAATGTCATGCCAATGTCATAGCATTGTCATGGCAATGTCATGGCACTGTCATGGCAATGTCATGGTACTGTCATGGCATTGTCATGGGGATGTCATGGCAATGTCATGGGGATGTCATGGCATTGCCATGGCAATGTCATGGTACTGTCATGGCAATGTCATGGCAATGTCATGGCATTGTCATGGCATTGTCATGGGGATGTCATGGCAATGTCATGGCATCATCATGGCAATGTCATGGCAATGTCATGGCATTGCCATGGCAATGTCATGGTACTGTCATGGCAATATCATGGCATTGTCATGGTAATGTCATGGCATTGTCATGGCAATGTCATGGCACTGTCATGGCACTGTCATGGCATTGTCATGGCAATGTCATGGCAATGATGACTAGTTGTGTCTAACAGTAACAAAAAAATCAGTAAAAGTAAAAGCTAAATCTATATCCAAAGTATAGTTCTTTCAATAAAATCGAATAACCGGAGCTCTTCGGTTTCTCTAACCGATCGTCAATGCTATCAATGGATCACCTCGATCTAGTTTACAAAGCTCGTTACCCAGCTAGAGTTTTTTCTTATCTTTTCTTAGCCTTTCAATAAGCAAATTTTCCAGTAAGAACTCCCCGCGGCTATCTTGAAACAGTTACCATGGTGACTTAATCTGTCAACAAGCCACTCTCAGCGTTAGGCTTCGGTAGGCCGGAAAATCTACACCTTCCACTCAATTAGGCCTGTAGCTAGGCTTATCAGTAGGCTCTGACTAATAGTTGTTAGCGGTTGCCATGGTTACGTCATAGTAACCAGATTCCGACATTTTGAAGAGCGTTGTCCATGGCAACGGTCAAATCTTATATTTTTCCTAATTTTTTTTTTTTTAATCTAAAGTGAAAGTATATTTAAGAATGGAATTTGTTTGGAACTCGTCTTCTTTTAATTTCTTTTTTTGTTCTTCTTTTTCTTTCTTTCCTTTTTCTTTTCTTTTCTTTTCTTTTTTTTTTGGGGGGGGGAGGGGGCATTTCCATTTAGTATTAATGTTTGATTATATCAAATTTGGCAATTGTTATTTCTACAAGTTGTAGTCCATGAAAATGTGCACTGTGCGAAAATTATTCCGTTTACGGTAGTCCTCCCTGGGACTGACCCTCTAGGGATGTTTAGTACCGTACTTCCTTATAAGTGATAACCGAGGAAAGGGTGTAAATAAATAAACAGGATCTGTAAATAAATCCGGTGTAGGCTAGAGTAAATCCCCAAGCAAGAGATGACTTGAATTCCCCTACTTGAGATAATCGGTAATAGATCCTTATCAAAACACGGTTATCTGAGCCATTTTCTCCTTAAACAAATTGAATAATGAGATAATAAATAGACAACTCTATAGAGTAGAAGAACAATATGCTTCCTACTCTCTGTAGGCAATTTTAACCGGAAGTTCTTTTTCTCTTTCACCAACGAGTATAAATCAAAGTTTAATATAGATGTAATAATCTTTGGTATATAGTCGTTCCTCGTACTCACAATCATTGTTCATACAAGTTCATACATGTATTACGAGTAAAAAAGAATATAGTTTCTTAAAGCCTTAAGGCATAATGATTAGTCCTACAGGAACACTGGTGCTCACATGCTTACAGAATGAGGTGTCTAGAATTTGGAATGAGGGGTCCGAAATTTGGATAAGTCTTTACCCAGTGGTAAGTTAGAGATGTAGATGCAGAGATACCATTTCCCCCCAGCATTTTGTCTACTTTGAAGTTTGGTAGGATTTCCTACTTTTTGGTGATTTTGGATTGCACGACTGGTTTCCTACATTGTTTTGGTATCTATTTAGAGTATTTTTGTGTGTGCGTGTTCTGCTTTTAATATCTGCAAAGAGAATCCAAGGGAGAAAACGGAGAGAAAACGGAAAATGTAGTGCACCTGCATGTAGGGCGAAGGGTAATCAATCACTATGATGAAAATCCCAAGTTGATCAGTAGGGTTGGAGACTGGTCATAGAAAAACCAGGCAAGGAAAGTTTTAACAAACTATCTCTATTAAACTGACTTTGAAAATACATCCCACATCTGTCAGACTTTCAGAAATACAGGAAAGGGTTACAACAAATCGCTACAGGCACACTTAAAACAGGGTGCCCACGCAAGTCTTAAAATGTCTTAAAAGGTCTTAATTTGACTTTTTCAAATCTAAGGCCTTAAAGAGGTCTTAAATTGGATCTGATTGGGCAATGTAAATATAATTACAGGACAAGTAAAATTGCTGCATTTTGCCGATGGTCGTTACATTAAAATGGAATGCAATAAAATGTTTCTTAACCTGTGGCAAATTGGTTTTAAATTTGCTGAACTTTCCACTTAGATAGGTCTTAAAAATGTCTTAACTTGATTTTTGAAAAAGCGTGGGCACCCTGTACAGGGTTCCTACACAAACTGGAAAACCTAGAAAATCATGGAAAATGAAGATGGTCATGGAAAGTCATGGAAAAGTCATGGATTTTGAAAATTTGACCAAGAGTCATGGAATTTTTACCTGCATCATGGAAAATCAGCTTGAGTGATAGAAGACAGGGCTCAACATAAACTTTTTAGCTTAGCTGCCCATCGGGCAGGTGTAGGTGGAATTTTACCTGCCCGGTCCTTAAATTCACCTGCCCATCTTTACTTGATTATTATAATATGGCAGAAATTTTACCTGCCCTTCGGGCAGGTGAGGGTCGAAATTTACCTGCCCCACCTCAAATTTTACCTGCCCCGGGCAGGCGGGCAATGCTTAATGTTGAGCCCTGGAAGAGAACAAGCTTTAATTGCATTATTTCCATAGGTATTTGGATCTTTCTTGGAAGGTACTTGCACTCAATGAATTGTCGCATATACTGGTGTGGATAGGTTGGTTGTTTGGGTGATGGGAGGCCATTGATTGTATCATTTTTTAATGGTTCTAATTGTTTGAACCCTGGAAAGTCAACCTGGAAAAAATCAGAATTAGTCATGGAAAAGTCATGGAATTTGATTCTTCCGAGTCTGTGGGAACCCTGCTGTAAGAATTAAGGCTAATAAAAAGTGCTAATCCCATAAGATGCGCCCCGGTCATGGGACATAGGGTTTTAACTTTGGTCTCCACGGTATCAGCTGCTGCTATCAGCCGCTGAGTCAGAGAGTCAGAGTCACATGCCGCTGAGATAAGAAAAGGGCGGGAAGGGAACAGATAAAGTTTCATTTTTTAGGTCATGTCTTCACCGATCTTGACCCGCTCTTGTGATATGAGCTTCCCAAAACAGGATGGACTTGCAAGGTTCCCTGACCTTACGCAAACATAAATATAAAAAACATTCTGTGGCGTGGTTGTTACTCTAAATACCCACTCTTCACACTTGAAACGTACAAAACGCTACAAGATAACCAATATCTGACAGTACTATTCCAAGGCAGCCCCTATATCGTACTATTCTTTCTTCCAAATTTCTTTGATGTGAAAAACCAAAATAACCAGTATACAAGATAAAAACTAAAATCTCACTTATCGTGACATATCACAAAATATAAATGTTACTGATATTCTGGAAAATGTTTGTCCCCTTTTCTAAAAAAAAATCCCCTACTGACATAATTATGTTACCCAGGATAAAAATGTGCGTTTATTATATATATATATATATTATAAGCAATTTTAGAAAATAAAATACAAAGGTTATAAAAACAAATAAATCAATTTTAAAAAAAAGGTATTATAAAAATGTGTTAAAGATAATGTGAAACATAAAAATAATTTAATATTGTTAAGGCCTGGCCACGTCTAGTTGCACGTCCCGTGGCAGGCGGATGCTGCGTGTTGAGGTGCGCGGGTGTCGGGTTACCATGGTGACGGGGACGCCCTGGAGGAGACCTCTCAGACAGGGATGCTCCTGGAGGAAAACGGGGTCACGTCGTTAGCGGGGGGAGGGGGGCACATGAAGCCCCCAGATGTGCACATTACAAGAAATATCTCACCCCTATAGTGGCGGATCCAGGTTGAAAGAAGGATGGGGATTAATTTTTTGTTGTCACAAAATAACTTTTTGGCTGAATTTGATATTTCAAGGGATGGTAAGTTTTATGTCTGATTCCACATAACTACGTCTAATGATAATTATCAAAATTGATTTCTTGCATCACTTTTTAGAGCATTCTTTTATAATTTAAGAGTTTCTTACTTTCTGGCTGCCCCTTGTCTTCATGACATCATGGGCCCTTGTCTGCATGTCATCATGACAGTGTAAAACATTTATTAAGTGTTTACGGTCACTATCACTGGGCCCCAGTGGGGCAGGTAGCATTGAATTTTTACCTGCCCGACAAAAAAAGTCACATGCCAAACATTTGAACACCTTCGACAACCTTACGATCTGTAGGTTGATCTCAAGATTTACAAATATTAATGACTAAGTATGTTTCTTTATTAATTTCTTAAAGAAAAATTGATTTTTTCCAAATATCACAAAATGAGAAAATAATCACTGTAACAGCCCAACACCAGCACAAACCACTAGAAGCACATTCCCTTCACCAAGTCTCTATGCGGTGATGAATCGCCCAAGTGAACGTTTGCAAACGGATTTGGTGAAGACTTGTCAGTGACAGGTAGATATAAACAGGCTGTCAGCCATCCTCTTAGGGGGTAGGAGGCCCCATAGCCTTAGTTTGGGTCCCTGGAGGAGTTGGTAGATATAATCTACTGAGGTGAGGAGCGCTTCCCAAAAAAGTATCTCTGAAATCCTGAATGTCTATATATTCCTCGAAGGCTACAGAAAGTCCCATAACCCACTACTAGTCTAGGGAATTTGACCAAGTCTGCCGATAGATCGGTGCAACAATCGGCCGATTCTATCAGAATGTATTAAAAAAAATATTTTTTTCCCCTATCAGAATGTATAAAGTCAGGTGATTTTAGCACCAGTTTATACCAAACTTATTTGAACGTTACCATTGGGATCACCAAAAATTGGTTGGTTCTGAGCCAATTTGTATGCTGTATTAGCCTAGTGTGTATGGGGCCCATTCCTTAAGATTCTGAGAACATTCGACCTCTATAACTACTTAGATTATCTTTTTACGCCGCTCATCATAGATAATTTAACAATTTTACCTCGTCCAACACGTCACGTGTTGACGAGATTACGCGAGAACGGAGAAATTAGAATAATGGGGTCTTCTTTTTTTTTAATTCTATGGGGCACTGACCTCTATAACTACTTAGATTAGCTCTTTTTTACCCTGCTCATAATAGAGAATTTAATAATCTATTATGTAGAATAACGAGGTCATTTTGTTTTTAATTCTATGGGGCACTGACCCTTGAAATAAGGTTCTTTTTGGGCCGAGCAGTTATATTCCTTAGTCTTAGCCTGGAGACTTACTCATTGCCGTTTCTCTGGGATCCCGGGAGAGTAGTAGGAACCAGTTGGTATTCAGTTGAGTCACCAAATAACGATTTGGGGAGAGTAAGAGATACAGGATGAGGATGTCAGGGGGATCCCCTTATCGTTTCAGCACATCTACAGCTCAGGGGGGCAGCCCTTACCCTACATCCTTAAGACCTGAAATACACATGACACAGGTGGAAAAGACACATTACAGGAAGCTGATATAATATGAAACCAAAAGTTGGTTGTTGAAGATTTTCCGACTGAATCTTGGTTGGGATAAATGTCTTGCCCAGCTCCAGAATTGAGTATACCGATGACATGTTTAATCTAATAGAATTCAAAGATATTATTTTCATTTCCTGAAAGAATGATATGGTTGTCCTGGGCTACTGGAGATTTTTGAAGACATTGGAGATTACTGGAGATCATATTTGCAGGGCTCAACATTAAGCATTGCCCATCTGCCTGGGTCAGGTAAAACTTCAGATGGGCCAGATAGACTTGGACTTCTACCTGGTAAAATTTTAGATATATGATAATAATCTATGAAAGATGGGCAGGTGAATTTTAGGGTCGGGTAGGTATAACTTAGCCCAACAGGGGCGGATACGGGAATTTATAGATTGTGTGGGGGGAGGGGTGCAAAAACATGAATGTACGGGGAAGGGGGGCCCCACAAACATGATTTAACAGGGGAGGGGGGGGGGGGGGGCCCGCCCGCCCCCCGCCCCCCTGGATCCGCCCCTGGCCAAGTAAAAACCATTAATGTTGAGCCCTGATTTGTCCGTCCTTCCATGCGCCTGTATATACACTCACTGTCCTGATTCCAGGACTACTCATTCTGATGACATTGGGCCTCCACCCATGATTAGGTGGCTATGGCAACCACAGATTTGAACTACGCCCAAGCCACCGCATCCTGGTGGAACTTATAAAACAACTGCATCTCATCTCCATCTAAGAAAGTAATAGATAAAGAATGCCTAATTTGTGACATTTTTGGGGGCCGCCGTAGATCTTAGTGATGCAAAAATGTATTTCCTCTCTTCCTTTTTAAACTACCCCCCCCCCCCCCCCAGCCGAGAAAACCTTGAAAATGAAAGTTGCATGGAATTTGAAAGAAAAAAAAAGAGTGAGAACACGTTGTAGAATCTCAATCAGAAAAAGAATCAGCAGTCTGTAGGAACCCTGATAAAAGTAATTTGTATAAGAAGTTATTTCGCAAGATTTTGCCATGACGTCTACATTAGATAAAATTTAATGATATTGGAGTAAGCTATCATACACTGCTGGTGCCGGCAGGTTCCCACTTTTCCACGTGTGTGACGTCAGAAACCCTGCGATCACAGCGCCATCTGGTGAGTGCAGTCATCCGTGACGACCGCTGGTCTTCGGCCTGTTACCCCCACACGCTTCATTAGTCAGTACAATATGCTGAGAACCAGCCGACTATAAGGGGGACATGAAAAGGGGATGTTTCTCCTCCAGTTGAGCCTGTCCTCTCACAGCAGGCTTTGTTTTTAAATACTTTTTGAATTTTGTATAGGTTGATTTTCCTGCCTTTGGTATGTTGTTGGCAAGAGGATTCACAAAAATAGATACACATACGGACATCATGGTATACATGCACGTGTGTAGATAGGTATGAGTTGTAGTTGTACGCATATTATACACACGTGTATAATATTAATATCTTGGCATTATTGCAAAATGAATCTTGGAAGAGTGGTGGAAGGTGCGGTTAAAAAAAGAATAGAACAATATCTACAAACAAGAGTTCATCAAACGTAATCATATTGCAAAATGAACTTATAAATAGGTATTACTCATTTGGAGGAGTTATGGTTGAAGAAGAGTTCATGCAAAATAAATTTCTAGGCATTAATAATTTGGAGGAGTTGTGGTTGGTGGGGTTCTAGAAGAAGAAAAAAAACGATCTACAAAGAAGAGTACATCATAAACAAGTTTAAGCCAGGTCGAATTTGTCTTTTTCTCTCACAATTTCTTCCGCTCTCCATATTTGGTCCAGGTCTGTGATAAAATAGTCAATCTATTACGTCTGTTACTCAAAGACAAGTACCTGTTTTTTGTAAAGACAATATTATTAGGCTGCTGTGTGTTTGGGGAGAGGGCTGTATCAGTTGGTCTGCCTTTGTTCTGCTCTACTAGTTCATTGGCTTCTTATGGAATTCCTATTTCTTTCCCCTCTGCCTCATTGGCGGTAGTTTTCAATAACAACTTTGTACCAGTACCAACTATGTACCACCTTTAGACATTGAGGAAAGGAAAGAATTAAGGTAATGTCTTGGCATTTTTTTTAGAAAAAGTTGTTTGGCTTTTGTGGGTGTTCCATTGTTCTATTGGTGACCTTTTAAGACATTTTCAATTTGCTTCATCCCTCATAAGTACACTATAATCTTTAACATGTTGATCATTAGTCTATGTGGACCATATCCAAAATAACAAGAAATGAATCCCAATAGATCTGTCCTGTTTTGGTCTTAATACAGATCATAATGGTTTGGGCTGAAAAATGCACAGTATTTTTTGATTTTCCAGAAACAAAGAAGGGGGGAAAATTAGTGGGAATTATTTCAATGGTAACCAATGGTGGGTCCAACGTTGTGTTTTGTGTGTGTTTATTTTATAATCATTATAGAATATCTATAGCTTTAAATATTTCCGGGAACAAATAAAAGGTTAAAAGTCCGTCAGAAAATGATAGGGAAGGACATAACTAGGGGTCCAGGCGCTGGCGGATCCAGAATTTTGAAAAAAAAAAAAAAGGGGGGGGGGGGCGCTATTGGAAAATCTTTTCCTTAATTACTTTGTGGCTGAATTTTACATTTAAAAAATTAAAAAATTCCGAAAAAGGGAGAGGCGTGCGCCCCTGCCCCTCCCCCTGGATCCGCCCATGCCAGGGGCCTCAGGCCCCTAAAAATCAAGTCAGGCCCCTAGATATTCTGGCCTACCAAGTGCTGATTGAAGAGGACAGAGGCTCCAAGTTACCAAGACAAAAATGCAGGAGATCTCCCTCTTTAAAGGGGTAAAATGCGGGAGGTTTCTATCCTGAGAAAAATAGGTCTAATGTGAATCCTAGAAAGTATTTTGGGTCCTAATTTTGAATTTGATCTTAAAGTCCAGGAGATTTTTCTGAATTGCAGGAGATCCAGGAGGTTTTTTGGAAAAGGGCCATAATGCAGGAGATTTCCTTAAAAATCAGGGGACTTGGAGCCTCCAAGAGGATCCAGTATTCCGTCCGTTAGAGACTCTAACACGTTGCAGGTGGATGACCCGTATCGGGGAGGGACATGCTGGGAGCAGGTGGTATTAGGTCTGTCCTGTGACAAGGAGCCTGCTAACTTAGTTAGCCGTGCCGTGTCCTCAGGCCAGGGTTTGGGGGTTTGGAAGGGGGGGGGGGGGTCTACATGATGCCTCGAGAAATTTGCTTCTTGGCTGGGAGTCCATTGGGGTCTCAGTACCAGCAACTAGAGAGTCCGGCACCAGAATCTTAGAGAACATGTCAGGCGCACGCCTCCCCCCCCCCCCCCCCCCCCCCGCCTATTTGGGCAAAATTTCACCTTTTTTTAATATTCAATTCCTGCAGGCGAAAATTTGCTATTGCATGCCTCCCCCCCCCCCCCCCCTCCTTTTTCAAATTCCTGGATCCACCCCTGTAGAGCCCATCTTCATATTGAAAGCCCTGAATTCTCCTCTGGGGTTTTGAGAAGACAGGGAGCAACCGTTCATACATCGCCAATTTGCTATTGCTAAGGCCACCTTTTTGGATGAGGTATACAACGTTCATTCTCTGGGTTACCATGTACTGTGCAGGGAAAATAATGATCATGGGAAAAGAAATATGTCAGGATAATTACAGGGAGTTTTTTTCCCGGTTCTAAAAATGACAGATATTGGAATATTGGATGATCTCATTCCTCTTTAACGATAGTTTTGTGTTGCAACGCTTTAAGATCCAAGTAAAACGTAAAAAAATACGCAACAGGGAACATAATTTTAAGCCAGAGAAAAGCACTGGGAGAAGAGGAAATTCTAAAATGAAATCCGAGTGGTTACAACCGTAATAACTCATTTTGTATGTTTAAGCCCGTATTCCACATAACGATTTTGATGCTGCCGATTTTGCATTTGGTCGATTTTCTCTCATAATATGACATGAAACATGACATGATCCTGTCATGTTTCATGTCATATTCTGAGAGAAAATACCATTTGAAAGAGAATCGTATGAACTTTCTAATGATGATTAACATGTCTACATTTGACTTTTTTCCCACTGCCGATTTTAAAAATCAGCAGCAAAATCGGTATGTGGAATATGGCCTTTATCCTTTCCTGAACATCTACGACAGGAAAAACAATTAGCTGCCAATGAGTCTGTATAGGCTCGTATCACTAACGTAGGAAGTAATTGGATTCTAGTAAATGCAGTCCTTTGACCTAAAACTACCATGTTCCCGACTAACAGTGTCAACCCCTATAGACATAGGCCACCCAAGACCTGTTTTTATGTTTAGGGTTCCCTGAGATTTATATATACATTGTCTCTTCAAATAACCAGAGTCACAGGCAAGAAAAAAGCCACATGGTATACACGGCATTAAATGGGACAAAGAAATAAACTTCCTTATGGGTCTAGACCCTTAAATTCGACAGTGCGACACAGCCATTTCTAAAATTCTCCCTACCACGGATAGTTCATTTGCAGTATTTTAAGCGCCTGCAGTCGGATTTGGCCTGATTTTGTCGACAAAAACACAGGGAAACCTATAGAAAATATTGAGATATTTCCTCTAAATCTAGCTATAATGATTGAATTTCCAAACCACATTGAAAAATGACAAAAATAAATAGATACGAAACGAAAAATAGTCAGACATAATTTCCCAGGATGTTTAACCATGAATCATGCCATAATTAATGAAAATTCCTATACTTAAGCATTTCCCAGGATGCACCATAATTTAGGGTAGTCTGCAGGTAAAAACCAGGAAATTCACTATCCGTGGTAGGGAGAATTGGACACGTGATATTGTCATTTTTAGTGTTAACGACATACACCAGTAATATTTCTTTGATTCGAAATGAGACACAGCGATTTCTTAAATCAACAGGGGACATTTGTATTTCTAGAGACAACGGTAGGTGAGATAGTCATTTTCTTTCATTTGACATGGAAAATCATGTCCCCCAATCCAGAGCCCCTTCCTTAAATACGACTTGACTACCTTCCGAGAGACCCTAAACCTAAAATTTGTAGGCCGTTTTCTCTTAAGTTCTAGCTAAATAAATTGAACAAACCGATTAAGAAATAATACAATATCATAAGTGTATTATACATGTCTTTTTTCTGACCAACCTTATTTTGGATTGGACAAATAAGTGAAGATTCACCCGATTTTCATCAGTCAAGTTTTTCCTATCTGAGACACTTTAAGCATCTGAAATCCTTTAACAAATAAACAATGTCAAGATTAGTGACTAGAGTCTGAGAGAAGAACATTTTCATCAATTTATGGATACAGCGAAAATGATAAGAAATACTACACACCTGCCAGGAACATTACGCGTTTTTAATAGTGGTGTGCCCAGCAGTGCCCCCTGGGGGTGGGCTATATAGATTGTGTAAGGGGGAATACCGGTTCCGCTCTCTTAGGGTCTAGATCCTGAAATCCAACATTAAGACACAGCTGTTTCTTAAATTCAATATGCAACATGGCCATTTATATTGGACAACACCCCGTGCACCCGTACTCTTCTCATGTAGAACGAGAGCCTCATAACGGAAATTTCCTAAATTCGAAATTGCGACAGGATGCTACATAAGCAACAGGGACATGCGACAATGGCATTTCTTAAATTTGCAAGTCTTTAAAGGTTTTGAATTGACTTTCTCAAATTTAAGGCCTTAAAAAGGTCTTAAATCTTTCATTTTTATTGCAGGGGGTCTTAAAAAGGTCATAAATTGGAGGGCGGGGGGGAGACGAGTAAGATTGCCGCATTTTGCAGACAGCCATTACATCAAACTTGCATGTGATCAAATTTTTCTTAACCTGGTGCAAATTGGTCTTAAATTTGTCAAACTTAGGTCTTAAATAGGTATTTAAAAGGTCTCTAATGGATTTTTGAAAAAGCGTGGGCACCCTGAACGAGATCCCCCCAATCCAGAGCCCCTCTCTTGGCCCTGTTCTTGACTGTGCCACTATAGGGAAAACCTGGATTGTGATAAGCCCACATCTTATTTCTACAAGCGAATTATCTTAGAGTTCATGCTTAGTGCAGAAATGATATGCTTACAAGAGAAAACGAGCAATTAATACCACATAGATGTATCAAATTACGATTACAAATCTGTTTTATCAAAACGCTGTATGTCATTTCAAAGATTTGACATCATTTAAGTATAAAACAATAAAAAGAAAGCTGGGAAACTGAAAGCCTACCCAATCGAGTTCGTGCTATTTGACACACTTTTGCAGATAAGGGAGCCTTGGTGGCTAGATGGAATTAGAAAATAGACCACCTTGATACGTTTCTGTCGTACTATTTTCAGTGCCTGTACACTCATGTAAAACCAAAGGGCTATGATGTATTATTTCTTTCATAAAAAGAATTAGATTTACTGGCTAGTAGATTGGTCAGATACGAGAAAGGGTGGCCTGCCTCCAACGGCAAAGAAAGAAAGGAAAAATGGTACATGTTCTGAGGGTAGACAATTTGAGTAAATCAACCTAACCTTCTCCAGTAGGCCGACTAGATGTTAAAAATATTGTTAGTTTGTGTATAAAGAAATTAATAGCAAGCAAAGGTAAAAAGAAAATATATGCACTAATAGGCCTATTATGGACATATTTTCAATTAGGCTTATCAATTTTTACTGGATAGTTGTGGTCTTAAATAGGACTGTATGTTTTGTATTTACCCTAGAATACCTGTTTCTGTAACATATCTGTCATAACAAGGATCACAAACCAACATTTCAAAACTCCCAACCGCTAGTACCTAAACATGAAATGCAAACTTTACCTGGATTACCTAACCTACACGCCAGGGAACAGCATTCATGAACTGCATTCGCTGGTTCCTGGTGTACCTCAATACAGAAATATTTTAAACTGACGTTGATGACGTCACTAGACACGTGGTGAATGACGTTGTGACGTAAATAGTGAAGTAGGTCACCTTGGTACAAACTGTGGATGGAGGCCCCAGAGGCGTTGGGAGAAGCAAGGGGGGCTTATGTCAGTTACAATTACCAGCATATCCAACTCTTGGCCTCCAAAATGTTCAGTGTTGATGAGTCTGTAAATCTGTTGCTCAGGCTCCAAAGGAGTACCTTCTGTAATCTTCTGTATAGCCCACAGCCCGACCACATCTGTAATCCCTCCCACCATAACCCTCATACCCACACACACCCAAGGTCCACCACAACCCACCAAAAACACCTATTCTTAATACATAAGTCCGCACCAGTGCCACCACAGCCCTACCACACCTCTAACAACTCCCACCAGAACCGCCCCTTCCTAGCTCCAAGCCCACCCACAAACCGCAGCTCCAACACCTGATAATCAGGGGTGGACATAAGTCTAAAAATCCAGGGGCCAGTCGGGCCCTCAGCTTTCTGAATCTAGGGGCCCGCACCAACATCTAGGGGCCCTCACATATATATAGTCAGATTGTGTTTAAAAACACTATGTTTTATTGTAAAATATATAGAAATCTGTAATTGTTATCCATGATTTTCTAGGGGCCAGTCGGGCCCCTGGGCCAGAAAATCTAGGGGCCCGACCTGCTTTTTAAGGGCCTCGGGCCCCCGGGCCCGTGGCTGAGTCCACCCCTGGATAATCCATACCAAAACCCAAATCCTGCCTTTCACCCACCCACACCACAAAAACTACAGCCTCACCACACCTCTAACAGCCCCAGATCCAGGGAGGGGTAAAAGGGGCAAAAGCTTCCCCCCTACCCCCTCCCACCCCCACCCCAAGGACAGGGGGGCAGTTTTTGTGAGAAACCTTATTTCCTTAATCCTTTGCCCTTTTTCATAGGGGGATGGTTTGCCTACACCCCTAGATCAGGGTTCCCACGCAGGTCTTACACGGTCTTAAAAGGTCTTAAATTGATTTTCTCAAATTTAAGGCATTAAAAAGGTCTTGAATATGACAGTTTTGTAGGAAGAGGTCTTTAAAAGGTCTTAATTTTAAATTTTTTGAGAAGTTAAAGTGAAGTAACCCTGAAAACTCCAAATCCCACTTTCAAACAAGTACACTTCCTTGACATTTAATTCATATGATATATTCTGACATTTTTCTTTGCACGCTGTCGATAGGTCTTAATTTTTCCAAATCTTGGGTCTTAAATTGGTCTTAAAAAGGTTTTAAATTTATTTTCAAAAATGCATGGGAACCCTGTAGATGGCTGACTCTGGATCCCCCGGGGGGGGGGGGGCACTTGGGTCTCAAAAGGGTACCTACTGCCAAACCACACTAGCGAAGTGGAGGCGGTGAACGTCAAAATTGAGGGGCAATCAGCAATTTTTTGGGGGGGTGGGGGGGTGAACTATCAAAATTTCAGTACAACATAAGGGCAATGACTTGACAGTTAGCCTCATAGATTAAATTTTTTCACCGAAAAAAATCAATGACAATTTTATCAGGAGTTTTCCTTGGCAATTTTGACGATTTTGGTCTATTTCATGGTATTAAACACTCGGATTTTGTGGGCCGGTGACCTGCATACCCAAAAAATAGGGGGCAGTCAAGGTAAATTCAGGACTGGTCAGTCACAAAAAGTAGGGCCGGTAGTTTGGCAGTGGATAGTGACCATCAAAGAGTCAGTGCCCCCTGACCCCCCGGGCTCTGGATCCACCCCTCCACACCTCTCACCACACCCCACACGTGTGTAGCAGTGATGGGTGCCGCATGTGACCCTCACACTCACCCCTCACCCAAGTACACCAAGAGCTCCCTAGTCTGTCAACCTCAGACCCGCTGTTTCCCAAAGTGAGTCTGTACACCAGCAACCATTTTAGGTGGGAATTCCCACCCGAATCCCAGCATGCTTTGCAGATGCTGGTGTATGGCAGGTATGACCATAAACTAGCCAGCAGCCCAAGAATCATCAAAGGGGTTCCCCATGCCATTTATAGGGGGCCACTAAGAGAATTTCTTACAAAGTTTAAGTGACCAATAAAAGCCATGGACTGGTGTAAGTGTACAGACCCATTATGCAATAGCTAATCTGGGTCAGAACGGAATAAGAGCTCCCCTCCTCCAGCTCACAAGGTTAGGGGTGGGGGTTCACAGGTAGTCCTCTCAGCCCTGTACCCAGTATACATTAGTTACCTCACAAATTGAACGGGCGCCCCAAATTGAATTGGCGCCCTTGAAGTTACCCTGCAGGCTTCCACTGAGACACCCATTTTCCCCCTACTTTTGTAGGAATTCCTACTTTTGGTGATTTTGGATTGCATATATTGTGCCAACATTGTGTTGATATCTGTTTGAGCATTTCTTGTGTTACTTTCACGCTTTTCAAATATACATTTCATGACAGGAATCTATTTCTTGGGGTTATTTTTCTTTTAGTTACTTCTTGGGGAAAAAAAGTTGGAAAGTGTTTCCTATACCTTTTCACCAGTCGGAAGTGGCATCATTGGCAGTGATGCCATTTATCCTGCTTATTTAGATTTCCTATTTGTTGAACGTTTTGGATTTCACAACCAATTTTTCCTGCATCACTTTGATATCTGTTTTAGATTTTTTGCGTGTAAGCTTCAAGCTATTAAAACAAAATTCAATGTCAGGACTTAAGGTTACGTTTTCCCTTAGATGCTCCGGGAAAAATACAATGGGGAAGAAAATTTCCCCAATTCTGACACCCCCTTTTGTGTCAAACCACCCTGTTTAGTCTCCCCACGAGATGCCACCCTCAGTCACCCTGGATCATTGCCTCCAGTGAGGGCCCTAAGAGATCATAACTCCAGGGTCGGGCCCGCCACTCCCGACACGTGGGGGGCACTTGGACTTGAAATGGTACCCACTGCCAAACGGACCGGCGAAGGGGGGGCGGTGAATGTCAAAAATGAGGGGCAGTCAACCACTTTTAGGGCAAAAAAGGGGGGCAGTCAACTACATCAATAAAACAATGCAGTGGCAATAACCTGAGACTTTTACCACTTTATATCACCCAGAAATAACTAATAAAATGTTATCAGAAGTTTTCCTAAATAGTTTTGGTAATTTTGTATATTTTCTGGTCTTGACTGACCCTGATTTTGGGGGGTGGTAAATCTATTAACCAAAAATGGGGGAGCAGTCAACTTAAATTGAGGTGGTGGTGGTGGTGGTTGGGGGGGGGGGTCAGTCACGAAAAGCAGGGACGGTAGTTTGGCAGTGGGCAGGGACCTTCAAACAGTCAGTGCCCCCCCACCCCACCCCACCCTGGATCATTTCCTCCAGTGAGGGCCCTAAGAGATCATAACTCCAGGGTCGGGCCTGCCACTCCCGACACGTGGGGACCCATAAAACGGGCATGTGTGGGTCTGTATACACGAGGCATTTCTTCACCGGGGTAAACTGGTCGGGGCAGGCGCCGAGATTTACACCACGTGTGTATTCTGTGGTTTCTGCGGTAGGCTTTGGGGGCCTGGCACAGATCTGGGGGACTTCATACCTCAGGGGATATATAGCATCGTAAGCTGGGTTTCCACTGAACAACTTTCATTAGAAATTGCTGATGACTACAAAAGACTGAAAAAAAAGATCATCGGTTATTTTAGTCTTTCACAAAGAAATAATTTCTTATATACTGATATCTGAACGATTCTTGGACAATCTGGATGACTTTTTCAAATGACAGAGCTTAGAAAAGTAAGGGAACAATAGATTTAATTGCTTTTAATTGCACTTGGAAAAAGTCATTGGCATCTGTCGTCCAGAAATATTTAACAGGTTAGATATTTGGTCATTGGTGAATCGTTCACTTAGTCTTGAGCAACTGTCGTTTGGAGTCTTTAACAAAAGTCTTTACCAACGATTTTGTGTTTCCACTGAACGATTTTCCGAACGACCATCAAAGATTTCTAAATCTTTTCAAGTCTTGGGCTGTCTTGAGGAGAATGTCGTTTGGTGGAATGTCGGTTTTTTTGGTGTTTTTGTTTTTAGAAAAAATAAATAAATGAGTTACAATTATATTGTCACAGGAGCGCATCTATTTGGCACAATGTCATTATGTTAACTTTCAAAATCCTAAATGTACCATGGGCGCATTTATCAAATAATTAAATTTAATGCGCCGTTCTAGGTTTAATGCCCCCTTCTCTTAGGTTCGTACATATTTAATTGAAGGTGCCAACCCTGCTATAATACATGTAGCAGAGAGACAGTGGTGCTTAGGGCTTTGACTCATAAAAGTTCTCCAATATTGGTGTTTAATTTTCTAATATACATACACATTTCTCCTGATTCTATCCGCGCTAATATTCAATAGCTAATGACCTTGTTTTCACGTTAGAATATAATATGATAAGCTATAGTTAAAATGTAGATAATATGATAATTCCATATTATAATATGAAAAAAATCTCAGTATCTTAATGCTCATATCTTGTTACTTTCCTAGGTGAGTACCCGTTGTGACGTATACGCTCGCGGTTTGAGTGGTAAGTCTGGTTTCATGTTAACCAATGGGTACCCCTGACACTTTAAAGTGCCACCTGATTTCTGACTGCAGTGCGATTATCTAGGGGCTGCATGTGGATTTTTTTTGCAAAAGCAAAATAAAATTAAGGAAAATAGGTTGGTTTTCAAATTGTTATAGGCTTTTTTTCAGTAGTCAAAATATTGGCTTCGTAATTACAAAATTTATTATGTGTTGTTCAATCCAATTCCCGAATATAGAATCATTCCAGTCAAATATGTAGCAATGCAGTTTTTATGTAGGGAAAGAGGACAACAGAAAATTTAAACAACCAAAAAGAGGGGTGGAACTTGAAGCTATTCATTAGTAGATACCGGTTGTCAATTATTGTAAAAGGAAACGTGCACTTCCATAGAAATGCCACCTTTTCCATATATTTTGTTTGAACAATAATGCACATTAATGCGTTTAATGCGCCACAATAGCATTTCCCATTCTGATGCGCACAGGTCTATGGAACATCTACAACAGAGTTCAGAACCATTACATCCCAGTCATGCCATGACTTTGGGCTCTGGAGGGGGTGACAATGTCTTTTTTTCTCCCACTGTTCCGTCTACCCGGTAGGCCGTTGTGTAGTTATGTAAGTGGGGTGCAGAGCCATTACGTCCCAGTCATGCCATGGCATTACTTGGGGCTCCAGAGGAGGGTGACGATGTTCTTTTTTTCACCCACTGTTCCGTCTACCCAGTAGGCTGTTGTGTGGTGATGTACACACATCCCAGTCATGCCGTTACTTGAGGCTCCGGAGGGGGATGACGATGGGTTTTTCCTCCCACTGTTCCGTCTACCTTATAGGCCATCTCGTGGTGATGTAGGCCTACATAGAGTTCACATTAATGCGTTTAATGCGCCACAATAGCATTTCCCATTCTGATGCGCACAGGTCTATGGAACATCTACAACTTGAGTACAAGTTAACAAACAGTACCTTGTCTCGGGACCGACTCTTCGATAGATGCGTTTAATCCTACACCCCATAGACATATCTTTTTACTCCGGTTGTCTCCAGACCACCCGAGTTAATCGGCTGTGGACCATTAGCTTTTACACCTTTCACAAATAACTGAATCCAAATAAACCAAAGGCCCCTTTTTCTCCCACTGTGCTGTCTACCCGGTAGTGTTATACACAGAGTTCAGAACCATTACATCCCAGTCATGCCGTTACTTGAGGCTCCGGAGGAGAGTGACGATGGATTTTTTTCTCCCACTATTCTGTCTACCCAGTAGTGAGCTACACAGAGTTCAGAACCATTACATCCCAGTCATGCCATGACTTGGGGCCCTGGAGGAGGGTGACGTTGGGTTTTTCTCCCACTGTTCTGTCTACCCGGTAGTGTTATACACAGAGTTCAGAACCATTACATCCCAGTCATGCCATGACTTGGGGCCCTGGAGGAGGGTGACGATGATGTCTCCCACTGTTCTGTCTACCCGGTAGTGTTGTGCACAGAGTTCAGAACCATTACATCCCAGTCATGCCATGACTTTGGGCTCTGGAGGGGGTGACAATGTCTTTTTTTCTCCCACTGTTCCGTCTACCCGGTAGGCCGTTGTGTAGTTATGTAAGTGGGGTGCAGAGCCATTACGTCCCAGTCATGCCATGGCATTACTTGGGGCTCCAGAGGAGGGTGACGATGTTCTTTTTTTCACCCACTGTTCCGTCTACCCAGTAGGCTGTTGTGTGGTGATGTACACACATCCCAGTCATGCCGTTACTTGAGGCTCCGGAGGGGGATGACGATGGGTTTTTCCTCCCACTGTTCCGTCTACCTTATAGGCCATCTCGTGGTGATGTAGGCCTACATAGAGTTCAGAATTCTACATCCCAGTTATGCCGTTACATGGGGCTATATGGAGCAGGGTGACAATGATATTTATCTCACACTGTTTCATCAACGAGGTAAACCCAACATTGTTTTTTTAAAAAAAACCATTATAAAGTTAAAAACGCCACCAAAAGGGGGGTTGGGGGGAGGGGAGGGAGGTCAGGACCCCCTGGCTACGCCCCTGCAACTTGTCTTCCAGGGTGCAAATCCTTTTACCTTTAAGGCACTCTGAAAATACTGCATGGAACCTGCACACATTCTATTACAATTCCCTTCTAACGATGTATCACAATGTCTACACGTAACGTTCATTTCCCCTGCTGATTTTCAAAATCGGCAGTAAAATGGGCATGTTGAATATAGGCTTAAAGGCTGTATTCCACATACCGAAAGTGTGTTGCTGATTCGACGCTGATAAAATTTCGCAACTAATCAGCAGTACTGCCGATAAAATTTACAAACATGTTGGTAAATTTTTCCTGCCAATTTTGAAATGTGTAATCGGTGGCCGAAAGTATGGGTCGCCGGTATAAAACGTTGCTATGGAGAGGCTTAATATTGGCAGCCTGCATTTTCGGTTTGTGGAATACGGCCTTTAGTAATGTTAATGTCGTCGTGCAGATTTGAGGGGTTCTGACCCCTACTCGCCCCCTCCTCTATGTTGACATCCCACACAGTTTGTCCTTTCTCCTACACGTCTTTTTGTATTTAGATAAGGGTAAATAGTTTATAGTGGGAGTGTTATAGTATTTCACCTAATGTTTCCGATAGATATTGGAGTATTGTGTTACACCAGGAATTTCCTGTGGGGGCCTTTTATGCATTGTGTATAACATTTTATGGCGAAATCCGAGCTTTTCAATTGAGGTCAGTAAACATGTTGAACTTGTGGCGTACGGATCTTTCATGGAGAATAATAAGTAACCATCAACTGTTTATAAATTTTTAAAAACATCTATTAACAATAACCATTGTTTACAACTAGTCGTTAAATGATTATAGATAATCTATTACATTGTTGCAAGAACTGTCTCATTAACATTGTAACTACATTCTCTGGCTACTATCCCATTATAAAACACATCGTTGCCATCAAATTTGAAAATAATTATTGCAAGACCTGTCTCATTAGAATTGTAGTTACATTCCCTTGCTATACCATCACATTATACAACACCACTGCACTGCCAAGGATATTTTCCCGCATGCAATAGGAATTTGAACTATTTTCACAATCAATATAAAGCGTTTTTTGTTGGCGCTTATATGAGTAGTGGGGGATTTAGAAGGAGCATATTTTTCTCTCAAGAAATGAACGTGTTTTTTTATAATATACACTGTTAAAATGGTGTTTAGAATTTAAATATGTTTAGGGTATAAACGTGTTTATAATCTAAATACATTAAACCATATCTGTTTAAAACCTAAACACTTGTAACTTCTAAACATGTGTTGGGTTAACTATGCTTAAAATCTAAACGCATAACATCAGTTGTGTTTATAAGCTAAACACTTGTAACCTCTAAACATGTTTTGAATGGGACATGTTTAGAATCTAAACACATAATATCAATTGTATACTATGGAAAAGAAAAATGGACACTTTGGGATTAGAACCCACATTCTCTACATTCAAGGTAGAAGCCTAACCAACTGAGCTAACTTGGACTGCATGCAGTGCACACTGGCAGAGTCAGCACCAATGAGTAGGATCTGTACTACTATACAGGTATTCAACATTAGACAGACAATAGTTCAATACTCTCATACCCCTACTTATTCAGTTAAGTAGCAAAGCTGGGCTGTGTCTACCTACAGGCCTCCATAGCTCAGTGGTAGAGCATAGGCTTCATATGTGAGGGGCACCGGGTTCAAATCTCGGCTACTGAAGTTATCAAATTATTACTTTGAAGTAGTTGTACTATTAGTGGTTTGCAACATGCCGTCCATTTTTTGGCCATGATAAGTAAAATGGTTTTTTCTTACACTTAGGAATTTGGAACTTTGTGATTAAAAATGTTAGATTTTAAGGTTTTGTAGTGTCATTAAGATAATCACTTCATTGGCCTGCTATTCTAGGTACCGCAAACCAACCAGAACACCCCTTAAACATTTACAAAACGTTTTAAAACACCTTTTCAGTAGGATTAACATGCAGACACCTTTTTAGTTCAAGAACTTTATTAGCTATACCCTGAAGGTTTTACCTCCAACAATCAAACAACCCATGCAAGGCTGAACCAAGAAGGAAGGACATATTTGGTTATTGGCTCAATGATCCTGTGGTGTGTTTACAGGAAAAATAAAACTTTAAATGCTGTTATCATTACATCTGGTGCATACTGTATGGCATAGTACCATAGCAGTGTTTTACATGTAAAATCTACGTTTTTTTGGGTTTTTTACACACTACAGTATATTATTGTTAAATTTAAAATGGTTTTCATCCTTAAGAATGAAAGAACACTGTACATATTTTGGTATATTACTGTTTAACTTAACACCTAACCCTAAACACCTTGAAGACCTAAATGCTTCATAGATAAACACCTAAACGTCATAAATTTCTAAACACTTAACAGCTAAACATCAAAAAACCATAAGCATTTTGATTCTAAATACCTTGAGGACCTCAACACTTCATGGGTAAACAGCTAAACATCACACATTTCTAAACACTTAACCCTAAACACCAATAATTCTAAACATGTTTAGGGAAATAAAGTGTTCCAAAACTGGATGCGCCGAAGTGTTTAGGAAAGTGTTTAGGTTCTAAACACTTGTTTTAACAGTGTAGATTTCGGCCCAAAAGCCATCGATAGATATAAGCCCATCCCCTTTCAAAAACCTGGATCCGCCACATTTCAACTTTGAATGAATTACGAGAAACGAGAAATTAACTATAGGAAAGGGAAAATTCAGTGGAAATAGAGAGCATTTTATATCTGAGCAAGTGAGTGGGAGCAATACTGATTTACAATGTATTTTGTATTATAGAATACATAGTGAAGGGGAAGCAACTTGGACAAGAGGATAAGAAACAAACAGGCAGAGTGACACTAAACACACTTCAAAAGTTTATATCTCCTCTCAAACAGCACGGAAATATAAATGTCCCTTTGATTGTTTTATCTACATGGTATGTGACAACAATGTAAACTGCTTCAAATAGGATGAATAGGTTACTATATATAGTATACGTAGTTTGGGTTTCAGAAACGGAAGACCAATGATATAGTCACCATGGGGTACTTGTGTGTCAGGAGAAACTCCCTATCCAGCTTTAATTTCAGGAATGACAATGCACCTATTTAGGTATATTTAATAGTTGTTGCAAAAACAAATGCGCAGTGAGGTCAATGTAGTGCCCCACTTTGCATTTTAATGCAGCAAAGGGCGGATGGCATAACATTTTCCCTGAAACTGTAAGCGTAAGGGTTGTATTTTACTAGCCCGTTGTACCTATGATTTCAGAAATCGCCAGGTGAAATACAAGATTATTGTTGACCTTTTATTCATATCATTTAAAAAAAATCAGATAATAATTTTCATGGTGTGCAGCTTGCATGGATTTCTGTCATAATTATAACGAATAAAAACTTTTCAAAATCGATAAGTGGAATACAGCCTTAACTGGGGCCCTGGATTGAAAAGGGGGGGGGGGCACAGAAGACATGTCAAATTCAAGAAATGGCTCTGTCTGACGCTATGGGCCCAGATCTTCGTAACTAATTTTGCTAATCAGGGAAATTTTGATTAGCGTCTTATGATTAGAAAGTCTGTATGTCAAATTCTAAACCTATTTATCCCTCTTTGAGATTAATTTGCAATACCACTGTCAAGTTTGGTAAAAGAAAAAATTGCTGATCTTGAGACCCTAATCAAAATTTCCCTGATTAGCGAAATTAGTTACGAAGATATGGGGCCTGGTTGCTATCTTTCATGTCACATGTTGAATTTAAGGGGAAAAACAACATATTGCACTGTCGGTGCAAGGGTTCTAGACCCATGTCAGTGAGGCCCTTCACTACATTCCAGAATAGCAATGTTCTGCCTCAGCCACAAGGTACCTTGCAATGCATGAGTCAATTGGGAAAAAAATCCTCAGCCACTCCAGATCTGTTCCTAAGAGTAGCCCTCGCCACCTGGTACTTTTTGATAGGCAGCTAAAGGGAAGGGGGGTTCCTCAGTCTTTTAATGGAGGTAGTAACTGCGAAACTACAGCCTCCTCACTATATTTTGGGATGGGCATACTCTGACAGCCCCCCTTTTAAGGATACCTCATTGAAAGCCGCACAAAAAAGCATTGAACAATTTCATGGTCATATTTTGTTTTCTGAATTAAAACTTAGTTTGAAAAGCATTTTGAAGGGATTGAATTACATACAATGAATTTATTCTAGAATAAAAGATAACATATCATTGCCAGCTCCCCTGAACGGTGCTTTGACCATTTAACAGCTCCCCTAAAAGGTGGTTTGATTATTTGACAGTGCCCCATTTTGAGCAAAATTAGCGATTCACAGCTACAGCCCCAGGAGATTCCGACTGCAGTTGGTACCCGTTTGCCGACAGTACACCCCCTCTTCCCCTGGCAGCTCAAGAGGATACAGACGGAGCCATACCTATTCACCTCACTCCAACCTACCCTGATTTCCCATTTGGTGCAGGCAGTGTGTTTAAATCTGAGGCCACAAAAAACGTGTTTGATAAACTGAACATGGCGCCTGATAAGGCCAGGGAAAATGGGAATGCTGTTTCTTGTCCTAGTTAGAGATCCCTGCTTGAGATAGGGCAAGCAAGGAGCAAAAGAGCAATAATTGTTTCATGTCCTGACTCCACTGATCATTCAATTTTGGGAAAGCTATACTTGTATATTTCTTATAATGTTTGAAAATGTACGCTCTTTATGAATACTCATTGTATTATGTTACCATATCTAAGGAACAGTTATGAAAGAATAATAATCACATTAATATAAAGAGGTAATAAGCCCATCCAAGTTTATACCAACATTCCATTTTTCCATGAAATATTTTCGAAATTGCCCCCATGCTTATTTTCTGAATACATCTATGCATAATACAGAATTATCCAAAGCAATTTGATTGACATATTGCCTCTATATTGCCTATTTTGCTCTAAAATACAGCATTTTGATTGGCTGGCCAACCTGCAAATTGGTCAATTGATAAAATTTATGAAATCATAATGTTTTAGCAGTATTTGGGCATTATGCATATAGAAAAATACAATTGTTGCTTGTTTCAGTGATCCTAACTGTAGGAAACAAGGAAGCTAATATGGTTATTTTGTCCAACCCTTGTCCAACTCTGGGATATACCCAATGCGGGATGGGCTTATTATTCAGTATCAAAAATATAGTTATGAAGGGGGCCCATAGTGTTCATTTATAGAACTACTTCTATCAGAATGCATAACATGTGCTTGAGTAATTGTTTTTATGTATTTGGTGCAATTCAATTATAACATGGCTGGTACATAGATTATTAGATCCAGCAAAAATATAAGTATGACAATACCATTGTCCAACAACTTTGATAAGAAGTAGGTTCTAGAACCGTTATGCCTGTATTGATGAACTCTCATATGGCCTACATGCAAATTCTGAGACTAGTCTGTTACGGGTATTTGCCCTAGACATAGGAGGTGGTAGCATTTTAAGGTATGGGGGGGGAGAGGGATGACTAGCGTTGGGGACTGGCTTGTCGGTATCTGAGTGTATTTATAGATTGATCCAATCAGTCAAGGGTTGCTTGATAGTAGAGGTTTGGGGCCCTTGATGGGGGGGTGCCGATGTCGCATGTCGAATTTAAGAAGTGGCTATGTCGCCGTGTCGAATTTAAGAAAAGCCCATGTCGAATGTCACTAATGACCATGTCGCATGTCACTATCTTTTAGAGCCCAATGTCATGTCGTTAAGCCCTCATGTCGCATGTCGATTTTAAGAAATGCCCGTGTCGCCGTGTCGAATTTAGTGGTCCAGACCCATAGGTTTGTAGTAGATGGGGTGGTCTTTATGTGTGTTGATGTTTTTTTCAAATAAAAAGTTGGTTAAAATCTCATTCTTTTGATGAATAATTTTAATGCCATATATAATTTCAGGAACGATCTTATCTCATGTGATGACGTCACTAGAGTTTTTGTCATGTTTTGGTCAGGCAATAACAATATCTCATGTTACTATATCAAACATGCTGCCATGTCGTACTGGCGGATCAGAGGTCAAGGGCAAATAATATGGGTCTGGACCACTAAATTCGACACGGCGACATGGGCATTTCTTAAAATCGACATGCGATATCTGAAATGATAGTGACATGCGACATGGACATTACTGACATGCGACAGGGGCTTTTCTTAAATTCGACACGGCAACACAGCCGTTTTTTTAAATTCGACATGCGACATCGGTACCCCCCCATCAAGGGCCCCAATGATAGGTCTTGGGCCCACTACTAGGGGATAGGCCTAAGTTGTGCTTTGTTCCCTTTTGCCTGCTTAATATCGATGGTGCCAGGGTAAAAGGGGTGTTGGGGACAGTTCCAGTTGCACGACTGTTGTAGATGAGGTGGTTCAGGATATGAAAATTTGAAGATGAGACAGGAAAGATGTCCTAGGACATGAAAAAGGTGTCAACGAGGTTGTGACTGGAAGCCCAGGAAGCCCTTTACTCTTTAGGTCTAAAGTATATCCTTGAGTGTAAGGAGTAGGCCTAACTGATAAAGGCCTTCAAATTTTAGGCCATAAAAAAGCATAAGAATCAGGATTTGTTTCCTATAAAGGATAACTACACTATTCTTAGGGAATAAGAAAGACTATAGGGAAAATCTCAACTTGATTACCAAATCACATAAAAGATATGAAAAGAATATTAAATAAGGTTCTTCCCCAGAACACATACGACAATTACCCTATAGGTTATTCCCATCCACGTCACAGGACGCCATGCCAACAATTTCGCTTGTTCCCAGATCAAAAGAAACTCCATTAAAGAAACACCCCGGGAACCAGCATGCACTCCCCACCTGGTGGTGATAAGAGAAACTAAGCTACGACCTCCGAGATATGCGGGGAGGATCCGTTACCATGGCAACGCGTCCTTAGCAACTGATGGATGGGGCAGGTGTCACCGCTGGTTGACCAGTCTCTGGGGTACCAGCTAAGGGAGGGGGGTGGGGGGGGGGGGGCACTTGGGTCTTATAAGGTACCCCATTGCCAAAGGGCCCACAAAACGGAGGCGGTGAATGTCAAAGACGAGAGTCAGTCAGTTCTTTGTTAATGTTAGGCAAAAATAGGGACGCAGTGAGATACTTCTGTACAGGGATGTAAGTTTCAGAGATGCCATTAATATTTTGCCTACTTCTGTAGGATTTCCTACTTTTTCAAAAAAAGGGGAAAAAAAGTTAAAATCCCTACATTTCTCTATTATACACTCACTGCAATATTGCTTTAGTCAATTATTAACCTAAAATTTGATCTGCAATGGATTAGGATGGTATTTCTGAATTTCCTACTTTCATTAGAAAACATATGAGAATATTCCTTAAGCAATTTGGCAGATTTTTGGCTATTTCACAGTCTTTTTTTTTAATACCTGGGGGGCAGTAATTTGTAACCCTCCCAAAATAGGGAGCCGTCAACCAAAATATGGGAGTGGTCAGTCACAAAAAGTACCCTCGTCCCCCAGGGGGTAACCAGGGGCTGACTGGTGACGGCGTGCAGGCAGCTACACGTGTTGGTAGGCGGGGTACCAGCTCAGGTAATAACAACTCACTGACGGACTTGATTTATGACCGGGCAGTGCTTAAACTCTGTTGACTGTGAAATTTAGGCCGTAAGGGCTAGCTATTTTTGGTTAGTCTCTAAGTTTAACTATGAAGACTTAACCTTGAATCATTCAATCTCAACAGCTTCTGTAAAGTAGGCCTATACCTCTCCATTTTTTCATCTTTTTTTATTCCTCCCCCTTTTTTGGGGAGGGGGGAAAGAGAGAGCTGATCTTAATGGCTTCCTTGATGAACATTCATGTTTAGGGTAATGTCTATATTGTGCAACGTTTCATACACTTTTGCTTTATTATCAAATGAACTATACCTGCAGTCAATATGAAGTTAGAATCATGGAACATGACTTGTAGGCCAGGTATAATGTGAATGGGTGGAATACCATTTGGACTTATGACATGATATCTCAAAGAGGGCATTGGGCCCCACTGCTACAAATAGGAACCTCATCTCATAAATTCAGTCACTGCCCATGTGGCATAAAACTAGCAGCAATGTGGCACTGGTGGTCTGGAAAGAACCCTGAAGGACAGACTATACAATAAACTAACCCCAATAAACAAACTTAGAGGAATACCAAGGAATGTTGCTCCCTGATGATCTCTTTTGTGCATCACAGCATAGACACGCTGGTGGACAGATAATGCTACTGCCGGAGCCGCTACCTAGAAAGTGCATACCTCGGAGGGGATAATGCTACTTCCGGAGGCGGTTTTCGAAATGCCGGGTACGGAAATTCACTGTTATACTCCAAAATACCAAATATACATGGAATAAAACTTGCTCACGGAATGTTTCTTGGTATAACTTTTACATTATTATTATTTTATTTATGGAAATTCGTGTACTTTTAAGAGAATAGTGTGGGACAAGATGTTCGAATAGGGCAAAGCTTGGATCCAAAAAGACACCTTGGAAACCCACACTTTCCTCACTGAAGTGTAATAATGAAAATGAATTGAATGTTTAAATTTATATCAGTAACTTATAATTCATTCCGTGGTAAGGTAAATATTTAGTAAAATTGTATTTGATGGAAAAGATACAGTTTGTTTATGTCGTGAAATTGCGGGAGGCTCTGAGGTATGCATTATCGGGGCCGAGGTATGCACTTTCTCAGGGCTGGCTCCGGAATACGCATTATTCGTCCACCAGCGTGATAGAGATACATATGTATGTCTATGATCACAGTTAGGATAATGCATTTTCTAATTGTGCTTGTTTCATGTTTGTAACCTGAACTTCCCTAAGATTGGAGAGTGAAAGATAAGCCGCCATGTTTGGTCCTCCAGGGTCTCAGGTGTGTCGCCCCCTAGTGGGCAAACCCAAATCGAGGCTGTGGGTGAGTGATAATAGGGGATGTTCCCTATTATCGGCCCCCTGGAGAGAACTTCGATCAGCTCCTCCAGTCACCATGACAACACCCTGGAGATTTGGGGACGCCCAGGGGATCCATATTGCACACTCTCCAAGCAGAACCAGTTTGGATATTTGCAAGGAATGTGTTTAAAGTCAGGGCTTGGAGAGTGGCATCCCCGACGTCTGGGGCAATTTGCGCCCTCATTTGTAACGCCCCCTAGTGGATCATGACATTAGTTAACCTTTCTGACACCAGGGGGTGCCGACTGTGACGTCATCTAAGGAGGTCCTGACCCAGTGACCAGGGGTCGGTATCCTAGTGCATGTAAATCTGTAAAATAGAGTAAAGGGCTGTCATGGTAGGCATTACTGACAATGATTTTGGGTTTTAACTGTAAAGTGTGATGCCAAACTACATGTTTCTGATAATCATTTTCAGTTGTACTTTAAATATGCTTTGTTTTGCCAGCCGACAGAACTATTAAGGTGCTTTCAGGACTACTCGTTTATTCATTTACATGATTAATAGCGTTTTTCTGACTATTAACAAACAAATTAGGTGTTTATACAGACACTTGTTATCTGTCATTCCTACATATTTGCAAAATGTCAAATTAACAATGTTATATGGGGCACATGGTGGTGAAGTGGTCAGAGTGTTCGCTTGGCATGCGGGAGAGACGGGTTCGATTCCCGGCTGGGCCAAGGTGGCTGCTACACCCCTCTGTGTTCTCCCCAGGGGCAACAACTTGGTTATCAAAGGTCTCTAGTAGACCACCGGATGTTGTGTGTAGGGCCCTGCCTATGGAACCCTGCACATTAAAGAACACCTGCCTCGGTAAAAGTGTAGGGGTACAGTCTCTACCTTCTCATAGCTACAATCAATTCATAGATGTGATCATCAAACAGACAGAATTGTCAAGACCTTGTTCTCACCGTGATATCAGAGATATCATAGATGTCAATACGATGTTACACCTAAATAACCAACCAACCAATAATGTTATATTGCGGATTGATACATAATACTTCAGGATATCCTCTACAGGGAATAGGGCCATGATAGGGTGGACCATACAAAGGCTGTGGTTCCTTTACATGGTATTATCCAGGCCAAGAACCTTACTCTTGATCTGACATAGATAGGCAGAAATACACCGGATCTTTAAGTCTCCTATTTCTCAACAAGTTTGATAGACCTAATGGAAAAGAGTGTGTCTACGCCTATAGATCTAGGCCCATATTAATGTATTGCTCTTGATCATTCACGTCCATACATATACCATGTCATGCATCATACATAGACCTAATTATGTTAATTTATATTCTATAACAGTTTGTAATGATTAAGCCTTTAATGTACAGAAATAATAGAAACTTACAGCCCTGCTATAGTGGGGGCATTATACATAGCTCTGGAAGCTATAGCTGTATTTCACCCGAAGATCTAGATTCGGGATATCCAAATGGAAGTGATTATGGAATGTTGCGGAGAATTAATAAAAACTTTGCATTGTAGTACGTTGAATCATTAGGAGACGGTAGGGCTATTTGCCTTACACACCCTATATTTGGAGAAAGTGTTTGCAAATCATTGACTGTTAAAGTATTCAGCGAGGGTATGTACAGGGGTGGATAGGCCTACAGGATTTCATAGAGTGGAGTCAACATTTGATTTAAACATCACGCATTTGTGATCATGTAGGTGATTTTTTTTTCATTATTTGGGTACTTTGAATTAAAAATAGAGGAGAGGGCAGAACCCCATGGACAGCCTCCTCTCCCCCACTTCCCTCTTCCAATTTCCCTTGATCCGCCCTTGGTATGGCGTCTAGGTTAGCACCATACACAGTCTTTTGGTACAGGGACTTGGATTAGTTAGAAGTCCGGTTTGAGTTTGAAACCATTGAGAGTGCTGAGATTTCTCGGGCACTTTGTCATCACCCCAGGCTTGTCGTTATCAGTGATTATACAGCATGCTGCCTGCTCTGGTGACACCAGGAATGTGTTCATCACGTGTTATCTATGTCATACACCACACCTTATCACATCCCACTCTGACCTCTGACGCCCAAGGTCAACAGAGGTCAACAAAGGTCATCCAGTCAGTGACCTTGGGTCAACTTGGCGGTGCTAAAACTGGCCGCTGGAGGGCCTCGCTGGGCGTTTGGTACGACTGTTTTGATTGGTCAAGGAGCTCAAGATGTCGGTGTGTTTACTTGTGTATTGTGGTTGCCATGGAAACGCTTCCAAAGGCGGTCAGTAGATTTATTACTTTGTTGTGTGGAGAAGACATCTGCTGGAACAGATTTTCAGTTTGCCATGAGGGCTGTTTCAGATTTTCAGTTTGCCATGAGGGCTGTTTCAGTTGTTCTGATCCGATTATGGACTATTGTAATTATCCTAACAACTCCATTATATTTTCAAGTTGAATCTATTAGGCCTATCTGATAAACTTTGTTGGGTATAGCATAGCATATATAAATATATATGTGTAGGCCTATATATAAATATATGTATATTTATACATTAGCTCTTTGTTTTGGCATGAATGGTTCAGAGAGATGATCAAGTCGTTTTTTAACATAAAAACAGTTTTAGATTTTCTGGATTAAGACTTGAATTCCACCAGTAGACTCATGTCTGGTACATCAATTTGTAGCTTTGATTAGCGATTACCTGACTGATTATGAGTGACATTTACTAATCAATTATTGATTAAACTAATCTCATGTGGCGTAAAACTAGCTGAGATGTGCAGTCTGGAAAGAACCCTGAAAGGTTGGCCGGACGTTAGATTAACCCAACAAACAAGTGAACTAATTATTAGTTTATTTTAGATTTCACCTATTTTCTGCTGATAATAGATCATAAAATGCTTACTCTACAATACAGTTCTTCTTTGGTCAGAGTAGAGATATGGGAGCAAGTCCCACTGGCTCTCTGCAAGGTGTATAATGTAATAAGTATATCGTGGCTTCCTTACTGCCCAACCAGCCATATCAAAAAGTGAAGGCTCCTCCCCACATGTCCAGACAGTGGTGTGACAGCAGTGACAGATGACCATCCTGGTCTGCTGTCAGTCATGTTCTCAGCATGACAGACCCTCCCCTGTACTAAGAGTCCTTATAAGAACACAAGTGTTAACCCTTTGATTTAAAAATGATAGAGAATGAATGTTTTAGTAAGATATTTGTTATTACCAATGATAAATGAAAATGTTACAAAAACATGAAATCTTGCAGAAACCTACTCCTCACTCTCCAAGCATAGGCGTTATCACTATGGCAACCCCTACTGTAAATTATGGTGAGCAATCATCTGGCCTGGAGAGTGACAGTATCAATTTGATTATAACCTACGTATTATGTACAGTAGAGCCAAAATATAAGTGAAAAAGTCGTTCAAAATTACATATAGTCCTTCAAGATAATCCTGAATCTAATGTATCTACAAAGGTGTTTGAATCAATTCAGATTTTATTTGTCATGGTTTCAGTGATCCCCACTGCTTTCAATGGCCACCCTGTTGTTGTTTAACCCTCGTCCAGTCAGGTGTGACCAAAATGACGTCACACCGGTTATTAGAATATCACAGTCTATACTGCATAACATTTCATAAATTAATCAAACCATGCAGTTGTTTATCATTTGAATATATGCGGACATGAGTAATGCTAGGTACATTGCAAGAGAAAGCATAGGTCACAATTTATCTGTAATAATGTACCCACTTTTTGTTAAAAGTTGTATTCCATGCATTGCCATAAAACAACTATTCTATTGAAGTCATGATACATTAAAGATATATCCATCTTTTCCAACATAGAATGTAATCAGTTATCGAAAATAATATAATATACTGCATGTATTGATGTATCGTACCACTATATATACGCAGGGGTTTAACCTTAGGGCCCTATATAAGTCCCATGCATTTATAACATAGCTGAGGGCAGTTGGATGTTTGGCATCCCGCGGATTGAGAGACCTTATGGGAACCCTGCCACCAATGTCTAGTTCTCAAGAATGACACCCAAATAGTTGGAACTAGGGCCATAGACCATCAACAGACCGCTCCACATCTTGTTAAGGGGCTATCCACAAAATTTAATGCCATACACAAAGGGGTAAGTAAGTAGGTTGAACAGTGTGACACTGATTGAAAACAGGCCTTATTTTCATTTTTAAAACAGAAAATTCAGTGTGACGGTGTGGGGTGTGTGTGGATGTCCTAAAAGTACCCTGAAAAATGTGTGGCATCATTTATGTACAGTGCCTTAAATATGTACTACCCCAAAAACAAACAATCCAAGCTTTCATAGTGGACTCAGTCCCATGAAATAACTACTTGTGTCTTGAAAAAAAAGCACAATACTTACTACGGAGGGCATCTTAGGGAGGCTGTACAACCGAGAGGGGTTTTGTCACAGACCAAGAGCAAAGCCGTAGGGGTTAGTCACAGACCTGAAAGGACCCAAGGATGATCCCAAAGGTTCCTCTTTATTTTATCACCCAACAATATTAAAAGGCTTTTGAAAATACTGAAAACAAGGAGTGGTACATACAGCCTGTCAATACACATCTCCCCTTATATGCACCGCTCATCAGGAGTGCAGCGGGTGATAAATTTTGGAGAAGCATGGGATTGACCCTAAGGAATTTAGGTTGGTGATTCTCCCATAGGTCCCCATGATCCAGGTCCCATCCTACACACTACACCCTGTCCCCTGAATTATCAGAACCAGATGGCTGGTCCTCTCCTGGGAGGGACAATTATGTGTGGCAGCCCTGGACACAATTCTGTGCCAGAGGTACTAACACTGGATCTCTTCCACTCCTAATCATTAACAGCCCTCAGCCTAAGTGTGAACTCCATTCTAGTCTGAGCCATAACCATAAATAATGAATAGTAATGGCTTCATGCTTTCCACATGGAGAGAATACCAGGTTCTAGCATGTCTGATATTATATTGGAAACATTCGGGAGATCCCCAGGAGATGATTGATGGTTGTGGTTCTCTGGGTGAGTGTGTGGATGGATACAATAATTTTTAATCGGTTGCGCTTTATATTTCTGCACTTCCTCCGTGTATACTCTGGCACCATTTAAGATACATGTCCCAGTTTTATTTCCTCTATGCCACATACACACAATTATAATTTTATCTTTTTTCTCATTGTCCAATAGTAAGTCAATTAGAGTCATAGATGTGCCTCAAAATCCAAATGTAACAGGGCTTGACAAATTGAGTGTTCAGTGGCCCAGGCCACCAGAAAACTTTACTGGGCAACAAAACTGAGGGCCTTTGTTGCCCAACGGTAAACTATATAGGAGGATGTTTTGGAATGAACCTCAGATCCCAAGCTGGGCTACCAGATCTGAAAACTACTTGTCAAAATGACTCGTCAAACGACTCTGCAAGCCCTGAAATGTAACCTCAATCAGCATCCATAATTCACTATTAATATACCATACTTTAGAATACATATACTTTGCTTGCTTGCCCTATATTTTCCCCAGTTTTCATGCCATTAGCCCTATACCATGTCCTTCAGTTTGAGCAGCCCCAACTGACCCACAGATGATCTAGACTACTAAATTCGACATAGCGACAGGGCCTATTTTCCGCTAAGCGACATGCAACAGGGACTTTCTTAAATTCAACGCTGCGAAAGGGTTAATTCGTAAACTTGATATATATCACATAGCCTTTAGTGACAATCAACATGAGCTATTTTGAAAATCAACAGAGCCGATTTTTTAATTTGACAGCCGACATCGGAACCTCCCCATCCAAGGCCCCCAATAGGCATGTGCTCGTGTCGTAATGTCAAATTTAAGGGGTCAAGGGCCCTACTCCTGTAGAGTTGTTAGTGCTGGCAGAGCCCCAAAGTAGCCCCCTTTCCCCCATAGGAGGTCTTGACTGGCTGAGTCTCTGTTTTGTCTGCCAACATCTCATCTCATCACCCTCTGGTCCCTCCAGGGGGGCAGCTTTGACTCCAGGGTCTCTCCTGTTTGTCTGGTATACATGGATACAGCAATGTGCATGTTTGTGTTGAGTATAAATATGGTTCTTTTTATTGGTGGAATAACAGTATTTTTGGTTGAGTATGGATACTGGAATATATATGTGAGTTGCGTGTCATTATGGCCACTTTATGCTATTCTGTGTTGAATAGCCGGCTTTGATAGACAATGAGACTATGACTCCTATTCTACAGGGACGAATTTTCCCTCTAAAAGGGTGTGTTGGAAAAGTAAGACGAGTGGAAATTTTTAGTAAAGGAATAAGTATCCGTATACATTCGGTCACTGCCCCTGTGGCGTAAAACTAGTTGATAAGCTTTACCTTGTGCAGTCTGATAAAAGAACCCTAAAGGGTTGGCCGGACGTTAAACTAACCCCACAAACAAATGAGGGGGGCGGGGCCCTCTTTTTTGGGGGAGGGGCAATTTTTTTTGCAGGTAGAATTCTGGGAATAATGGGGGGGGGGGTGCCCCCTTTATAATTATTAGCGCGCCCCCACCTTTTTGAAAAGCAGGATCCGCCTCTGGCATATATTTGTTCCTATTATATAGTGATTGGAAGATCCTTGTGATTGTAAGGAACAGTTCAGAAATAAATATATAACAAAATCTTTATTGGCCTATCAACCATTTATCCTATTGATGAAGGCTAGTTGACACTCCTGTTGAAATGTTGTGATTTTGACACTTAGTCTTGAAGTATTAGGCTGTATGTTGATACTCATCTCAGACCTGTGGTTGTCACCTGCCTCTGTCAACTAAGACATTCCACTAACATGTTCCCATGGAGATATGTTGCCATGGTAACCTACTTACAGCTACTGTGTTTTTGTTAGTACCAATCATTTTGTTAGTGCAGATCGTTTTGTTGGTGATCCTGCTGCATTGGTGGTTTCAGAAAATATGGAAGAATATAATGTATGTCATTAGGTTATCTTTACATCTAAAACCTAGATTCTGGGTGTAGTATACATTTGGTATACGTCAGTAGTAGTACTAGATTAAAAAAAATATATTAGAATAATAATTGACTAATAGTAAAAGAGAATGACATCCTTCGCATTAATGAAAAAATTGAATGTTCAGATTATAAGTCATAACATATACAATTCAAGATATTTCAACACTCCAGGAAACCTTTTCTAATTTTTTTTCATAATGTAAAATAAACACACTTGTGGGTGGCAATAGCTTTTACCTAGTATGCCATACCTTACGACACATTTCTCCCAATTTGCCGTTTATTTTCCAAAGTAACCCATCCTTTTCTCCGACCTTTCTGTTAATCTAGCGCAGAGACATGCCAAAGGTCAGCATTACAGTAAAAATATATTTATGCTTCTGGTTGTCCCCTTTCAAAGCATGCCGTAAATCGTTTTCACTGCCATCAAAGTTGCCATCTGGTTGTCAAGCAAGCTGCCAAAAAAGCGAGGTGGGAAAAACAATGTCTGCACCCAGCGAGCACCTGTTTGTATATTCCTTTGGGCATTCCTGAGTGCGGTACAAGTGGGAAATAAAGATAGGGGAGGGCCTGGCTACACTTACTTAGTGCAGCAGGTATTGGGATGAGTCTTGTAGTACTAAGGGGCCCTGGATGGAGGGTCCCATGTCACATGTCAAAATTAAGAAATGACCGCCCTGTCACACGTCGTTATTGCTTATACCGCAATCGGCAGTTTCACAGTGGGCGCCGCCATGTTGTGTCACGTGGTACAATAGGACACTCCTCCTTGGCTGGAGGTCGCGCTTGACCCCCGAAATCTAGTGGCGCCAAAGCACAATGCATGCGCAGACCTAAACTCCCGACCTCGGTATTAAGCTCGTGTCACAAATCAGTTTAAGAAATGGTTATGTTGCATGTCACGGGATGGGTCTTGTACTAAGGGGCCCTGGATGGAGGGACCCATCAGAATTTAACAAATCGTTTTGATCTGGCTGCCCAACTCAAGCCCCATATCCACTTGGACACTTTTACACAGTCGGCCGACAAGTCGGCGCTAAAATTGGCCAACTCCTATGATCACCTGTAGGTATATCATAATGAAATGTGAATGTTTGATATGAATCGGCGCTAGAATCGGCCGATTCTGCCCTTAAAATTGGCCAATTTTACAGACAATCAGTTGGCCGACTCTGTAAAAGTTGCCTAGTGGGTATGGGGCTTAAGGTTCATTTCCAGACATCCTCTTATTGCATATTACCACTGGGCAACCAGGGTCCTCAATTAAGTTGCCCAGTAGCATTTTCCGGTGGTCCTGGGCAACTGGACACCCAATTTATCAAGCCCTGTGTTGTGTGTGGAAATAAAGAAATGGCAGTTACATGGCGTTACTGCTAGTTAAGCCCCATGTTGCGTGTCAATTAAAGAAATGACCATGGTGCATGTCGCTACTTTTTTGACACTGCTAAAGTCCTGATGTATTGCTAGGCCTTCTTGTGGCGAATTGAATTTAGGAAACTGCATGTTGCACTGTCAGGTTTTGGGGTCTAGATCCCTACTATCGCTTGAACTTGGTGTACTACACACTACGTTAATGACTACCACAAGGAAATCCGCATCTCTCTGGTTGTAAATCTACACAGGAAAAAATCTGAATGTGTTGCAGCTATACAAGCTCAGGCTTTTTTTCAGAAATGATATCATAAGGCATTTAAAAAAGAAAGATGGATATTCTAGATTGAAGAAAGCTGTGAGAGTGTGAATGTGTATTATAGATCATGCTACTTGGACTTGGCAGTGAAGCAGTTGGAAAGGTGCTTAAGAAAGTATTTTAGAGCCTGTCTTGTTGCCTTGCAAATGGAATATTTCTGGGTGATCATCTGATGATGTTCCAATATACCTTCAATATGATTTAGAAATGATTGAAAGGAAAGGGGTTTTCAATTATAGAAATATACATGTCGGTAATTTCGGTGTCTATTTATATTATCTAGTTTATCTAATGTATAAACATTTTGTGAAACGTGCGAAAAATGGTTAAAAAAAATATAACGTTCGCTCCCCTATCATCTTTAGGAAATGATGTAGAAAACTGAAATTGAAAGGAAAAAAGGAACGAATTTTAGAAATATACCTGTGGGTCATTTCGGATATCTAATTTGATATTTTAATATCGTTATTTGCCTACACATAAATAAAATACGGTTTTTCTGTCATACTCCCCTCGTGGCATCATCAATAGGAAATAAGGCATAAAAACACTTGCTTTTCCGGTTTTTCTACTTGCTGTCAGACTCACTCAGACTCAACTTGACCAGCTGCCAGATTTTCAACCTAATTTTGTCCGTCTGTTCTAGTTCTAGTCCTAGACCCCGGTCAGGCCGTAGGATTGTGTTTAAACGATAAACAACCACTCAGAACAAAAGAAGTGCGCGAGGGAACACTCAATGCCGTGTTTGTCAACACTCACTTCAAAAAAGCCACTCTGACAGATGTTAAGTGTTTTTTGTTGGTGCTGAGGGTTTGGCATTGCCATGGAAACTCATTGCCATGGTAACTTGTACAGTAAACGCTCTAGTTGAAGATGCCACACTGTGATTTAAGTACCACTCTAAACGTGGTCGTTTGCTTCGTTTTATTTTATTTTATTTTTTTATTTTTTTATTTTTTTATTTTTTTTATTTTTTTTTGAAAAAAATAAAATGGTATTAAGGTCACGATTGAATGAATATTCAGTTCTCAAACTTATCTTTTTTTCACAGGGGAACATAGCGTGGGATAATAATAGACTCTTTTACTTTAATCAACAGAGATGCCGTTTTTCCTAAAATTTTATAGAATTTGCGATTAGTATGTGATTTTGGATTGCACATCTGATTTTTCCTACATCACTCAAAATCTGTTTTAGGGTATGTTTTGTGTTAGTTTCAAGCTATTCGAATACAAACTTGTCAGGAATCTATTGTTAATTGCTTCTAAAAAAGAAAAAGTAGTTTCCTACTTTTCCATTAGTCGGGAGTGGCATATTTGTATTACGGGTGACCTTCCACATACTGTTTAATTATTTGACTTTGGTTACTCTGATTCAAGCTATACCTTGAATTGGGGGTTTTACAGTATAGTGAAACCGATGTGGGATCCAGTAGTTTGACCCCTGAGGTTTTAGGATGACGTCCAAAGTCACAATGTTGTATGGGGTGGTTGTCAGGAGTAAGAGCCTTCAGTGTGCTTAGTCCTAAAACATGGCTAGAACTGACGGCAAGAAAAACGCATTAGTCATTGGCCTTACAATATTCTACTCAGGTCAGACTGGGGTATAGATCATGCGATTATGCTGGCCTGGGAATAGAAAGAGTCATGAGAGAAAAACACTGATTTAGCCCTACTTTGCTGCTGCTAAGTGTAAGTAAGGATTTGGCGCATTTGCATAGGTTAAGGAATATTACAAGTAATTCAGCAAGAGCGGACCGAAATTAAAGTCAGTCATCTGGAGGTGGGGGTCATCCTACTCCCCCCCCCCCCCTAATTTCCCCTTTTTAAAAATAGTAAAATATCAGATTTTATACAAATGATAAAATGTAGGTTATCAAAAAAAATTATACCTTAGTCAAGGGGGCAACTTCCCCTTTTGCTTCTCTTCACCGACTCCCTCCCCACCAACACCCTTTCCCATTGGATCTGCTATTACATTCTGAGTAGCATCTATGAGGAAGGTTCACATACCGTTCTCATTAATTTTATATACCCACAGTTATTTTAAACCACCATGCCACTTGGTTTACCACCCAGCTCAACCTGTCGTTGTTATTGTTTAGTTCCCCCTATATCAGTTCATGCAATCATTTGTGTATCCCCATAAACCCCGGTCCTGTACCGCACAGAGTGATGTAACCTGTGTGTCTGCATGTGTGGTATTTCCCATACCATGCTTTACTTTGATAGTTTTGTGCCAGACCCGCTACCAATGTTGTTCTAGTGATGGTATAACGATAGGATCTGTTGGGGCTGAGCCTAAACCAATATGTTGGGGAAGGTATGGGCTCCTCATGGAGCTCTACTTCTTGGCCTAAGGGGCTTAGGGCAATATCTGATTAGACCTACAGCAGACAACATACTTAAGGGCCATACCCACTAAGCGTCTTTAGTGGCGACAGACAATGGGTGACTGGGAGAATCATTGTCGTCGCCAGGCAACTGGAATATCAGCAAGTTTTAAAATTTTCCCGGCGATCCTGTTGTCTGTCGCCAGTCGCCCAAAAAATACACCATACCAACGGAAGTCGCCTGGCGATCAGCAGTTGCCCGTTGATTTTGCCACCGATTATCCCAGTCGCCCGGGACCCGGCGAAGGTAAATCGCCTAGTGGGTATGGGGCTTTAGTGTTTGTGAGACACGATGTGACAAAACATCCACACCCACATCCCCTTTTTTTCTGGAATCTTTTGATTTTGAATATAAAATTCAATCAAAATCTTTCTTATGAAAGCTTTCAGAGATGCCATTTTTCCTACTATTTTAGGATTTCCAAAATTTTGTTAATTTTGGGTTGCACAGCCAAATTTTCCGAGATATCTTTAATATCTGTCTTAAAGGATTTTTATATTAATTCAATGCTTTTCAAATGCAAATTCAATGTCAGTTCTTTATTCCTTAAGGCTATTTCCCTCCTAGTTGCATCTATAACACATAGTAAAAGTGTTTCCTACTTTTCATACTTTTTCATCAGTTGGCGGGGGCACCTCGGAGCTTAATAATACACCTCTCCCTTTTCAAAATCCTGAATCAGCCACCGTAAGCTTTAACATTTTGTATTCATATTCGCCAGAGTAACAAATCTTCCAATGAACTCAAACCGTAAAACCGATATTCAGTGTGACAAATTTCACCAGTGTCTTTACAATGAATATGGGATCTAAGCTTATAAATCTTAACATGGTCTCATCTGTAATCAGTTTCTGATTCCAAAGCTTAAATGTGTTGCTTTCATATTTGCCTATCTGAGTAATGCTTCGTGTGATAAACTCCATCTATCAAACCGATATTCAGTGTGACAGATTTCCCCAATATCTATATGGATAACCTCTGACTCAGAAGTGAATATGGAGCTCAACATTTTGCATTCATATTTGCCTATCTGAGTAACAATTCTTGTGATAAACTCTGTCTATCAAACAAGATATTCAGTGTAACAGATTTTCCCGATTTCTATATGGATAACCTCTGACTCAGAAGCAAATATGGAATATAAGCTCGAACACGTAGCATTCATATTCGCCTATCTGTCTAACAATTCTTGCGATAAACTCCAGCTATCAAACCGATATTCAATGTGACAGATTTCCCCAATATCTATATATCAGAAGTGAATATGGGATATAAGCTCAAATGTGTTGCATTCATAAATATAGGTTCGCCTATCTGAGTAACAATTCTTGTGATAAACCCCTTCTATCAAACCGATATTCAGTGTAACAGATTTCCTCAATATCTATAGGGATAACCTCTGACTCAGAAGTGAATATAAGCTCAAACATTTTGCATTCATATTCACCTATCTGAGTAACAATTCTTGCGATAAACTCCAGCTATCAAACAGATATTCAGTGTGACAGATTTCCCCTATATCTATACGGATAACCTCTGACTCTGGGGTGAATATAGGATCCAGGCAGTAAATACCGACATCCACAGGAATCTGGCCGGGTCCTGTATCCTGACCATCTTTGTATACAGATAGATGCCGGGTCCGGAACCCAAGCCTTAAACTGTGACGGGGGAGGGGTAGGGCAGAGAGTGGGCGTAGGGGTATGGGTGGTGTGTGTGATACTCCTGGACGGGAGAAGATATTTGGATTGGGATAGGAAGAATACCAGCTAAGTGGGTTCCACCATACTGTTTGTTAATTATTGGGTCAAACTTAGGTTTATGGATTCAAGGAGAATAATTTCTATATTATATTAACTAGGCCTCAATATATTGTATGAAGATTCCAAAATGAGTTTCATTCTACATTTGATTTGATTCATGATATTTTAGGATGGCTTTAAAAACTTGTTCCAGAGAAGACATTTCCTGTCTATTTGATTGGCTCATTTTGGACTCTCATGGGCCGTATAGTATAATTGCACTGGGATGGATCTCAGTCCCTATGTCGTATGTTATGTACAGATTGAAGGAATGCTATATGTGTGGGTGCAAAGTTAGATTGGTGATAAAGGATACACATTAAGGTTGTGGTTATATTAATAAGGATAAGGATTGACCATTGAGAAACATTAATTTGTTTACATAATGATCAGATTTTATGATGCATAAGTAAGTAATTTGTATCCGTACCAAGAGATCTTCATTGGCATTGGGGATGGACCATCCCACATTTAAACAGGAATCTGATTAACAAAATGGATTACTTGAAGGGCCATTTCCACACTCATCAATTTAAGAATATGATGTTGAAAATGCCCACAAGTATTAAAGAAAAAGTGCCTATGTAAAAGTATCTTCTATTTCAGTGTACATGCATTTTTATTCTGGTGTACGTGCTGTTTTATTCTGGTGTGTGTACAGTTTTATTCAGTATACGTACTGCTTTTTCCAGTAAACATACAGTTTTTTTCTGGTATACGTACTGTTAAATTCGAGTATATATGACCTGTTTTATGCCAGGATACGTACATGCGTCCAAGTGCTCATTCGCTCGTAAATGGCCTGATGGGTAATTGGCTGACTGGCTAAGCGGTGATCTAGATGTGTTCAGGTGTACTCAATGAGTGCAGTGGGTATGATGACCTTTGCAGTCAAAGGCCTCATGATACCGACACCAAAGGGCAACATAGTGCACGTTCCTCACCTCAGCAACCTGAAACATACCTAGCAGAGCAGTCTTGGGCATATGCATTGGCCATGTGCCTTGGACAAGATATAAGAGAAGAAGTGTAAACTTTCTGAAAAGGTGGACAAATTGCCTGAGATTTGGTTGGTGGGATATGGCTTGTAGGTGACTCGAAGTGATATACAAATTGAGATTTAAAGAGATCACATTGGGTATTTCCTTGCTTTTGTCAGACAAAATCTCCGTTGTTGAAGGTTGAAAAATTAAACGTTGAACTTGATGAAAATTTCTGGACATTTCCGAATACCTGGTGGTTTTTGGGATACAGCGGGAGAAGGAGCAGTATATTGAGCAAGTTTGCCAATAATATGTAGAATGAGCCAGTTTGCCAATATATAGAATGATTGCACTTGACTCTTCAAATTTCAGATTAATAGTGAAACTGGAAGTAATGCCCCCGCGAGGCACATAAAATATTGAAATATACTAAAATAAATGGCACATTTGACTAGGGGTAAGAGCTGTTTGATTCAGTAAAGAATGTGTCATTGTTGCATTTTACATTTTTCTTACCTTAACATAATTATTAGTACACACTGCGCGGCCCTAACCCTATCCCTGCAGTATATACGCAGAGGGATCATAGACTAGATAACACTGAACCCCAAAGCACCTAGTTCTCTGTGGGATATAACCTTAGCTGTCGGTACCCACTATGCGGGATGCCCATCATACAGTATATATCAAATACCCCCACACCCCTTCCCCACAGGATCCCCACCCCTCCACAACCCTCTCTCGCCCACTCCTTACCTAAACCACACCTCCTTCCGACCCATCGGCTTCAAGCAACAACCCTTTGCCAAAACCCAGGGCCTACAACCCTGACCGCTAGTATACAAATAGTACACATAGGCCCACTGCCAGTGCCTGTGCGCCCCTCAAGTAGCTCGCCTATACTTAATAGCGGATGTTGTCATTAAACATCTCATAGAGGGATTGATCAAATGTTTATTAGCCAAAAAGGCTGAATCCCATCATAAAAAACTGAGTTTGATGTTTAATTTAAATTGAGCATTTGCTATGGCTTTGGTATCAACTGTTCAGAATGGAATGCCCAACACACAGTATTAGCCTATATCAAATACCCCCAAACCCCATCCATCCAACTGCACCTTTCGACCCAGCTGCAATCGCCAGTAACCCATTGGAAACCCTGGGGCCCACAACCTTATCCGCATGTATGCAAATCGTATTTCCCACCTTTTCGATTCCTGCTGCACACACTTTACATTTCATGCCTCATCAATTGATGATGCTGGCACTATACATTTCATATAGAGCTTGATCATAGATTCAATAGCCAAAACCTGAACCCTCAAAAAGTTTGATTCAAAGTGTGATTTAACTCAAGCAGTTGCTAAGGCTTTATACTTCACTTGTTTAATAAGCTCAATACACTGCGGTGAATACACAGTATATGTCAAATACCCTCCCACACCTTCCCCACAGGATCCCCACCCCTTCACAACCCTCTCTCGCCCACTCCTTACCTAAACCACACCTCCTTCCGACCCATCGGCTTCAAGCAACAACCCTTTGCCAAAACCCAGGGCCTACAACCCTACCCGCTAGTATACAAATAGTACACGCAGGCCCTCTCCACCCCTCACATAAGTTAGCATGCTTCATTACCTGCCCTGGCAAGGACAACTTGGCCCAGCTTTTTTCAGGACTGGCCAGTGTTTTTCTCGGCTCTACCTTCGATTTTCCACACTATTTCTCAAGAAGATGTAGATAGATGTAAACATGTTTGTGAGCTGCAGCATTTCAGTGTGAGTAGTTCAAAGAGTTGAGTTACTGTTTTTTCAAAATGGTCTATTCATCAAAAATGTGAAAAATGTCCTAAGTGTGAAAAATGTCCTAACTCACTGGGTGTGGAGGATTGGTCTATACTGATATATTTTTGTATTCTAATTTATAATGTATGCTCATTCAATTGTATTTTTATTACCAAAAATCATATCACATGTACACCCCATGAGGGTTCCAGGGAAGAAAATAGGCCCCCAGTAGCCCCTGCTGATCGTATAAAGTGACGATAGGGGGGACCCAGCACTGACCAAGTGGTTCTTTGGGTTCAATTCCCAAAGATTAGTGCTGGGTTCACTAAGGGATGAGGTACAGCAAAAATGATTTCCAGGTTTTGACCCCCTGCTGTTTGCCTGCCCTGTCACCTTCATCTCATAGATACGTTAACCAAAGACGGAACTTGTTTTCACCTTGAAAATGACCCTGGCTGTTGGTATGGCGTAAACTACTCACTAACTCACTCACTATCACATGCATGTACAGGTATTTGACACCCAAGATCAATATTCGAATGCACTGGGGGTGTGTGAAGAAAGGTAAAGTAAATATTTGATTCCTGTAGATTTGGTTCTTCAATAGTTTATCCCAATTAACACTATAAGTAAATGTTTGCCTATACACATGGCCTGAGTTGAGCCTTAACGCAGGGATGTAAGTTTTCAGATTTTTTCACGTCATCACCTCAAATACAAATTTTCAAACTGAATTCCTTTTATAGCATTTTAAGGTTATTCTAAATTTTCTCTCTGAGGTTACAGATTTTTTCATCAACCCTGACTTACATCCCTGCTTAAGCGAATTCTGATCTATTTCTCTTGAGCCCACCAGTTTGGCAGAACATATAGTCGACCTTTACAGACCCACAAATCACACGGTTTGTTCCACTTCCCTGTACCGTTTCCCCTGCAATCCCAGCAAGATATAAAAATTAGAGGGCCAGGAGGTCACAATATGAGGTGGTTTTTTTTTATTAGACCACTATGTTTTACACCCGCGTGGTGATTTATCAATTTTACCACTGCCTGACATTCTCTTTAACCTGAACCGCAGTCAACCCCTTCCCCTGCCCGCCCTCGGGCCCACCCACCAATGAAAAAAAAATCTTAAATAAAAAAAAAATCAAAAAAAAAAAAAAAGAGGGGAAAAAAGAGGAAAAGAATATGGCCAAAGTATGCACCTGTAGTGCTCATAATGGCCTGGATTTATGGTATCGCACCTGTTTCTACTTGTTATTCTAGCCGCTTTCCTTTGGTCAGAGTGGGGAAAAACTAACAACCCAACAAGCCCTAAAACCCCGCCTCTTCCCAGGGTGACGACGTCCTGTGTGAATGGGTCTAGAACCTTAAAATCGACACAGGTTTTTTTCCTTAAATATGGCGCACGATATGGGGCCTCAGTGTTTAACATGAGGTGAAAAATATATACTGAGATGCAACATGGCTATTTCTTATATCAGAAACATTTCCTTCCTTTTTAGTATTTCCTATGTTTGAGTGATTATAGATTGCACGCTTGATTTTTCATATACATATAGTTATACTATCTGCAATAAGGACGTGGGAGGGGGGGGGGGGGCTTCCATTAAGTATGTGTACCCAACAAGGGGGTTTGGGGTCTGAAATGTTTTGAAACTTTGCATACATACGTTCCTGTACAAATTAAATGCGTATTTCAGCACATGGGGGTCTGAATTTTTTTGGGGGGGAAATGCCTGTGTGTTAAATGGAAGGCGCCAAGGGTATTTCTTAAATTCCTCAAATCTTACACACATACACACACCCTCATCTAGACCCCTCTGGGTTTGTCATTGGGGGGGTGATGATACTGCTACCTTTGACCCCTGACACCTGAACTCCTCCTGGGCCTCCTCCAGACACCCCAGACAGGTGCACCTCCGGGCGGTAACCATGGTAACGACCAGGTTACCAAGTCAACGCCCTAACGTCCCCTGCTGCTGCTCAGATAGTGGAAAGGGCTGGGGTCGGCCGGCTGGAAGCCTGTATGGGAGGGAACGTTGATGTGTGAAGAAGGGCTCTGGTCAACAATTTTGAATGTTAAGCCCAATACCCACTGTCCGATTTGGGCCTAGTCGCCCGTCAGTATGCTACATTGAAATGTACATGTTTGATATGAATTCTTGCAACAATTTGTGAGGGTTGTGAGAATCGCCCGACGATTCACCCGGCGATTCATATCAAACATGTACATTTTAATACGCCATACTGACGGGCGACATGCCCAAATCGCCTAGTGGGTATGGGGCCTTAGATGGCCTTAGATGGCACCTGGATGGCTAGAAAATAGCTAGAAACCACAGTAACCCGAATATAGGGGTCGCTCTAGCATCCTAGATTTTGTTGTCAAAATTAAAGCCATTTTAGGGCCTTCCATTTAGTACGTACGCAAAATTTAGACCCCCCACCCCTTGGCTAAAATGCGCATTGGATTCATACAGGAACATATATGCAATTTTTCAAAGATTTCAGACCCCCACCCCCACCCCACCCCCCTTGGTGCGTACGTACTTAATGGAAGGCCCCTTTTTGACACAATTCAAAATTCTTTATATTTCTTCTGTAAGTACTATAGACAAATGAATGACCTCTGCGGATATAAATCCGCTAGCCAAGGTCAGGTTTTGATAGAGATTTAAAAGATGGTTTTCTATTTCCAGGGATGTAAGTTTTCGTAATCTATGTCTGGTTTTTCCTGAAAAGGGAGGAATTGTTTAACAGTATGTAACATTAAATGTTCGAGCTTCAGTACACTTGTTTCGGCTCAAATCTTTTAGATTTAGACAGCATTCATGTCTGCCACCATTAAAGAAGTGTTGGACCCTGTACATAGTGGTTCCCTGGATAAGTGATTCTTCAGCATTCAATCTCCACCCCGATATCCCATCTCCGACTACATGATTTACGCACCAAAATCCACCCAAACATCAGCCCGGAGAAGATCTCACAGGTGTGATTAGGTGTCATCAAGTTTCACACCCAGTCTGTTTTAAGTTTGTAGGTGTGAAAAGAAATTCGGACGCGTCTACCACAAATTGTACTTCCGGTTGTGAGAGAATTTTTTATTTTTTTTATTATTCTTTTATTAGAATTGGCATCCTCTCTGTGAGATCTGTCTACAGGGCAGGGCTTGAAAGAATAAGGAAAAAACTAGAAATGTAATTGAGTTTGAGTTTTTAGAAGGGGGGATGCTTTGGTTGAGCACTTTCGTGGGAATCCTTCAGGGTTGAGATAGAGGACAAAGTAACATTGGTGTTTGTTAATTAATAACACAAGGTTTCATAGATCATACATTTCACAGTTCAGCAACCACTATAAAATATTAGGAAGCATTGATGCCATGTTTCTGTCTTTCTGAAACCGTCTTTCCACTCCGTTTTTATCAAGGCACTCTCAATTCCGAGAACTCTCTAAACCCCCTTTTTTCATTTCTCTTTTCAAATGTAGTATTCCAGCATCTCTTTTACAAAATGTTCTTCCGTTCCTATAATCTATCGGTGCATAGTATGAAAAATAAACATTATGATATCACATCTGTATGTTGAGGCCAAGAACACCCCTAAATTCGATATCGAAAAAAAAAAACTCCAATGTCTCCATGTTGAATTTTTAAAACTCCCATGTCGCCACATCGAATTTAGGGGTCTAGGGCCACCAGGTGGGTTGATGAACATGAGGGACAGGTACAGCTGAGCAGGTTTTTATGTCCCAGTCAGGTTAGTTATGAGTTATGGGTGTGTTTTAGTGACCAAGGTTAATGTGGGTGAAAAGCCTTCGTTGACAGATTGCTTTTTAACATGTGATTAGTTCCTGGTCAAAATAGTCTATTTTATGGGTACAGGTACGTGTCTTTTGGGTTGGAACACTCGTGGTACTTCTTCTGAATATGAGTAGACCTGTAATATTTCATATTTTAAGCTGAACAATAAAGTATTTAAATAGCCCCTCAATCCACACGGACTATATTTTTGCCTTTTTACTGAAAATTGCACTCTTCATCTACAGTCTTTCCGACAATAGGGGGTACCCAGCACTGACCAAGTGGTTCTTTGGGTTCAATTCATGGTCATGGCTCGGTTCACTAAGGGATGAGGTACAGCAAAAATTAATTCCAGGGTTTGATCCCCTGCTGTTTGCCCGCCCTGTTACCTTCATCTCATAGATGCGATCACCAAAGACAGAATTTGTCCCAACTGGTTTTCGCCGTGAAAATGACCCTGGCTGTCGACTGGTACGTCGTAAAACACCCAACACTCACTCACCACAATTTTTCCAATTCACTTATATATCTGTTTTTGAATATTATTGTGTTCGATTTAAACTATTCAAATGCAAATCCAGTGGCAGGACTCAGCTTCTGGAAAAAGTAGGAAAAGATTTCCTACTTTTTAATCAGTCGAGAGTGGCATCTCTGAATATTTCATTTTCTAAGCTGAGCAATAATGTATTTAAATAGCCCCTCCATCCACATGGACTATATTTATGCCTCACATATATTATTCCTTGATTCCATTATCATGATCAATCAAGGTGATGCTTTATGTCATGTTAGTATAATGCTAGTTTTTTTGTGTGCCTTTCCTAAATAACGTTGTGATAATGTCAACATTATAGACCCTATATAGATCTATGTACCACCAAATGTACAGTAAGAAAGCTTGTTTATCTTTTAGAATCATACTTAAAGTTCACTGCTGAAAATTGCACTCTTCATATATGGTATTTAAATAATATCTAATATATTATGCTATTCCCAGCTGCTAGTGTAACACCTAACTATTTACACATATACGTTTCCGTCCGCTTACCCATCCAAATATCCTACCTCTTTTCTCGCCCATCCTCATCCCTCATTTGTCGAGCTATATTTCTCCAACCCCATTTCTCCACTCTCTTGTCCCTCATCCCACCCCTTGAAATACCCCCCAGCAGGCCTTACCCTTCAACGCTATCATAGCCACAAAGATAAACCCTAATAGGCGACCTTTTCAGGTACCCTATACGTTATGGGGCGTTGGGTTTGGATTGCTTTTTTAGGGGAAAAAAAAGATTTTTACGTCTAGATCCTGTGTGTAAAGGTTTGAGGGGGAGTTAAGAATAGACAATATATTGTAGCCAGTTCAAACTTTATACTACGGTATGAATCAGTCGGGCACTTCCTTCATCAATCAGGCACCCCGCGTACAATTTTTGCATATATTTCACATTTTGTGTATGTATTGTACGAAGCTTTGCTTATATGTGACGTCTTAAGATGACGATACTATTTCTGACGTCAAACGTCAACAAGTCACACCACAGCACATCGAAAACAGGGAAATTGGTAACAGAAATTTGACGGAAACACAGGAATCATAATTGCCCATTTTTTTGGATTTTCTAATTGTAAGGTTCAGGAGTAAAAGTAAAATGTCAATAGTTTTCCCGAAGCTTCAAGTCTGTAATAACATTTTAAAACTTTGAAAAGAAAATTCTTAAAACTGACTGGGAAAACTTACCATGCGCCAGGGCAAACTCAATGAATACACATGGAATTTAATAATTAGATCAGAGTGGGAACCCTGACCCGGGGGAAACCAGATGGGCATTCGCAGATTACCTGCACCCGACCTGGCAATGCTCAAACTTAGAAAACTACATGTATTTAAAAACATATGAGCATAAAGTCCCTATTCCACTACACAATGTTTGGCACAATATCTGCTGATGTTTGGCCAAGACTCCAAAGATCGGCAGTCGCTCATGGATTTTTGGTAAAATCCCAAACATCTTGAGGCGGAATATACAGCAAAAGTTCACGATCTTAGCATCCTAAAAATCGTGAGCAAAATATCATGAGAATTCCTATCAAAATTCACCAATAGGTTCGTAACTATCCGGAGCACCTACTCACAATCTTTCCTACCTGAAATGGACACACTTGTGATATTTAGCCCTAAAACCTCGTGATCTTAGGCAGTTTTGTCTGCCATGTAGTGGAATCAGGGTACCAACCACACATGGAAAACAGGGAAAATGGCAAAATAAATTCCCTGACAGGGAAAACACAGGGAATTTGGAAATTTTGCCAAAACACAGGGAATTTCATTTGGCAAGGTTCTAAAATTCCTGATTCTCAAGATATTAAGGAATCAAGTTTTTGTTGTTGGGTTGTCCACATTTTTTCTGCACGCAGAAGCTCTCAATTTTGAACAACTTGCTGGATATGACACAGGGAAAAATTGCCGCGGGACAAGGAAATCTCAGGGAAAAAACAGGGAATTTGAAAATGCCGTTTCGGTTGTACCAGGAATACTGCCTTAACAATTGGCGCCCCATACTGCACGAGCCGTGTAGGCCGTTACCAGGCGGGGAGGGTGTGGTTCTGTCTGAGAGGGGTGCCCCCTGGTGGTGTGGGGGGCAGACCCCCTGACAGATACACCCCAGGTATGTTATCTCCTGTAAAGGGGTGTCAGACCAGGAACGGCCATTAGTCATAAACTGGGGGGAGGGGGGGGGGGGTCTACAAAATAGAATTCTGCGAAATTGGCATTATTTTCCAATGGCCCGGGAGCACATGGGCCTGCAAAATTTGTTGAATCTTCCTAAATTTTGCAAAATCTTCACTGGCTCGGCTATAATTTTACTGGCCTTTAAGCCAGGGCCAGTGCCATTTTTGCAGACTGAATCATCATTAATGATAAGCCTGATACAATATTTGGGGGAATATGCAGGCTGTTAATGTATATGATATAAATTATGTCTTTTTTTGTGTGCGCTGTATATGTGTGACCGATTTTTAGGAAATGATCTGGGGTATAGTCAGTTGATATAATTATACCTCTCAATCTTTGGTTACAAGTTGTAACTGACAATTATACTAGCATAATATGTAGCCTATAGTCACAGCTTCATGTTTCAGCTTTATATGAATTCCTACTTTTTGTGATTTCAGTTTGCTTTCAATTACATGTATAGAAGATGTCCATTTTTCAGAATTTCTCTATTTATGCTAACTTAGCTATACAGCATAGTTTTCCTTAATTCTCTATTCCTAAATCTCATTATGTGCCAAATTGCTTCTAAAATAATAGTTGAAACGTTATGTAGAGGAGAATTTCACAGTTCCAATATTTTTCAATTTTGCATCACTCCTATTATAGGGTTTTCCAATATAAGTGCACTAAATATCTGATTGAAGAGAGTATAATTATGAACCTATCTTCCCCAAGGCCTTTCTCATAACTTTGGACAGTTTTGCTCGAAACTCACTCATCTACCAGGTATCTAGGTCAGATAAGTAGGTCACATAAATAGGTCACATTTAGTGGGAAAACCTCCGTTGGACACTGGAATGCCCCCAGGGCACCCCCCTGGGGTGGAAGGGGGGGAGGGGGGCAATTGTCACTTTTTGATATGTTGAAGCAGGTTAGATTGCTTTGTCCATTAAACATTTTTTGGCTTAGAGTGTTTTTGTATTGCTCACAGATGTTCTTACACTTGTTGTGGGGTGGGGGGAGATACATTCTCCAATCGTGCACGTTCTCTCCATTCGCTGTCTGTGGTATGATCCCACCGTGGCAGGCTTCTTTGAGACAAATGTGGAAAAAAGCTAATGATTAATGACGTTTTTACATAACAAAAGGACAACCTTTAACAACTCATAGCTGAATCATGACATTATATATAACAATTGGCAAGATCCGATGAAAAACGTAGACTTTAGTTCTTAATTGAAATCGATTTTTAATACATATTTTTCACTTTTGGGCTTTCCCGACAAAAGAATCCCCCCCCCCCCCCCCAAAAAAAAAAAAATAAATAAATAAATAAATAAAAATAAAATAAAATAAAATAAAATAGATAAATAAATAAATAAATAAAAGAAAAAAAAGGGAAAACAGGAAATTAAAAAAGAAAAAGTCTGATGAGGGCGTGATGGGTTGTACTGGATATGATCCAACATTCTCATCTTTGACTTATCACTCAGCAAATCTGACAGGGGCTGTCTCCTGTGACGAAACGGGGAGCTGATTTTAATATCTTCAGTTGAAAATATTTTTCATATCTGACAGTTGATGGAGAGCAGCATCAGAGATGTCATTTCTTTTTAGGATTTCCTACTTTCTAGTGGTTTTGGAAATTGACAAATCTTTACCAACATCCCTATATTCTCTGTTTTATAGTTTTTTCATTTTAGTGTTAATTTATATAAACGTAAATCTAATGTCAGAACGGGACCAGAACCCTTTTCTTAGTATTTCTCCTCCATGTTGCAACTAGGAAAAAATAGGAGAAGTGTTTTATTTTTTGTTTTTAATTTTGTTTATGTTTTGTTTTGTAAATTTATTGAACCACATTCACAAAGTGCGGTCTTCCATTTGCTACAATTATGTCATAAATATACAAAATCATCTACATACGTCTCATAAGAGAAAGGACATAAATCTGTAATTCAGATTTCAGATTTACATTTTCAACACCATCAGCAGATTTCTTGAACCCCACTCAGATTTGTTCAGGGCTGGTCGTTACTTGAGGTAGCCTCCTCCTTCATGATTCAGACACAGGACTCAGGATTCAGGACCTTGCCTTCACCATGTGTACTTATGCAGTGGCGGATCCAAGGGAGGGCAGAAGGGGCAATTGCCCCCCTAGACCCAATTAAGACAATTTTGGCATCTTGAAATTGGAAGATCTCTGTAAATCCTGTTTTTTAAATTTTCATTTTTAATAAGGGGGCCCAAGAGGACTGGCTCTGGACCCGCCACTGTTATGACAGGGCAACATGGGCAATAGTGAGAACGACATTGGCTTTTGAAATAATATTATAGTGACATGCAACATCAGCCTTCCTCATATTCGACATGGGACAGCTAAAGAAATTTTGCCAATGCATGCATGCATGCATGGGGACATACGAAACGAGCAATCCCTTAATTGTGACAGAAATCGAATAAAAACACCTTGATAAGGCTTTCTCTTTTTCTCACAATTCGAATTAATCGTATTTTAAGATACACCTCAGAAAACACCAATATCAATATGGGGATATATATGACTGTTACATGTCGTTATGACTTAGATAAAGCACAGATAAGTCAGTTGTAGTAGATGCGTTTTTTGTGGAGGTGGTATATTAGTCATCCCCCCCCCCCTCCCCTGTGAGCAGTGTAACCTACCCTCAGATCAGATCTAGACCCTCTACCACCCCCTCCCACCCCCGACCTTCAGCCGACACGACCTTGTGATCAGATTTACCCAGGGGTCGAAACCACTAAAATCTACACAACGACAGGGCAAATTTCTGCCAAACACGCAACAGCAGGGTCCCCACCAGGGGCGTAGCCAGCCTTAAAGCCAAAGGGGGTTCCAGGTAAACCTAAGGGGGTTCCGACTTGCAATTTTGGCAAGATTTCTTACATTCCCCCCCCCGCCCCCCCCCCCCCCCGGCTACGCCACTGCCCACAGCACAGGGAAAGCAGGGAAAATAGCAAAGGAAATTCCCTGACAGGAAACACACAGGGAATTTGCAAATTTTACCAAAACACAGGGAATTTCATTTGGCCAGGTTCTGAATTCCTGATTCTCTATATATTAAGGATTTGACTTCTTGTTGGGTTGTTCAAAATTGTTTTTTGTGTGCTAAGCCTTTTAAATCTGAACAACCTGCTGCAATATGACACAGGGAAAAATTGCCGTTTGACAGGGAAATCACAAGGAATTTGAAATGAAATTTGAGTGGGGAGCCTGATCAGGCGCGGATTTAGGGGGGGGGGGAGGGGGTGCCAGGCGTGCGTTTTTTCTTTTTTTTTTTCTTTTTTCTTTTTTTGCCAAATCAAAAAAAAATTGATGTAAAATTCCTGCAACCAGGGGGTGGGGGTGAAAATTTTGCTATAGCACGCCCCCACCCCCCTTATATTTTTTCGCCCTGCTGATTATTAATCTGAAAGCTTACATCAGGACCCCTGGATCAGGACACTCACATCCATGGCCCCTTGTTTCTCACATCCAATCATACAGCCCCTCCATAAACCTTTATTTATCGTGTGAAGGACCAGCCTGGAATGCGCTGAGAAAAGGGACAAGTTACCAGATGTCAGAGAGTCAGACTCCTCTGAGACAGAGAGCAATGATGTATGACAATTCCAAAAAGTCACATGGGCATGGAACCGAGTCACACTTTTTCTGCCTTGATTTTAATGTCTGGGCACTAGAGATATGTGCCTTTGTTTCTTCTAACATATCATTTTACCCAATTAATTGGTAAGATATAAACGTAATGGTCTTTAACTTTGCTCATGTTTTATGTTACTAGCACTTTACTGTAGATGTATGGAGTTGTTTTGTTGGTAGAAGTCCCATATATATAGTAACACTAGACACATGCAAATGGCTATTTTAATATGTCTTTTGACTACAAAATACGAAGAACAAATTCTTAGTAATAGTCGCAAACAAATGTTTGCCGTTACTCACACCATACTTATAAGTGAATGTCCACATAGCAAGTACCTCAAACCCAAGGTTAATTTCTTTGAAAAATATTGATCTCATCAAGCAGTACTTCCTTTCGAAAGTCTGTCAGACACATGTTTTTACGGAAGATTAGATTAATTATCAGTGCCTATATCACTTTACAAAGCCTCTCCTTGTATGAATAAAAATATAAAAAGATTAAGGATAAAAAAATAATAAAAATCTTTTTCCGAGTGTACCGTCATTAAACTGACCGCTGGTGACAGACATAGTAGGTGAGTCACACCAAGCACTAGCAAAAACTTGTTTGTTTCCTTGATCTGGGTGACTTGGCTACACTGTAGCTATTGTTTAGGCTTACATGTGAATCTAATGGATGTGTTATATCAAGAAAAAAAGAAAACAACTTTTCTAATATAAAGAAAATACGAATTGCCAGAATGACTGCCATAAGTGATGAGAATATATTGCTCAGTAATGAGATATACATTTTCATCAACCAATTTAACCCTTTGGATGTCAAAATTAATATGTCCTGTTGATAATTTTCCAATTATTGTTAAAGGTAAGTAGATTTGATCGAATACGAAAGTCTACAGGTGATAATGTTTGTGATTTAATTAAAAGAAGTATGGTATTGAAATATCTTTGATACTATAAAGTTCTCGAAAAATAAAATCAGATTTTATCAAATGACGAGCTAAAGAGTTAAATGGGAGTAAATCTGTTGACTGCCAATATGCGTCCACTCTTGACCTTTGAGAGAACAAGCAGTTTTTTTCTGCCGTGTTTTGGAGCTGGTGCCAAATAGCCATATATGTGTAATGGTCAAACTAACCCAAGGTTATGAGACAGCATGGATTGATACGTCTCATTTGGGAAGTCTATTTACTTAGATATAGCATGTGAAAATATGTACATAAAATTAAAAGAGAATAGTATTTTTGGAAGAAAGATAAAAGAAATCTATTCTATTTGATAGAAATTTCTTATTGTGATAGCACTAGGTAGTGATTCATATCAAAATAGATATTATGAAAATCCTGTTAGCAGGTGCATATAAAAGCAACACGTGTAATCATGTATTTAGTAAAGAAATGAATATGAATGTAGGCCCTATATAAAAACATAATCGTAATGAAAAAATGTTTATGCATTTTATATTATATATACATTATACACATAATATCCATATAGTTTCTTACATTGTTTCCTACATATATATTTACTAGCGAAGAATTCTTCGAGTCTTTCTTGTGAAATCCACAAGAGTAGAATCTCCTGACCCTTCCTTTTTGTGGTTAACATATAAAGTTCTCCCCCTACAAACAATGGGACAAATCCTTCACCAGCCAATTGTTGTAACCCACACCCAGTTAGTTTTAAAAACAAATCAAAAGTCATAAGAAATATCCGAAATAAGGTTTTATTCACTTCACTTAGCATCGTCTTGTCCTTAGCGTGGTTTAGACTTACAGCTAGGAAGAAAAAGGCAGAGAAAATGGTGAAAAAGAAGAATCTGTAGCGGCTGAATAAACACGTTAGCACTGGTAGCAATGTTAGGGTGAACGTGTGACCTTTGACCTGAGAGGGATCAATGTCAAGGTCAGTATTGAGGTGTGCCACCTTTGGCTTGATCCTGGTAGTGAACGGATCTGATGTCTTAAATTTGGGATCTGATGTCTTAAAGTTGGGATCTGATGCCTTAAAGATGGGATCTGATGCCTTAAAGATGGGATCTGATGCCTTAAAGTTGGGATCTGATGCCTTAAAGTGGGATCTGATGTCTTGAAGTTGGGATTAAAGTTGGGATCTGATGTCTTAAAATTGGGATCTGATGCCTTGAGGTTGGGGTATGATGCCTTAAGGTTGGGAGCGGATGCCTTAAGGTTGGGATCGGATGCCTTAAAGTTGTGAATAAAGTTGGGATCTGATGCTTTAAAAATGGGATCTGATGTCTTAAAGTTGGGATCTGATGCTTAAAGTTGGGATCTGGAGTCTTGAAGTTGGGATCTGAGGTCTTAAAGTTGGGACCTGATGTCTTAAAGTTGGGATCTGGAGTCTTGAAGTTGGGATCTGATGCCTTAACCCTTTCACTGCCAGATATATCACAATATAATTGATATTTACTGAAATATTGCCCAAAATACAAAAATTAGTCCATAAATTCCCTAAAACTCAAATTTAGTTCAGATTCTTCAGATGGAAAGCTTTTTTCAATAATTTGGATATAAACGTTCCAAATGTTGGCACTGTGCCAATAAGGCAAATTTCTTGCTCCGAGTAATTGTTCATACTATTGAATTTGTAGGTTACCATGGTAACCAATAACTCATAAATTAACTATGACACTTTTTTAAAAAATAACATGAAAACATCATCTTTTTTGTGCAAAAGACAGTTTGTGATTATCATAAATGAAAGAAAAGTTAGAGCAAATTGAAAATCATGTCATTTACATAAATTTACCCATTTTTCATGATTTTTTGATAGTATGGCAAATTCAAATGTAAATCCATGGTTTATGGTTTCTCGAATTGCAATTCTAACATTTTTGGGTGACTTGATAGTCCGATGTTCAAATATCTGTATCTCTGGTTCTAATTGGAATATCTGAAAAATTCTTTCAGTTTCCAAAAGCATAATTTGCATTCTTTCCATGGTCTTCCTATGGCATTTTACTATAGGGCCCCATTTGAGGCCTCTGGCAGTGTAAGGGTTAAGGTTGGGATCAGATCTGATGTCTTAAAGTTGGGATCACATTGACAGACTCAATTTGATCCAGTATATTGAGAATGACAATTGCAAAGATTACTGGAGCTCACTTTTAGATTACATTGGCTCAACAGATATGGTTGTTTAAAGCGACAAGAAGGGGAAATTTTCCACGATTAGTTCAACTAGTGCAGAAAAACGTTAAGATCTATCCCTGCCATGCACGGCCAAATAGCGGTAAAAAAGGACCAGCAAGGTATAACAGGTGGGACAATGTGACCTGCAGCACTGTGACCTGTGAAGTTTCCAATGAAGCAGCCCCATGGGGGTTCCGGGGAAGAATAGGCCCTCAGTAGCCCCTGCTGATCGTATAAGGTGATGATAGGGGGGACCCTGCACTGACCACGTGGTTCTTTGGGTTTTTTTTTTTTTTAAGTTCGTTTATTTCACCTGGTAGAAAGATTAGCTACTTAAAGCTAGTTTACATCAAACACCAGCGTTACAAGTTATTGATATGTTCATCAGTTTGTACATTACATAGAAAAGAATATAACAAGACATAGAAATATATACATAACAATCAAACAATAATTAGGGCTATGGATTTAAGATATTGCTCAATGAGACATCAATATATTTTATCCAGGCTTTATAGAATTTAAGATTTATAACACAGTTGGGTATATCACAGATGAGATAATCCTTGATGTTATGGAGAAATGGTATCTGATAACCATTTATGTTGTCTCGATTTAAATGTACAATATGAGTCAGTATTTCTCATATTTACATCTAAAGCATTCCATTCCAGTGCACCTTTGTAGAATACATTTTTCTTGAAGTGTTCACTATTTGGTTTTTCCGTTAGAAATAAAGGAGCATCATGCGTCCTTGTTTGTACATCTCTCCTATTCAATAATGGTTGATTAGACAATTGTTTGTACATATACAGTCTCAGAAATAATTTTCGTCTATTTTGCAGATTAGCAATGTTACAATCTTTATGCAGTTGGATAACAGGCAATGCTATAGGGGAACGAATACAAATCCGCAAAGCACGATTCTGTAATTTCTGCAGACTATTTACAAGAGTAGTATTTGCACCATCATAAATAATGCTACCATATTCTATAATTGGTAAGATCATTGTTTTGTAAATTGTTGTAGCCGTGAATTTATTTATATAGCATCTGACCTTCGACAATAAATACAACTTGAATGAGGCATTCCTTAGACAGTTTTCAATGTGTTGTTTATATTTCAAGTTCATATCAAGTATAATTCCAAGATATTTATATGATGGTACCCGTTCTAGCTTGCTATTTTCTATATATAAAACGTGATCTTTGATTTTTTTAGTTTGTGATCTTAAACCGAAAGTGACATATTTAGTTTTCTTTATATTAATAGTCAATTTGTTTTTCTTACACCAGATAGTAAAATTATTCAAGTCATTTTGAAGTAAGGTTGTGGATACATCTAGATCTCCGGTTGTATATATCACAGTATCATCAGCATACAAAAGGCAATCTGAGTTTATGAGGTTCACAGCTATGTCATTCACATAAATTAAAAACAACAAAGGTCCTAGGATGCTTCCTTGGGGAACGCCACAGGTGATATTCATATTAGCTGATTTTGTATTGTTAACTGAAGTATGCTGTTTTCTATTAGTCAGATAGTTTGTTAGCCATTTTAAAAGAGTCCCTTTAATACCAAACATTTTTAATTTTTCTAGCAAAATAAAGTGATTCACAGTGTCAAAAGCCTTGGACATGTCAATGAAAGCAGCAATTGTAATATTTCTATTGTTTATACCATCAAAGATATTATTGGTGAAATTCGATATAGTATTTATAGTTGAGTGTCCTTTTCTAAAGCCTCCTTGTCTGTTATCCAACAATTCATTATTTTCAAGAAACAAAGACAGGTTGTTATGTACAATTTTCTCAATAATCTTAGACGGTAGTGGTAGTAAAGACACTGGACGTAGATTATTCACATCATTCTTGTTTCCTTCTTTTTGTAAAGGAATAATGTTAGCAATTTTCCATTCATGTGGGAAGATGCCTAGTTGCAGACTTTGGTTCACAATATGCAATAGTACATCAATCTTTGCTATAAAAGCATCTTTTAGTATTGAACTTGACAAACCTTGAACAGATGATGCTTTGTAAGGTTCAATATTTTTGCAGATGACAAGAAGCTCCTCCCTAGTGGCTACAATATTTGATAAAGTGTTAACAGATATTTTACCCTCATAGTTCCAGTCATCATTTAAATTTCGAGCTAGGTTAGGTCCAATATTTGTGAAAAAGTTATTCCCGGTTGATGTTCAGTTCACTAAGGGATGATGTACAGCAAAAATGATTTCCTGGTTTTGATCCCCTGCTGTTTGCCCGCCCTGTCACCTCAATCTCATAGATTCGAACACCCAAGACAGAATTCGTCCCAACTTGTTTTCGCCGTGAAAATGACCTTGGCCATCGGTACGGCATAAAACACGGTACACCCAACACTCACTCACTCACTCCAATGAAGCATATCACTAATGAACCGACCACATTACAATTTATAAATCACAAGGAAGTCAAAAGCTCCATAGTTGAGAGCCCCAAGCGATGACCATCTTTTTGCATGGCCTGTGAGCACTGGTTGGTTTCGATTTCAACCTAACCAACAGAACATGTCACCATTCTTGAAAGAAGTGAGAAACAAAATAAGGCTGAGAGGTATGGCACTGTATCCGTGAACATGACGTAAGGTCACACAGCTTACTGTATCAACATCTTAGAGCATCCTTGTTTTCTTCTATTTATGTAGGACAAGTTTCCCTGATCTCAAAATCCTGTTTTCTGAAAGCATGGCCTAGAACTATAGTCTAGATAGCAGAGGGAGGACGCTCCAGTCTCAGCATTATGTGGCTCGAGTTAAATAGCCAAAACAATGTTGATGTTGTTGCCTTTTATATTTGAATATCATTTCCAGTTTCTTGAAATAAATGGAATTTTACTCTTTTTATCCTTTTCTGTTCTCCTGACGAAAATAAGGATTTCGGCATCAGGTTAGAACATCCCATTTTTCTGACAGTAATTTATATATGTTCATAAATTCCAATCTTACAATCTGCAATGAGCAAAGCATTTGATAATTTAGAAGGGTTTTTGGAGAAGTTATGTCATCTTGTAGAGTGTAGAAAACATTATTTCCAGGGCGAATACTCCTGCTCTTTACCAACATGTTGGAAACTATTGATATCGAAATGGAAGGCCCTTCTCCACTGTTTCAAACGACTCAAAGGCCACTTAATTAGGGCAATGGACGCGGAGGCAACAATTACAAAGATTACATTTTCCGTAATATTGAACCAACTTAAAGGTCTGTATTACCGGCACCTCATCAGTGTTTATGTAACAATAACCAATTAGGCCTCAACTTTAAAGGTGCAGCTAACAACAGGGTTCTACACAACTTTGAATGCAATGGCACTTGCATAAAAAAAATTTGCCTTGGCAAATGCCACTTGCATAATGCCAATTGCCACTTGCATAAAAAAAATTTGCCTTGGCAAATGCCTTGGCAATAACAGCCAACCCCTTGGAGACCTTTGACTAAGCACCGATCAGCTTGGATCCCCCCATCCAGGCACTTAAGCGGTAGCATCGATAAGCACAGACACCTCGCCTCATATCCTCTGGCACTTGCATAAAACAAGTGTTATGAAAAATTGCCCAAAGAACAACCCAACTCAGGGTGTGGCTTGCATTGTAGTGCAGCTTTAATTAGGGGCTTTATGGTAATCTTTTTTCTGATTTTTCATATGACTTCTTCACCCTACATGTTACCCTGCCTAAAACACCAACCCCTACCCACCCACACCTGCAGATCTTAGGTCTGTGGCCCTGTTCACATGTGGGGCTCTAGATGGGGGATCCCATCGCTGCATATCCATTTTAGGAAATGCCCTTGTCGTTTGTCCCTGTCGCTAAAGCACCATACCTACTAGGTGATTTTCCCAGCAACCGGCGATGGGCGACTGACAGAATTGCTGGTAAAATCATCACTGATTCAGATCACAAGTCAGTATGTATTATTGAAATATACAATGAGTTTGATGAGTCAGTGTTAAAATCGGCCGACTCTCCTAGTAGAGTCAGCCGATTTTAGAGCCGATCTGTTGGCTGACTCTGTAAGAATGTCCTAGTGGGTATGGCGCTTTATTCATTGCACTGTTGAGTGTCAAATTCAAGAAATGGCTGTGTCACATAGTCTAAGAAATCTCTTCGTTACATGTTGTAACTTCTTGTCCCTTAAATTTTAATATGTCCTTTTTAAAAGTTAGAAAAGATATGTTAATGTCAAATTTAAATGATTGATGTGTCACACTGTCAAATTTAAAGGTCTAGACCCATACGTGTTGGGCGGGTATAAGGGTGTCAGAGGTGTGTTTATACAGCTGGTCCCGACCCCACACCCACACCTATACACCTACACCCTTACCGCCGACAGAACGTCGTGTACACGCCCAACCTGCAGACAACCCTTGGCACCAGGGCCCCAGACTGTCGACCTGCAGACAAGCTTTGGCCCCATACTCACTAAAGGGCCATACCCACTAGGTGATTTTGACTAAGTCGGCAGACTGATTGTTGCTGAAATCGGCCGATTTTAGCACCGATTCAGATCAAACATGTACATTTCAATGTACTGTACTAACAGGTGATCAAAAGAATCAGCCGATTCTCCCAATCGCCAGTCGCCTGTAAAATCGCCTAGTGGGTATGGGGCTTAAGTGACTTTGACCACTTATCGATGATAAAATCATCCAATTCTACCAGAACAATTGGCCAAATTTAGGACCAATAATCAGAATTCAATTCAAATCAAACATGTTCGTTTCAATATTGCATAGATTCTACTGATTGTCAATTTGAATTGCGGTAAAAGTCTGACAGTCGATGCTTTTGGTAGCAGTTGGCCAATATGTTCACCAATTCAGCCTAATGGGTATGCCACTTGAGACAATTTTCCTGTCAATTTTAGAAATAGACAAGGTAAATAAATGTTAAATTATTAGACATATTATTATGTATATGTAGAAAGGTAAAACAGTTCTCCTTCAAATGGTATGTAGCAAGTATGGTTTTGATCAGTATTTTCTTGGGGGAAATCAGATGAATACCAAGTCGTATGAAAATCGCCCTGTCGAATAGAGGCTTTAGACTGCTGACTTGCAAAGAGGCAACGAGGCATTTAGACTTCAAGTCACTTGGTTTCTCACTTTGACTCTTTTTTTATATTCAAAGAAATACTCACTATTCATATCAACAGGGATTTCTGTTCCCCCAGTATCTGGATTTTCTAATTCTTAAGATTCAGGCGATTGCACTTTTTCGAGAGTAACATTTCATTTTATCCATACATTTGTAATAATATTCTAAGACTGTAACACTTGAAACCATCGAAACCCTGGCAAGGAAAATTTACTGTGGGTCAGGAAAACCCAGAGATTTTGGTCATAAAATTTTCGCTAGGACCCTGTCGTAAGTTTCAGTTCCCATACCACACTCCCTTCTAGTATCAGAGATACCCCATGCTGCCGCTTGCATTCCCTCTTTTTTCCTTGTGACGCCCATAGTTCAGATCCAAACAATCTCCAAGCTGAAGTTGGCTGTGGTGCCTTCTATAGCCCTAATTGGAGATTGTAGTGGGAGAGTGTAAGGGTCTGGCACTTGTAGAAGCATTTAGCGGCCTTGTGGAGATCTACTGGGGTGTTAAATGCCAGGGGTGGTGCAGAGAAACTCCAGGGTTGGGGGTCTGGTGTTTGCTTGAGCTTATTTCTATTTTTCTATCTTTATTTTATTTGTCTTGTTGATAGACTGGAAAGGTTTTCCGTGTGGGTGTGTGGTAAAAGAACACGAACAACCCCTTCTGTCCCGTGCACTATACCTGTAATACCTAAGCCCCATACCCCATAAGTGATTTTACCACCGACGGGCGACTGGGAGAATTGGCTGATTCTTATGATTGCCTGTCAGGACCGCATATTGAAATGTGCATGTTTGATCTGAGTTGCTGGTAAAATTGGCCGATTCTAAGGACAGAATCAGCCAATTTTAGCGGCAATCTGTCCGCCAACTCGGGGATAATCGCCTAGTGGGTATGGCCCGTTAGGGTTGCACATGACCATTTCAAATAGAGCTCTAGCTAGCAGGGATGGCAGTTTTGAGAAAGAAAAAGCTAAGATGGGGGGAGGGGGGTTGAGTTTATTCTAGTGGATACAAGTCTTGGGAAAACTATATCGCCTTATTGTCTTATTATAGTATATGATAAAAATCAAATTGTTTTTGACGAAATTTCCAGGAAAATTGGGGGAAATTGAGCATTTGATATTGGCAGTTTGTGGGTTCTATAGTATAGATTTAAGGCCTATTGGAAAGCACTGCATAACCCAATGAAATTAAATAGTGTTTTAGGATTAAGGGAAACACTTGTGAAAAAGGTCTTGTCCTTTGACTATAACTTTGGGTATTTAGGGCAGGAGAAAAACGCCAAGCTGGTGAGATCTAAGATGTGGTTTTTGTTTACCCTTTAGACAGACACAGGGCAGGGTAGGTTTATACACTGCGGTTTGTCTTTCTCCAAAACCTGTATTCCACTAGGTGATTTTCACTATCTAAAATTTGGATATTTCTAAATTTCCATTAGGAATATTACAGGAACCCATACAAATTAGACACTATCAGAAAGAGAATTGAAAAATCTTTCTAATGATATATAACATCTGTATGATAAGCGGCTATTCTCACTCGCGATTTCGGAAATCACGAGTAAAGTTGTATAGTCGAATACAGCCGTAAGACCGACACGGGGCAGGTTAGGTTTATACACTGCAGTGTGTCTTTCTCTAAGAATGCCAGATTTACTACCCTTTTTGTCCCCTTTATTTACAAGATCCTTAAAGGGCACGTGTCTGCTGGTGCTCAGCGATGTCTATACTGTAAGGCTATATACTCTAGGCACCAACGAAATCAAAGATGGCTGTTTTTCTTGGTCCACTATATCTGTATGAAATTGATATAATTATTTTCATGCAGTAGGCCATGTGTTTAGAGCAATATTCACAATGGATTGGGTGTTTTGGTTCATGTCACTTTTTTACAGATTGATATATTTCTGGCCATGTATAATATGATTGATCTTACCCTGCCTTAGAATAATGTAATGAGGAAATGTCCTGGATACAGCAGAGACGTTAGTAGACTTTTAGGCTATGGTAATGCTTTCAGATCATTATGACTATTCCACTGTTGTCAAAACTTTGCAGTAAGTATGCTTAACTCTGACCTATATTAGGAAGTAACAATGTGCCCGCAACAAAAATTGCAAGTGAAGTGGAATGAGATAGGAAATAATTAAGGAGTTGTAGATGGGGGAATCGCCCTGTCGATTTTAAGAAATGACCATGTCCCATGTCACTATAAAGTCAAAAAAAAGGCTGTGTTGCCCTGTTGATTTCAGGGGTGCACACTCGTAATTAAATCATATAATGATTTAAAATGGGGCCATTTCATCTCTCTTTGAAATATTCAGCTACATTTTAGACAGAGGAGATTAGGTTGGAGTAGAAAAAGCATCATGTTGCCTTAATTGGTAAAGCCCCATTCCCATCAGGGTACCAACCACACAGGGAAAACAGGGAAAATGGCAAAAAATAAAGAATGCCAAAACACAGGGAAAACACAAGGAATTTCATTTGGCACAATTCTGAAATTCCTGATTCTCAAGATATTAGGGATTCAACTTTTTGCAGTCTGGTAAAAGAACCCTAAAGTGTTGGCCGGACGTTAAACTATCCCCACAAACAAACACATTTTTGTTGTTTGGTTGTCCAAATTTTTTTGCACGCACAGGCTTTTAATCTTGATATTACACAGGGAAAAATTGCTGTGGGACAGGGAAATCTCAGGGAAAACACAGGGAATTTGAAAATGGAATTTCAGTTGGTACCCTGTCCCATCGAGTGTCCCACCAAGGGCCCCTTCACCATTCTCATGGCCCCTTTCCCCTGGTTCCCCCGGTGATGATCGAGACCTGTCGTGTTGTCCGTCCCCAGAGGGCCCTACAAGGTGTGTAGTAAACAAACATGGCGGCCCTGAGGGCGGGCACGCCGGCCTGAGGTCAGGGGTCAGGTCAAAGGTCACTCGGGGTCAGTCACTCTGCCCCCTGGTGGGAGAGCCCAGAATCAACATGGGGCGGGAAAGGAAACAAAGCTTGAAGGCGTCATCACTGATGGGGGTCTTGACCATTAGAATCGACAGCACGATAGGCAGGGTATACCAATAGCACATGGAGAACAGGGAAAATGGCAAACAAAAATAGCTGACAGGGAAATACAAGAAATTTGCAAATGTTGCCAAAACACTGGAAATTTCATTGGGTCAGGTTATGAAATGTCTGATTCTCAAAATATTAGGGATTTGACTTTTTGTTGTTGGTTTTCTCTTTTTTTCTGCACGCAGGTTCTTTTGAATTTGAACAACTTGCTGGATATGACTTAGGGAAAAATTGCTGCAAGACAAAACAGGGAAACAGGGAATTTGAAAATGGAATTTGTGTTGGTACCCTGGACAGGGCCATTTCTTGAACTCTACAAGCGATATGGCCGTTTTAAAGGGACAATGACACGCTGAGGCAGTTTCTTAAATTCGACAATGTGACAGGTATATTTCTTAAATTTGGCGGGAAACATGAGGATTTTTAGGGACAACGACAGATGAGAGGGCTGTTTCTTGAATTCGACAAGAAAAAGAGAAGCCCCAAACAAATCCTAAAGGCAGCATCACTCTAGATCTCTGTGGAGGATAAAGTACACGCACTCCCTAGGGGGTCCAGTAATGCTTTATTCTGAGATGTGGAGCTTTCGTAATGAATTAGTATAAATTGCTATATTGGCGATCTGGAAGGGGTTAGGGGTGTGTCCTGATGCCACTTTTATTGATGTCACCTGTCTTTGTCATTTAAGCCTATTTATCCAAATGCCGCGCTGTTAATTTTAAGAGATGCCGCCCGTATTGTCGAATTTAGGGTCTATATTCCCCCATACTATTCGTCCAAACTAACCACAACTTCTGAGAGGAAAGAATTGTTGGCAATCTGTTGTTTTTTGATGAGAAGGTATAGGCTGCCTAGGCCTATGCCTTAAGATTATAAGGTGTTCAATCAATACATAGTGACCATAATGATGTGACCACTGCGCAAGGGAAACATGGACATGGCATGACTGAAAAAAGAATGATGTATGTACCATACTGTAAGGACTCTTTTGTAGTGAGCTGGCTTTGTTTTACATGGACTGAAAAAAGAAAGAAACGTTTCTAGAAAAGCTTGTCAATAATTGAAAAATGAATGTTAGATGAGGCATAAGCCTACATAGGTGGCACTGGTGTTCTTGTATTCAAATCAAGGATTTTCATGAGATAATCTCATGGCTGTTGGTATAACCAACTCAACATGTTTCCTGGCTACACAGAAATAAATACCGACATTCTGACACGTGGTAATGTCTTCAGCGGACCCCCACCCTCTGCTATGTCCTCCCATCTTCCCCTAAAATTTGTTCCCTATCCCTAACGCCATGCCTCTCCCAGCATGCACTCGGCTAGTTCTGGCTTCACTCAGCAGGTGGAAGGTCGAAATCCCAAAGCGAGGCTGTCTGTTGGGCGTAAGGAATGCTGGGAGTTCAACCCTCTGCTGGTGTCCGCAGGGTTATAGAGGAATACCTATAAACAGGCCAGGTACCAGCCAAGTTACCTTTAAGCATATGTATTCTACATGCCGATTTTAGAAATCGGTAGTGGGAATTAGAGTTTAATATAGAACAGTTATATAACACTATAGAGGTTTTAGAGTGCGCTTTCAAGTTTCGAATGGTTTATAGGATGCATGGGTTCATGCAATTTTTCCGGATAAGATAGAACAATTATCAAATTGGCAGCATCAAAATCGCAATGTAGAATACAGGCTTTACTCTCCAATCGCAATTTTGGGCATTTTCAATATTGTGGAGGAGTCGGAAGCTCACATGTGTCTGGAGAGTGAAGAGGGCGTGGCTACCTGGGATTGAGGGTATATTTACAAGAACTTAGGGGGTATTTGTGGGTTAGTGCCTTGGGCCCCTAGCGTATCTGGAGATAAAGACTCGTGATTCGATTAGGCCTAAACACCAAAGTAGCACACCCTTAGGTCATTGACATGGTATACGGTCAATGGTTAACCCTTGAAACACGTCCATAGGGGCTGTCCATAAATGTCACACTTTTTCAGGGTATTTTTAGGACCCACCCACCCCCTGTCAAACTAAATTCTTTAATCTAAACATGAATATTTTTTTTTTTTTTTTTTTTATTTATTGAACCACATTCACTACGAGGTGATCTTCCATGTAGGTAACTGTGTATATATACAACACTAGTATACAATTACAAAGTTGAAAATTTCAATAGGTGATAGGTGATGCTAAGTTAAGCATCTTATGAGTAATACATTCCTATTCAATATGAAGTTTTTATATATAAACCAATCTATAAGTATATATAAATATAGATTGTAGACATGAGCACAGATGCTAAGTTAAGCATCTAATTGGATCGTAATTCAAACATTTGAGATTAAAATTTGTGAGATTTGAAATATGACGCTAAGTTAAGCGTCCGACTGGTAATATAAATAAATAATATTGTTGGTCTCAGTTCTTGTCAATTCACAGAATACAAATAAAGATAGCACAACAATATTAAAAGAGCAGATTATTTGTGTTTCTCAGCATGTGACATAAACAGTCAGTTTTCTTCTAGCCAAATTCGTGTTGTCCTTTTAAATGCAATGATATCAGTGATGTTTTTGATATCATTGGGTAATGATTCCCATAACATTGCTCCTGTATAATAGGGACCATTTTGGTAAGGACGTTTCTTTGGGATGTGTGATTTGAAACTGCAATGTTTGGATTGCCTAGTATTTGGACCAGACCTTTCAACTGTCCAGTCACTGTTATTCTTGTTCTTATAGAATAAAGTAAGTAGATGGAGATTTCTACGTTCATCTAATGGTCTTAATTTAGCCATAATATGCAACTCTGCGGTTGACATATCTCTAGGGCTATTTATACCAAAACAAATTCGCAATGATCTATTCTGCATAGTTTGTAGTTTTTTAACATCATGTTTCAAACACAAAGTTAGAGCGAAGTCTGCATACTCAACAACTGGTAGTATAGTTTGTTTATAGACAAGTATCTGTGTTGTTATGTCCAAATATTCTCTAATTTTTATCAATTTAAAAATTCGCTGACCAAACTTTCTTTTGACGTTATTGAGATGGGTTTGCAAGGTTAAACATTCATCAAGTATTACTCCCAAATAGTTATAAGAGTGACATGGAGATAGTGTATTGCCATTCAATTGAACAGATAGCTGAGATAGATGAGGCCTGTTTTCAGGCAGTGTCACACTGTTTAATCCACCCACCCACCCCCTTGTGCATGACATCATTTATGAACAGCCCCATAAGATTAGGCAAATGAACCGAAATCTATGTGTGGTTTTTGAACTTATACATGCATAAGATATATGTGATTGAAAAAAAGACAAAATTTGTATTTCATATAACTGTTATATACATTTCATGGCTCATGTACCTCCCGCCATTAAATGGTTTCAAACATTTATGCATGAAAGAAATAATCAGAGTGACCCAGATGAAGAAAACGCGTTATCATGGGGGCACGTTCTTTGTGAATATTTAATTGAAATAAAACTGTTAGTTGGTCTGGAAAATAAGTCACCCTTGATTCCCCTACCCGACCTTCACAGTCCCCCACCAAATAAAAAGTTCTGGATAAATAGATAGATAGATGATAGTGAATAACTAGATAATAAAAAAGAAGAAGATAATAACAAAGAATACATGGAAAATAGACTAATATATGGATGTCAAATAAGGCGGTCGCACTCCCATTAATCATGTAAAATAATGTACATGCTATTTATAGTACATGAATCCCACCCTCCCCCGGGGGTATAAGGTAAACGCGTCCAGTCAGTACAGACAGACTCCAGTAAGTAAGGTCCAGAACTGTCACTGCCCTTCACTACCAGGTGGAGCCACTCTCAGAAGGGCCCTCAGTTGGATTCGCACTCTGTGAACATGGTAATGTGGTATTGATGGTATATTAATAGTTTTGGGTGCCCTTAGGTGCTAGTCGCAGTAATCCTTGCAACCATATTCCTCCCTGGCAATCTATATAGGAAAACATGAATATCAATCATCAAATATTTGTTCCTATCTTTTTTCTGGTCCCCATAAATCCAGTTGAAAGGCATAATAACTCCTGCCAGTTCTCATATAAAATCTTTATAGATACATTTCTGGGTATTCAAGACCATCGTTTGATTTCTTGAGAAATTTTACTTTGAACTTTTCTGAAAATTCTAGGACCAATTCGGTAATTTGCCTACCCCTTTACATGCTTTTATATCTCCCCCCCCCCCCCGCCCCCCCAGTTGCATCTTGGCCTGGGTGACATTCTTTTCATTTTCATTCTCGCTAAGGTTTTGCCCAATCTACTGGATTTGCTCTGAGTGAATTAATAGATTTTTTGGAAGTCATATCAAGAATCGCCCCAATCTCCAAGCAGAAGCTACTCCCACGGAGATACGTCTCCATTGGGAGTGCCTGGATGTCTGTGTGTGGAGAGTGAGGGATAAACAGACCCTGGAGGCCGGCACGTGGCGTCTCTTGTGGTTTAAGGTCACAGGTCAAAGGTCACAGGTCACGGCTAGTACACGCAGCAGTCTGGCAAACAGATTAGTTAAAGAAAACCTCCTAATCTGAATCTCACCTTTTTATGTTGTTTGGGTATGTCATCCTATGTAGTGCATAGTGTTTTGTGGTTTGCTTGTTATTTGAAGATTTTATATTGGGTGCATACTGCATATTGTTAGTTAAGAAAACCTCTTGGTCTCAATTTTACCTTTTTATGTTGTTTGCGTTCAGTGAATGCTGCTTCGGTAGTACATTTTATATACCTATGCATTATCTTATCACTAAAACAAAGGTGATGGCCTCAACTTCTCCAGAATTGTCAAACCATGCTTTTGGCACCTATATTTTATTCATGGGTCCAGCAGCACAAGGAAAACAGGGAAATTGCAACAACGTAAACCCAGGGAACTTGCAAACTTCTCCCCCCCCCCCTTCCCCCTCATCACTGCAGCGATAGCATTCTCTATTTTACACTAGTACATATATATGCTACTTGACTAGCCGATGGACCAGTGCAGTGATATTAGCCGATAGGGGTCAGTAAAAAGGATATAGTCACAGTCCCACTCCACCACACACGGCGTGTCCTGGTCTCCATGACAACGTGTGAACAACCAATCAGCAGGCGTCTTATATCTGCCCCACGGCAGGCTGGTAGTCGTCATGGTGACACGTGACGGTGACCATGGCAACAGGCACGCCGGGCTAGGGGGCTGGGGGGGGGGGGGCATCCAGGGGTGGTAGGCCTACACATATACAGAATACCAACCGCACAGGGAAAATGGCAAAAAGAAATTCCTGACAGGGAAAATACAGGGAATTTTTTAATTTTGTCAAAACACAGGGAAAACACAGGGACTTTCATTTGGCCAGGTTCTGAAATTTTCAAGATATTAGGGAGCGACTTTTCGTTGTTGGGTTGTACAATTCTTTTCTGCATGCAGAGCCTATTGAATTTGAACGACTTTCTGCATGTCACCGGGGTGTAGCAGGGTCCCCAGTGAACAAGGAAAACAGTGAAAATGGGGGGGGGGGGGGGGGAGAGATTCCTTGTCAAGTGAAATTTCAGGGAATTTAGATATTGCATCAAAACAGGGAATTATGTTTGCCGAGATTTTGGAATTTCCAATTCTTAAGATTCAGGAGATGGCAAAATTCAAATTTCTTTCTTGAGGCTTTATACATCTTTTACAACGTTTTACAGTTTAAACACTTTGTGATCAACATAATCAACAAAACCATGACAGTGAAAATTTACCATGGACAGGAAGAACACAGGGAATTCGATCGCAAAATTTGAGTGGTTACCCTATATGGGGTATTTCTTAATAAAACCTGCGCAGAATAATTGAAATAAATTGTAACAATTCTTATAACACAGTAAGTTTTTCATACCTGTTCAATACCCACGTCCCTAGTATCATCAGCAAAAAATATATTATCCAGCAAACACTAAAAACCGAAAAGAACAGTAAAATATGAGATTAAAAAACCCTTGTTTCCTGTGGGTGAGGGTGAAGAGGCCTATAGTGTTCTGCCCTCAGAGGCCGTCTGAGGGGTCGGCCAGGGCTACAGAGGGGGAGATGTTGGCAGGGTTTTGTTTGATAAACATTGCCCCAAGACCAGACATAACCCAGTTTACTCACCACGCCACCTGTTGACAGGCTGGCACACTACTCGGTGTCAGGGGGGCACATGACTTCCGTTTTGTCAGAGACATTTTTGTCCATTGATTACTCTACTGTTTTTATGAGATGCTATTCATTTACTATCCAGTTACTATTGTTCTGGCTTATAAAGCTGCAATTGGTTTATAGGTGCAGGGATGCCATTTTTCCTACTTTTGTAGGAATCCTACTTTTAATGACTTTGATCCTCACAATTGATTTTTCTTACATCACTTTAATGTCTGTTTCAGAATATTCTTCTTTTAGTTTAAAAGCTATTTATGTGCAAATGCAGTGTTAGGGTTGTATTCCTCAAGGTTATTTCTGTCCTAGATGCTTCGAGGAAAATAGTAGGAAAAGTGTTTTTCAACATTTCCTACTTTTTCATCAGTAGGGTGTGGCATCTCTTAATCGTTTGTTAGCTTTCAAGACTTCGTTTGTTATTCAATTTTAATGTTTCAATTGCAATTCATACATTATCATAGCAATTCATGCATTATCAGTTATTTACCTGGAACATTGATTAATCATTGGTTTCTCTTTATTTATTACAGGTGAGTCGAGGGTTACCATGGTTACTGGATATAATTTGGGGAATTTTACGATAACGCTAGCCAAGAGGTCAGTAAGTACCATGTTGATTGATGTGTAGCTGCCACTTTTCGTGCAAAAAGTGTACATTTTTTTCTGAGTGATAGTATAGAATGTATGGCCTGTAAATGGTGAAGTAGAACATGTTGATTAATCCTAGGACTCAGGGTAGAAGTTGCAGCTTAAGAAGTCTAGTTACTTAATGGCTGTAGAATATAGATAGTGGTTCCAGCGTTGTTTTGTGTAAAATGTTCTGTTATACACCCTATTATACGTCTGAGTTGCACAAATTTCAGGGTCCTTTCATGTCTTTTATTATAAGCATTTTCAGAGATGAATATCCTTACAAATTAATGCAAGACATTATAACTTCGCTGTCATGGAAAACCAGGGGCAAGCCTGAATGATAATTTTTCAACTGAAAAAATACTGTGAACTTGCTTATTGATTTAAGAATATTTTGTCTAAGTCCAGTGATATACACAAAATCTATTCCGAATTGGTTCATAAAGGTGTTTTATAGTATAAGTTACCTGACAATGTGCAACTCAGTTAAAAACTTTGCCCATTTGCAGCTTAAGTGTGATCTAAATGTAGGGTGTTTTAATAGATATTACTCTGATATTCTGATATGTATGATATAGTAGGCTTAGATTGTAGTATCAGTATTCTGCAAATAGCAGTAGGTCAAGCTATTGACATGCAAGTATGATCCCCCTGCAGGGGTTGACATAACCACGGGCCCGGGAGCCCAAGGACCTTAAAAAGCAGGTCGGGCCCCTAGATTGCCTGGCCTAGGGGCCCGACTGGCCCCTAGAAAATCATGTAACAATTACAGATTTCTATATATTTTACAATAAAACATAGTGTTTTTAAGGACAATCTGATTATATATGTGAAGGCCCCTAGATTTTGGTGCGGGCCCCTAGATTTGGAAAGCTGAGGGCCTGACTGGCCCCTGGATTTTTAGACTTATGTCCACCCCTGCCCTGAGCACTTCTTCACCGCCCCTCGGTTCTGAACCTTGGAGCTACTCTCAGTAGTTCAGTCTTGATGTAGTCGTCAATTACAATTTTGTTTGGTCACCCAACCCCAAAATACATTACAGAATATCAAACCAATGTTCACAAATAATGTAAAAAAACTAGTCAATGTATAGAAAAAGCCTTGATATAAACACGGTTGGTTGTGTATTAATTGGGGGGGGGGGGTGTTCTGATACTTCTTGTCAAATTTAACAAATGGCTATGTGAGCCGTTGTCTCTTAAAAATCAAATGATATATGTCGAATTTAAGAAGTGGCCATGTTTCCTGTTATTGTCCCTTAAAATTAGGTCATTTCACAAGTCAAATTTAAAGGTCTAGGTCTCAATGTCATCTGTCAAATGTAAGAAATGGCTGTCCATCTCCTATCGTCTTGTCTAGTGGTCTAGACCTATACTAAAGCAAAAGCTAGTCCTTTCATGACCTAGATACCTCTTGCTAGTTTGAGTACCTAGCGGACTTGGACATAACTACAGTCGACGTAAAACCTAGATCTATACACAGTTTTGTGGGTGTGTCCCAGATGACCTGTGCCTTCAGATAGCGCCGGTAGAGGGCGTGTCATCCCTACCTCCCATCTCCCCCTTTATCGCCCATAGACTCAGGTTACCATGGTAACCACGTCACCTGTGTAACCTCTATGGGTTTATACTCTTAAATCCAACAGTGTAACATGGCCATTTCTTAATTTTCATCATTAGACATTGCTATATTTTAGGGACAATAGTGGCACAGGGCCATTTCTTAAATTTGACAGTGCAACATGGACGTTTCTTAGATTTAACAGTGCAACATGGACGTGTCTTAAATTTGACAGTGCAACATGGACGTTTCTTAGATTTAACAGTGCAACATGGACGTGTCTTAAATTTGACAGTGCAACATGGACGTTTATTAAATTTAACAGTGCAACATGGACGTTTCTTAGATTTAACAGTGCAACATGGACGTGTCTTAAATTTGACAGTGCAACATGGACGTTTATTAAATTTAACAGTGCAACATAGACGTTTCTTAAATTCGACAGTGCAACATGGATGTTTCTTAAATTCGACAGTGCAACATGGACGTTTCTTAGATGCGACAATGGATGTTTTTTCATAGAGTCAACTGTGGACAACATGGCCATTTTTTGAAAAAGAAATCTGCACGCGACATTGGGTACCCCCCTTTCAGAGATCCAACTTTTCAGTAGTGAGAATCCCCCACCCAGAAACGTGAGAGGTGCAGGTGGGAGGCGCCATTCTGCCGATAATTCTTGTGTGTATTTTTCCACTTTCTAGGGTAGCCTCTGTAGACACTATTCTTTCTCTCGAAGATTTAGGCCTACTCTGGTATTCCTGATCGGTCATAAAGGGTGTGTCCCAGGGTTGCTCTTAGAGGCATAGGCCTATAATATGTTCTTAAAGTTAACACTCCCTGGAATTACAGGTACTATGAGAAGTTAGAACGATAATCCCCACTATGATATATCATTTTACACTTGATTACTGACTTGTCCTCAGGCTTATTATAGGTCGGCTAACATACTCAGTAAAATAAAGCATTTGATCTTTAGATGAAAGCAATAAGACATTAGATCTTTTAGATCTTAGCCGACCTATTCTCCAGTCCACATCAAGTCAGGTTATATTAGATTCGGTGACGAATTTACGCGTCATGGTCAGAATGTCACAAAATTCAGCGTTACCGGGCGCGTTATATGACGCCCCACCGGGCGCGTTACCTCCAGAAAACCATTGAATCCGATAGAATTCAGCGTAATCCTGTCTGATATGAATCATACATGATGTTTAAGGTCCTATAACACCATAAATATATCATGCATACCGATACCTGACCAATAAAACAGAAATTCCATTGTGTCACTGACCCGCCGGGCGCTGGGAATTCAGCGTTACCGGGCGCATTAAATGACGCGCCACCAGGCGCGTTACCTCCAGAAAACCTTGAATCCGATAGAATTCAGCGTAATCCTGTCTGATATGGATCGTACGTGATCATTAAGGTCCTATAACACCCTAACTTGATCAGTTATATCGATATCTGACCAAATAAGACCAGAAATACAGTCGTCACATCGGACCGTTACCCGACGCGGCAAGCTTGTAGTAGGGGCGCGTCACCTTACGCGCAGCAGCCTCGCTTTCGATCGGGAAGGAAGGGATCTAGGTCAAAGTTCATCAAATTTGCAGGCCTATTTCACCATGAAATTGATCGTTCTAACCTTAGTTATTGGTATACACAGATAGATTTCGACCCATAGCTAAGCCTCCCACTGTCCCAGAATCGAAAATAATGCGAAATAACGCGTCTAAACGCGTAAATGCATCGCGCCATTTTCTTGGTCCTTCGGTCTCCGCCCCACCGCTTGACACTGTCACTCGGCCGGGTGCAGTCGCCGCGGTCGGACGTTTTGGCGGGAGGCTCCTTATTCGCCGCCTCGATACCTGGATTACAGCGCTATATGATGGTTTCAATATATATATTTTTGACGACTGGATACCCTTAAAGGCATAGAACGCATTGAAAACTCATGCGGGAATCATGCGTTCGTATCGAAGGGAAAACATTGGACACGAAGAGGCTTGACACTGTCAGACCAAACATGGCGTCAACCAACCCGGCCGGATTCTCTCTCTCGCCTGCTCCGATACATTGAACTCAGGAAACCAGGATGACATTTGGACTAAATATATCAATTGTGGAAGCATTCAGGACTCAGGCTATACAGTAAGGTTTATATCTTTTTTCCAGCATTTGAAATACGATTAGGCCTAGAGGGGTTAGAGGCTTCGAAGCTCTTAGGCATTTGCATTCGGCTGTCGGACACTGGCAATCTGAAAAATAATTATTAGATCTTATTAGGCCTATCAAAATGAAATTCATGTATATATCTATGTTCTCATATATGTGAGGGTCCTAAATATCAAATGGTCTGATCATTTTAGGCCTGGAAACGCTTGCAAGAATATTTTACAGTTGGTCCAGTCTTAGGCCCCCTTAGGCCTTACATCGCATAGGCTTTGGCACGTTTGCATTTCAAATATTTTGAGACCAGGTTTTACAGATTTAAATGATTCAAAGATTAAATGATTTGTGAAATTGTCACTATAGTGTCATTTTTTTCTTACCCACCACCAAAATATTCAATATGAACTTTAATATGTCTAGGCCTAAGTCACTGTCAGTGTCAGAATCATTCCCATTCAATGTTGAAACATAGGCGTCACACTGTCAATAAGTTCTCTGGTCACTGGTGCTGTCAGTGTCAATGTCGGACACAGATTTAAGATTTAAATGATTCAAAGATTAAATTATTTGTGAATTTGTCACTATAGTGTCATTTTCCCCTACCTACCATCAAAATATCTTATCTAAAAAATAATAGATATCTAGGCCTAAGTCACTGTCAGTGTCAGAATCATTACCTCTCAATGTTGAAACATAGGCGTCACACTGTCAATAAGTTTTTTTTGCTGCTGTCAGTGTCTAGGCTTCCAAGTTTAATATTTTTTTCAGATTGTCACTATAGTGCCAGTTCACACCTACCACAATAAATCATTAATATTATTATTCAATAAAGATTAAAATGGGCCAACCTATCTCTATCAAATGCTTTTGATATTAACCTTCGCTAAAACTTTAAGAGATTCAATCTTTTGAACTTGTTGTTAAGATGACTGGTAGATACATGTAGAGGTTTTCGGGGTATCTTCCTCCTTGATAGCTCCACAATCTGCAGAAGACCCTCTTCCCACGTTCTACAATCAGATAAGAGCAGGCTATGTATGACAAACAGAAAAAAATGACCACTGGAATTTTGAATAAAGACACTTCTCTTTTTTAAAAAGACACTTCTCTCTTTTTTTTGGTGAGGGAATCTCCCCCCTCCCCCATCATCTTTTTCATCTTCAATCTCTTTTAGCCCGGGAATGTCCTTAAAAAAATCGGTTTGGTTTATCTGTGCCAACCTTGATAACTGGCCCTTCAGTAGTTTTAGGGTATTTTGGGGCTGTGGTGACCTAGTGATTTTGGTACGAACCCCCCCCCCCCCCCCCCTCAAGGTGTGACGTACGAAGGGCCCGGAATACAAGTACGAGGGTCTCTATCAGGGTACGTATCCTTCGCCCCTCTTTGGGACTAGGGGTGCCCCCCCCCTCCCCCCTGGGGTGCCCCCTTATACCCCTCACCACTTATCTGATATCCCCTGGACAGAGACATGCACTACCCTAAAGATTAGAGGTCTACAACTGTATGTGTCCAGGATATAATATTATAGCATACTAAAAGTTTTACAGTTTTTGTAACTGGGGTTTATCACAGCAAAGTGGAAAATCATAGGGGAAATACCTCCAAGTAAAAGTCTTCTATCCAACCAAGAATTCCTTTATTCTGATATTACAGAACAAAAATCATACTGTGTATTGCGAATAGACCATTTTGGTCGTTGCTGTGCCTTGAACCCTCTAAGAAGCAGCTGGTATAGAACATTAAGTGCTGCATCACTGCGCCACTGTCAATTTTGTTTGTATTACTTATATTACCCAGAAAAATACCCTATATATTTTCACTATTTACTAGTAAAGTTTAGCTGTTTAGTTAAGTTGTTTATAGTAGGAAAAGACAATTGGCCGGACAATTGGCAAAAGGCCTTGCCAAGTCTATGCAGCAGGATCCGTCCAGAATCCACGTATCCCATAAGTCACTGGTGCTTAATCTGAGACAAGTCCCAGAGGGGGGTGTCTTCACTTGACGTAACAGCCTGCAGGGGGAGGGAGGCAGCTTATCAGAATGGCCCCTAGTGGTGATGGGAACAGACAGTAAGGGCTCCACTCAGGGTTTGCCACCTTAACCCTTTCCCACCTTAACTCTTTGACACTTTAACCCTTAGACACACCTTTGGACAAAAAAGATTATAACAAGAAACAGATGAACAGGGAGTTGATGTGTTTTTGAACCCTTCTCATATATTTTTGGACCTTCACTTGCTTTTAAGTTAGCTTTTTAGGATTTAGTCCCATTCACTTTTGCTTGTATAGAAATAAATCAGGGAAAAAAGTCCATCTTTTTTCTTATTTTTGTAGTTGGATTGGTTGGGAAAGGGTTTAGATCTACTAGGGAAGGTGGCATTTTTCCCTCCCAAGAAAGAATACACCGACCCATTTCTCTTTCCAAGGTAGTTGTGCTGTAAAAAAAAGAAAGAAGAAAAGGTGATGTGGGGATGAATGATTTGACAATGTGTGTTGCGTTAAGCTTGCTTATTTGCCATCAGATATGCCAATTTATCATAAGGTATTTGGGTATGAGTTCAGACCGTTATGATCAAAAACTTGATTGAGGGTCAGGGTGGTTCAGTGCTGTTAGAATAATGTCAGATCTTTTTTTGTTTTTTTTGTTTTTGTTTTAGTGCTGTTGCAGGTAGACTGCCAGACATATTGAAATTTGTCAAGATATACATAGGCCCTTAAAACCATCACCTGACAGATAATATATATGAAGGAGAAATAACTGAGACGGTGGACGTGAATTCATACGAATATATTATGAGTGCATCCTTAAATTTTAGGCTACGTATAATCAATATTGTTTGGCATTTACATGGAATCCATGTAATAATTCGTGACTTTACAAAGTAATCCGAAATTTATGTATCTTTCAACTATAACACATTTCTTTTAGCATTTCTTTTCCGCTGCGGTAAAGAATCAAATGTCAAGATGTCAAGTCATGTAGAGAACGATGGCACACTTTTTTTAAGATGTGTCACTTAAAGGAAAAAAAAGTGTAAAGTAAAGTGATCCCTAGGTCTTTTTCTGCGGCGATGCCAACGTGTTAAGATGAATGATAAGCGGGAGGGGAGGGGAAGGCTGCGATGATGGCTGGGGGAGGGGGGGGGGAGGGGGGGGCGTGGGTACTGGTGTACTCACCTCCAGCTCAGTACTAGTATAGCCTGAGATCAGCCATTGGGTACATATAGGGAGGGCGGGGTTAATAATTTGGGACCTATCATTTGATACATACTGGCAAGGGCGGGGTTAGCTCAATTGTCTGGGAGCTATGATGCTTTCTTCTGACTACAAAAGCTAATCAATTAGCCCTCATAGGACAGTATTTACAGCTTCCCTCTTTTCAGAGTTTTCTGGTCAGTGACTGCCTCTCCTCTTCTGTCCACCTTTTGTTTCTCACTCCCTGGCTTTGCCATGGTTACATGTGCACCCATAGCTCCCATGGTATTAGCATTGGGTACCAAAACCTATGTCGAGCCCCCAACTTCTATCATAAGGGGACACGTAGGAAAACAAGTCTAAACTAAATTCTAAACTGGTTTGCTCGTTTTCTTTATTCAATACTTATATATGACACCAGATCTTATGCATGGAGAAAGATGGCTTTTTTAAGTCTACCAAAACCATAACCCAGATATCTGATGGGTGATGAAAAGGTTCTGTTTCGCCGGATTTCTTGTCCCGAATGACACTTCCTTGGGCAATGAGAAGGGTTCAAAAACACATCAAACAACAGCTGGGAGACCTCGGGAAACGGCAGCAGAAAGGCCTTAAAAAGTTGTTGAAGTCAGACCCAACAAAAGCCACAAATCGTGATTAAAAAACATGAGTTGTGGTCAGGAAAGATTGAATTAGATACATTCTCAACGCAAGGCAAGTCCCCCTGACTCATTTCTATATGATTATTAAAAGAACCATCTGGCAATGAGGGTCAACTATATGAGTGAGCTTGGAGAGTTAAGGACATGCAGGACAAATTCAGATGTCGTCTGCTCAAACCGGAAATGGTGTTTTGGCGGGAATATTGCTCACTAGTTAGCCTTAAGTAAAACTTTGTTTGGTGGACATTCAAAATGTTGCTTGAAAAACAGGTTCTCATTACGTATCGTTAATACATTTGTAAATATTTATATACGGAGTAGGCGAATTTTCCTCAGCATGATTCAGACTTCATCAAACTTTAAGGCTTGTACTGTTGTCCTGTTTTGCGGCTTTTTGTGAACGTCTAATGAAGCAGTGTAGACAGAGAAGAATGATTCTGATAGTAATATAAGTGGGGATGCCATTATGATTTTTTTCAGTAAGACAATGCCAATTTTAATTAGAATTTTAATTTGGAGAAGCGGCTGTCTCAAAACTGACTCTTTGCTTGTTCAGTATCTAGGGGGCCATTCAGAAATGATGTCACACAGAAGAAGGTGGGTTTGTAGGTTGAACAGTGTGACACTGCCCAAAAACGGCCTTGTTTTCATGTTTAAAACAGAACAATCAAAAGGGCGAATTTTCGACGCAATTTCAGCACTGAAATGCACAAAACTGCAGACCATTGGGCCAGACTAAAAAAAAATTCTGTTTCCGGTGGACCGACTGGCTTTTAAAAGGGCCAGTCGGGAGGTCGGGAATTTTTTTATTTTTTTTAAGAATTTTTTTTTTGGTAGGGAATGTACTAAAAAAAATTCAAAAAAAAAAATCTGAAAAAAATTCAAAAAAAATGCTCCCAGTCGGGGGTTTTACACCCACTCGGGCGGTCCACCGGAAACAGAATTTTTTTTTAGTCTGGCCCTGATGTCCACTTGTAACATCGGCTGCCGATACAAAATCATCAGGAGATGAATATACTAACATGTTGGTCAATTTTATCAGCAATGTCAGCTATCATATATCAACACTTTCATAAGTTTATCGACAACTAAAGGTTAATGCACTTTCAGTATATAGAATACAGGCTCAACTGTCTAAGTGTCCCCCATTTCAAATAAGCCCATCCCACATTGGGTATATCCCAGGGTTGGACAAGGGTCAGACAAAATTAAAGTATAAGCCATCCTTGTCTCCTAGAGTTGAGGTTACTGAAATAAGCAACAATTATGTTTTTCTATGTCCCCTAGTGTTGCTAAAACATTATGATTTCTGAAATTTCATCAATTGACGGATTTTCAGGTTTGCCAGCCAAACAAATTGCTGTATTTCAATGCGAAATAGGGTTGGACATTATGGGCTGGGCTGACAGGTTTCAACAGTGGTTCCTATGGGAAAAGGCCAGAATATAATGCTGCATTTTACAAATTTTAGGAGGAATTCATCGACCAAATTGCTTTGTTAATTTCATATGATGAAACTCTTCATAGAATAAGCACAGAAGCAATTTTGAAAATATTTTACAGTAAACTTTATTGCTAGTGTAAATTGGGATGGGCTTACTCTGCTACACTAGGACGCTGAACCCACCCGCTATTGCCATAAGGTGTACAGCTTTATGTAGCGATGAGTAATGGTGGTTATCTGTGACTGAGTGGTGAGTACCTCTCTCAGCGTCTGGCACCACATGATACGTCTTGGGTTACAGTGGTTTTCCTTTATAAATCAGCCTTATCTCCCATGTGGGGTATCATGTTATATACCAGTTATATCAATATCAGCGGCTGTTCATAATCCGTTTCTGTGATACGTGCCTCTTGGAACTGGCATTTTGTGAAAGCCATATATATAAGAGTTTGAGTTTTGTGTTATTATAATATAACATACAGGCCTTACCAAATCTATAGTATCCTAGATTATAGTAGATATAATGTACACACGCCTAGAGACCCTCTGGGTGTCCTGTGGGCACCCTAGAAATCTTGTCAAGGTTTAGCCCTTGGACCCCTGCATCTATGTTAAATTTCGTGAGCCTTGGCTATTATATATGTATATATGCAATAGAGGGAAAGCTTGGAATCACCCTTCAGTTTGAACTATGAATAATTGGGAGATTATATCGATAAGTCCGCTTTTTAGAAATATGCCAGATAAGGTCGTCTACATGAGTTTAAGTATAATGATGTAATGTATAAAACTTATATGTACACATAAACATTCTACATTTTCAATGAATTTGAAGTCCCCCTCACTTTCAAAGAAATTCTCCCATTTCCTTGCATCTATACATATACCGCCAATAGCTTGTTCAGTGTTAACTCCGCCTGTTTATGAGATGACACCGATATTTGTCACGATTCAGTATACATCATGTGGGGCAAACACTCTGGGAAGAAACTTAGTTTCCTCAATACAATGGCTGTTTTCTATGCAATGTTATCCATACAGTTCTACACGGTATCACGATCCCCAAAACCTATAAACACAGACCCTATTCTTGGAACTAACCCCACATACTTTTTCTAAGAGGGGTAATGATTTTAGCACAGATTTTAAGCCGTCAGCTTTCCGTAAGTTCGGGTGGCTCTGAAATGATAAATATTTGTAGAAGGATTAGGGTACCGCATTATCTCCCCTTATCTGTTATGGTTGTCGCCATGGTGATAAGCATCTATAGTGGGCCCTGGAGCAACGGCTGAAACGTTTTTATTTTAGTGAAAGTAAAATTCTGTAAAAAATATGTTGTTGATGTGATATTTAAGTTGGGGCCGCAATATAGGCATATAGCTTATGAGAGAGCCCCCGTATGTGATTCAAAACTTATTTAGGCTTTTTATTTGTAGTTTTAGACCTTGTAACATTGTTTTGAATATATTTGACATAGATAAAAATGTGGCTTTAGTCAGTTCTGGAAGGAAGCACTAGTATGGGTTTAGACCCCTGAAATTGACAGCACAAGACAACATTTCTTAAATAATTTAAGATGGATTAGGCACACAACATGGAACTTTAACGACACAACAATGTGTATCGACATCATTGTGACATGCAACATGCACATTTCTTGAACTCAGCACGAGGATTATTAAACAACAGCAACATGCAACAGGGGCGTTTTTGTCTTTTTTTCCCGCTTTTTTTTTCAATTAGACAGACGACAAGGGGACCCCCATTTAGAGCCTCACTGGTGGTGGGTCAGGTTGAAACAGTCGTCACTCTCGATCCCTACCTACATGTTTAGTCACCGTCTGCATATGCCCACAACCTGGCCTACACTTTTACACCTGGACCTCGGTAAAAGGCTTTTCTATAGTACAGGCAGTGAAAATGTTAGGGATTCGCCATGCGCCATTTGACACATTAAAACTAAAATGTCACTTTGAATGTATATACAGTGCGCCATGGGAACAATCAACATTTACCATTTTCAAAATATATTAAAATGTTTTTTGGAAAAAACGCATTTCCTTGAAAATACGTCTCATTCACCTCAGTAGGGAGTGCGCCATTGTCGTATTTTTTCTGAGATGATCACCTTTTGGTTTACAGAAATATTAGGGTCTTTCCATTAAGTACATTGCATCACGGGGTTTGGGAGAGTATTGATTGATTTTTAAAAATTCCAGTACAAATCTGAAGCATAGCTAGGCCTACTTGAGCCCGATGGGGTAGGGCCGGCCGGGCTCATATACGTGAAAATGTGCATACATATATTATGGAAGGTCCCTTATTGGGGGAACTCCCCAATTTGTGTATACAATTAATATTCCTAGGCCTAACATTGTAGCTAGTAAACGTTTCCCTAGGATATAGAACACCTATTTAGAACAGGCCAGAAGTAATGTGAAGTTGACAAATTATTTGAAATGTCTACAAAGTTTGGTCTTCAATTTAATCAGGGTAACAGCACTTCAAATGATTTCCATTTAATATTCCACATAATAGTATTGTGCTTTTCTCCTATCCATGCAAGAGTCACCGAGGTTACAGGGGCCTATACAACATGGGTCCGGGCATGGGTCTAGACCACTAAAATCGCAACAGGCATTTCTTATATTTGATAAGGCGACCTAAGTGCACAATAGGGGACTAAAGCTATAGAGACAAATAATGCGGACATTTATCAAATCTAAAAGGACGATATCTCCTCTTAATTACATGACAGCAGGACTAAACAATAGAAGCCTATAGTCACATGTAACATGAGAGTATCCTATCAATAGTTTCATAAATAATGTCTTCTAGGTACTTCCCTCCTAAGTAGGCAGCTATTTTCTCTACTCAAATTGGCAGCACATGTACAAAAAGTAGGCCTATATATGTTGGGACTTGTGTCAAGATGTCTGAGTTCTACTTATTAATGGGGTTAAGGGGACACAGAAACAGGGCAGAGCAGATGGCAAGATGTGTCTTTGATGACACAAGTTTAGGCCCGATTTATCGACTTTTTAGGCGCAACATGAACCTCTTCCTCTGCCCCCAGCTATGTAACCGCTTGGGAAAACAAGCTAAAATACAATATATTTTCCTTGGACGGTTTTTCTCCCACGACCCAAGTGTTATCTCGCCAAAACTACAAGATGGCGGCTTAGAATAACAGGATTGGTTTTCCAGCGTCCCAGATCTCCACTCTCCCAACAGATAATGCCTACAATACGTCATGGGGGGTGTCAGTTTGTAGATGTGTGCTGGGAGAGTGAAATGAGCTTTATCAGCCAATGAGGGGCCGAGTTGGCAGCCCAGGGAAGGGGGGATACTCGGTCCGGAAATGGTCGTACCCTCAAGCCAAGTGGCTGGAGCTGTCGATCACTATTTTGGCTAGAAAGAGGGCTCAGTGGCGGATCGAGCTTTTTTCAAAAGGTGTGGGCGCACTAATAGAAAAGGGAGGGCGCCCCATAATTTCCAGAATTTCTCATTAAAAAAAGGCTAAATTTGCCCCAATAAAGGTGGAGGCGCGCGCCCCTGACCCCTCTAAATCCACCGCTCGGGCTGTCAAATAACCAAACCACCTTTTAGGAGAGCCATCAATAATTGAAATCAATAATCAATGCTTTATCTTTGATCCGAGATTAAGAGTGTAAAGCTCTCAATTATGTTCCTTTGTTATCCATTCAAAACCAATCATCACATTCTGAAATCAGATTTTGACCAAGAAATTTGTCAGTTAATGCTCTTTTACAAGGGGGTATCAGTGAACTATCCTGAAAACTGAGGGGCTGTCAGAGAATGGTAGTTTTTCTGGGGCTGTCAAATCCCAAAATGCATCCATGGATGGGGGGTGTAGTTTTGCAGTTGGTGTCTACACTGAGAGACCGAGTACCCCCCCCCCCCTCCACCCTCTGGCTTTGGCAGTTTCTTCCGGTCTGTGGTTTCGCTGGTTCTCGGCTGATCAGGTTGTATGGAAGTACCACCCGCTGGGTACAAGTGTTGTGTGGGGTTGCTGATCACACGGCTGAACGGTGACAGGAAGAAAAAGGACCTGCCGGGTCACAGATCAGCGGACGTTATATGGCCTTATGATTTTGTGTTTTGCAGTCACAAATAATATCATATATGGTCCCTTTCTGCCATACAGGCCAAGCGTAGCGTAGCTAGGGGTGATTCCTGGGTGTCTAGAATCCCCTTTGGTTTGAAAAAAAAGATGGCACCTCCTTCAATTTTACTGTGAAACTCTTAATCTTGCCTGGAACTGGTTACCCCCTGGCGACCTATGTCCTCTTAATGTAGATTATAGAAGTCTGCATGGATTTAGAAGGAAAATCCTGACAAAAAATGCACATCAAGAAACAAACACACCAATATGAAATGGTCATTCCTTTCAACTAGATATTGTCTGGTACTGGGAGTGGAATGTCATGCCTGGTTTGATTTAATCACCAACCAGGCATAACATAAATTGGATGCGGTGGGTACCGATGTCGCATGTCGAATTTAAGAATGGGCTCTGTCGCCGTGTCAAATTTATGAAAAGCCCTTGTCTAATGTTGGTAATGTCCATGTCGTATATGTCACTATGATTTTAAGCTCCATGTTGTGTCGTTAAGGTCTCATGTCGCATGTCGATTTTAAGAAATGACCGTGTCGCAGTGTCAATTTTAGTGGTTCAGACCCATTAATCAATCATAGTCCTAAAGAAATGGCAATTACCGAAATGGATTATCAGTCATTGATCAAGCAGTATTATCCCATATACATTAGTACAGCACCTGTAAATGTTGGCCTCCAGTGAAGACTTTGATTGATAGCAAAAACACACATGGTTTGAACCTCTTTTCGCACCTTGTCAAAAATGATCCATGGGACAAAACAGACCCCCTAGCTGAGACAATTTGTTCGCCAAACGATATCCCCGTTTAGCCTGCCCAAAAACACATGTATGCCTAGCCTATACCGTCTGTTTCCCAGTATTGTCCAACCGTCAAAAAACAATTTCTGGGGCCCCAGATTGGGAGTCCTGATGTCGGAAGTGGAATTTAAGAAATGGTGATGTTGTCAGCTTTTGTCTCTAGGAAATACTATGTCCACTGTTGCATTTAAGAAATCGCTTTGTCACACTGCCAGGTTTAAGAACAGCCACGTCGTTTGTCAAATTAAAGAAATGGCTGGTGCGCTGTTGAATTTAAAGGTCTAAACCAATGTTTCTTACAAAGAAAAGCAAAATCTCCCAATGGACTCCTACAAGTCCAACACAAGTTATTCATGACCTTTTGGGCTGGGTCTCGAACTTTGCCCCCATCCCATAATGCCTCACGGCGGGGGACAAGGGGTCCCTCTGGTGGTCAGCCATGAAACTAATAAACCCCCATGTAGTTAGCATGGAGGGCAACTCCCCTGAGAAGTGGGGAGTTATTTTTATGCCTCAGCAGACATAAGAAAGTGTGTTCGTCTGGTGGCAAGGGTGCGAACTAATCAGTTTGCCATGTGGCTTTGAAATGGAGTTTTAAAGAGGGGTATGTGTGCTAGGGTTTTGAGGACTCAATGGTTTTTGTGTACATGTATATGAAAAGTGGAAGCGTGTAGTTTGATGTTGTGTCTTTGATTTGGCAGAATGCAGATAATTGGTTGAAAATTTTGAAATTGACACAGCGCCATGGATGTTGAGCAACAAAAAGGGTGTTGATCAGGTGGTGATATGCGACATGGGGATTTGTCAAAAACAACATGCAACATTACCATTTATAAAGTATCAAAGATGCTTTACATGTCTTTGCCCCATTGCAACGGGGCCATTTCTTAAACATGCTCAAGTGGCGGATTTGGAGGGGGCTTTTAGCTCTTTCAAATGTAAAATTCTGAAAAATGGGTGTTGCGCCCCGCCCCCTTCTGTTGGCGCGCCCCCACCTTTTCAACATTGGGGCGACAAAAATCACCCCTAACCCCAACCTCCCCATTACATAGCCCCAAGACAGTCTACTCGGGCTGGAGGGAAAATGGCTTCGGTTAGATGATCCAGGGAAACTACACTTTCATATAGGCCTATATATCTCTTTTTGCACTGGTGATAAGCTGAAATCGTTAATCAGTTGTGAGATTGTTACTATCAAGATGAATCCAAGATGGGTGACAAGATAATTCAGCCGCTTCTTAAAATCAGCAAATGACAGTGATGAAGATAAAACGGCAACAACATATCACAATGGCGTTTCTGAATTAACAGACTGAACATATTATGGGGACCCGTCATCTAGACCCCCATCAAATTGTATTCTATGCTGCGTTTCCCCGGTGCGTCTCTCACCATTTCTCTCTTGGAGACATAATCATAGCATAGGTACCCGTTTGGCGTTTAAGCTTTTGTATAATAGAAAAAATATAAACTTTTGAACAGTCAAAAGGGAAATCATAATTCAGATAAGGGTCACCCTGAATGGATTCTATTTAAAAAACAAAACATGTAGATTGAAAGCAAATACTAAAATATACAGGCCTATGGATTCCTAGTATCAACCTTACATCTATTGCTGTATTTCTCCTCCATGCCTATGAAAATAACTGAAACAGCTAAAACAGTTCAGATAACTGCCTGCTCAAAGGGCTCACCCGGAAGTCCCCTAGGGATGTGACCTTGACCTCTGTGACCTCCAGACGTGACTTCCGGTTCCGTCCATGACCTCTCTGACAGGGGAGTACACGTGTACCCGGCATGACAGACTGAGACATAAAGGGACATGCCAAGAACCAGCTCCTGCCGGTATGGCCCTACCCAGTTATGTGATCACTTCACAGGGTAGTGTTTGGAATACAGAGGACTGCTACCCTAAAGGGGTTAAGAATGTGATAGTGGGGGCACCTTTGAAAAATTCAGGGCTGCCCCTGCCCCTTTGTTTCCCTTCATATAGGTCCTATTATTGGTACGACCAGATGTTTACCAATTACTAGATAACAAATTCACCTGATATGCCGTATTTCCTTAGATACATAAGTGATCTTTTTTTCAAGAAATTAGCTCTGCTTCAACTCAAGTGGATGCCTCACAGACCAATTCCACCTATGTGGACGCAATTATTAATATTTCCCTTCCCCTTTCTGTTTGTAGGCCCGGTAATAATAAGGTGACCTTTTGTAATTAACCAGCATATAGAATTGACCCTGTTTCTGAGCTCCTATACTTTGAGATTGAACTTATTAACCTATTTTGAATATGTATACAAGACCCGGGCGGCAGGTCTGAATATCTCACAGAGGTATGGGCTTTAGCTGTTTAGTACGAGACCCACCAGGTCTGTTATCATCAGAATAGTGTAGGGTATGTGGCAATTTGAATACCCTGCATGATATTTGGGGTTTGTTTTCAATAGCTTTTGTTTCATATTCGAAACAGTTAGAAACATTGGAAGCATTGCCCCTTATGGTAGCCTGCTTGACTGTATGATATCTCAATCATGGAGGATGACTCTTTGCTCCACACGCGCATTCTTGGACTGAGTCACTCGGTATGTGATTCCTGGTTCCTACTGGAATCCGTAATTGCTGACCTACAACGGGAAATGTGATCCAGGGAACTGTGAACAAACATTTGCTCACCACCGAGGGATAACATAAAACTGATTCTCTCAGTGTAATGTACTTGAACTGTAAATATCTTAATCTGCTTGTACTAGAACTTGCAATATGATCTCCTGTGTCACAAACGGTGGTATATTAATTTCATCATTCAAGGTTAATTATAATTTAATAGAAACATCATATCGTGTTTTATTGGCCCTGTCTTACAATACTGAATAATATATTCCCAAAACCTTCAAGAATAACTCATTACCCAAATAAGATAGAGTTAGCCTTCATTTGATATAAGCTGATGAACCAAAGTCAGTATATATAATTATGCAATTGTGTGAAAATGTACATATATTAAAATCAAGCTCAGACACATGTGTAAAGAGCATGTAGAGTTATTGTGAATTAGTCATTTATATAACACCTTATACATTTATGCATTGTATTTATCCCACTGGAAGAATGGGGGGTTACCCTATATAATAAATAGAAATGTAAAAACAATAATGGACCTGGGCAAGTCTAGGCGTTTCTGCCCCACCTGGGAATGCAGGGAATTGTCGGTATAGATATGTGCAGTGGTGGGGGAGATGTTCACTGGGTGGGGGTGGGGCTGTTAGGGATGCTTCAATAGATGGGTCACCAATATGCCACGTCAAGTTGGGCAGCCATAGGGCCAATTTACAGAGGATAGGGGAAGAGTAGCCTTACACCAATATATTGCATTCTGCATTTAGCTGCTGATTTTGTATTTATTTGATTTTTCTCCGGAAATATGAAAATATACATCTGTTATATCATTTGAAAGAGAATTGTAAAACCCTCCTTGTGATGTATAATATGTTTATATTGATTAAATGTTTCTTCCCCACTTCCAATTTTAAAGATCGGTAGCAGAATCAGCACGTTGAATATGGGTTGTAGTTATATTGCTCCGACAGAAGGCTATATATACCAGATGGTGTGTGGAAAATAAAAATAGTCATGTAGTCCGATATATTTTCATACAATATCTAGATCAAAATGTGGAATTAATCAAATTCTATTTTGATGAACCACATTGATTGCACGAGTGCCAAAACCCATGATTTGAATGAATATTCCCATGTAGAATTGGATTGCACTTACCACCATGAGACATAATGAACTGAGTAGGGTTAAGAGTTCTTCTATGACCTGTCCAAATTTTGATATGTAAATTTTTTTTATATATCTGTGCGCTGACAATCTGTAAAGGTGTGGTACCCTAAGAATATTATGAAGGGTGTATCATAACATTAGAATACCAGGTAAGGTGTCTGATATGAATCAGTTACTGTTTTCTTAGGAAGTCGATGTTCACACCATGGCATGCTTAATGTTTGCAAACAAACATATGGGGATAACATGAAGACATGTAGACATACATGTGAAATAACATGTTGCTGACATTATCACCTGTATTACCAGATTATGTATCATACAAGGACACCTAGAGAGAATGTGATACTTTCCCTAACACACAGAGTTGAAGATGGGTGTACATGGTGCCCTACATTTGACAGAGTGAGTCAGTTTTGGGTTAAGGTTTAATATGAGTCCACTGATTTCCCCCAAAACAAATAGTTAACTTATAAGGTGGCAGACATATGATTATATCCATACTGGTAAATATTGAGCTGCCACTCTTAATAAATGGCTCTGAATAGCCACCAGAGGCAACTCCTTGTTGTTTTTTTCTGTACAATTCTTAGACCTGTTTTGCTCACTAAACACCTTCAGATGGGAAAGAAAAATACTTTCATAAAGCAAAGATCACAATGTTACTGATGGCAGACATTACCTAGTCTTGACAGATGTGTTCATAATAATGTCCAGAGAGTCAGACCAGATGATCTGTAACCTGCTCCTTAGTCCAGTTTCTTTGACAAAGTGAAGACATACATTCTCAGTAATGGGCTAATTCTTCTTGACCTGACATTCAGGAATTAGTTCAACCACTAAGGCCTTACCATGTGGTGTACACTGGGAGTGGTAGGAATACTTGGAGGGCATGTAGTGCTAAGATGTACCTTATGTCTGAGGCTACAGGAGAGACAGCCGACCAGTGGTACTCTGTCTAAAGCCCTATACCCAGGCCAGGTTAAAAAAAAATCTGTTTCTGGTCGACGGCCCGACTGGGTCCAAAAGTGCCGACTCAGGGTCTTTTTTTCTCATTTTCAAAAAAGATTTTTTTTTTTGTTTTTTTTTTTACAAAAATTTGAGTACTTTCCCTACCAAACAAAAAAAAACAAAAAAAAAAATTCCCGACCACCCGACTGTCTCTTTTAAAAGCCACTCGGTCCACCGGAAACAATATTCTTTTAAAGGCTGGCCCCACTACACGGATCAAGAATCAGTCTGGAAAGAACCCAGATGGGTTGGCCGGACGTTAAACTACCCCCAACAAACAAACAAACAACAACAAAACAAACAATCCATCAAGAATGTACTCAAATAATTAAGCAATTTTAGTACCTATTTTTTATAAGGAATGCACATTTCAATACAGTATACTGACTAGCAATGATAGGAATCAGCCAATTTTTGGCCCAATATTGAAATGTTGTATGTAAATTTCTGTACTTGGAGAGGCGCAGTCCATATAAATGTAACACATGCCCCAAACCTCCACCTTCCAAAATTTTTGGATTTTCCCCTGTAGACAAACTAAACTTGTACTGAAATACTTAAATTCTTTAAGGGTTAGGGTAAACTGGCATTTAAGTGGTGGGTAAACTGGTTCAAGGGGTTCCAAGTGGCCCTAACCACCATGCCAGAACCAGCTTCCCCCTGTAGCCCCTTTGTCCCTGGAGGCCAGTGGGGACACAGTCATGATTCAGTCTGGTATTGATCTTTCTTTCTAAAGACCCATACCTACTAGGACAATTGTGAGTTTGCCAACTGCTTTTGCACCAACTGAGCCGGCAGACTCTAGGATCAGCGTCAAATTATCAAATATGCTCAATATGGATTGGCGCTCCTATCATTGTTCTTTGGTGCTACTATTGGCCGAATCTAGGAGTAGTAGAACATACCCACACCAGTCGGCCCAGAAATTGGTGAAGAGATCCGTGCAAAATCTATATTAATTTTTTTTTTTTTTTTTTTTTTTGGGGGGGGGGGGGTTGGTAAGGTTATAACGTGACATTTTGGGGGAAAAAAAGAAAAATGTAAAAAAAAAATCGTCCCACCCGGCTATAAAATACTCGCACGGCCGGTCTACCGGAAACAGATCTTTTTTTTAAGGACGGCCTTATATTTATACATCAGCTTTGTGACAATGAACTGAGACAAACCGGAACTGTGATTGCAATCACGATAGTACAATATGTTGACTTATATTTTCACTTATTCATCTTTTCACCTTGTATATATTCCTATTTCATATTCTCTTTTTCACCAACCTACCTCTATAGGAAGAGCACTGTAAAGTGATATAGTTCGATTCAATAGAAAAAAACAAAAACAAAACAAAAAAAAAAAATCCCCCAATTTCAATGATGATTTGTACACTCGCCTACTAGGTATGGGGTTCTTAACTAAATGTCTAATTCTAGAAGGGCCCAGTCTTATATCTTAGCTACTGATAATGTATGTTAAAGGCAATTATGTGGCAAATATGATACAGACTCTCCTTCCAATGGATAAAGAGGCCCAATGATTGATAATAATGGAATATGTGCATATCTTTGAGAGTCTGCATGTTTCATCAGTTGGCTGCATGTTTTCAGCTGTAAACCTAACAAAATGTCATTTTCTTAAAGGCATTCGGAACATATAAACCTTTAAACCATATTTACATTGTTGAATCACCAGTCTGTACTGGGTTCCCCAAAATCATTGTCAATAATAAATATGATGTTACATTGTGTTACACTAAGCCATATGACGTTACACAACCTCGGTTAAGAGACGTCATGTACTTGTCTGTTATGACGTCATCATGTCAAACTCCCCATGAAGGCCGCCTGAGGGCGCCACCTCTGTTTGGACTCAGTGCTGCCCCCTAGGGACCCTTGTCTACCAGGGCGCCCCCAGCGGACAGGTGGGAACTATAAGTGCCACTCTCCAAGCGGAGTTGTTGTGTAATGCTATAGGGTAGGGATTTGAGTGAGACTGTGCCGGAGAGTGTAGGTGTCGATTGCATGAAACCTTAGCGTTATTAACCAAAGGTGGACTGTATAATGGTATTGGCAATATACCTGTGAGCAGTATTCTTATAGGAACCTCTGTTATTTACGACAAATCGAGAATAATTATCCAATTTGTATCGTATTTGTATCTTTCAACTAGGAGGCACGTTGATAGTTGCAATTGGTTAACGTAGATTCGATCTTATATAGTATAAGTGTTCGTAGATTAAATGTTCTTAAGATTTGATAGTCGGTCTACAAACTTTAGCTGAATATTTGCCTAAATACGCAAAGACATAATTATATATAGACTATTAGTTGGAGTAAATCAAAGGATGTAGAGAACGTAAATTGGATATAAAAATTACATTGGACTTAAATGTTCAAAAAAAGAAAGAAAAAATGCCATAGATTAGATTGAGCTGTTGTGCCAGTTCACGAATAGCTAAACAAGGTTTTCTACAGGCCCTGAAAGCTGGCTAAGATTTGAAGAATGAAAGATATTCTTTCAATAATTTATCTCCGATAGGCTTTGAGCAATATGGGTCATAGGCAATCGGCTTTTAGTTTTCTGTTGTAAAAAAGAACTACAAGAACTAACTTAAACTCAATCTTTCCATTTAAAACTTAGAGACTGGTGAAGAAACTTAACTACGAAGAACAGTTCCTCGATCTGGGGAACAAATAGGCCAATACTGGTCTCTTTGAAGTAAATCTTAGTCTGTGTTTGATTCTCAGAGACTGACACTAGTTTTATTCCCACAACTGTTTAGATAGGTCAGGGATACCCCCCCCCCCCTCCTGCCCCCCATCCACCCCCGTGTCACATGTAACTGGCCGTAACAGAGGTGATCTATGCGGTCACTGTCTCCAAGCACATCATCCCTGTCACCAGAGTCTACACTAATGAGAGCCATGTGGCGTTGGAGAGTGAGATATTCACAAGAAAGGGGGTGGGGGATGGGTTTTCAGAGATGTAAGTTTTCCGACTTTTGTTGGATTTCCGATTTTTTCTCTCTTTTCCGGTTTTTTTCCTGTTCCTGACTTACATCCCTGGGTTTTGGAAGTACACTTTTTTTGAATTTCAGGAAGGGAGTAAAATCTAATATTCAATTATATTTCTTTAATCTATCCACCACGTTGGTTTCCAACGATACTTCTAGCAGGGAGCAACTCTAATGAAAACCGTTCTATATACCAACCTACTCATAAATACAAAGCAAAACAAAAAGTATAGGCCTACTATATCAACAAGTATGCCAAATAACAATGCCATGACACTCTATTGTTACCTAGGTATAGAATTGACCGTTATATTTTTTTGAAGTCATCAAAATCAAATGACTTTGTCAATATTTGCACGTCACAAAAGATTTATTTCATCCAGTTCATTTGAGGTTTTCTCCCACACGAGGTGGTGTCGCCCCCTAGTGTCTGCAGGAAGAACTAATGTTTATAATAGATGCTGAGGTCAAGGGTTAAGGTCATCTATCATGTGACTCCCACCCCTACTCCTGATACCCTCATTTTCCCAAGCCTGGAATCTGGAGAGATAAACATTGTGAACATCTTCAAAGGCAGCACTAACATTCATATAAAGACTTTCTATAATATGAATATTGGTATATGTTGAAAAACAAAGGCTTACATATTATTCAAATAAAAACAGCTAAGGCCTGATCAAGCTTGCCAGAAAATAGAGCTTTTGTTAAAATATATACATGTAGGGGCCTATAGTGTGGGTAAATTTGGTGATAATGGTTCAGTTGACCAAGAGTTAAGTGTAGTCAGGGGGAAGTGATTACCCGTTGTCACTGTATGGTTGCTATGGGCACCAGATGGGGGTCTGGATAGGGAGGGTGGGGGGTTCCAATGTTGCATGTCAAATTTAAGAAATACCAAACTTGCCTGTCCTTGTCTAATTATTCACACAATAGAGTGCCAAATTTGAGAATCGTCTCTGTTTCCTGTCACTATCTCCTGTCGTCTCTTTTAGCAGTTTAGGACCCCTTGTCATTTTATTTGGTCAATTTTTTTGCAAATTTGAAGGGCAGTCAAATTACTGGTTTTCCCCATCCTGATCCTAAACAAGGGTGTCCCCACGACAACCCCAAGGTGGTGGAGTTTATGTGGATCTCAGTCACTCCTCTGGAATGCTCAGAGAGAGAAAACACACACGATTTCCCTGTGAAAATCATCACAATGGCCGTGCAATAAACCCATCCCAGTTTACTTCAAAATAAAAGTTTTCCATGAAATGCTTCAGTTAATTCCTGGTTTTATACTCCCCAGATATATAGTTTGTAAAACAAAAACAATACATGGCAAATTGTTTGACAACTTGCTCCTGAAATCTGTATGATGCACGTTAGATTGGGGTAAGACTCCTTCGAGAAGTAGAAATCTCCTTTGTCTCTTCTTATAAAAGGAGAGTGTGGGTGTATAGGGTGCTTTGTCCTAAAGCTCAGCCTATCTGTCAACCTATAGGTCTTGTTTAAACACCTATTTCAGCTTTGACATTATTAACTATCTCTGAATAATTAGCCTATTATGAAAAGATTTGATATTTTGATTCTGTCATGTGTTAATAAAACTATTTTATAGGTAAGCCCAAATCAATGGTATCTAACATTTAGATCACACTTAGGCCTAAGCTGCTCTAGGCCCCTGCATAAGCCCTGTATATCTATAATAATCGACAGCCGTTTTATGTATATGAGAATACAATAAGCAAGTGCTAAAAAAGTGTATGGTGTCTGCGATAGATTCAGAATGTGCTTTCAGATATAACCAACATTCGTGGTTTCGTTTTCAGTGCTGGCGGAGGACGACTGTAAGTGCACCTTGTGACCCTTGACCCCTTTCAGTTCACCTTGAAAGGTCAATTAAGCTTTATCCCAAGGTCATGAAACCTCTACGATAATTTCCACCCTGATCCTGATGTTGACCTGTCTGCTACCACTAACAATCAGGGTACCAACCACACAGGGAAAACAGGGGAAAAAAATTCCCTGACAGGAAAAACACAGGGAATTTGCAAATTTTGCCAAAACACAAGGTATTTCGTTTGGCCAGGTTCTGAAATTCCCGATTCTCAAGATATTAGGGATTCGACTTTTTGTAGTTGGGTTGTCCAATCTTTTTTCTGGAAGCAGAGACTTTTAAAAATGAAAAACTTGCTGGGTATGGCACAGGGAAAAATTGCCGCGGGACAGGGAAATCTCAGGGAAAACACATGTAGGGAATTTGAAAATGGAACTTTGGTTGGTACCCTGAACAATGCAACAAATGATTGCCATGCTGGGCAGGACTTTTAAGTGCTACAAGTGATACTTTGCAAATTATGATTTACTTTTTGTGATGATTATTTCTAAGGTGGCAGGATGGCCCCCATGTTCCTCTCCCCAATCCCCTTCTATTAGTGCTAGAGGTTTAGTTATGAAGTTTGGTATTTATCTTTAATTTGAATGTTTTAACTGTTCCTTTTCAGCCTTAGATACCCCGGAGCTGGCCACAGAGCCCCGTAAGTCGTCGTGACCCTCATTATCGCCCACATATGACCTTGAACTGCACATACGACCTTGAACTTTGCACATATATAACTGTGTGACCTTCACACATTGCACACTTGACCTTGGCCAGAAACGCACCCTCTAGACTTCAGTCACCAACCTTATGATAATGTCTACATAGATATGACCTTGAATACTGCACAAAAGAACCTTCACATTCAACCTTCAGACAGAGCTTTGACCTTGCATCCAAATTGACCCAAGTGCTAGTCCTTTTTGGCAAGTAGAATTAGATCTTTCCTTTAGTGGTCTCTACTGCTCATAATATAAGAATAGACCCTATCACATTTCCTTTTCGCCTTAGTTTTAGCTCCACTAAGTCTATCCGCAAGGGATGTAAATCTACTTCCGTTTTAAAAAAATTTAAGATTAATATCATGCCCGTATGGCTAGTCATAGTTTCTGAAAAGTTCCCATACCCTAAGACGAATTTTTAAAATACCCATGGTGCCGGTTTTAGGGATTTATACCCATACATGTAGCATTTCCCTCCTGTAACCCCTCATTCGATAATTTTCCTTAACCCAAATACTGTGTATCAAACTGTCCCAGATCTGTTCAATGAAACAGGCGAAAGATGCCTTTGCCTTAACTTTTTAACACAACCATATATGATTAATACAATCATCCACTTCCATCTTGCCTCCTTTCCCATCTCATAGAATCACTTCTCTCAACCTTTTTCAGGTTTATCATTCTACAACTTGGCGTGATTTTGTCATAATACTTTATAATTTCTTTGTCTCCATCACATTGTCGATTGGCTTCTTCTTTTTCCTTGAATCTCCATAAACATCTGCTCTCTATGTTTCTTGTTCCCAGCACAAATCACCTATTTCAGAATCTAGGCCAGTTCGATTCGTGGCCTGGGCCATACCTGTCAGAACTGGAAATCAATGCTAAACCATAAAAGATACTGAAAGGCATGACTACCCAACAGTCACATGGCCAGTTCATTTCACTGGCTAGCAGCCCGCTGTGGCTAGTTAGCATGCATTTTGCTGGTATACTCAGGGTACCAACCACACAGGGAAAACAGGGAAAATGGGGGGGGGGGGAATCCCCGACAGGGAAAACAGGGAATTTGGAAATTTTGCCAAAACACTGGGAATTTCATTTGGCCAGGTTCTGAAATTCCTTATTCTTAACCCCTTCCACCCTATAAGGCCATATTTGGCCACCACATGGCTGTTACCCATAAATTGGCATCTAATGTTATGGTTATTTTCTAATTGCAAAATGAGTATTTAGCCTACAGTCAAAAGGTAAATATCAAAATATTCCTGATGCTCTAAGGAATCTTCAGCTTTTTATATTATCCTTCAAAGATAATTAGTTCTTTTAGAACACATATTTAAGTACAGGACATGGTGCCCAATTTAGGCCAAATATGACAAAACCTCAAAATCACCCTCTTAATTGCAATAATTAAGGAATTATTTGGAAAAAATATATTTCTTATGTAATTTTATGTGAAATCTTGACTTATATGAAAATTTACAGAGAATTCAATGACATTTACAGAAATAACCAAATTTTCATGAATGAGGCATTATGGGAAATTTGCAATGGAATGATTTTTCTGGGAAATTCTACATTTAAGAAAAGTTGTTAGGTTACCATGGTTACAGTAAAAAGAATATTAAGGGTCAATGGAACATTTGTCATGGATAATGTAGAAAATATCTTTGTTCGCCTAAAACTTCAAACAGGTAGGGAAATAACCTTCTGAATCAAAAGTTATTACATTTCTATCATTTTCTATTATTAGATATGCCTTCTTTTTCTTACTAAATACGGTAAAGTTTAGGTTGCCGTAACATGGAAAGTAATATGATAATTAGGACTAGAGTGTTTCTATTTTACAAGAGGTAAGGCACTTCATACAACCATATCTTAGCTTCTAAAAGGAATATTTTAAAAAGGTTTGCAGCATTTGAAAGCTTACTTTCTCTTGTCTACGGATATTTTCTACCTAATTTTCCCAAGAATACAGGGTTGAAGGGGTTAAGATGTTAGGTATTCAGCTATTTGTTGTTGGGTTGTCCAAATTATTTCTGCACGCGGGGGCTTTTAAATTTGAACAACTTGCTGGATATGACACAGGGAAAAATTGCTGCAGGACAGGGAAAACACAGGGAATTTGAAAATGGAATTTGGGTTGGTACCCTGTTAATACTGTAGCATTGAATTCCAATTCTGGCAAAACTCACTGGTGAGTTTCTCGAACTCGCCTATTGCCCAGATGGTCCAATCGAACCCGCTTATCATTTTGTGATGTGTGGCCATTTCCCCTGGTTCTCACCAGGGGACACTGTATGCTTGTATTGTTGCACATGCGCACACACCCTCTACTGGATGATTCAGAAAGCATGTCATACACCCACTGCTTGAAACACTCTGCAAGCATAGGCTGTGTTTTGCCTTATGCTTACAGAGAAGAGTGACAGATAAAATAATGCATATCACAGATTGATTAAATTACAATTGGCACTGTTTGTACAAAAGAAAATGCACCCATTGTTTTTTTACAATAGTCATAGAATACAATTCCTTCAAAGGGATTATGTTTATTGTTCAGACCATTACATATATCAAAATCTATTTTTGACAAATGTATCAAAAAAAGAAACAAAGGAATCTTGCTGGCAGATAATGATTTATCATAGTATGATATGCCATAAATATTTGAACAAGAATGTTGCCGTCTGAGTAGGAAGGACCTTACATATTCAACATTTGAACACAAATGTTAGTAGTTCTGTTTCAAGGATATGTACATTAAGTTGCATAGGGTAGAATATATATTCTAGTATCTGAAAAATGAATTGTAATAATTCATCTCTATTCAGATCAGTTTATAGGCATGAAATATGGTTTTACTTAAAGATAGGATATCAAATTACCTTCATTAAGATAATGCATCAAATGATTGAAATGATATGGAATTCATTCAATAGCCCTTCTTTATTTAGCATTAATTAGGAGAAATTCCACACATTTCAATATGAGCCACACCACATATTACTTTCCACAAAAATGTATATATCAATCGCATTGTGTACATATGTGATTTCTTCATTCAATATTCTTAGCCATTGTGAACTTTGGTAAGACGTCTCAAGATACATTATGTCAGCATTTAAATGCTTACCAAAAACAGCAATGTCTCATTCCTCAAGCTTGAATAAATGGCTAACATTATTGTACTATACTCCAATCTTTCATTGGAGTATAGAATAATGTGCACACAGCTCAGTACTTTTTAGTAAGATCTTCATGGGATTCGAGACATTTTCTTATATTATTGAAATTGTGGACATGTTCTTTGATTCCACAAAATATTAAATATAAATTGCTTTTTGTTGTTTAATTCCTACAGCGCTGGGGTATTCCTTCGTCACCAAGGCACAGGATGTTAATGCCAAGGAAGGGGAGGATGTTACGTTTAACTGTGAACTGGAAGGATCAGGATGTAAGTGGGATATCATTAGTATTATCTTTATTTCATAAATCTAGTATGTTTTTATGCAAAATACATTTTGTCTACATATCACTGATATATATTTGCACATGTAAAAATTGTTCAATATATTGCCTGGAATACAATATTGATCATGAACAATGTTTCATTTGAGTCATATCAATCCTTGTACAATGAAGTACATTATATAAATATCCTACTGCGTAGATGGTCTTCCTATGGAATAAATTCAGCAGCGGGATAGTAACTCGCTATCTCCTATATTATGTTGATACAGAAATATATAATATATTGGTTCTCAGTAGTCATCAATAACAAGTAATGAATTATTTCATACATTATACTTCAGTTGGAATGGTTGTTTGGATGAACAACAGTGTGATGATCAGCTTTGGGCGGACAGAGTCGTTCGAAAATCCAAGGTTATCCATCGAAGGTGAGGGGAATGCCTACAATCTTGTGATGAAAGATGTTGGAATGATGGACGAAGGGGAGTGGGAGTGCCAGGTCCCTGGACCGCGAGTGCTCAGACAAGTCAACACGCTAACCATTGTCGGTGAGTGCAAATTGATTTTTCTTGGTAATTGTAAAGCTTTTTGTTTTCAAAAAGTGTTGAATCTTTCAGTCTCTTTCAAAATTTGATGTTTAGAACAGGTTTCACAATATTTAAGGAAACATTCGGATTTTTTCACTGTCCCCTCTTTACATCCCAGTCAGTTAGTGTGGCCAAAGTGTAAAGGATCTCAGTATCATTTCCAATTTTCTAGTCTCTAGTCTCGTTGGTAAGTACTAAATTCTATGTGCCTTCATAATTACCTACTCTAATATGCCTTTGTCAGTAAGTATCAAATGCAAAAATCTTTATTCGGTGGTCTGGTTGTGAATTCTGTCTACGAGCTGTTGATAGAAGGGCATGGCCCAAGGATTACATAAATAGAGGCCTTGTAAACATTAGTTGAACATTCATATATTTTTCATTATTTTCAAAGTTGAACATTTATATGATTTTGGGTACAAGGTCTTACTATTTTCCTGAATTACTTTTTCAAAGAAAGTTTACCGAATGACTCACATATTGATAACCATGAGTTTATTTCTTAAATTTGATCATAATTTGATCTCTTAAAGTGTAAGATGCAAAATCTAAGACTGGTAAGTATTTGTCGTGCTGCAAAGTGATTATGAAAGTGGCTGGGGGTCAAACCATCAGAAATTTCCTCCGTAACCTTTACAGCCAATTTTATACACAATATACTAACTTATCGCAAAAACAGGAATGCCTCAGTGTATACAGAAATGTTACTGATTACATTACCTAGTTAATTTAAATATTTCTGCACACTGATTTCCACTGATTCAACTACTGGATTCTCACTCATTTCCACTGATTCACCTCTGAAAACCCCCCACCCCCTCCGAATCCACTACTACAGAAGATGATACCGTAAGATTGTCATTTCAGAGGAGCCGACCATCACTGTGGAGGGTTCTGACCTGGAAGTTATGGAGGCGAACGGGCTCAGTCTGCTGTGCACAGCGGATGGTAAACCCGAACCGACAATGGCATGGACCAAGGAGGTAAGTCACCCTCACAATCAAGTCTTTACTTTATTAAGAAGCTTTCCTTCCTCATAATTAGAACAACCAGTGTTCATTGAACTTCAGGTTTTTGTAAGAGTGAATGATTCACCACATTATAAGCCTAACAATAAGCCCATCCCACATAGTGGATTTCCAGGGTTGGACAAAGGTCGGACAAAGTTCACGTTTTAAGCATCTTTGTCTCCTAGAGTAAGGGTTACTGAAATAAGCAAGAAATATGTTTTCCTATATCCCCAAGTATTGATAAAACATGATTTCTAAAATCTAACATTGTAGGTTGAGCAGGCAGGCTTTAACATTGGTTCCTATGGGAAAAATGCCAATACATAAAGCTGCATTTTGCAAGTTTAGAAAGAAATTTCTCAACCAAATAGGTTTGGTTAATTTCTTATTATACAACTCTCTTCATGGACAAAGCCACAGAGGCAATTTTGAAAATATTTCATGGTAAACTTTCACTTTGGTGTAAACCGGGATGGGCTTATTACATATACAAAGTAATTTTGGCTATAGGAAATGGTTGAGGATTTTTCAACTTTTATGTAGGCCGTTTCTATGTATTTACTTAGCATCTACTTAGCAATATTCCTTGAAACATGTAACTTAAACCCCCACCTTTTGTGTGAATTAACTCTGAAAAGGCCCTAGGGTCAAACGTGTTGGGTAATAAAGGTTTTTGACATCCCAACCCTACTTCAATTCTTTGCAATGGTTTGATAGTTATCTTGACATTTATCAATAGTCATCCAACATAACAATTCCTGGCAAACTGATGTTTAATCTTAGGTGCCCAGCTACAGCAGGTTCAAAAATAGGACTAATAAAACAAAGGTATCATTATTTTATTACAGATAATGTTTCATTTGTACTCCTTCACCTTTCATGTTTCACGTTTGTTTAGCTTTAAGTGCACATTGTTTAAACATGTTTTACCTGTATAATCCGAGCTAGTTACCCATATTCTAAACTTAAAGCAATGTTTCCTTGATATTCAATTTCATTTAGAAAATAAAATTCCTAGAAAGAAACTTATCTAATTTTTCTTATTGAACGAAATGTAAGAGGTTGACAAGTATTGAGAAGTTAAAAGGTATCGAAATATTGATTTATACATATTTAGGGTTTGGCACTTGTTTCCGATAGTTTGTGTGTCTTGCTGTTTTTAATTGGCACTAAATGTCGGGGAAAAGTACATAATTATCCATGATAAAGAATCTTGCGAATATATAATTCCATCTCATTTTTCTTGGGGAACTTTTGGTTTCAGAAATAGGACTAATGAAACAACAGTATCATCTAATTGCAGAGAGTGTTTATTTTATTTCCATGTTTCAAGTTTGTGTATCTTCATGCACACTTGATTTAAACACGTTTTCCCTGTTTAATGTTGACATGGTGTTTAAGTTCGAACAGAGGTTCTTCGATAAATAATATAAATTGAAAATAAATTTTTAATTTACCTGTTTGTTTTTTTTATATGAGGACCTTCTAATATATGCAATTTGACCCTCACTGTAACTGTTCTTTCCTCAGGGTGATGATGATTTCAAACAAGATGGTCCTGAGCTCATGATTGACTCGATGACACGTGAGGACGGCGGGAAGTACATCTGTACGGCCACCAATGGTATCGGAGAGGGTGATAAGGTTGACTATGATGTCGAAGTCATGTGTAAGTCAAAAAGTTTGTTATGCTATATTGTTATGCCTCTTTTTTACTTGAATTAATTCAATTGGGTCAGGATTAGAAGTTATAGGAATATATTTAGGTAGCTCAGGGAATTAATCACCCCCACCCCTAACCGCTTTTGATGGGCGCCTACGATATTGGGTTTGTTTTTATTTTTTTCTGAAGATGTGTTATTGACAAAACTTTCTTTTTAAAATCTTCGCAGAGTTTTATATTAAAAAAGGGGCTCCTTTTTAAGAAATCTTAATCCAAAACTATATCTAAAGGTGCTGGTATTGTCCATCCACCCCAAAGATACATTCCCGAAAATTCCTGTTTTTGTCTCAATACATGATGCACTGTATTTTGTATTCTGCTAACTTCAGGTACAGCAAAAATTCAAAGTATTCTATATTGCTTAATGAGGCCCTTTTTTCATGTTCGTGAATCAAACTGAATCCAATTTATATATGAAGTCCTCATTAGATGGCATTGCATTAGAAACAGGTTTGCAAGTATTGTAACTCAATTGTGAACACAGCGTTTTGGTCTTCACTTTGTAGTTATTCTATGTTTGCCACTAAAGGCCATATTCCACTTTGCGGCGTTTTGGGCGCAGTTTTGGTCGTGGTGAGCAATTTACTTGCGGTGTTTGACCCCACCACTAGTAAAAACTGATATATTGAAATTGCTTGCGGTAGTACTAGCAGTGGTGCTTGCACTGACCTACCGCTAGCACCACCGCAAATGATTTTATGTTCTTTTATATGATTTAAGTTGGGTTTTTTTTCACTTTTTTATGATTTTTATGACTTTTTAAGATTTTATATTCATAGTCTACAATGATTCTATAAGGTTTTCTATTGAATGCTTATGGTGGCAGAAACGAACGTGTTCGTTTCTGAAATGCAAATTGCTTGCAGTGCCATAAAAAGGGCAACGCTTGTGGCCCCCCACTGGATAGTGGAATATGGCCTTAACACTGGCCCGTTGACCAGTGGCCGACAATTTGAGAGCAGGGCCAACCATTTTTACCAACCAAAGGGTCAAATTGGCCATGATGGCCAACAGAGATTATGGATTGTTTTCTAATAATCAATTAAGCTGACTATGTTTTGCTTTTTTTTTTCCTGACACCTCATTAGATTATTTACCTAAAAGATCAGGGCCGACAATATCATAGCAAAATCGGTCCTGCTGGCTCACAGCCTAAAAAGTTCCCAACAAGTTATTATTCCTCTTTATGTTTTTGTTTCCAGTCAAGCCAACAGCGACTGTGCAGGAACCCTTGATCCACACCGGTCCGGGTGATGAAGTTGAGCTGACCTGTGTCTTTACGAGTAACCCGGAGGTCAAAGTCATGTGGCAGCATGAAGGCCAAGATATCAACCTGGAGGAGGGAACCCGCTTCTCTGCGAAAACCGAGGAGAGCGGAGATTATGACTTGGAGGCAACCCTGACCATCAGAAACCTCGAGGCCGCAGACCTTGGCAAATATGTCTGTTCTGGGGGCAGCGACAAGGGGAACGCCTTCGGAGAAATTGAACTGTCAGGTGAGTGGTGCAGTTTAACATGGCACTTAAAGCAGGGTCCCCACTACACAGGAAAAACGGGAAATGGCAAAATAAATTCCCTTTCCGAGAAAATACCATCACTAGCGGATCCAGGAGGGGGGGCACGCTATTGGAAAAAATCCTTAATTTCCTTAATTACTTTTTGGCCAAAAACACAACATTTAAAATAATAAATAAATAAATAAAGGAGGGGTGCACACACCCTCTGGATCCTCCCATGACCATTATCTCCAGAAACTAATTAGAATTTGGCAAAACACAGGGAATTCTGTTTGCCAAGTTCCTGGAGTTTCTGGTTCTTAAGATTCAGAAGACTGCATTTTTATATGAGTAAGATCTCACCTTTTTTTGAAAACTTCATACATCTTTGATGACATTTTTAAGTTGGAATACTTTGAGGTCAGAACAAATGATTGATGCTATGACAGGGAGAATTTACTTTGAGGCAGCGTAAACACAGGGAATTATAACTATTTGGGTGTGGACCTTTTCAAAGCATCAGAATGCATGATTTCCAAAGTGATGGGAAAACCTGGAAAATGAAAATCGTCATGAAAAATTATGGAATTCTGCACAACGTTATGGAATTTAATCCATTATGTCCATAAATGGACTAATTTTGTCCTTTTTTTTTCTCTAAAACTGAACTTTTATGCGTCAGTTTGAAAAGTTCCATTTCACAAATGCAAACCTTGCATGGAGACATAAAGGCCTTTACATACCAATCAACGGGTACACGAGGAGTCTGAAATCTTTTAAGATGTGCATGTATAATTAAATACATTTCTGTAAAAGTCCAATCTGTACTTCAGCCAAAAGGGGGATGGGTGGGTTGTGGTGTCTGAAATTTGCAATTATGTGTGTACATACTTGATGGAAGGCCCCTAACCTAGGAAATGTTCTTACAAATTGTGTTACATGCATATGCCTCTTCCTTCCGCAGGTGATCCATACGGTGTGGAGTTCAGCAGCGACCCTAACGGGGAATACAGCGACAGCTTCATGCTGGAGTGGGAGTTCTTCTCAGTGCCATCACCCATAGAGTGTGAACTGAAAGTAGTTATGGTAAGTTATCATAAGATATTGTAACTTAGTTTGGTATTGGGCAATTTGCTCATAATTTTACTTGCAGATAGTCTAAAAGTACGTAGTTCTTTTTAGGTAACCCGACTTACCCAAATATTTTAGCCCTACCCTTACTTCTCTTTTATGAAGAGTCTTCTAAAAGTATTTAGATTCCATAAAAATGGCTAAAAGGACAGAAAATTTGATATATTTTATCAAGACATTTGTAGGCTATAATATTTAGTAGAAGCTGTCTTGTAGGCAGCATCTAGTTAATCAATGATAAGATTATAATTACTTTCTCAATAGAATTTACTTTAACATTTGAAAGTCAACCTGAAGCTCTGCAACAGTCTGGGAATGATCCTGAAAAGTTATAGATTTTGTTCAGAATCTTTTCAACCAAAATGTAGGTGAATGTAGTCTGTCTTCTTGTATAATCATTGCTTTTTGCTTTTTACAGTATCCTGATGAAAGTGTATTTGGCGAGAACGTTGTGCCTAGCAAAGTGGGATCAAACAACCATCACGGGCAACAGTATAACATTGAGGGACTTTCCCTCAACACGAGGTACGGTGCCAAGGTCAACTGCAGAAACGATATCGGAGAGACTGGTTGGAGCGAAGAATTCTTCTTCAACACTTCAGAAAGTAAGTAAAATAGTTCTCATGATTTCAGTAAATGGCAGTGTCTTAATACCTTCTTTTCAGGTCGCGTATTTTTAATTTCCTGAACCGAACAAGCTTGACAAATGATGGCTGTAAGTTATGTGTGGTGAACTATATTTCCAAAAGGGATTCTTCAGATTTTTCTTCCATGTTCTTGAGGATATTCATAGCTACTTACAAATATAGATAAGTGCAGTGTGTTATTGTGACCCTATCCACCACATGAGGAGACAGTAAGCAGATATGCAAGTGCGGCTTATCCATACACCATAAGAACAAAATAAGTGTTTCTTTTGAAATTGGTGACTAAACTGTTATGAAAAGATGTTTGGCATGCTAGATTCTGTAGGGGAAATCTTACATTCTTAAATCTGCTGTATATTTTTCCATTTTCTCACAATTAACGTCTTACTCGTTAACTCATAATGGTGAGGAGATCCCTTTTGGAAGTACCATTGACTATGATTAAGGCTGCTGCTGAGTCGGTGTATAAAGTTTGAAAATGTTAATATTTGACAAGGCATCAGAACAAATTGTCTTATCTTGACGAGTTCTTTGATGGGTTGGCTCAGCGAATATCTCCACAACGCTTACGGAAAAGAAGCTTGACATAACTTTGAATAAACATCCAAAGGGCAACTCTGATTGATTATTCAAGTGTTTGCAATTGATTTCAAATTGTATTTTGTTGTAACTTATTGATGTCATTTGTTAATGTTTTAATTCATATTTTAAGAAATAAATATCCTATGTGCCTTGCATAATTTATTAGGCTTGCTGGTTGGTTTTGGTTGGCTATACAATCATAAACAGATGGCCTGAATCTTTGCAATTTAATCAACACATGCAGTTTATTTTCTTAGAATTTCCCTGCCTCACCTAAACCATGCAATTAATCACAGACAACTGTAGTTATGGTTTCAATGACAGTTGGTGTCTGACTAATTGACAGCTAACTAACTGACAGCAAAATTAATACATGCTTTCTGACAGCTGCAATGATTGATCTCAATACCCTTCATGTTATGTAACACAGTGGGAAAGATGTCCATGATTTGTACTTTCAATCATCAATCTATGATACTGATACTGAGCACAGTCCATATTGCTCTCATGACAAAAACTAAAATTGTCTTGGAAAAGGCATTATTCTGTCATTGAAAAGGTGCCAGGTGTCATTTGCTCAGATATCAAGGTACCGTAAGGAATGGAGTTAGAAATGAGGGTAAAACAAAATACTTGTGTTCAGGTTTTCCTGACAGACCCTCAAGATTTTTTCAAAAGATCAGCAAATGAACAATAAATTGTCCTATAAATGATCAAAATATGTATGTTATAAATTGCGATCATCACATAAGAACCTTAAGGAAATTCTTAATTTTCAACACTGTCTGAGTCTAACATTACAGTTAAGAATTGTATCCCCCAAAACAAATCCTGACTGAACTACTCTATATCAATTATCTGAGGCATAAAACCTGAACACAAATATTTTTGGTGTGCTGTTCTGAACACCTCTGAATCAGTATACTATTAAGACCAAATTCTATTTCACCTGTCTTTCTTTTCAACCTTTCCTTGACTCATATATTTATGCTGTAGTCCCTGTGCTAAATGGTCAGAACCATTATTTAGTGTAATAGTAATGTCATTCTTGTGTAGGGATGGATAAGTCCCATCTAATAACCCTTCAGTTGTTTCAGCCAACCTGTGATGACCTTGCAGTGCAGACAGAACTGCTTGGCCATTGTCATGTTCATAAATTCCCTTGATTTTCATCATAGGACAGTGTTCTGATTTTCTAAGCTAATTTTCCTTTCCATGGTTCCCACAGTTTCTATATAAAAAAAAAAAGGAATCATAGCCTAAGGTAATTTCAGGAGGTAAACGAAGATTTTTAGAATAGACAAAAATATAACATCTGATCAGTCCTGAAAAAACATGCTCTTCCTCAAAATGGGATATGATCAAAACAGGCTGTTTTATCTGCTTACAAGGATAACAATAATTTTTGATGAGTTCAAATTCTTTCTAAAGAAAAATAGTCCCATTAATTTAAACAGTAAATGATCATGAGATCCTTCAAAAAATCTTTTTTTATAGATTTTATTTCAGGATCATATTCAGGATAACTCCCATGCCTTACAATTGATATGAAAGGCTCTTTATGTGATTAATTCCCAAAGTTGTTCAGTGTTAAGATTTCGACCGAACAGACATCTCAGTAGTGGGAACCATGGCTCCCTCGACCCTGTCCTATCCTGATTCCTTATTCTGGCCTGTTGACAGACGAGAACCCAGCACCTCCACCCACCACCACATTAGAGCCAGAAACAGAAAAGCCCACAACTAGTCCAGCACAGACAACACTTCGTGCCGAAGGTAAGTTATTAGCCCCCGCTATCAATCGGAATGAGCCTCCAAAGTAGTCAAGAGTTCCCTGGTTATCTCACCAACTTTTATTTAGTAAGGCTTAACTTTCTTGAGCTTTCTAGTTTCCCCTTTCTCTTATTCTTAGTTTAGTTTTTTAAACATGTTATTTCATATTCTGAAATTTCACCGTACAGTTTCACAAACAATTCCAAGAAACTTTCAGAACCAGTATTTTTTCAGGAAAAGTCTTTTACCAAGAATCAGAAGCAAACTGTTTGTGAAATTGTTTTGTAAACTAAATTTGAAATTATGGGGTGTTCAACCATTGCTTTTTGATTAGTTATGACAACTGAAGAGATGGAAACAACACCTGGTGAGTGGCTGTAAAATGTGTTTTGCAATGCTAATGATGCTTCTGGATTGCCGAAAGTACAAAACTAATGTAACTTCCTGTAACAGAGCTGATTTACCCATCCGGGTTCAAATACCATAAATGCTTCCAGAAATAATTCTCAATGCCTTCTTTTCTTTACAGAGTTGACGCCAAAATATAACGCTTCGCATATAATTGCTGCAGTATCAGTTGAAGTGTTCAGTGCAATGGTTAAGAAAATAATACATGACTTTCACTTAATAAGGTCAAAAGTGAATTAAGTTATCAAACAAGAATGCACACAAAAATGTTTAAATTAGAACCCATAATGTGTTCTATATGTTTTGACCTTCACTAAGTATGTAATGCATTACAACTCAAATGCACATACTTAGTATCATAAGATAACAAAAGCAATTCTGTTTATAAGGTAAGGTGATCATGTGTGAAATATCTTAACTATTGTACTGAACCCTTCAACTACAATCTAAAGTCTAGTTGTCAAGGAAGTCTCTGATCATATGGTTTATAAAAGATTTCTTTCAGATAATGCCTTCTTAAATGTATTTCCTGGTGGTAGTGTTTCTTCTAGGTTTGTTTCATAAAAAAAAGTAAAGTTCCCTTTTTGTATCATTTGTAATTGTTGACCTAAACCCTGACAACAGCATCAGAAAGCTTGACATGGACTCATAGACTGCCCCAATATCATGACATGACAACTGCTTATAGCTTGTGCTTGAAAACACTATACTATCTCATGTTAATGTATACATAATTTACCCGTTGTAAAAAATGATTGTAATTTCTATCTGTATTATTCCAAAGCTGGTAACTGCCAAGCAGTTGCAAAACATAGATTCTGCTGAGAGATGCATGGAACTTTGTTGAAATCTATGTATAGGAGTAATTTGTGACCTTATTACACTTTTGTGACTGCTGTAACACAAGGATAATCTTAAACTCAGACTATTCTAGTCCAAAATAATATTGATAGCGCACATCTGGGTCAATCTGGGAAACAGATATAAAACATCGCTCACATAAATGTTCCACAAATGACACTAGCCAACTCAAACATCAAAAGAACTTTGATCTAAATCTAGTTGGACAGGGAAGTCACAACCTGAAACCAACACCTTTTGCCACACAGGCTGCCATATGCCACATGTCCAGAATGACAAGACACAGTGGCATAAAGATAACATATTGTCTGTATTGCAGAATTGATTTGAAAACAACCTGCAACCAACAGACAGAATTATAAAACAGAATAAGATACAAGTGACTTCTATTATTTGATATGATTCCAACCATGTCTTTTTGTTCTACAAATACAAATCTGTTAAAAACTGATTTTGTACCCTTGAAGGGATGCTGCAGTAAAGATGACATATGTTTGTCCTCAGTCATCTTGCCAGCCGAATATACACACCAACAACCAGTTTAAAAAAGAGCTTACTCATCAAGCATCACAACTAATTAGCTTATATCCAGGTGGCTTTCAAAGAATATTTTGAAACCTACTTTGTACTAATATGAAAATGAGAAGAAAACTTCTGACACTTTAATCAGCTTTACAATCAGTGATATGTAAAGAGCTGAACTGAGCTTGATGTTTTCCAACCAGTTAAGGCTGTGCTACAGTGAATACCAGAGCCTTATCAACAATGCAGTAACAGCTAACAGGTCACAACTAGCACTTGCTTACTATGGAACATGTCAGTATATGATAAAAGATAATGTATATATGTGACATGATGACCCTATATATGCTGTATTGTTGATCAGAAAGTATTCAAATGAGCAAGGCAAAGCTTTCCTGCAACAGGTGTTTCTTTCGATTTATGTTAATTCACACATACTTTATGATTCATAAATATTGTAAGGCACTCATTTTAAGTTTCATCGATTAAGTTAACTTAAGACAAGTAGTCAAACTTATTTTAAGAAATATCTATCATTTCAAATAGTTGTTTTCTGTGTCTTTCTGCTACAATTATCATACTTTCTATTACCGCTTCACAGACTCCACTTCTGTCGCTCAGACAACTGAAGACGACTTTACCACAATTGCCTTGACGACAACAGCCGAAGCTGATGACCTTGACCTTTCCAGCTCTCATTCAACTATTGCTGAGAGTAAATCAAATTTGGTCAAAAAATTTAAACTTAACTTTGGAGCCAAGTAAAGTCATATCTATCATTTAAATTTAAGATTATATGTGAACCAAAACTTCTATTCTAAGCTCTCTTATATCATTTTCATTATTCAAAATATACAGTTTTCTTTAAAACACGAAAGAGGAGAATCCTTAGAAAACCCTTTAAAATTACGTCAAGAGGAACTGTTAGTTGACCAAGAGGTAAATTGCTAAAGGCTAATAGGAACACACACATGATATTCGACGGACAGACAATCTCACACCAACTGGACCTTCTACATAATCTTTTACACATTCTAATAATCAACAATAGTACATATACACCTTTAACATACAAAACAATATCCTATTCGATACACAAAAAGAGGAACATGCAAAAGTAAACTAGTAAGAGGAATGTAATTGGGGAGAATATGAAAAAGATATTTCCTCTATTTCCATGGGTAAGTTCTATTATGAAAATAAAAAGCATTTTGATGTAGAATTTTGTGACAAGTCTGTGATGTAATTTTTTCCTGTGACAGGAGATGGAGATGGACTGGCTGAATCAACCCCATCTGACAATGGTAAGTGGACATGACCACAGTGAAACTTTAAGCAATATGATTAACATTTACTGACTGATTCTGACATAACTGAAATATCAGCACTTTTCCTGAAGCAAAAGCATCACAGAGGGCCTCTTCCTGAAGTAAAAATATGTCATTGGGCGTTTTGATTGTAATCAGTTTTTCGGGGTGCTGATAACGCTTCCCCTAACCCATTATAGCCTTTCTTCTTTTCATTTGTGGATGTTGGTTGACTAAAAAATCCCAGGAAAGAAAATGCATTGAGAACACTGCAATAGAAAGTATAGATTTTGACCACTTAAATGGGTACCTCATTACTCCCTTTCTTTTGTAAGATCATATAGCATTGTCTGTTCCCTTATCATTAAAGTGATCTGTGATCTCTTTGGTTCAGTTCAATTTAAATTATAGTTATCAACATTGGCGTCTGTGGGTATGAATCCGAAGACAAAGAGTTAACAGGCAAATGCTGGTGTAAAAATTAATGGCATCGAAGACTTGTTTGCCAATGCAATACAGTTTGGTGATGCAATAGCCAGAAGGGTATAATTTTAGATTCAGCCTTTTGGTGCACTTGTAAGTTAGTTGGACCACTGCTTTTTGATCTTTGCTGATAAGGTATGGTTATTTCTTGCTGTACAAAATCAGTATTTATAAGCGTGAATAAATGACCAAGGGGTCAGAAATCGTCAAGCCATTCAGTGATCAGCTTCTAGTTACTGCAGAGTTTACAGTACATTGCAATATTTCTAACTTCAGGTCTCGCAGACATATTTGACCACCTTATGCAATAAACCTGTGTTACCAACAATAAATACAATAACTTTTGTAAATGTAAACACAGTATCATAGTTAATGTGGACAAGTGTAGCAGTATTTAGATTGGTTCACATGGAATGCCCATGTAGTTTCTAGACAATTAATGGCATTGTCACAGGTATGTAGGAGGCAGGTTTGATTCTTTATGAAGTGCTTCCCTTTGTCCATAGTTTCCATTCTCATGTTAACATGGGCATCTCCAAGTGGATAACTACTGGACACGAGTAAGCCATGCAGGAGTTAACTTTGGTTACATTTGGTACAGATGATGATGATAGTTATGATGATGACAGCAATGAGAGTGACAGCTCAGATGATGACGACGATGATGATGATAATAAAGGTAACGAAACGGAGGCGAAAGGTAGTCTGATGACTTAAAGCTATGCAGAAGGAGCTTGCAACTGGCTATGTGGTTAATCAATATGCTTATTTTGCACTACGTGTGCCTCTAAAGAAACTAAACTGCCATATTACCACTAACCACTGACCGGAACTGGTCAACAGCTCATCATTGTTTTCTTCCGATACATTCCAGAAGAGCTTATTCATAAACTATCTCTGCTATTGCTACCTTGCAGCTAATAAATGTTCCATACATCTGGACTAATGCTCAGCAACAGCCAATCTACCTGTCTTGGTTCATGACAAGGACCAATACAAATCTTGGCTTTTGAGAAATAAAAAGGAAATCTCAGGCAGGATTACCTTTGTAAAACATCAAACAACATTTTTCTCACTTGGACTAATTGTGCTACCTCAAGCCTACAATGGAATTACCTGACTCAATCTCTACATATGACCTTGACCTTGACTGACAAGAACAGGGACATGTACTGAATAACATTTATAATAATGCTTCCTCCCCAGGAAACCTAATTGCTTTAACAATCCTTTGTTCTTGTTTTTCCCTTGTACTCAAGATCAAGGCTGAGAAACCATTGCCAAAGAAAGCAGCCAACAGCCACCAAAAACTTTTATCTCAACTAACAAGAGTGATGATGCTTTCCCTGCAGGTTACCGAATGCAAGGCGTCTTTATTTTATCATATTTTGTTTATTATTTGTTAACTAATATTTACCCTTACAGCACTTCTTACTTATATTATACCAAAAGCTATCCCTCAAAGAACCGTCAAGCGCCACCAGAAATTGTCAGTCTATGATAACATGTTAATTTGTTATAGAGTAGGCATAGTTTAGTGAACACTAGAATCAGTTCAATAATACTTGGTACTTTTCTCTTGTTTGCAGGAAGATTAAGGGGTGTATTGTTATGTTATTCTACATATGTTGTGTGATCAGTCACCTTAAATGTAAATATCCTTATTGATAGTATATTATTAGTGATCACTATCTCTCTGTTCTCTCTTATCTGACAGATATCATCAAAGATAACAATGGCGCGTCTGCTGTACAACCTGTGTGCCTCCTTGTAGCCCTGATGACCGTCCTTGCCTATCTACGCCAGTAAACATTTAGCTTCCCCTTCATGGAAATACAAGGATTTCCTGCAACAACATTATATTGGGTTGATATCTTGTAACTGGAGTATGCTCCACCCTGTATTCCTTGATAATGAGTGATACAACACTTCAGTACAAACTGAAAATTTTGATCCTTTTTTTGTAAGAATGATCAAATGGAAAATTCTCAGATGCTTACTGTTAGCAAGAAAGTAAGATACCCATCAATGAGATGTTGTTCTTGGACAATTGTTCAGATGTATGATACAAAGGTTCAACAATGGTGCATCAAAACACTGTAAGAAGTGGAGAAATGTTGATTTTTGTTGGTCATGGTTCTGACGTTCATCATGTTACAAAGTCATGTACCACATCAGTCTTTTCCCATCTGTCCCTATCTACCACCTCCTCCATTCCACACCAACCCAAGAACTCACAAATAAATCTCTAAGTGCCTTAGTCCCAGATTGGTCAGTGTGACAGCACCTCAGTACTTTAGTTAACTTCCAGTAGCCTACTGGATGATGCAGTTCTAGGTTTTAGATGCTTTGTACATAGAGGAAATCCAGAGCTTTGTTAGAACATAGGTACTTGCTTAGACCGTTTGCGATAGCACATATATCGTCACATTCTCTGACGTTAAACAACTTCTGACTGCAAGTACATCTGACCTTCATACTGAAATATGTTACCTTTACAGTTGTACATTTAAAACTAAATCACCATCATTATCCAAATTAAAATAAGGTCTGTCTGAATTAATATGCCATTGATTTTGTTACTTCTTGACAAATTTTGGATCCTTTTAAAAACCTTGTCTGTCTCATTTAGTATGTACAGATACATGTAGTAAATTAACACTACCTGAGCTATAAGCCTTGTATGCTTGAGATTTAATTCTACCTTGGATAAAACCTATTGGAGCTTTGCTTATGTAACCAAAAGGAATATGAAAAAAAGATTTATACAAATGGGGCTTTTTGCCCTGAGTTCATCACTGTTATTGCAAAGAGTTGATTGCAACAAAATTCACTTTGTCATAGTAAACAAGAGTCTAGATTTTGGTTAATCCAGTTAAAGGAGTGAGCTTTGTAAGAGTGCACTTGAATATAATGATGCACAGATGGACAACAACATGCAGTTCTAATGGTACAAAATGTATGCTATCAAATGTATCATAGCTGCTGGTGCTCAGCGATTAGTCAGACTTAGGTTTTGATAAACTAGTATTTACATGTTACTGACTTTGCCTTATGGCTACTCTTTGAAAATTATGTTTTGTAAGCTGTGCAGATCTTAGAGTCTAAAAGGGAAGTACATGATTTATAACAAGGTATTTAGAGAAACCGCTTGCTTCAGTAAAACTTGTTTTATTGCATATATTCAACATGCTTGCGGCTTTAAATGTTTATGTCCAAACATCAGATGAAAACATTTTTGGCACAATTTGACTTGTCCACATTGAAAACAAAAAAAGTATGTAACAAAGATATATTTAGAGACTTTCCCTTTTCAGATTTTATTTACCCTTTAGTCATAGTAGAAGGAATAGCTTCATTACCGTTTCTTTAATATTTAAACATAGATATCCATCCATCAAACTGTGCTTACACTTGTGTATTGTTTTCTTGGCCTGTACTTAATTGGTTGTAGTTAAACTTTGAATAGTTTAGTTAGTTTTCCTGAAAGAAATAAGGTGTGATTGTTGCAGAGAGAAGGTCAAAATCATTGTGTGGCTTTCAGTAATCTTTTATCATTTCATTTTTTGTTGAGAAAAAGTTGGATGTTTGATTGAATTTACCAGGCATTGGTATGTTTATTTGGTTGCTTGAAATGAAAGAAAACAATCATTTACCCTTCAATGTCATTTTTCTTAGATTTCTTGTGAGTAGACAGTGAATTTGTCCTTATGTGGATATGTGGGATTCAATTGGAGTAAAAGATGTGCTGATGCTTAATCTAGTACAAATTCTCTTTGTTGAATTTATTGGAATGGGGTTCCAATGTATGTTTCTTTTTTCTTTTTACTGTCATTTATGTGTGAAACCGATACACTCACGAAATAAACATGCAAGGTCTTATATGATGTGGAACTTGTGAAAATATGCAATATTACCTTGGAAGCACAGTCAGTATCTTAGCAAGTGCTCAAACAAGTGTCTGAATTTGTGTGACTAACGGTTTATCAGAGGTGACACATTGGCAGTGCCAAGCTTCCCTAATATCGTCATGTGCAAGTAGACCCACAAAAGGTAGATTTCTTGATTGATACATGATAATAAAAAAACACTGCTAGTTTTGCAGGCATTCATTGAGAAAGGATATTCTGTGTGTAATGAATATCTTGAAAATTATACAAACTATTATCTCCAGGTTAGCATTTTCCTATAGATCCTTTTTAATAAGTTTTACAAAGTGTCCCAAACAATGAATGTTTGTCGCTTCCACATATCTACAGGTTTACTATTTTATTTCTTCTGCGAAAGAGCATAATCGTACCTGCTGCTTTCAGATTGTCCTTATGTTGCTGTATGTAAAGTGTCTGTAAATGTTACGTGCTAACGTCTGTCGCTTATTTAAATACTTCTCTTTATACATGTAGTTATGTTTTCTGCAGGAATATATTTCATGGATGTGTTTGTGTGTATACTTAGTGTTTCATTGTTAGGCTTTTAAGACATACATTGGCTGTATGTGGGTGAGTGAGGGGGGTTGTCATATGTGACCATTGATTTCATTGACTTTTGACTACATATTTATGTCATGACCCACACATAACATTGATACTGCAATAATTTTATTAGGACTTTTCATTTAAAATATATGACCTGTAAAGTGCCTTTAGTCAAAATGAAGTTACCAAGAAGAATCAAAACCCATTTTCTCCCAACTACTAAGTCATGTTTTTAGTTGCTTTATACCAGATGTTGTGAAGTGAAACAATCCTATCTTTATGTATAGTTCTTTATGTTGTCTTCCGTTGTATTTAAGACTTAGTAACCAACCTTGCCTCGAAAGTTCGATTTAATGGGAAAATGGTCACATATTTTCATCATCACAAGCATCAATGTAAGAATAAGATTAAATAAAATCATTTTTTCCTAAAAACGGATTCAGAGTTATCTGTTGAAAACCAGGGTTCCAATACAAGTTCAAATGGTCTCAAATATTTTATCAGATTTGAAGCCTCAAAAAGGTCCCATAGCCTGTTTTGAAAATCAAATTTATTCATTGTCAGATTCTGAAAAAAAAGCTTACGGCCGAGTATCTCAATGTCGAAATATATTGAGTCAGAGATGTCATTTTCCCTGCTTTCTCCGTTTTTTGGGCTGCATCATATTAAATAAATTAAAATGTCAACAAATTAGTAATTTTAAGAAAAGAATCCATTTTTCTGGCGAAAGATATATGTAACTCCATTTTTCTGGCGAAAGATATATGTAACATTTTTAAAGTCATTTTAGAATATACATGATATATTTTTTTCCTTCATTCAATTCCTCCTGCTTAAAGTACGGACCGGAATTCCGTTTTACAAATTACCGGATCGTTTATGTTCATATAGTGGCATCTGTTGAGCACAAAAATCTATATATCTTTCTAACTCCGACGCCAACTGTCTAGTTGAACTGCCTGAATATTTTCATATTGAGAGGATGTCAAAAAGTCTTAAAATTTTCCAATCTTTGGTCATATAATGTATTTCCCTCATAAAAGCATTGGAACCCTGAAAATGTAGTCACTAAGTAAATTGTACCTTCTAGTATCATACAAGGTTCCCATAGAGATTGTAAATCCTAGAAATGAAATGGGAAAATAATAAAATTGGTTTATAAAAGTTGAAAGAAATCAAGAAAATTTGCGAGTATTGTTGGAATTTTAATTATTGTATATTTACGAGGGTCTGACAAGGTTATCGTTCTTTACTATGAAAAAGAAATAAGGCATTTGTGCAGAGAATACCCTTTTTTGACAATTCCATTGATTGGCTATTTCAGATTTTTTCTTTTTTCCTAAAACTATGACTTACATCCCTGTAGACTTAACATCATTTCATTTATATGAGTTTTACTTGATTGTTAAAATAGCATATCTGGAAGGCATCATGCAACCCCCACGCAAAAATCGACCCCACCTTATTTGTTAGACATGGCTCTGTAGACTTAATAAAGGCGTCAGGTGCGCATCGCCTAAGGTGGTATTGATTAATATAAATCAAACCTTTCCTCAAATACACTGTACATCAGGAGTGGGTACAGCATTTCGGAAACGGGGTGTGCACATAGGCTAAGTAGTAAAACGTCGTGGATTCACATGTGCATGTGCGACGTTTTTTGTCTAAGCGAAGTATAAGTCTCCACCTGGCTAAAGGCAGGGGATTAGCACCTTTTGGTCCTCTTCCACTGGACTCACCCCCCCCCCCTCCCCTGCACACGCGAGATCTTTGTTTCTCTTTGTAAAGTATAGGCCTAAGTCCCCCCAAAAGTTGGGAAGCCAGGACCATCTGGGCCCATATCTTTGTAACTAATTTAGCTGATCAGGGAAAATTTGATCAGGGCCCTAAGATCAGTGATTTTGGCTTTTACCAAAAATTTTAGTGTTATTGCAAAATAGTCTCAAAGAGGAATTATTAGGTGTAAAATTCATTCATGATAGACAGAATTTCTGATCATGAGATGCTGATCAAATTTTCCCTGATCAGCTAAATTAGTTACGAAGATATTAAGTAGATACTAACCGGGCTGGGATCCTGGCTGCCGTATTTGGTTGAGGGATCTAGTTTCTCTTGGTCCCGCTAGAGGGACCGAAGGTCCCGAGAGTGGGACCAAGAGAAACTAGATCCCGAGACCAAATACAAGGCTCAGGATCACAGACAAGGTTAGTATCGGATTTATTTCACCTCCTTACAGTAAAAGGAGCTGAAATAGATAGTTTACAAACAGATTGAATCGTAATTTAGTTGGTTGAACTCCCCGTAACCAAACATTTCGTCAGTTTCCGCACATTACGCTAGGTGGCGCCATACATCGTAACCAAACATGTAAACAAACTTGCAAAATGTGCGTGAAATTCCAGTTAAAATGCGCAATAATTGCACATTTCATCTCCTCTTACATATTTGTTTACTGATCATGCGTTTTTGACAGGAATAATGCGTTTGTTCTGCGAATTTCATGCGTAGTTGTTCACATTTGTTTACTCAACACAGGCCACTATCCACTTGCCTGGTGCTCTAGTATAGTAAAACCGCTTCACAAAGGGGGAAGTGTCTCTGACCCAAATTGCTACAGAGGCATCTCAATCATGAGCTGCTTGGGGAAACTGTTTTGTTCGGTTTTAAACAACAGACTAAATACCTTTTTTTCTGAAAATAACCTTCTATCCAAATACCAGATAGGTTTCACTCCCAACTCCCGACCTGGCGACCACATACTGACTCTAAAAACACTCTGTGACAAATACTTTGCCAAAGGAAAAAAGATTTATAGCTGCTTTGTGGACTTCCGCAAGGCGTTTGATACTGTCTGGCAAGAAGGACTCTGGTATAAATTACTAAAGAATGGCTTGGGAGGTCCTATGGGGAAAATGCTAATGAACATCTACAAAAATACTCAAATATCGGTTAAGCTGGAGGGAGGCCTCACAGAGCAATTTCCCTGTGACATTGGAGTGAAACAGGGCTGTGTTCTTAGCCCAACTTTATTTAACTTTTACATACACGATCTGCCACTTCGTTTTACCCAAAATTGTAAGCCACTTTTGATCCATGCAGAAAGTGTCAGCTGTCTAATGTATGCAGATGACTTAGTCCTTTTATCTGAGTCACCAGCAGGACTGCAGCAATGCATGAATGAACTTGAGGAATACTGTCTAGAGTGGCGCTTAAATATTAATCCTAAAAAAACGAAAGTGATAATCTTTAACAAAACAGGCCGTATGAACAAAACTTCAAAGTTCTACATTGGCAAAGATTATATTGAAATTGTCTCTAGTCATATCTACCTAGGTATAATATTATCAACCTCAGGTACATTCACATGTGCAGCTAGGGCCTTATCACAAAAAGGCCTGAAAGCAATTTTTAAGCTACGCAAAATAACAGAACACTCCAATATGTCAATCTTAAAAATAAAAAAGTTATTTGAAGTCATGATCAGGCCAATACTGACATACAGCTGTGAGGTATGGGGTGGCTTTGTATGTAAGGCTGACTACTTTAAACTTGGACTAAATAACATAATGAAAATTGACAGTCTACACTTTGAGAAAACTAGCACTAGATTCTATAAATGTTGCTTGGGTGTACATAGAAAGACCAGCACTCTAGCAACCAGGGGAGAGCTAGCTGAATACCCCATCTCCACGTTCATATGGAGACAGATATTTAAAAACTGGGTTAGAATAAAATCTACTTGTAATAAGCCCCTAGTAGTGGACACATATAAGGCAAATGTATGCATGACTGACTCCGGTATACAATGTTGGTTAAATAATATAAAATATATGATGTGTGAGGTGCTAGAATTGCAGGACATGTGGAATACCTATAGCAACAAGGACAGTAATGAAAAACCTTCCAACAGCACAGTAAAAGTTTTGGAAACTGAATTAAAAGAACTGTACTCAAAGAAATGGGAAAATACTATAAATCAAGATGCCAGGATTAATGGTGAAAAAAACAAGCTACGTACTTATAATAAATTTAAAAACAATTTCACCTTTGAGCCATACTTACTCCACATGACCAATAGAGTAGCTAGAACAAACTTTACCCGTCTGCGGACTAGCGCCCATAATTTACAGATTGAAAGAGGTAGATACACCAGGCCCAAAACAGCTATTGAGGATAGACTCTGTCTAATATGTAATGAGACGGAAGATGAACAACACTACGTCATGCAGTGTAAAACTAATGAACATTACCGAACCAAATTATTTCATCAAATTACACTATTATATAACAACTTTAGCAGACTAGACTCAAATCAGAAATTTATTTACATCATGCAAGCCCAAGAATCTCAACTTGCCACCTATGTTGAATCTTTCATACTAGAGACAATATCGCATAGGAAAAATGGTGAGCTCTAGCCCTAGTCAGATGTCGTTAGACTTGCCAACTGTTATTAGATCTGTTCTTTATTTCTGTAACCCTCGGCCTACAGAGAGACGGACTTCGTTCCTTTTGAGTTAACTGATGATTTATTTCTTAGCGTGTTTGTTGATAAACCACCGTAGAAACTGGAATAATAATAGCAAATAGTCTTTAGATCAAGTTACCAGTTTACTACGCTTACAATATCATTTTACGAAGATCTTTTACGCGTGACACATTAAATGTGTATTCAGAAATGACCTTTGATATATTTTACGCGTTAGGAATATTCTTATACTCATTCAGAGTGATGTAGTTTAAATACTACTACCCAGTAGGGCTTACTTTGTCATAATAGAAATATACTAAATGCACTGAACTGTGCTTATGACACCTTACACAACCTCTGGCATAAAGCCTTACATATAAGAAATAACATAAAATGACCTCATTTGGGTCTACTAACTACTAACTACTCCATATAGGATATAAACATACTCAGCTCATTTGGCTGTACCTTACTTTAGCCACCTGGCCCTGGGCATGAACCAAAACTACCTGGCTCAAACTAGTCAAAATATGCATTTATACTCATTGACATGCATACAAATATATCTCAGCATAAAGTATACATATTCAACATTCACCATACGTACCACAATGGTCCTTATAGGCCTTGGGGTAGTTTTCATAGCTTGGGTTTTCTAGAATTCTTGCCAAAAAGTCTGTTATTTTCCCTCTCACATGGCACAGAGTTGGGCTGGCTTCTACAGCAAAGTTTCTTATATCCATACATCCATACCAAGGAAAGTACAATAATAATTTCAATGAGACCTTTTCTAATAATAAGCATATAATATTAGTATTTTAACCAATCGAATAGAATAATTTCTCTCAGTCCCAAAGTGTAGTTTCACAAGTGAATACCAAACTAAAATGTTGCAGCTAGCTCCATTACAAAGTAAACATGGCAGCTGAGGTTTCAACTTTAGAAATTTGACTCAACTAAAACTCTGATTACAGGAATATACAGGGTTGACACTTTAAACTGAGGACAATTACAGGTTCAGTTTGATCATAGGATATGGGGAAAACAGTTCTGATAGCCCAGAGGTAGGTTAGTTTCTAAGAATTTCGCTCCACTTTACAAAGTGACCTAGTTCTTCTCAAAGTCGGCACTCGCCGACGGCCACAATTTCAGGTATGTTATGTTATGTTATGCCATTAACTTTTTGTTTGTATATCAGATGTTTATTGATATTGATAACATGTTTATGTATGTAGTATGTTCACTTGATCAGCACCTGTAAAGAAAGGTTTCTGGGATATTTTAGGATCGAGAAAAATGTAAAGTAAAGGCAATCACTATTATAATAAGTATTTCATTGAGAGGAATGAGGTCATAACAAACCAATGTGTCATACAGAAATACATCTCGATCTACACAAAATCACCAGTACACTATATCGCGACTAAAATGATTAGGCTGTATATTGCCATAGAGATACATAAGATAGAGTGGAAACACTGCCTGGGCTGACTGGTGCATGTCTGTCTCGGTATTCATATGCAAATTAGCACCTGATAAGGCCTGGTATAGGTTGGGCCACACCTGCTTGGAGAGTGTGAGGTGTGAGACTGCAGTTTCACACCTTTTTTGGCCTAGTACCCAAATGATCTTCAAAATTTATATCACTACGATCAAAATGTACTGAATAGGAATGAATAGAAAACAAAATTCTGATTAAGAAGATACCAAAAATATCATATTTATGTCAATTAGAAATAAAGATATTGACTAATGAAAATTGGAGAAAATTAAGAAAAATCGCAAATTTGTCAAAGTTTGGGAGTTAATTTTAGGCAAACCACAAGTTGGATATCCAATTAAGCTTTTATACTACCATGGATAGTTACACTCTATATGAAATGATTGGTTTTATTTGTAGGAAAAATTTTTAAAAGGCCAAAATCTGACTTTGAAGAAATGTCGGAATTAAATTGTATATTCTCGGGAAAAGTGACATGTAGCCACTGTAGAACCCCCAATATGATTTTATTCCTTCCAAATAATCTAATTAGGTTATAATATGATAGGTAACTATCTCATCAATCACACCGGTGAATATTAGAGCCATAAGTGGCATATACATGGGTTTGGGGGATTACTACTTGACCCATTCAAACCAATGTCAGAATCCAACGAGTCTGATGTAATGCAAAATTGACAAAGTTTGGGAGTTAATTATAGGCAAACCACTAGTTAGATTTCCAAATAAGCTATTGTTTCTACTATGTGTAGTTACACTCTATGTGAAATAACTGGTTTTATTTGTAGGAAAAATTTTTAAAAGCCCGAAATCTGACTTTGAAGAAATGTCGAAATCAAATCGTATATTCTCTGGAAAAATAACATGTAGCCACTGTAGAACCCCCAATATGATTTTATTCCTTCCAAAGAATCTAATTAGGTTATAATATGATAGGAAACTGTCTCATCAATCACACTGGTGAATATTAGAGCCATAAGTGGCATATAAATGGGTTTGGGGAATTCCTACTTGACCCATTCGAGCCAATGTCAGAATCCAACGAGTCTGAAGTAATGCAAAATTGACAAAGTTTGGGAGTTAATTATAGGCAAACCACTAGTTAGATTTCCAAATAAGCTATTGTTTCTACTATGTGTAGTTACACTCTATGTGAAATAACTGGTTTTATTTGTAGGAAAAAAATTTAAAAGCCCGAAATCTGACTTTGAAGAAATGTCGAAATCAAATCGTATATTCTCTGGAAAAGTTGGTCAAGTGATAATCCCCAAAACCCACTTATGGCTCTAATATTCACCAGTGTGACTGAAGAGACAGTTTCTTATCATATCATAACCTAATTAGATTCTTGGTGGGGGGGAGGGGGGGCATTAAATGGTACTTGGGGTTCTACAGTGGCTACATGTTACTTTTCCCGAGAATGTACAATTTGATTTCGACATTTCTTCAAAGTCAGATTTTGGGCTTTTAAAAATTTTTCCTACAAATAAAACCAGTTATTTCACATAGAGTGTAACTACACATAGTAGAAACAATAGCTTATTTGGAAATCTAACTAGTGGTTTACCTATAATTAACTCCCAAACTTTGTCAATTTTGCATTACATCAGACTCGTTGGATTCTGACATTGGTTTGAATGGGTCAAGTAGTAATCCCCCAAACCCATGTATATGCCACCTATGGCTCTAATATTCACCAGTGTGATTGATGAGACAGTTTCCTATCATATTATAACCTAATTAGATTCTTTGGAAGGAATAAAATCATATTGGGGGTTCTACAGTGGCCACATGTCACTATTCCTGATAATGTACAATTTAATTACGACATTTCTTCAAAGTCAGATTTTGGCCTTTTGAAAATTTTTCCTACAAATAAAATCAGTTATTTCACATAGAGTGTAACTACACATAGTAGAAACAATAGCTTATTTGGAAATCTAACTAGTGGTTTGCCTATAATTAACTCCCAAGCTTTGTCAATTTTGCATTACATCAGACTCGTTGGATTCTGACATTGGTTTGAATGGGTCAAGTAGTAATCCCCCAAACCCATGTATATGCCACTTATGGCTCTAATATTCACCAGTGTGATTGATGAGACAGTTTCCCATCATATTATAACCTAATTAGATTCTTTGGAAGGAATAAAATCATATTGGGGGTTCTACAGTGGCCACATGTCACTATTCCTGATAATGTACAATTTAATTACGACATTTCTTCAAAGTCAGATTTAGGCCTTTTGAAAATTTTTCCTACAAATAAAACCAGTTATTTCACATAGAGTGTAACTACACATAGTAGAAACAATAGCTTATTTGGAAATCTAACTAGTGGTTTGCCTATAATTAACTCCCAACTTTGTCAATTTTGCATTACATCAGACTCGTTGGATTCTGACATTGGTTTGAATGGGTCAAGTAGTAATCCCCCAAACCCATGTATATGCCACTTATGGCTCTAATATTCACCAGTGTGATTGATGAGACAGTTTCCTATCATATTATAACCTAATTAGATTCTTTGGAAGGAATAAAATCATATTGGGGGTTCAACAGTGGCCACATGTCACTATTCCTGATAATGTACAATTTAATTACGACATTTCTTCAAAGTCAGATTTAGGCCTTTTGAAAATTTTTCCTACAAATAAAACCAACTATTTCACACAGAGTGTAACTATTCATGGTAGAAACAATAGCTTAATTGGATATCTAACTTGTGGTTTGCTCAAAATTAATTCCCAAACTTTGACAAATTTGTAATTTTCATCAATTTTCATTAGTCAATATTTTTATTTCTAATTAACATAAATATGTAATATTTGATATCTTTTGAATCAGAATTTTGTTTTCTATTCATTCCTATTGAGTACATTTTGATTGTAGTGATATAAATTTTGAAGACCATATGGGTACTAGGCCAAAAAAGGTGTGAAGAGCCAGTCTCACACCTCACACTCTCCAAGCAGATGTGTATCAACCATGTCTCTTTTGCCTATCCTGGAGAGCTATCCGAGACAAGGAAAATCTAGAAACAACACAAGTTTCCTATCTATGTTATGTATGTCTATGATATTGCACAAAACAATGCAGAGGGGATATATTTAATATCAATATAAACAAATTTCGCTTATCTCCTATTTGCAGTTAACACGTGGAGGTAAACCAAATTGTTTTGTACCTTCTGCCTATATTTTCAATAATTTGAACTTGAAAAGGGGGGTTGCGAGCAGTAAAAAGTGGAACTTTTTAATATTTTTCTATTTTTAGGAGGTTTTACGTCAAATTTTGCAAGAAAGGGTGGAACTTTTAGAATTATTTACTTTATGGGGGGTGGCGAGCAGTAAAAAGTGGAACTTTTCAATATTTTCCCAATATTTTTAGGGGGTTTTACATTAAATTTTGCAAGGAAAGGTGGAACTTTTGGAAAAATTTCCTTTATGGGGGAGGGGGGGTGGCCCACCACCCCCACCTACCCCCCTAGTTACGGGCCTGACAATAATCTAATACGTGTCTGCTACCATCAGAATAATGAAGAGACTGGAATAATATGGAATATAAATTGTATCTTTCTATTTTCATATAGAAATAGAATGATTTATATATCATAAGAAGTGTAGCAATCAAGTACAACTCCTGCGAACAATGTTTCTATAACCAATTGATATGATTTAGTCTCGAAGACTTAAAGCCCTAGTTACACTACGCGTCGGGTTTCGTCGGGACCTAACGCAAAGTTAGTATATTATACTTCGCATTTTGACACACCTCTGGTCGCATTGGGCAAGCAGCTCTCGTTGGGATTTACAAACATGTTGGTAAAATAACCCAAATCACACGCGTTGGGCAACGCGACCAAACACGAACGTGATCCAACGCATGGTGTAATATGTGGCCTCAAGTGTTTAGTCAAGTTCAACTTTCAAATGGCGGTAACAGGCTAAAAAAGCAGTAGAGCGACAGTGACTAATAAGAGGGGATTTGGACGATTAATACCTGGTATTACCTGTAATTACTTAATTCTTGTCTGGCTAAATAAAATAATTTAAAAAAAAAATATTTCCTTAGATACTTTCTAATTAAGTAAATTGTATGAGGACAAATAGTGGCCCTGCGACATTATTATTAAACATATACCCAGCTGATTTGTTTTGTCAATCGGACTTTATTATAATATGTTGAAATCTCTGAATCTGCCTTATCATATATTATACATACATTGATTGTCACTATTTCTGTGTTTGAATTCTAAACATTAAAACATGTGCATGCCCAACACAACGTGATGCTTTGTAAACATGGTTGGGCAGACGGTAAATTATTTGTAAATGATAAAGACGATAAAACCGATAGTTCTACATGGCACTTTTGAAAATGCCTTGCGTTATTTTTCTTAAATTTTACTGAAATATGGTAAATCTAGTAGGCCTAGATGCCTTATTAATTTGCAAGTGGCATAGAAACGAGAGAGCGTTTTGGAGGTTACTATATGGATGAATAATTCCATATAAGATAGATGATACATGCCTAAATAATAAACCTAATTTTACATGTACACCCTGTTGGCACCCTCCCCCCCATCCCTATCCTCATTTTGTGAAAAGTCAATATAAAAACCGCCACACTATCCGTCAGCTTTCTCCCATCTGTTGGTGGAACTATTCCGGGAGACGGCGCAGTACAGTTTCCCGCCATTTCGGAGGCCGCACGTCAGGATGTCGTCTGCTGTGGTTCTCCTGCTGCTTTGCGCCTTTGTCGGCTGCCAGGCCAAATGTAAGTGAACAGTTTATACCTCAATGTTATTGTATTTTACAAGGTCTTACAATGTCTCAGATTTCAAGCGATTCATCAATTTATTCTGCTAAAAGTGATGAAGGGGTTGAGCATTGAGCAAAAATCTACGGGAGTGTTGAAGAACATACGCACCGTTTGTATCTAGGCCGAAAGCAGCATTGAGAGAACAACCTACCTAAATAATTTACTGTGTAAACGGGGTAGTAAAGTGTAGATTCTGGACATATCTACAATCTATTGCAGGGACCAACATAATTATGACAATTCAATGTGGTAGAAATGTATAGGCCCTATATGTGCGAAATCCAAAAAAAAAAAAAAGATTGCTAATGACAAAATATCTTTTTATAGGTCTATGTTAAGTTTCTAAAATTCAAATCATTTAGGGAGAAACTTTGGCCTCCCTCCTCCTAACTAAACATCTGATCTTTACTTTAAGGATAGAGAGTGGTGATTAATGGGCATTTCAGTAAAATTGCAACAGTTTTGCCAATATTGCTTACTGATTGATGTATTATACATCAAATGAAAGGGCAGATTTTTTTCTATCTAATGGTATAGATAGATTTTTAATGAAATGGGGGTCAGGAAAAATATATATGAAAAAGTGATTTTTTCACTTTTATTTTTTGAATGTCGATATCTTCATCAACAGCTTCTCTGGAATTCTGAGACTTAAAGGGTAATGCAAAAACATTATTGTGGAGGGAACTGTGTCTCAGATTTTTGTTTTAGGTCCTACTTTTAATTTTATTGAAAAAAAAGGGTAACTTTTTAATAATTTTTTCACATTTATTTTTAATATTTCTTAAAATTTAACTAGGACCTACATAAAAAATCTGAGACACAGTTCCCTGCATAAGAATGTTTTTAATATATATCCAAAGTGTCCAATGAGTACCTTCAATATTAAGTCAGATATCAACCTTCAAAAAATAAAAGTTAAAAATCAAATTTCCATTTTTATCGTTCATTTACTCAGTCAATTTTCGATGAACAATCTTGTTTCATATAACTTTATGTAGAGGGCATATTCAAGTGTAGATATGAGAAATAATAGACAGATATTTCAAAAATTGAATCATTGATAAATCAAAGACTCAGCTACTGTAAAAAAAAACGCTAAAATCACCACTCTCTATCCTTAATGGGGTATACCCTTAAAATCGACAGAGTGATATGGACATTTTTGGGCCTTATTGCCATGCCACATGGGAATTTATATTAATTAAGAGATAATGACATGGGACATTATAATTTGTCAAATTTGACAGGGCAACATTAGATTTGTGTTAAATTCAACTGAAATGTTCACTAAAATTTGCTCAGTAGAACTAAAATGTATTACTCTCTATTACCACCTTGTACTGATGTAGCATCAGACCACACTCAAAAATGGTTATGCTAAATATAGGCAGAAGACCTCCGTGTACTATGTAGTGCTCCAAATACCTTTAAAATTGAGGAAATATCTAACTAGCTCTCAAGGGTAACACATTGGAATGGTAACTTCAGTCTCCAGAAACATTTATTGTAATTAAAATTATAAAATAAAAATGACTTAAATACACCCTAAAGGTGAATACTGAACGTTTTGACAACATTAAGTTGGCAGGCAGTGCCCCCTGATGGTGGATCGAAAAGCTAATATTACATACCAATGCCAAAAGACATTACGAATACCAAACGGACACTGAGAGGCAATATTTTCGTCGTATCGGCACACTGGTCAGTATTCCTTCGTACGGCCCACCCTGCTCGCCGTCCGCGGTCGCCATCTTTGATTTTCGGCTAAAGCTGGTGCCCGGCGAGGCGAACAAGGAGCTCTCGGGGCCGTCCGGCGAACATCGGCGGACATCGGCGTATCAATTTGGATATTTTAAGCGGTTGTTTCACAAAAATGATATCATATTATTTCATTTGAGGCCAATTTAGACATATATAATGAATTATAGATCGATACAAGCGGTTAGCGAGAAGATGAAAAAAAAAAAAAAAAACGTTCGGCCATCTTCGGGTGTTTCCGCCTTGTCACGTGATCGTATTTCGTACGACGGACGGCCCGTACGGCCCACCTTGCTCCGCTCGTGAAAACGGCGTTATTTCTTGGATTATTCATTAATTATGGTATGTAATATAAAGAAAACAGACCTCGGTTGATCGTACGACCCTGAATACTCGGTGGGACGTCAGAAAAAGTCCTGCCCTCGGCCTAACGGCCTCGGGCAGGACATTTTCGACGCCCACCTCGTATTCAGGGTCGTACGATCAACCTCTGTAAGTTTTCTTATAATATTCCTTCAACATAGTTGTTTCAAATGTGAACAAGTGCCTTCGGCAAATTTGACAAAAGACAGTTGTAATAGAAATAAACTCTCCCTTTCAAATTTGTTAGATGTGATGACTACATTGAGATTAATAAATGAATTCTCTGATAAATCCATCCTCATAAGGGTTGCTAGTCTACATATGTCTGCACAGTGGCTATTGTACAGGCTAATACTGGTGCTGCCACCTAGCAGATTTGGATGGAGTAACATGGAGTGGAGTGCACCTCAGCCCAACAGATTGCTGCATTCTATGGGTGGCTAACATTCAGTTTAACATGGACCAACCTGCATGTAGTTGATACTGACCTCTTGAAATTAAGCAAAAAGAGTTGGCCTTTATCCATCTAAATAAGAAATAATAAATCTAAACAAAAGATTGGAGAAGACTAGTGTTACATTGAATTATTTATCAACATCTTGGTGTGCTTATTTCATTCATAGATAGAAGGGGAAGTATGTACCCAAATGGTCTCATTCTAGCATGTGTTCCATGGAGGCAAATTTTGTCAGTTATTTGGGAGATTTGCACACGGCCCTCTTATTGATTCCAACAGTTTGTTCTATATATTATAGTCTTATCAATGTAAACAACATCTTAATTTGAAATTAGATATCAAACATCCATAAGATATTAGTATAAAGGTATGCCTGAAACTTCAATATTGATCACTCAACATTGAATCAACATCATTTACTATCATTGAATCAATATTGGGAAATCAACATCAATTTTGTTCAGCATTTAGATATGATTAATTGCTGGTCCGATCCAATTTCAATATTGAATCAATAATAAAATGCTAACGTGGGGCTTCAAACTTCAGGCTCTAAAATGCTGTTCATTTCCAAATAATATGCAGCAATTGTTGTTGTTTTCCTATGAATTTCTTATGATTCCCGCCCTGACAATCAATAATATTATTTCATCAGTACTATCTAGGGAGTCATTGGTAGTTAATGACGTGTATGGACTATTATTCAGCTATCCTTCTCTTTCATTCTTTCCATAACATACCCAGTGGCGGATTTAGAGGGGCCCCTCTCCTCCCTTTTTTTTGGCCAAATTTCGATTTTTTCAATGTAAAATTCTGCCAAAAAGTAATTAAAAGAAAATTTTCCCAATAACTCGCCCCCACCCCCCTTTTCAAAATCCGCCACTGATACCGTCAATAACGTCATGAAAAAGCCAAAACAGACCAGTGCTGAAATGGTGTGCATGGACTCTTCTAGAGGGCACAACTATTGTTGATGTGTAATACCTAAAACGGGTATGGCATTTCATTATTCAGAAAAACGTAAAATTTCATAAATTTATATAATCATTGATAATATAACATTCTAAATGGGAAACTATGTCAGAAAAAGCCAAATAACTCCTTGTGAAGTTATATGATTATTAACCATTAATTACAAATATATAATTTCCAATAATACATCACTTTACCATTATTATAGGTTTTGATCAAACAATATGCCTTTATGTGCTCCATATACTTTAAATGTGTAGTTAAATTCTAAAATTAACCATATAGCACTCCGGCTTTGTTCTAGGTTACAGGTAAAGCAATAACCCTGTAGCACCCATGTGGAGCCCCCTTTGTTCTTACACATAGGGAGCTGAGTTAATAAAAATGCTAAGCACACACCCAGTCTCTCTCTTGGAGGCTGGGCTTGGTGCAGGACACATCCCTTAACAATTAGAACCTGACTTGGGTCTTTTGTTTCAACTTATACTACAACACTAAGGTAACCTTTAGTACATAGGGATATTATTCTGAAAATTATTAATCATTCAAAAGATCTACCACTACAAAGCTAGCTCACCCTAAATTATTATAACAACTTTTAGCTTGGGAAACTTACTTTTGATACACACAAAAGTAACTTTCCACAGATGTTCACAAAAATCGTATAGGTGATTGTCTGAGTTACAACAGTAGTGCAGCTATAATATTCTTTACTTGTCTTTTATTCCAGCCCTCCCAGTCGCTAACCTAACATTGGTGGCCAGGTGCAAATCCATCCCAGAGCTGTACTTCTTGCCACAAGACCAAGCCGGGGAACACTGTAAAGCGATACCTGTAGATACAAAACCCCTGGAGGACCCCGACATGTATGTATACAAGTTCCAATACACCGGCACACCAGGTACGATTGTGAGCATGTGCGAAGACGTGGAGAAAACCGAAGAGCGCGCAATGAAAGCGTCTTTCCTAGAACCGACAACCATGTTTGATAAGCTGAAGGACAACATGGTGTGTACGGTTATGGAGAAGAAGCGATTCATCCCTGAAGCTTGTTACGACACAAACCCTCACTCCGGCTTGCAGGTGTTCGATGATACCAGAAGTGCTGCTGCAAAACCAAAGCAGTTGTCTGTAAAACTGGGAGAGGGTGTAGAATGTTGCCTTGTTCTGCAATAACTCAGAAGGGGTTTATTTGTGGAAGGTCCATTCCAGAAGTTCAAACAGGGATACTGTCTACTGTCTGCTTTGTCCTAAACATTGGGGGAAGGCCTCAGTATGAAACCCAGTCTTTGGGAAATTGAAAATAAACGAAATGAAAATGGAGATTTGTAGTTTGGTTGTTTATGACTGTATCAAAGTTATAAAGGATTAGAATCATCTGTAGAGGCATGTATTGTAGTGCTATTTGTCTGGATAAAACAACTGTCTGAGCGTTCAATAATACTCATAATATTACAGAGTCAGGACTCATAAATAGCAAAGAACATTAATTTTGCACATCTACATATAAATATTGTTGGTAATAAACTGGGTAGATTTCATGCTATATGAAAATTACTTGAATTCCCCTTAAGGCCTTTTAACTATAGCCAACATCCTCCCAGATAGTGTATTCCAAGTGTATGCAATTTGTATATGTATCTAATGGACACATCATTGAATGGACAAAAAATAAACTCCTTATACCCTTTCAGACAACATGGCAATGTGAATACACCAAAGCAGACTGCATCAGCACTTATAGCACTAGAAAAACATGTGCCAGCAGTCATAGAATAGATAGATTTGTAAACTAGGTGCATTCATGGACTCACTAGAAAGATTAGCATTCTTAACAAATACTTATATGTACTAGCCTACACTTATGTGTATACCAGAAGTCTGAAACGGGTGTAAGAAATAATCACTTTCTCTATCCAGATAGATGATGATGCAAGTCTACTTCTTACTGTCTGTTCCCGGTATCATTAGTATGTAGGAATTATAGTTAAAATCTAATTAAAGTACTGACAAAGCATTTTTTTGATCATTTTTTATTGCATCATTTTCTTCCAATAAGACATCTATAAGGCTGATTTAAACCAGCAATCAATCTATGGTTAATGTAGCTCTTTGACATTCATCTTTTTGATATTCATGTCTCTTGAACATTAAATTGCATTTAATTTTTCAGATGTCACTGTGAAACACTAACTGTGACAACAGGAATATTGTCAATGAACTTCTCATCAAATCTTATATGAGCCCACAGGATCGCAGCTATAGTCTGAAGTACCACTAAAATGTATGTCCTTCTCATTACTAAGTACCAACACTTCATACAATTCGCTAAAATTTGTATCAAAAGCCTAGCAAGGCTTTCTCATTTACTTGGACTATCTTTCTTTTCATAATTGGTGCAAACCCAGTGGTGGTGTTCGCAGGGAGCACAGGGGTGTGCGCCCCTCCCTTTTTCTTGCAAAATTTGCATTTTTTAATGTATACTATAGTGAAAAGATCATTAGAGAAAATCTTTTCCAAAAGTGCACACCACTTTTCAAAATGCCAGAACCACCCTGCCTTTTAATTGCACTACATTATATGGTACATTAATGCCAGACCTCCACATCAGAAACATCTTATTTCAAAGAATTGTGATTATTATCTGCCATTACATAACTCTCCAATAAATATGGTGAATGTCCAATTGCAATCTAGAATTTGTAAACACGGCACATCAGAGTCACACTCATGAACTCATCATTAGGCCAGATAATATAACTTGATTATGATAATGAGCATAAACAATTCTTATGTAACAGTAATTACATTTCCCTAATTTGCTTACCTTAAGGACTAGAAGGATACAATATCAAATTTAACTGTCAAGAACTGCATATATTTCTATGGCATTGTTATTCCAAATTATGCAAGAATGATCTTATAATGGATTTTGATTAGAATGCTTACATTCTTCAAAATTTTTCATCTGCCATAAGCATCATGTGAAAATATTTTGGGAAATTCCTTGATTTCTTAGATTTACTGGTTAAAAAAAGGGCTTCGTGTCAAATACCTTTAGAAATTATTTTTCCCTTGATCTAGAATAAGGTTTTACAAAATAGAATTATGTCATTATTTTCTGGTATTATTTTTCTTACCTAAAACAGTGTTCTCCATTAATTTTGGACATCAAATCGAATTTTTAGGGAAGTTTACAGAATATTGGGTAGGTTTCAGGAAAGGGTTAATGAAAGGTTTTTGCAAAGTTCTGTAGTTGTTTAGTCTGCAGAGCTGACCTGGGTACTGTTAGAGGCTGGTGTCACAGACATGGTCCCAACGGTTCCAGCAGTCTGAAACTGCACATCATTCTCATCAATAAAGTAGATGCAGTAGATCTTGGGAACATAGAGACACAATAGAGTAAGTGTACCGTTAAAGATGAGGCAGCTTGCCAATAACACAACCTGGTGTACAGCGTAGAAAGCGGTGAAGTACGCAGGCAAGAAAACCAGCCAGAGGAAGGTGGTAGTTGCAACCGAGACAAAGATGTACCATGACTCGTTGAAGTTCTCCGGCAACTTCCGGGTGAGAAAGCCATACATTGCACAGACCAAGATGAAGACAAGGTTCAGGGAGAGTGGCGGGACAAGTCCAGAGAGCGGTAAACTACAGAGGACCTCAACATACTTCTCCGTAACCACCTGCATTCTCTGAAGGGGTTCAGGTGGAGCCAGGATCACTGATACAATGCAGAGCCCAAGCTGAAAGAACATGACAATAAAACATTTATTTAGTATTAAGATAGATGGTTCGCCTTTCTAAAATATTTCTGTACATAAATGCTATAGACGTTGTGCAGACGTGGTCACGTGATCACTTTTTGGTGATCACCACGTGGTGATCAAGACCACATGGCAAGGGAAAAAATAAAGATACATGAGTTGTAAGTTACAATAATTGTAAAGTGTGATTCAGTGAGATTATTTTTGAAAAAAGTTGCTTCAGAATTTTGAATAACTATCATTTTAAATTAATAACCAACATGACCACCAGCCCACTATGGGCAATTGTGACGTCATCTGCACAAGGTCTATACTGCTAAATGTATTACAGTATAGGCATAAATAGTTCAAAAAGAGTATTGATGTTAGGATGCACCTTTCATAAAGGAATTTCGAACAAGCATTTATACAATGTCATTCTTTACTAATCAAATTTACTTTTATTACTTAATTTACTTTTTTTTTTTTTTTTTTTTTAAGTATTTTCTCTGTTAAACAAAATTCATAATTTTGAGTCTTCTAGCTTTGTAACTAAATGATCACAATTTCAATTAATGACTGTAGTTAAATAAAAAGCAAGAACACACAAATTATAATTTCATACATTATAAGCAGTAATTTACATTAATTGCATTTAGTGTCAAACTTCATTTAACAAACTCTGAAAGTACCTATACCTGCATTATGATCAGTGTAATGACAATGATGAGTTGTGACCTTGTTCCAACCAGCATTGGGCGCTTGGTACCTCTTTTACCTGCAGTGAAGATTCTGTAGATTCTGCTGGTCTTGACCATCAGTGGACCATAGATAAAGGTGACAGAGAGGTTGAAGCCAAATCTGGACAGATAACAAGTGATAACTGATGGAGGGAAGAGAAAGAGCAGAACAGTCACATAAGCCATTACTATACCAAGTAGGATGATAGCCATCAGTTGTCTGCTTGAAGCCTTGATCAGTCGATCCTGGCTGTTCTTGACAAATATGCCTGCCACAATGACACAAACCGCAAGTCCAAAACATGTCACAATAACCAAGGAGATCACCAATGGTGAGTTCCATTCGAGCTTCGTTGGTTTGATTGGTTCACACTTGGTGACAGTTTTTTCATCTGGCCATGTTAAAACATTGCACACAGCACATCCTGTTTTGTTTGCGATTAATATTTCATTTTCACGACACTTGCGGCAGTCCCAACAGCAAGGCAGTTCTTTGGGAATGTAGTATTCTTTTGAATGGCATGGTTTGCTGCATACTGACTCAGGGATTGCCTCTGATTGCATTGCATTTGAGCTATTTCTTTCTACAGGCCATCTTAGACTTTCAGTATTAAGCTTCAGAGAAAGAGTATCTTTGTCCCATACTCCAGCTTTTACTTTATCATCAACTTGATAATGATACTGATAAATGATATAAGACCCTAAATAGTCCCCCTTGCTGTCCCACTTCATGTGACCACTGAACCCTTCAAATTCTGCATTGATCATGTATTCATACAGTTTCTTTCCTGTGATGCATTTTGCTAGAAGTGATTTGTCTTGAAAAGCCTCAGGACAGTGGTCAGTTATTAAAGCATGTAAAGAATAAGCGTATAAGTTCATGCCATCAATCACCTTAGCTTCGTAGGCGTAGCTAAGGGTCATGCTATGCTTTTGGGATGCATACCTATGGCAGGACCTGTTCCCAAGAGTAATGTTCCACTCACAGTTGAATTCCTGTTCCCATGCCCCTCTCAGAAATGGATCAGTTGGGTCTGCCTGGGGTGTAACCGTTTCAAAATACCTTCGAAATTCCTCGTCTTCTTTGGCTGGGAAGCTAAATCGCACAGCACCATCTACAAGTGGGCCCAACTTCCCATCAGTTATAGAGGGAAATCCAAAGGAATCACTGCCAACCCATAGGAAATGTCCAACCAGATTTTCTCTCTCAAGATAGGGGGCTAGAGCTCTAAAATGAGAGCTGCCAATAAATCCTATTATAACTCTGGCATCTTTGTATCGAACCATTTTTTTAATCAACTCCTCAATATCAGCTTCAGAATAGTCAGAGGGAAACATGAATCTAAAAGCTATACAAACCCCTTTTTTCTTTGCATTTTTCTCCACTTGCTTGGCTCCATTTTCTCCATAGGCTCCTTCCATGTATAGGAGAGAGGCATAGGACCATCCAAATTGAAGAAGTAATGCTATCATAGCTTCGGCCTGGAATCGGTCTGGTGGAACCAACCGCATAGTGTATGCAAACCTAGTTTTGTCGCTTAACTCATCACTCGAGGCATAAAATAACACAACAGGTATTTCAAAGATACTAGAAAGCCCTCCAACCATTACTCCAGATCTGCTTCCCATGGGACCAAGGCTACCAACCACCTTGAAATGTTTCCATCCATCAGTACAGTTTACAGTTTTGTCTTTCGGAAAAACATCCGTCTCGTCCCGATTTGGCAACAGGTACAGCATATCAGCAAGAGCAGAGAGTTCACTTGAACACTGATCCAGCATGGCAAATCCAAGAGAGATGTTTGGTAAGAGATCAGATCTTGAGTTAATCTTATCTGTCATGTAGGCAATGCTCTGAGAGACGAAGGGTGCGGATGAGTAAAAATCGTCTCGCCCACACTTCATGACGGATGTGGTGTCACGCGGTCTACTAAAACTGTTAATAAAGGCAATGTTAAGATCACTCTGTTTTGCATAGCACAACTGCTGCATCCCATTTATGGTTATGACTGATGAACCGTAGGGCAATAGGCTCAATAAGTAAGCCAGCACCAGTCCCACCATCATGTTGAAACAGATGCAGGGTTCAAATGAACCCCAGCTCATTACTCCCAGTTGCTTTAAATACTGCCAGCACCAATTCCATCACTCTATTGACAAATACACCGTCAAGACAGTTTTCAAAGGGCCGCAAATGTCATAGTGAAAGTAATTGATAGCACTGAGCCAAAGGTTAAATTCTTATGAATGAAACTTACTTGGAAAGTTAAATATTCTTTAGAGGTAGGTGCCATGGTACCATTTCTTAGTGGTAGGATGGAAGATCAAAGTGAACTACCTAAATGGCAGCTTTCTTATGGAAAAGTTACTTGTAAGGAAACAAAACTGTTTAGGCACAAATAGGGTCTTTCGGCCAGATCTACTTGATCGATAGCCTTATACATAAAATATCCCAAATGCCCAAAAACCTTGTCCCCAGGATGCAAACACCTTAGTCCTTTCCTAACCTTGTACAAAAGATCATATAGTTAATCAATGCTCCATTACTTAAGCCTCAGGATGCAAGGAATCTGTATAAATTGGAAAGAGTTTCCTTTAACCCTTTAGACCCCAATCAAGCTGCAGCTGCCCTGAAAAGCAGCAGAAATTGTCCACATTTTTTCCAAAGTGAAATTGTAGGATACCGAGTAACCCCTATGGAGCCCCAAAACCAAATGAAAGCTCCCTTGCAACCCAGCAGAAACCATTCTTTTTTGACAGATTCATAAAAATTGTTGGGTCAATTAGACATATACCGGAATTTCCAATGTTAATATTGAGGATATGGAAAACTACAGGGAAAAAAGCCCTTCTTATTCCAATGGATTACGTGGGGTCTAAATGGTTGGGGGCGAGCAATTATGTTAAGGCAGGCAACAAGAACGGATTTACCTTTTTCAAATAACCCCTCTGTGGTGTTCTAACCAAATATCTATCACAATGACTTTTATTTGACATGATTACGTCAAAATTCGCGCTTCTTCCGAAATAGTAGGTAAGTTCTCTAAAGGTTTGTTCATTATCGTTATGACATTTCAGAAAGCAATACATGTTTTGGAATAGGCCAAATTATTGGGAAAATCCACCCGAAATACGGTTAAAAAATAATGAAACTGTGAAAAAATCAATTTCAACAACCTTTGGTGTTTAATAACACAACATTATGAAACTGTTTCATTATGTTAAAGGTCGTTGTAGTTGAATTTCTTCACAGTAGTATTATTTTCACTAAACCTTTCAATGATATCTTATTTACGAACGGTTTCAAAGAGTAGGTTTCTGGAACGGTTTCTGGAACGGTTTCTGGAACGGTTTCTGGAACGGTTTCTGGAACGGTTTCTGGAACGGTTTCTGGAACGGTTTCTGGAACGGTTTCTGGAACGGTTTCTGGAACGGTTTCTGGAACGGTTTCTGGAACGGTTTCTGGAACGGTTTCTGGAACGGTTTCTGGAACGGTTTCTGGAACGGTTTCTGGAACGGTTTCTGGAACGGTTTCTGGAACGGTTTCTGGAACGGCCCAAAATATATTTTTTAAATGTAAAACTGTCGCCCCCAGAGGTGGCGCCGGGACCTTTAATATATGTGCGCCCCCCCCCCCCCTCCTTTTTTTTTTTTAAATATCCGGATCCGCCCCTGTTGGCATTTTGCAATTGCCATTTGGCATCTAAAACAAATAAATGAAAAGCTCCACCTATTCAAGATAGTTCAACACAATGGTTTAAAGGCAACTTTAGAAACCCTATCAATATAAAACTAACCTTTGAACTAATCCGGGAATTGACCTGAGCTACTGTCAGAATTCCGCCTTGAATAGCTCAAAAGGAATTGGTCTTGAAAGGGAAATGGGACATCGAAAGGGTTCGACTGGTAGTAAACTAAACTATTGATGAAGTGCATTTTACCGTAGAGGTGTTAAGGGGCATGGACAAGAGGCAGGTATGGATTAAAAAGAATAAGAAGAGGACGGATTTAGGAGGTAGGCCTATCCTCCTTATACGTTATAGTTTGTACCAAATTTACACTGTTTCGATGAAAAACCTGCTCCAATGCATACGCACGTGTGCATGTGTGCACACACACACACACACACACACACACACACACACACACACACAATATTTATATATATATATACATATATACATATACATATACATATATATGGTCCTTACCCTGCAACGTACCGGCTAATAATAATATATATTCATTTATAACATAAATGATATATATATATATATCATATATCATATATGTATAGTATACGGTGAAAGTTTTTTGAACAGCTGTGTTTGTTGTGTTTGTCATCATGCAATCATGCAACGGGGCTCACGTGAAATAAAAGTAAAAAGTGAGGTCAATTGCCGCCCTGTGCTTTTACGTTGTCAGTTCTCGTACATTTTTGGTCTTCAGCAGACCCTTCATTATATCATTTGTAACTCCATTTTTATCACATCGCATTGTTGAACATCTTCATTTGTAACATCCATTTGTATCATCATATCGCATTGTTGAACATATTTCACACTTTGAACATGGTACACAACAACACTTGTTTTTGCATCTTGAACTCATTTTTTTTTCGCTAACATTACAATCACTTGTCAGTCACAATTGGACCTCTATATTCAATTAGGCCACAACTGGACGTCTACATTCACTTTAGGTGACAACTGGACCTCTATATTCCCTTTAGGTCACAACTGCACCTTTATATTCACTACAACTGGAACTTTATATGCTACACTATATTTACAGTATGTATAGCTTTCACAGTAAATTCCATAGATTTCTCAGTAAATTCCATTTTGATCACTTATCTATCTTCCTCAGTACATACCGTTTTATCACTGATTCAGTTTTCAACATCGTATTTCTCCGGTGAACTCTCTCGAACTTCCAACGTAAACACCAACTGTGGCCACAACTGGTGCGTGCCCAGGGCTCCGGACCTCGGACTACTAGACGTCACAAGGACTTTATATAGCAGGGTCATTAGTGGTACCAACAGAAAAGGTGTTTCTGTGAAACGTAGGCAACACGTTGCTATTGCCAAACCATTGGCGTAGCTACCACGACCCAAAAGAAAAGCCAGTGCATGCACGCTGGATTCTCAAAATATTACATTTACATATTAACACTTAATTATGATAAAACGTACTTTAATCATAACCTGGGAGCCAGTTGGGAGTACACTCGCTTTTGACTGTAGCGACGTCCCAGAAAAAGGGTTCAGTAAGGAATTTAAGGTTATGATAATCAATGTGATTGGTCAACTTTGTATCGGTAGTTTGTTTATGGAAAGGGAAATAAATAGTCGTTATCATGACAATTCTCTGGAGGTATATCTAATAGTTCTCGTATGTTCTTGTGTAAAATCTAGCTCATGCGCCATCATGTGAATGATACATAAACTAATTGCATACGATGGCTGTAGACCCCTCAAATATACATGTTAACATTAATATTGTTGATTTAAAAAAAAACGAGTTCGACTGCTGGACGAAGGGTATACATACTAACATCGATATCTTCTCTATAAAAGAGGTATTGACAGGATATAGCACATTAGATTTGAGTGAATTTTTAAAAAAAACGCCCGCCCCCTCCCAGATCACAAAAATAGTGGTCAGTGTGTGGGATGTTAAAAGACGTACATTCCGTCCGCAGTTTAACTTAATTCTTACCATACATACTTCTGGGTTAATTGCTCATTTTGCACACAATTGCCAATGTAGAATCATTTGGATTCACATTGCTGACATACATTTTTATTCAGGAAATAATATCATGCATAGTCTAACCATTTGTGTCGCCGGTCTTTTGGTATGTTAACATCAGATTGCTGGATAGTAGATAGTAAACTCAACCAGAACTGTAAGGGGCCATCCATAAATGATGGCTCACATACAGGGGTGATTTGGGAGGTTGAACAGCTTGTCACTGCCTGAAAACAGTCCTTATGTTCATGTTTAGAACAGAAAATTCAGTGTAACAGGGGGTGGAGGGGGTCCTAAAAGTAACCTGAAAAAACGTGACATCATTAAATACAATTTTGCTCTGCGATTTTAGGGCTACTTGGCATAAATTTTATACTGAATATAGAACTAGGCTCAGGCTTTCTAAAAAAGGTAAACAGCTGTTAAATATTCTGATTAGAAGCTGAGCTGTGAGCTTCTGAACATGACATGGTCAGACAACTTAAATCCCTTAAAATAGCAATATGTATTGTATTGACAGAATTACCAACATAGAATAAAATATGAGCTGCATTAATTGAGATGCAAATACAATACTCTCATTTCTTTTCTAATGAAGAATGCAACAATCTGTTTTTTTTGTATAATGTAGCTTGAAACTTATACTCTTAGGTTTTACTAATAATTATTCTAGAATAAAGATCACAGGAGACACAATTTGACATTTGATAAACATTCTGGTTACCATGACAACAACATGTGAAATTTGAGAAAATTTTAAAGTTTCATATTAAACTACACAAAATTTAATTTTATAGTCAAATTTTGGCTTATTTGATAATTTTTGGTCATTTTCTGTCTAAATATTGAACATAGAGCTATCAAAGTGTATAAAGACAAATTCAAAAATGTAATGCGATGTAAATATAAGACTTTGTATTTAAAAAAACAGATATCGATCCATGCACTTACACTTGGCTTTTCCTTTAGGTTTGCTCATACCAATCAATACAACAAACGACATGTAAGTTTCTTATGACTTCAGACAATAAGAACGTATTTAAACCATATATAACCACCTCATATAACAAGTCAACCTGGAGAATAAGTAAAAGTCAAGGCATCTGGAGTCGTATATCAAATATCATTTTGTATCATCACACCCAACAGGCTATATTTCCACATCTTCCACATGCTCCGACATGTGATTTAACATTAGCATTATATGTGATTCATTTGACTATTATACCTGTAAATGTAAGGAATAGAATAAGAGGATATACAATTCAGGAAGTAAGGATTGGTCAACTCTTGTCCTGGTGCAATCTTAGTTTCTGTTGAATATCAATCCCAAACTGCTTTTTGAAATTCCCTAAAGCCGGTGATCCACAATGCGACAAAACGCCAACCAATTTACTACCCTTTGCATTTTTCACATACTTAGAAAGACATGTTATGGTAAAAATTCCCATTTTGTCAAACCGATTTCTGAAATCGGTCCATAATTGGTCCAAAATCGCGTCGTGGATCACCAACTTCACTAGCCCGAGAAGCTCTACTGAGCGAGATCCACTTTTTTGGGGGACCAACGTAAGAAGTTTATTTTTCAGTTTCAGCCTCAGTTTCTCCGCTAAGATTCTGTATGTGTCACTGCTTGGTCTTTTCGGGCGGTACGTATCGACGTTTGAGGAGCTAAGGAACATCATTACAACAGCAACATTTTGGACCGTGTAACCTGATTCTGGTTCTTTTACACAAAAAACACATCAAAATTATGTTCTTTTAAGATCTATAGCAGTCGTGTTTTACTTATACTACCCACATATCTCGATTGCAGTTGGCCTTCATTGGTCCAAAAGGCATGGCGAGGGTAAGTAGCTTTTAAACATATGCAGGTCATTCTAATCATATTCAATACACTACATCACTTGAACTGGTTATTGTATAACGTCTATTTATTTCACTTAAGCCTATATTCCACATGACGAGGAATCAGGCCCGTAAGGGGCCTTCCATTTAGTACGTACGCAAATTTTTCTTAATTTTAGACCCCCCCACCCCCCCTTAAGCTAAAGTACGCATTGAATTTATACAGGAACGTACGCAAATTTTCAAACATTTCAGACCCACCACCCCCCCTTGCTGCGTACGTACTTAATGGAAGGCCCCTAACTAGGGGGGTAGGTGGGGGTGGCGGGCCACCCCCCCATAAAGGAAATCTTTCCAAAAGTTCCACCTTTGCTTGTAAAATTTAATGTAAAACCCCCTAAAAATAGTAGGAAAATATCGAAAAGTTCCACTTTTTACTGCTTGCCAACCCCCCATAAAGGAAATTTTCCCAATGGTTCTGCCTTTCCTTGCAAAATTTAATGTAAAACCCCCTAAAAATAGTAGGAAAATATTGAAAACTTCCACTTTTTACTGCTTGTCACCCCTTTTTCAAGTTCAAATTATTGAAAATATAGGCAGAAGTTCCACTTGTGGAACCTCGCCACTCCCCCACAGGAGACCCTGGGTACGGGCCTGAGGAAATTGGTACAAATCAATTACAAAACGTATCGTATTGTTCTAACCTATATTTTTAATGTCAGGGGCATACATATACATATCCATTTTCCAAACGGTATACAAGGCCATGGTTATTGGCTCTATCCGTGGTGCAAAAATTAAAAATAGTTGATTAGTTTCATGTGTCAGTGTCTCGTGCCAATGCAGTCGTGATTCAAAAGGGAGAAACCATGACCTGACTGACTGAACTTCCTTGTTATAAAGAATAAGACACGAGCAATGTTGTACTCATATGGATAAAATAAGGTAGACATGTTCAAATGACAATGATTAAAACATGAACATACGAGAAAAAGAGGTATAAAAGGAACAAGGGAAATTGAGTATACATTTTTCTTACTAAGCCTATGCGTCTAGACCACTAAATTCAATAGTGTGACATGGGCCACATGGTCTTTTCTCAAATTCGCCACGTGACATGGAGCCTTAAAGACATGACAAATAGCTTTAAAACCTTAGTGACATGTGACATGGACATTTCTTAAAATCTGCGACATTGCGGTCGCTGCAGTCACACTACGTGCACACCACATTCCAACCACTTTCGCACAATTCACATACCATTAGCACACTCTTACCGAACTCACACTACACCCACACCACACTCACACCCCACCCCACTACACCTACCAGGGGTGGATACAGAATTTCCGAAAGGGAGGGGTCAGTATAATTATATAGTCAGGCTTGTATCCAGAACTTTCCACAGGGAGGTAACCATTTCCAAAAAGTGGACTTTCTAGAGGTAAAATAGCTTAAAGCCTCCCTCTCACCCCACTGTCACCCCACCCTCACGTTGCAGTCACACACTACTCACGCCACACTCACACCGTGTTCACATACAGTCACATAAAGATCATGTTCACACAACTGACATACAACACTCACAAAATATTCACACCACTCTCACACCACTTTCACACCACTCTCAGTCCAACCTCACACCGCTCTCACATCACGCTAATACCACTCTAATACCACTCTCACACAACTCTCACACCAACCTCACATCACTGTCATATCATTCTCACTCCACTCTCAAACTGCTCTCACACCGCTCTCACACTACTCTTACACCACTCTCACACTGCTCTCACACCGCTCTCACACTACTCTTACACCACTCTCACACCACTCTCAAACTGCTCTCACACTACTCACACACCCCTCTCCCACCCTCTCACACCACTCTAATACCACTCTCACACCACCCTCACATCACTCTCACACTTCTCTCACACCACTCTAATAAAACTCTTACACCACTCTCATACCACTCTCACACTGCTCTCAGACTACTCTCACACCGCTCTCACACTACTCTTACACCACTCCCACAATACTCTCACACCGCTCTCACACCACTCTAATACCACTCTCACACCACTCTCTCGCCACTCTCAAACCACTCTCACACTGCTCTCATACTACTTTCAAACCACACTCACACCACACTCGTATCCATCCTACATTCACACAACACTCACACTCACACCACAGTCGTGCTATTATCTGCTGACATCGTTCTCACTGACGCACCATCCCCACATCCACAATCACACCACTCTCATATCACAAAAACTCCACTCATATACTTCTAGAATAGTTTTAAATACTTAATGTTTCCGTTGATCTCAATTACCACATAATATTACATGTTCATATTCATACATTACCTCAGTGGTAATAGATATCAATTATCACTGAGGTCATTTGTGAATACACAATGTGGTGGCGGCGGTTGTATCTCACCATTTAAACATTAGTAAGTTCTGATGCAATACACTAAGCCCTCAACAAATAGATCTAGACTTCTCTCAATTCAAGATTAGGACTGACTTATGGAAAATTCCTGTTCATTCTTTTGGTGTAGACCATTCAATTCTGAAGTCCTACAGATTTCTTTAATATTCATATATCTGCACAGCAATCAATGTGGTAAAATCCTGGTGTCTATTGTTACAACTGTGTCATCCCTGAAGTGGGGCAATGTCTAGTTAACTACAGGGGCACATCCTGTAGGGCCAACACAGGCACCTTTGTCAGGGGTCACACTTAAAAGGATGAGCCTCCTACGTACACCACATTCTGCAGCGCTCCTATCTCTCACTCTGCTCCAGGAAAATGTGGGACTACTCTCTGCTATTTAGGTAAAAGAAACTTGCCACCAGCAGATGAATATTGAAATGACCTGCGGCTTAGAAATAGTCCTGTGGTTTTCGCTGGTGTTGTATGACCGACAGGGGCCAACCTAGTGGCAGCTACAGAGGGGAGACTACTCTTGGGATGAGATAGGCAAAGAAGAAGAGTGACACACAGCAGTCTCTGAGAGATGTAGCTTACACTTCATTTACTTTATGGGAGCAAAAACCGTAAGTTTTAACTATTTTTGCAAACCTTCATTGCCATTCTTCGGTGAGTCGGGTTTTCGTTCTCCTCGATGAAGGGGAATTTTGGGTTTTTCAGTCTCAGACCAATCGGAGTTTCGGGCGGGAGACCGTTTTTTGGGATAAAGGGTCATGCAGGGTCAGGGTGGTCAATGGAGCTTTTGGGCTGAGTTTCATTCGGCCAGATCAGAGATAAAGGGGTGTCGCCAGGGTGAGAGGAGGTTGGGCTTTTGTTGGGGGACTGGGTCTGGGTTCTCGGGCTCTGGTCTGTCTCAGTCGTTCTGGTCCACTTTCGGTCGGTTCCAGTGCCGGGAATTCGGGCCGTCGTTCACAGTTAAAGTGTGGTAGTGCGGTGCCGAACAGGTCGCACCTTCGTTCCCTTAGTTCTGGGCCGACTGTCTATGATTTCGGGCTTTTGTACCATGCCGGTCTTTCATGCCAGGGTGGGTTTTCGGGCCATCTCGGGCTTTGGTGCCATTTCGGGCTGTCCTGCCACACACTGGCCGTTGCTGCCGTTGCTTCAAACCAGATTTCTGTAATTTTAATTGCTATTGGTAGGTGAAGCTTTGAAATCCCTTATTTAATGAAATTTAAGGAATTCCTGAGGGAAACCCAAGGAAATCTTGGGGAAATACAGCAAGTTTTTTTCATCAAAAGGCTAGTAACACTAACCGGAGGGTGAGAAAAATGAATATTAAAATACAGCAATTCATAGTCACAATCTGTGGGGTCTAAAGGGTTGACCACATGACCTACATCACTTCCAGTAATACCATCTTTCGTGCTTTCGTGCTTCAATTACAATTTTGGTCCACTTTTCGTTCCAATTTTGTTCAATTACATTATTTCATTATTAGCCGACAATTACCACATTATTCGATTATTTCACAATATAAGTTGATTCTGCATGATAATTATATCAGATTTCTAGCTTCATACTTTGCTGTTCACAGCTAGGGGTGTAGATAGGAGGTCCCGATGTCACATGTCGAATTTAAGAAAAGGCCATGTAGCCTGTCACTATATTTTGAATTTCTATGTCGATTTTAAGAACCTACCATGTCGCATGTCAAATCTAAGAAATAGTCCCTGTCATGTAATTAATTTTTTTCCTCATGTCACTAAGCCCCATGTTGCATGTCGAATTTAAGAAATGGCTATGTCGTCCTGTCAAATTTAGGGGTCCACCCCCATACAGCTACATTGATGGGGCCCTTGATGGGAGTGTCCCAATGTCGCAATATGGAACATGAGAAGTTAAGCGAAAAGGGACATAATATTTTCTAAAATTCAACATGTCTTATGTTGAATTTAAGAAATGGTCCCTGTCATGTCGTTTATAGAGTTGAATTAGTTTCCTAAAAAATAAGGAAGGGGTGCCCCCCACCTAATCTAAATCGGCCACTGACAACTTAACAAATTTTTATCAATTAAAGTATATCATCATTATTGAATTGACGTCTTTGAAGTTCATACTATTATATTATTGATTTATTCTTCCATAACTCTTCCATGTGACAAACATTATTATAAGTGTCATCCATAACAAGATAAGGCTTCCGAACGTTTAAAATCTAGTGAACAATTGTTTTATTACAACCTCCCCACTGATTATCTCACAAATCAATTATATTATTATTGGCAATACAAAAACTTGTCTTTACATCCTTGTAGGTCGCAGTTTTCAGGAAATGGACACCGATCTAAGTACCTCCTGTACACTCACCATCAGCGGGATAAGATTATTACACCCTATGGTTTAAAAGTAGTCTGCCATTTTTTGCTGGTGCTGTATGGGTCACAAGGGATGTCCTAGCTGCTGCTACAGTCCAGAGACTATTCTCATAATGGAAAGAGGCAAAGTGGCAGACTGCATATACCCTTTCAAGTGGTGAAATATTAAATGTCACATGTATCTTTCACTTTACTATGTTACCAAGAAATTGGTTGGAAAACTACATGACCAAGAAAGTTGGAGAATTGGAAGTATGATATATCAACAAAGAGTCCTACGGGATATGAGGTATAGTATCTAGGTATAATAATCCCAGCCAAGGATATGACATCATAGAACATTATTATAATGCCATAAAACATCACAGAAGATTACTAGAACATTGTAGAACATTCCTCTTAAGTTACTCATTGCCTGGGACCAGTGTAAAACTGATCAAGTGAAATATTATTGAAAGCGATACTTCAGGATGAATATATACGTAGCTTGGAGAAAGAAAGTCCGTTTCATTCTTCAAGCAAACAGGCTGCTGCCTACTTAAAACTTTGGTACTTTTCAATTAATCATGATTATATGAATAGATTTTATGAACATTAATATAATTCCTAACACATTTCTATTTGCCATCTTATATCGATTATAAATTGCAGAAAGATAGCTAAATTTAATGAAACATTCAAATTCCTAAGAATGAATCACGTTTTTGAGCGCATCACTGTTGATATTCTGTTTATACTTTTGATAGCTCAATTATGTAAGTCAGATGAGCTTACTGGGCAAGAATTTCATTATAATGTACACTTGACAAATACCAGCAGTTCTTTACAGGGTTTTGATTTCCCACCCTCAAAAAGTATCAAGCTTGTTTACAATATCAGTGTAAAAGTTAACTCGTGTTGTCCAGTGATAGAGTTCGGTCGACAGGCAGAGAGCTTTCATATGTTTAATGGCGAATGCTTCATAAAAGAAATATTGAACGTGGCACTCACTAGTCAATTCTACATTGTATTGAGTGAAGATTTTCAATGGTCAGGTTGCAAGAAGGCTGGAGAAGATTACCTTTGTGTAGGAGAGAGAGATTTCTTCTCAACCTTTCCAAGTGCATGGAAGGGCGTAATTGGCTTTATATGTGGAAAAGAAAGCATTCTAGATGTAAAGTTGAATTTCACATTTAAATCTGGGGGCACTTCTGCATGTGAGGAGCTTGAATTCCCTTTCTGTAGGGAGATGTTTGGTTACAACCAAATCATATTTCCTAACTTGCTCAGTCACACTTCTCAAAAGGATGCTAACGATGTCTTCACACTAGGGAGAATTTTCTATTACAAATATAAAGATGTTGGTCTTTGTTATCAGCACCTTGCCATGTTTGGTTGTTATTCCTTCTTCCCTGAGTGCAGAAATAGTTCATACTACATTCCCTGCAGGCGAATGTGCCTTGAGGCAATGTGGGGATGTGCTGATTTCCTCAAGGCTTTCGATCAACCAACATTCTGTGTTTTCTTTCCACCATCTCTTGATCCAGACATCTGCTTGTATGAACCAGTCACTTGTCCAGAACTAATAAGTCCTGAATTTGGCTCAGTTATCAGTCAAGGAAAGCACCTATTCAACATGAGCTTGTATGATTGTAAAGCAGGCTACAAATTAGAAGGTGACAGTATGAGGTTTTGTATGTACTCTGGGAAGTGGAATGGTTCAACACCTGTTTGTGTGCCGCAAAGCGAAATTGGTCAAACCACAATAATTGTTGCCTCTGTTTTTTCTCTTGTGTTCATCATTCTTCTGGTACTTTGTATCTACTTCAGAAAAGATATTAAACTGTTAATTTTGACCACATCTTGTATCTTATCAAAAACAGAAAGTCCAAAGGAAGTGTTCATTACATACAGCAGTGAAGATAGCAATGAAATTGAAAAAATATTGGCCACAATGAAAACTAAGCTGCAAGGATGGAATATAATCACTTACCAGCAAGACTTTCCTGGAGGAGGAAACATCATGTATTGTATCAATGAAGGAGTTTGGAAGAGCGAAGCAGTGCTTGTGTATCTGACACCGAACTATGTCGCGAGCAATTGGTGCAACTATGAGTTTACAGAGGCCAAAACACGATCTGCCATGGAACCAAAATTCAAGAGTATTATCATCCTTCAAGAGGGTGCAGATGATAACTTTGTGGAGAATCTACCAGGATCATTTAAGCAGTATGTTAAGTCTAGGGTCTACCTGGTGTATGGGGAGAGACTCTTCTGGAAAAAGTTACAGAGTGCTTTACACTAACAAGTGGGTTCAAAGCAAATCATCTAATATTGTTACAAAATTAGGAGAAGAACGACTTTTCTGGGCCACTGGTTACCAGCCATAGGTTATTGGCATTTACACCAGTTACCAGCAGCCAAGAAAGTTTCCGACATGCTACAATGATAACCTATTGCTGGTACCCAGCGGCCCAGAAAAGTAGTTCTCCTAATTGCAGCAACGTTCTGTTTAATTCTCTTTTGGTTCTTGTCATGTTATCTAGATGGCTTCAATAATGTAACTGTTGTGATATCACGCTGCAATGTCATTGCAATATTCTTAAACTAAAACTGAATGTCAGTTTCTGTTTCAGTTTTTCTTAACCAGGGACAGATTTAGAGAGGGGCACATGGGGCATGTACCCCCTCCCCCTTTTTGGGAGCCAAATATCATTTTTTAATATAAAAGTTGTGCTCCCAGAGGGGGCACCTGAACTTTTTTAATATGGGCGCCTCATTTTTTAGAATTCCTGTATCCGCCCCTGTTATCATCACATCACTTAACATTCACATTATCAGTCTCCTTTGATGGTTCTATAATCTTTATTAAGTGCCTCTCATAAATGTTGTACTTTACTCTCGGTTTGTCATGTTTCCATTATATTATATCACGATTTTTGGTCATTTGGGATAACATTATAACTTTTATGTCCTGAGCATGTGAAACAACGTTAAGTGTGGACTTTGATGTCTTCAGAATATTAAGTGCTGTAACATTTTCCATTAACATAATTTGATACTGTTGTTTGATTTTCTAATAAAAGTCAATCTTTGCATATAAAACTTATTTTTGTAGAAAATGATTAATTATTAGATATTTAGGGGTAAAAAAAGGCCTATACCGAATAAACACTATGTCAACAAGGAGAGTTAAAATTTCATTCCGATCAAAATATGCTTTAAAATACCATATGAACAAAAGAAATGACTTTTGTTCCAATCTATGTATCATTTCTTATTAAATGATTATTTTTGCAAATTTATATCTACAATTCTTCATTTTGATTTAAATCATGGAAAAGGTATTTACAAGACTTTTTCATTAAATAAGGTATTTTTATTGAAAAAAAAAAAAATATAAGAATTTTTAGTGTGAATAATTAGAATTAACCAGGACCTTCCAACTAAAACTTTGAAAATATCCAAAATGCTATTTCATAATGGAAATCCAGGGGTGCAGAATGTTATTTAGAGAGATTTTTTAAGAGGGTATCTACAAGACCATGTGTGATGAATGCCTATTCATCCAAATATGTAAAGAGACCAAAAGTAAGATAATATGACAAAAAGTATATGTGACATTCCATGGGATTTTGGGGCTTAATGACATAGATGATGAATGTAGAAGAAGTCTCAAACTTTCTATCAATGAAAACAGCTTTTGAATATTCCAAGTAGAAGCTGAGATATTGGTTTCTGAATATGATAGGGTCGGATACCATAAATCCATCAAAAATAGATAACAAAGATTACCAAGCGAGATACAAAGGGTTAAGTATAGAGCAAAATGCAAGTAGTATAAACCAAAATTATAACAAAACGCTATATTTTCTTTTCTAATTAAGATATCTTTAAGCTGTTTTTTGCACAATGTAGCTTGAGAATCCTTCTTTTCTGATTTTCTAATTTTACAATTTTTGTCACATGGTCTAGTTTCCATGGCAACCAATTGCGTCATCTTAGCAACATTTGTATGTTTTGACGTTATTTCAACATTCCAGTAACCATGGCAACGAAATCCAAAATTTGTGAAAATGTTACCTATCAAATAAAACTACACAAAATTTCATTTTTAAAATAATCCTAGCTTATTTTACTATTTTTGTTCATTTTCTATGTAAATATTGACTGTAGACCTATCAAAGTGTATGTCAATAAGCTTGGAATTCGCATGGAATGTCACATATATATTAATAAAAGGAACGAAAGTGTAAAGGAACGAAAGTGTAAAAGAACGGAAGTGTAAAAGCCCGAAAAAGAGGCCCGAATATGTAAGTAAGAACGAAAGTGTAAAGGAAACGAATATGTAAGTAGGAACGAAAGTGTAAAGGAACGAAACCCGAAAGATCCCGAGAAATGTAAACCGGAAGTGATATATAAACCGGAAGCGAGAATGTAAACCGGAAGTGACGTCAGTTGTAAACCACGTGACTAAAAGCAGCCAATCAGGGCTAACCTCGAGAGTATATAAAGGGGCGGTGAGGCCCGAATAAACAGAGTTCTTTAACAGTTCTCCTTGTGTCCAGACGTGTCTTCTTCCCCTAAACAACCACTGAGATGAGCCGATACGAGTTAATTAACCAGAAGTTCAAGTAAAATAGTGGAAGTCCGAAATAATTAGGCGAAACTTAGGATGAGGGCCCGAAGGCCCGAGGAACGGGAACGGGGACTGAAGGACCGGGGTAGAGTGCGAAGGCCCGAGACTGGCCCGGATGGAGTCCCGGAAACGTAGGCACGGAGCGGCACGAAGGCCCGAAACACGGAACGGGGACCCGGAATCCGCGGGGATGACGGCGCGACTGGCTCGGCCCCACGCTACCAAACAATAGGCGACCGTCGGCCCGACAGCCCCGCGGACCGGAATCCGGGGTGGACCACCCTATCGAGGTGAATACCGGCCTTGGAGATAGAGCGAGACGAACCGCGGCTCCCCCTTACCCCTACCATATTTTCCCTCCCCCGCAGTCCTCCGGCTGACACCGATTCCCGACCGATTTGCTCAGCCCCCACCCTCGTGCGCGAGGCAGGACTCGTTCCTCTGCTGTAGGAATCGGCAACCCCGACCTACCAGAGAACGTCACACCATGCATATCTCCCAACATAAAAATAAATTTTAAGATTTTCTACTAACAAAGCCTTGACCTCCAGCAAAGTAGCTAATGGATACATTATTAAGGGCCCTAGAGGCAAACATGCAATAAAAAGTATCTACAAGCTGGTAATATCTACAAGTCTTTTTATCCTAGATTTGATAACAAAAATTACCATAATGCTATATTATATCAAAACAAAAGGACCTAGAACCGTTGTGCAGTTGCCAAGGGAAGCTTTTATCAAAAATATTGCAAAATTACCTTTATTTTAAGATAAATATCAAAATGTTAACAACTTATCTTGGAAACAGTCCCAAATTTGTCAATATTCACCAGAAGCAAAGGTTTAATATTTACAGTACAAGTTCAAAATTGATAATGTTTGTACCCTTGAAGTTTACGGCTAGAGTAGTATAATTTCAGTATCTCTGTAACTTAACATCCGATTTCAACATTCTAGATATTATCTGAAAGATAATTTCGTATTCTTCAAGTTGCAATACACATCAGTACATTTTCTTAGAAAGCTTATATTTTTGTATGCAATTGAATATTATTGATTCACTTTATTTCTATTAGAAAAAGTTAGGAGAAAATGAGTGAAAATGTAAAAAAGAAAATGACCTGATTTAAATCATTTTGACTTTTTATTGAAAAAACTTAACGTTCCAATTTTTTAGAATAAGTTTGGTCCTTACTTGTATATTTGGGAAATATAATCATTGGCTCAATAACTTGAATTCTATTTTTTGACTATTTTAACAATTAAAGTCCACACTTAATGTGGTTTGACCCTATCACCTCTCGAACATTTTTAAATAAAAAAAATTCCTAATTGTGCCTTTAAATCTATTGGTCTAGTCCCCTAAAATCATTACATTGACATGGTATTAAATCACATGAGTTTAACCCCATCTAGAGGTCTCAGGGAACTAAATGTTTTCATGTATAGTGACATAGTACAACACTTGACAAAAAGTATTCAGAAAGTGTGTTGGCCCAAAATTTATTAACAAACCATTAGAGCAACCTATTGTGTTTTTTTTTAAATTCCTTTATTTATCCAGACATAAAATAAGTGCAAAAGCACTTGTTTACATTCAATGCCTGAGTTGCATATAAATCATGCTTTCTCAGAGACCCTTTTAGATATGATATAAGTATAAGATCTCATTATCACAAAATATACTCTAGACATATTAATATAATAAGAACAACAAAGTCGGATAGTGCAATAAAAACCATACAAAAGTATCACAGATATTGCTAAGTAAGATATACGATTATGGTAGAGGTACATCGTTTATACAAGCCAATGCATACCACAATAAAAACATATAACATCATTAAAATAGAAAAAAAAGCCAGATAAAAAAAACATTATCAGTAATACATTAAAAGATTATAGTCTCTTCATAAAATGCCATTCAAATTATTTGTTCATTTTGGCAATTGTAATCACTTTCTTGTACTCTTCAAAGCCCATATTACGATAATTAGCAGTTTGTGAATTCCATAATTTAGCACCTCTATGAAAGATATTTAATTTACATTTTTCATTTTTTGGTTTATAACAATCAAATACAGGCGCATCGTGTAATCTAGTAATTACATCTTTTAGGCTTTAGTAGAATCTCCTTCTCTTTTAATTTATGCATAAATAATAGTAGATGCAGTTCATTTCTATCTTCAATTGGGGTTACCTTGCATTCAACACATAAATCATTTTTGTTACGAGGTTGTCCATCACTCATACAGATTCTTAGACCTCTAAAAAATAGTTTATAAATTTTATCGAGGTTTTTCCTCGATATCCCAGAATAAATAATATCACCATATTCCATCAATGATAAAATCATAGTTTTAAAAATGGTAATGCTAGCACTTTTTGTTTGGTATTTTCTCATATAAGATAGTAAATAAAGTTTATGATTTATTAGTTTACACAAATCAGAGATATGTTTGTTGAAATTCAATTGGTCATCTAGATGGGATAATATACAATTTGAGTGAAGACTTTTCCTAACCAATGATCTCATGCCATATATACAATATTTTGTTTTTTTACAATTAATTGATATTTTATTTTGAGTACACCACAAGTTCAGATTATTTAAGTCAATTTGCATCATGTTGTGTGCTTCTGTTAGATTTTTATCTCGTATAAACAAAACCGTATCGTCGGCATACAGAGACAGTTTTACATGTTGCATTATATTACATAAATCATTTATATAAATGATAAAGAGCAGTGGGCCACAGACACTACCCTGTGGTACTCCACACTTAATAATACTAGACTCAGATACCACATCATTTGCCTTAACACATTGATATCTGTTTGTTAAGTAATTCTTAAACCATTGCCAAGCCTCACCTTTAATCCCTATTTTTGTAAGCTTCTGCAATAGTAAATCATGATTAACAGAATCAAAGGCCTTCATTGCATCGATATAGGTGGCAATCAAATATTCATTATTATTAAAGGCCCTATAAATCTCATCAATAAACCACGCAGTAGTAGTACATGTTGAAAAACCCGGCCTAAATCCACCTTGTTTTTCTGATAAAATGTTGTTATCATTACAATATGAATAGGTAATACGATGCACTATTTTTTCAATCATTTTTGATATCATGGGAAGCAGTGAGATTGGGCACAGGTTATTTACATCATTGACATTTCCACCTTTTTTAAGTGGTGTTATTTTAGCAATTTTCCATGAATCTGGTATTTTACCTAATCCAAAAGACAAGTTAAAAAGTTCACATGTTTTCTCAGGAATAATAATAAAGGCATCCCGCAAGATTTCGGATGATAAGTGCTCTATACAGGATGATTTATTTATGTTGATTTTCCTGACAATACCTATAACTTCCTCTATGTCCGTATGAAAAGAGTCCAAGACTGTATCCTCCTCATTCCCATAATACTCCCACTGTGTTGAGTGCTTTTCAGCAAGTTTGGGACCTATGTTCACAAAAAAATTATTAATATAAGAGGCAGTATCATTAGTATTTATGTATGAATTTGTATCCTTATCTAAAAGTCTAAAATCTGTGTTACTATTATTTTTCTTGGATGAAGGTATTAATTTTTGGATAATTCGCCAGAATTTTTTTGAATCATTAATGTTGTTTTCTAAGTTCTCTTTTATATAGTCACATCTAGCTTGTTTCAATCTATTAATACATCTATTTCTTAGGGTCCTAGCTGTTTTCCATAGGTCAGGGTCACCAGTCCTTTTGGCTCGTTTGAGTGCATCATCTTTATCCCTTATCAATTCGATTAGCTGGGGGGATATCCACTGTTCCTTTATTTGTTTAATATTAAAAGTTTTAAGGGGACACATTACATCAATTTCAGTTTGCAAAATCTTCAATAATTCAAGCCATTTAACCTCAACATCATTTGACATATTAAAGTTTGTCCAATCAGCCTGTGCCACATTTTGTTGAAATAATTCTTTGTTGTAATTTCTATAGCTACGGCCAGTAAATTGACATTTTTTCCTCTTAATTGAGATTTTTTTTCGAGTTAAAACTATCATTTCATGGTCACTTATGTTGATGTTGCAGACAATTGACTCTTTAATTCTGTCTGAGTTTGTAATAAATAAATCGATACAACTATTTTTAGTGGAGGAAAAGCGTGTAGGTTTGTCAATAATTTGCCTAAGTCCAAAAGTTTTAATCAAATCCTTTAACTTAATGGTATCAGGGTTCTTCTTATCAAGAAAATCTATATTGAAATCGCCCATTATAATTAATTCCTTGCATTCAAGATAAATATTTTCGAATGCATTTTCTAAGTAATCTATCAATGCTGTTGCATTCCCCTGGGGCGGTCGATAAAAATTACCTATAATAATATTACTTGAGTTAGGATAGGATATTTGCACCCATTGACATTCAACATCTATATTACTTCGATTCAAAAAGTTTAAATTGGATGCTGAGTAATTAAGATTCTTTTTTATATATAAAGCCACCCCACCCCCTTTTTTTATATTGTCAGAATTTAAATCAGCCCAGTTTCTATCATTTCTAATCAAGTCATACTCGTTTGTAATTTCAAATAGGGTGTCAGGTAAATTACTGTTTAGCCAAGTTTCTGATAGGCCAATTATATCCATCTTATTTGATAAAAACTGTGCTTTAAATAGTTCCCATTTATGGGGAAGGCTACGAACATTTAAGTGCCCCACATGAATACCTCTACCATGCAATATTTCATCTAAGTTATACATTCCATTTCATAAAGAAAATTCACAACAGTTAAAATTACAATTATCCGACTTTTAATTATCACAGGTTCATATATCAGAAACAAAATCTGGAATCGGCTTAGCACGCCTCCAGTTGTAGTCGAGAGCATTTTCAATTAGATAGTAGACATATAACGTCGGGTTATTCCGCTCCATTAGTAGTAATATTTAAGTAATATCAAATACATCCAATTAATTTACTAACAATATATATAATCGTCAATATACATTAGGTCAGAGTACATAAATAAGATCAAGTATTTAATTGCACCATCAAACTTTCAATTTACAAATAGATTTCCTAACTGTCAGTCAGCTTCTATTTATATAAGTCCAGATCGATACTTGAGAGCCTCTTCCACGCCTCAATACGTTCAAACGGCACTCGGTCAATACAATCCTACGCACTAATACACTCAAGGGTCACAGATCTGGTATGTAGGTCGATAATTGCGTCAATTTAACGCTTCAATACATTCAAAGAAACACTCAACCATCAACTCACTACATATTACTATATACAGGTACCGGTAGGGTTATATTGATTACGCTGCGAATCCCTATGCTCACATAGAAGAGTGCCAAGAATGTTTTTGCCGGGAATGGAACATTTTTTAATGTACTTTGCCTGGGATAATGACATCCCACAAGCGAATTCCTTGTCCCTGGTGGCTTCGTACAAGTATCCCTTGGTTCCCAATAGCTTCTCTCGGATATTGTCATTTTGATCAAATTTCAAGGTTATTATTGTCCGCATTATTTCTATTTTCACCTCATGCCACCCAGGTTTTGTCTTGATTCCTTTGATCAGGGATTTGGCAACGTACCCGTTTTCTGCCTCTAGTATATCATTCAGTAATTCCTGTCTATCGTTGTATCGCACAAATTCTGCTGAGTAGAAGTGTTCGGCTGATTTGTACTCGATCCCATTGTCCTTGATCGTACAGGGATACATATTGCTCAGATATGAATATGAAGACTGAAAAGCAGTCCCATCCTCTACCTCGATAGTCTTGATTTCTTCCATATTAAGACCATGGGGAAGTTTGTCAATGTCTTGGTGCATATATCTAATCTCATCTATAATAAGCATCTTGCCTCTGGTCTTTACATTTAACCCTTTAGCCCGCGCAAAAGCAAAAATACTCCGAAGATCCGCTTGCTGTCGGAGTTCAGTAGGTGAAAGACAATCTGATAACCTAACGCCTCTCCAAGCATCAATTTTGCCTAATTTTTCTATGTTTTTAAAAATGTTCACTTTGATGTTACTGGTCGCAAATTTTACTTTAATTGATCTAGGCCTAGCTATTCCAGCATTCAATGCACCAATTCTGTATGCCACAGATATGTCTGATTCCTGATACTTGATGTTTAGATCCTTAAGCAAATTTTCCACCACCTGTTTAGGCCTCTTAAAGTCTCTTTCACCCACTCCATCAATGATCAACGTCTTCTTGTTTTCCTCGGCTTCATCTCTGATATACTTATCGTCTAGTTTGTTGATAACTTTTGTCTTGGATTTTAGTTCATCGCTCACAGCTATTAATTTGTCATTTAGGCCACGAACTTGTGTATTACTCTTCTCTAAATCCTGGGCTAATTTATCAATTTGTTTTTGCATACTTTCCAAGTCTGTTTTGTTGCCCTGGATGTCTGATCTAATTTTCCCTAGCGCCTCTTCATTGTCAGTCATCAACTTTTGGAATGAGTCCTGCATTATTTTAATAGTTTTTTCGATTTTACTAAATTTTTTGTTTGAATTTTTGGCAGCGCTCTTCTGATTCTCCAAGATTTGAAGTAGTAGATCACGTTCAGGTAAATTTTCAGCGACTTCTGTATCACCAACCTCAGTTTCTGGATCGATGTCCAACCCGGAGTCCTGGTCCGAGTTGTTTACCATACCCAGTGGCTTGTTTACGGTCGCGTCCGGCCTTGAACTTGACCCTGTTCCTTTCCTATGTCCCTTGGGCGGCATATTATCGCTATATCCAACGTTAGTTTTGCGATAAATCACGTAAATATCACGTTAAGTTCGCCCAAAGCCACGTCAGGTATTTCACAATTAGTTCACCAAGCAAGCATTCAAGTATCTTGATCGTATTGCTAGCATGTCCTCATTTATGCGAAATATCAGCGGAGCGGTCAGCCGGTCTACGTCTCTACCTCAAGCGCGCCATATTGCACATTAAATATAAAGAACCAGGGTACGGTAACCCTGTACATTTTGAGTCAATTCCTCCTGAATATTCAGCAATCCTCAATGTTGTGGTTCTGTTGAGGCACAATGCCAAGAGAATAAACCCTTCATTATGATCATATATATGCATGGTCTATCTCTCACCTTTAATTTACTACTGACTTTCATGTATTTACGTATGTAAATCAATTCCCAAATACTTTCAGAGCCCCTGAAATTTGTCATGTAATTTTTCAAACTTTCCCAATATTATACATTTTACGGCCAATGACAGCCAGGCAATCTCTTCAGTTTGGTCCAGATCTGTATACTGCAGATGGTGCCACATACACACAAGATAAAAGTTTCAGGTCTCATGGAACCAAATGTTTTCCTGTATAGTTTAATGTAGCATATCTTGAAAAACAAATATCCCAAACATTGCAACACCTTAATGTCATTCAGTACCCTATTGAGACCTCTTTGGAACACAAAATATCAAAATTTGTGGGTAGGTGAAAATTTTTCGCAAGAGTCCCAGATGTTGACCTACCCTCATTTTAGCAGTTTTGCACCGACAAAATTCATGGAGCACGGAGCCCATTTTAAAACCCCACTGACATTTACCAAACACCCCATATCATGGATCCTTCTTTATGAAATAACTCAGAAATAGCAGGGGGTATCATGGGAATTCTAAGTAGACTGGCATCCCCTTCACCTCGGGACAGAAAGTTATAGGACACTGGCAGATGGCGCCACATTTAGTTCCGTGAGACCTTCAGAGTAGGTGTCCCATCAACGTCTAAAACTGGAGCAACAAATGTTCACCTACTCTCAGCACCAAATCTGGCTGCAGTAACACCTCATCTAAAATGGATCCTGGAATCAACACTTTTTCATAGAGTCCTTGTACCTTTTTAACAATTTGTTACATCCTAATATAGACTAACGACAGTTTGATACAATGTTCACCTGCAGATGGCACCACAGTTAGTTCCATGACTACTGACACCTGGGCTATAATCCATAATAGAGACAATATTGTTTTTTTAACAAATTATAAGCCATGGTTAGCATTCTAAAATGGCAGATTTTCCAATATCTGTAGGAATGTATGGTAAATTGTGGGGAGAAAATAAGCTTATATTTTCCCAGTTACATAGGGTCTAAAGGACTAGGGATGTTAAATCAAAGTATGGCATTATGTTGATAATGATTGGTAGGTATAGTTTTTCATGTTCTTATAATTCTGTGTTAATCAAATCTATGCACCCTTTATTTTTTCTCAACATCCCTATCTCTTCAAAAACCTATTTTCTCAAAAACCAACACCTGATTCAATGATATAAACACTAGGTATTGTTATTAAACTAGGAAGTGGAATGGATCAACACCACACAGAAATAAATCAAAAGATTAAAAAGTTAGTCAAATAAGTTGGTCAATAAAGTTTTGCAATATGAAATGAGGATAGGAAATGGCCATTTTGTATCCTCATTTCATATTGCACAACTTCAGTGGCTGATTCAGCTTTTTGAAAAGGTGGGGCCACTACCCAGGCAAGCAGCGACGTAACAAGAACGTTTTGTGACTGTTCTTTTTTAATTGGTCTGAAACCTGGCCAATTTTCACGTAACAATAATGTTATTTTAGGTAAGGTTTAGACTTAAGGGCCATACCCACTAAGCGATTTTACCCGAGTCGGCCGACGCAATGGGCGTAAAATCGCTCGGCGACCGGGATCGCCGAGCGATTCTGGCCGGCGACGCACGGTTGGTATGGTGCGTTTTCTCGGCGACAGGCGACGGGCGACGCTCATGCGCCTCACGGGCGACGCTCGTCGGCCGACTCCCAAGATCAAAATTGTTTGATATTTTGCCGGCGATTGTGTTCGGCGACGCAGGCCGGGTGAACCGCCAGCCAATCAGAAGCCGCGCCGTAGTCACATGATCTGCGAGTGACCGTACAAACCACATGACCTACTTTTGCCGCCATCTTGTGTAGCCGGCGTTTTTTCACTGTAAGAGGACGCATCGAAACACTGCAAAATGGACGAAAATGACTGGGCCCAGGAGGCCGAGGACAATCTCATCGATTTAATGGAGGCCAACGATTGTTTGTATAACACCGGAACCAAGGCCTATCATGATCAAGACAAGAAACTCTATGTGAAAGAGACGATTGCGAGACGGCTGAAAGTGACCCGTAAGTATTGGTATACCAAGTCACATATTTTCGCTCACTTTCCGTCGTTTTTACATCGATTTATTTTCGATAAAACAGATTAACGCCGATGTGTACCGGCAAATGTAGTGGTTAGGTAGCGAGACTATGTTGTTGTGCATCATATGAACGCAGTTTTACCTCGTTTTTGCAGTCAAAGATCTAGAAAAGAAGTGGAAAAGTTTGAGGACCCAATACCGGCGGGCGGTCGCCGTTCGCAAGGCTGCGAAGAGTGGCAGTGGGAGTTCTGCGACGGCATTGACCAGGAGGCAGTTTGAGCTGCTGAGGAGGCTGGCGTTTCTCGCCCCGTACACAAAGGGGGCCGAAGGTGTCGTCTCTTCGATGGACGGAGATTCCGTGAGTATAATTTTGATTAGAGAAACGGAGTGTTGAAGGAGAAAAAATAACGTGAAGAGATCCTTGCATTTCTGTAATGTGTTTCCAGAACATCAGTAGTTGTATATCACAGAGCTACATTGAAAAAAATGTAGGTGGAAAAAATATGTTAAATTCCCTGGTGAAATCGTCAGGCGACTATTCCAGTGGTTTTGGAATATACTGTTTGTAGATCTGGATCATATGAATGGGATTTGATAACTTAATTTGCGGGGAACAAGTTCCAGGCCTAACCGACTTGGCCACGGCGATTCAGTTAAAAACAGAAAATTTATTTTCATTAATATCTTTTCAGGCCTACTCCTATAAAATAAAACACTCCTATAAAAGCAAGACACCGATATGACCTCAGATCGCTGAAAGTGAAAGATTTGATATCATCACAAGTCTCTGTGGATGAATGGGTAGGGTGTGCGCCTCCCATGCAAGCGATCTGGGTTCGATTTCCCGACCCGGTGAAGCTTGTCTTTTCATTTTTGCCAAGATTCGATCAGATATTAAGAGAAAACTTAATGAAAATAACTATAACTCATGCGATTCTTCCAGTGGCTTTTGAATAAACTGTTTGTATATCTTAATTTGCGTGGAACAAGTTCCAGACCTAACCGACTTGGCCACGGCGATTCAGTTAAAAACAGAAAATTTGCCCAGCCCCATGGTAAACGAAATAGATATTGATGGGATTCAATTGAACCTTGATCGCCGAGAATGTGAGGAAAATAAAAATATTTTGTATTGCAAGGTGGGGGGGAGGTCAGGTTAACTCCGGGGCAGGCCAGTGGCAGTTACAGATTTGATATCAGTACAGGTCTATGTGGCCGAATGGATAAGGTGTGTGCCTCCCATGTGAGCGATCTGGGTTCAATTCCCACCCCGGCAAGGTGAAGCTTTGCTTTGCATTTTCTTCGCGAATATTTTATCGAATGTCCTATTAGGTATGGGACTTTAAGGCCAAATAAGAAAAATAGATACCAGGACAACTGATCCACGACAAAAACTATAAAATATCTTCGCCAGGTCAGGGGTTTGCGAACTTGGAATTGAACCCAGATCGCTAACATGGAAAGCTGACACAGAGCAGAGGGAGTTAAAAAAAAATTCTTCGCCGGGTCGGGGAATTGAACCCCGGCCTCCCGCGCGGCCCGACGGTCGACTAAAATGGAAAAGATATGACTGGTATTCGATAACTGTTTCTCCATGGCATTAGTTCAATGTCTAACCGACTAAGCCATGGGGAATCAGTTAAAAAGAGATTGCTTGAACTCCCTCTTGTCTGTGCAGTGAAGTGGACATGTACTTATATCAAATCTTTCATTTCAAGTGATCTGCATGTTGCTTTTACTTTTACTTTTGAACTCTGATATGCTTTACTAACGATGAGTCCACAGATGCGGGACAAAAAAGGAAAGATATCTTTGCTTTTTTGTCGAACCGATTACACCATGGGTAGCTGTTGGATGTGGGCGATGCGGGTATATCAGTTGACGAAAATGATAAAGACAGACGCCAAGGCAGAGATTCGAAAAGTGGTAACCTCGCCGGGTCTAGGAATTGAACCCAGATCGCTCACATGGAAGGCTGACATCTTATCCATTCGGCCACAGACACCCGTGACGATATCAAATCTTTAACTGCCACTGGACTGTCAGGGTTCAATTCCGCGCGGCCCGACGGTCGACGAAAATGGAAAAGATATGAAGGGGATTCGATAACTCAACCCACAGATCAGGTGGAGCTCAAGTTTTCTCTTTTTAACTGAATCGCCGTGGCCAAGTCGGTTAGGTCTGGAACTTGGTCCCGGCGAAATCAGTTATCGAATCCCATCGATATATTTTTCATTTTCGTCCACCGCCCCACGATTCTATATCTTCGCCTCGTCGGGGACTTCAGCCGACCTGGCGAAGAATGCGTATCGGCGCAAACCAGCAGTGGGCGGTGGACGAAAACGCAAGACAAATGAAAAAGATATGAATGGGATTCGATAACTGAATTGTCCGGGACCAAGAAAATAGTTTAAAAAAGAGAAATCTTTAACTCCTTCTGGTCTCTTGCAAAAAAAAGGAAAACGCAAAGCTTACCCACAGGGACTGAAAGTTATAGATTTGCTGTTATCACAAGTCTCTGTGGCCGAATGGATAAGGTTAGCGCCTCCCATGTGAGCGGTCTGGGTTCAATTCCCAGACCCGGCCCGGCCGCATGTCTTTTTCATTTTCTATAATTTTTTTCATGTTTGATCAAAGTTCAATAGTAAAATAGTACAAGCTCACAGAGACCAGAGGGAGTTCAAGTTAATTCTTTTTAACTGAATCGCCGTGGCCAAGTCGGTTAGGTCTGGAACTTGGTCCCGGCCACTTCAGTTATCGAATCAAATCGATATAAATTTTCTATTTTCGTCAACCGTGGGGCAGTGCGGGCGGCCGGGGTTCAGTTCCCCGGCCCGGCGAGATGTCTTTTTCATTTTCGTCCAGTGCCCGTATCAATGCTGGTTTGCGCCGATAGATACGCATTGGTGCTTGTTTTATTTGATCAGAGTTCAATATTAAAAGTAAAAGCAACAGGCAGGTACCACTTAAGATCACTGGAAGTGAAAGATTTGATATCAGTACAGGTCTCTGTGGCCGAATGGATAGGGTGTGCGCCTCCCATGTGAGCGATCTGGGTTCAATTCCGCGCCCCGGCGGGATGTCTTTTCCATTTTCTTCCACTGCTGGTTGACGAAAATCAACTCCCCGATCCGGCGCGGATATAGAATGGTATGTGAGCGATCTGGGTTCAATTCCGCGTCCCGGCGGGATGTCTTTTTCATTTTCTTCCACTGCTGGTTGACGAAAATCAATTCCCCGACCCTGCAAAGATATACAGGTGTCTGTGGCCGAATGGATAAGGTTTGCGCCTTCCATGTTAGCGATCTGGGTTCAATTCCCAGACCCGGTGAAGCTTTGTCTTTTCATTTTCGTCACCCGCATATCTGGTTTGCGCCGATACGCGTTCTTCGCCAGGTCAGTATAATTCCCCGATGAGGCAAATATATTGAATCGTGGGGCGGTCGACGAAAATGAAAAAGATATGAGTAGGATTCGATAACTGAATCAACGCGGCAGCAGTTCAATGTCTAACCGACTGCACCACGGAGACTCAGTTAAAAAGAGAAAACTTGGACTCCCTCTGGTCTCTACAATCGACTCACCGACCTCCGTCAGGGTGGGGATTACAAAACCTGTGCGCCTCCCAAACCAGCGATCTTTGTTCAATTCCCCGACCCGGCGAGGTGAAGCTTTGCATTTGTGTCGGCGCAAACCAGCAAAATGAAAAAGATATGGGTGGGATCGATAACTGTTTCAACGTGGCAGCAGTGCAACGTCTAACCGACTGCGCCACGTCGACTCAGTTAAAAAGAGGAAACTTTAACTCCCTCTGGTCTCTACTGATGTACGTGGAGGTGCGCGGGCGGCCAGGGTTCAATTCCCCGACGAGGTGAAGCTTATCGGCGTATCGGCGCAAACCAGCAGCGACGAAAATGAGAATACAACCACCGCACAGACCAGAGGGAGTTCAAGTTGTGGCCAAGTCGGTTAGGTCTGGAACTTGGTCCCGGCGAAATCAGTTATCGAATCCCACTCATATCTTTTTCATTTTCGGCCAGTGTCCACCTCTGGCTTGCATTGACACAGGTTAGATCATTGATCTGAGTTCAATAGTAATAATAAAAGCAACAGGCAAATATCACTTCAGATCAACTGACTGCGCCACGGTGATTCAATTAAAAAGAGAATACTTGAGCTCCCTCTGGTCTGTGCAGTGGTTGGATTCTCATGCCAGTAAAATAGTAAAAGCTGACAGAGACCAGAGGGAGTTCATGTTAATAAAATATTTCTATAAAAGTAACAGGCCGATATTACCTGAGATCAATGAATCACTGAAAGTGAAAGATTTGATATCAGTACAAGTCTCTGTGGCCGTATTGATAGGGTGTCCGCCTCCCATGTGATTTATAAATTTAAAGTTCTTTAACATAGATTTCTTTTGCTGCAGGATGACCACTCCGATGAAGAATCCGCGGACAACGGTCATGGGGTCGGCGTCAACGTCGGTGTTGCTGTCGGCGTCAACAACGGCGTCAACAACGACGTGGACAACAACATCAATGGACATCGTCAAGTTCTGTATGCCGTTCCCGTTGTAGACGATCTGCCAAATGTGCCAGACATTGGCGATGTTGCCGACGACAGTGGGTTTGTGACCGACCCCCAAAATGCACATGTTCTACAAGCTATCCAGGCTGTCCAGAATCTGTCAACAGAGCCAGTTGTTTCCCTTCAAAACACGACGGCGTCGGCCGAGCCAACGCCTGGTCCAAGCGGTGTCTCTACGCGATCAAAGAAAAGCGCTGGCATCCCAGTCCAGCAGTTTTTCAAACCTCCTAAGCGTCGAAAACGATCAACCACAGCAGCGGCCGCGGGAAGTGCCAGCCAAGTCGCCGTTGACGTGGGACAGGTCAATGTCCCTATACAGATCGCCGAGCCACTGCAAATAACTGCCCCAGTGTCGCCGAGAGGACCCACACCACCAGCAGAGGGTCAAGCTCCACTCACAATTGCGTCGCCGCCGCCTAAAAGCCAGACCAAACGTGGACGGAAGAAAACTCCTGCGGTCAGTGTTGAAGAACTGCGCCAACTGCTGGAGGAGGAGGAGGCGGCTGTTGCGGCAGCAGAAGCTGGCGTGGATCAGCCATTCTCCAGCCTTGATGAATCGCCAAAAGTACCTAAGAAAACGCCGGCAAAGCGCAAAGTCAATGCGGTAGACGAGGAGAGGGTCCTCGCACTCCGTGAGGTCAGAAATACACTACAAGCGCACAGACAGCGACCGCCTCCACCACCCTATCAGGAGAAGGAAATGGATGAAATATCTCTGTGGGCCGGCCAGTGTGAACGCAAAATCCGCAAGCTTTCAGACACAATGCTGCAGGAGGACCTTATGGATCACATTTCCAGTACTATCAAACGAGCTTCACGTGGTCAGTGGAATGTGACACCGACCACTCCTAGTGCAGCACACTTTAAACCTGTCCAACCCACGTCCCCAGCAGCGTCGCTGCAATCATTCCAAAGTCGATGAATACCGCCGGCGCACACAGTATGAGTGTCCCGACCTCAAGTGCACAAATGTTACCTGTTTCCGGGCAATCACAATTCCCTACTCCACACCAAGGCCCAATGCAGAATGCAATGACGCCTATGACGGACGAACAGTTTTCAGCCTTTGCCTCTTGGTTCAAGCCGACTGGCAACTCCCCTGGAATGCCACAAGGGCCTCAGATTCATCCAGTTAGTGGTCCAGTCGCCCGGTATGTGTCTGGTCCTAGCGGAGGCGATTACACAAATCTGCCAGGGAACTAAAATGATTGTATGATGTTATGGTGCTCAGGACAAGTTCCTGCATAAGAAGAGAAGTTCTGTCTCAGCCACGATGTTGTTTGAGTGGTGATGATTCTAAAGAAAATTTGCAATAATTCTCTTGTTAAGTATGTTCGACGTTCTTGGTTTGTGCCGACCGGAGGGTGAATATGATATCTAATTGTTATTTCCAAGTTCGGCTGGTGTTTCAATATAGGATACTTGAAAAACAGTGAAATATCGCATTCTTTCAAGAGATAATAAAAGTTAGCCAGCGACTTTAAAGCGCATTTCTATGTGTAAAGAATTTGGCAAGACGATAGAAACATTGATTATGGAAGACCATTTGAACCCAGACCGACTTGAACTGCTTTTACATGTAGATGTTACATTGTTCTCACTTGTCTTTTAATTCCGTGCAGCATTTATAGTGGTTTAACCAATCTATGTGACTTTGAAGTTGTACTTGTGGCCGAAATACCAAAGGCAAAACTGGACAATATTGCCAGAATTTTAAAAAAGAACATTTTCAAGTACTGCTTGTTAACATGTTACTTAAGATAAGAGTTTCCAGGTTTGACGTTTTATAAGAAATAACTGTTGAAGAATACAAGGTTAGGATTTCATGTTCAAATGTCTGTGGTTAGTTGGAAACATTGCAAGGCAGCATGAATGTTTTTTCCGAGCTCCAATTTCCTTATCTGATCTCTAGTTTGTGTGCGACACAGCGTTAGCCATTGGAAAAATGCAGCTACGAGTTTCATTCCCATCGTTTGTTGATGCAAAAAGTTAGTTTAGTTTAGAGAAAAAAAAAAAATGTGGACATTACGCGGAAGGCGTGAGAATCAGAAAGTTACCTTGAGCCAACGGCAAATCAGAATGTTATTGTGAAGATTGATATTAAAAGTTTTCTACTTCAACTTTACCGTTCTTAACTTTCTATGTGATACTGCTTCTGTAACAGTTAACTGTACAAACTACAGGCATACGGCCAGCGCACTGCGACATTAATCAGTTCATGTAAAGTCGCTCGACAACATTTTGAATATTTTATTCAGTACATAAGGTAGAATCTTTGGTAAGAGCCATGTAGACTATTATTTTTACATTATGCGGTTTGCGCTGGAGAAGTTCTGTATTTTTAACCAGTACACAGTCGACGCCAATTGTACACATTACAAATGTTTGCAATCAAAAAATTTTCTATTCCTTTAAATAATTCAAATGGTCATAACATACTCATTGCAGTAACAGGTCAACGACTAAATAGATAGAGTCGGTCACATTAATAATTTAGAATGTCATCAACATGGAACAGGCTCCGTCTCTAGGAGAAATAATTTGTATAAATATTACATCTGATCCATAGTGGATCAACTAACAAAATGACCGATTCCACAGTCATAGCACACTCATTGCAGTAACAGGTCAACGCCCAAATAGATAGAGTCGGTCACATCAATAATTTAGAATGTCATCAACATGGAACAGGCTCCATCTCTAGGAGAAATAATTTGTATAAATATTATATCTGATTCATAGTGGAGCAACTAACAAAATGACCGATTCCACAGTCTTCCATTTCTAATTTGTGCGCGGCTCGCGAAAACCGCAGTCAACCGCGCGATCCTGCCATGGGACACGTCCAGCGTCGGTCTGGAAATACTCAGCTGTCGCCTGGCGATTCTCCTTCGAGATGACGTTGCTGTTCCTGTTGCGTGTCCTCTGCAAGTCGCGCCCTCCGTGGACAACCTGTCGCCAGTTGCCGGGTACCACACGGTTGTTGGCGTCCTCCGAGTCGACGGACCCAGGATGAAGATAGGATGCCCCACAGCGCTCTCTCAAGAAATTGTGCAGGCAGACGCCCGCCTGTACAAACTTCGTCGCGTTGTCTGGGTGTGCCTGGATATCTCGGAGGAACAGGCGGAAACGACTGGCTAGGATGCCGAAGGCGTTTTCCGAGCATCGACGTGCCCGACTCAGCCGATAGTTGAAGACCTTCTGTGTGTGGTCCATGTCGCGCCGATTGAAGGGTTTCATCAGCGACTCTGTCAGAGGAAATGCGTCGTCGGCCACGATCACGTATTCCATGACCGTTTCCGACCCTGGCAACTTCTCCGCTTTTGGGACCCCGAGCCTGTCGTTCTCCAGCCGACGACGGAGCTTGCTGAGTTTCCACAGGCCGCCGTCAGAATTCCTGCCCTCGCCGCCGATGTCTACGTAAATAAACTTGTAGTTAGCATCGACAAGCCCAAGGAGGGTGATGCTACAGAAACCCTTGTAGTTGTAATAACGCGAGCCACTGTTCTTTGGTTTCTGCACCCGCATATGCTTTCCGTCCAGGGCGCCGATGCAGTGCGGAAAGTTCCACTTGACTTCAAAGGCACGGGCAACGTCGCTCCACTCACGTTCAGTTCTCGGTGTCTGGAAATGAACATGGACAGAAAATATTTTAAAACTTGACGACGGGCATGGCAGGTTCAGAATTTTTTTTTTCCCCAATACCATGGAGGCTGAATGCTGACCACACTTTCAGATACCATGGCCAGATTCCCAGTAAAATCAATAAGATCAGAGGTCTTTACTATTTCAACTAAATCGCCGGGCAACAGTACATCGTTCATTCTAGTTCCCATCAATTTTGTAGTTTGCATTTTATATACTTACTTTCAAGTACTGCCCTTTCAGGACGGTGTAGATTGCTGTGCAAGTTTCTCGTATACACATCATCACAGTGGTGACTCCAAGACGAAAGTCATGGGACAGCGCTGGGTAGTTTTGACCTGAGAAGAATTTGACATAAATTATACATTTGTTTCTGCTATGTAATCGCTGAGCGACATCTTACATACAAATATTTATTTGAACCCCACCCCGCACTAACAAAGGAAACAAACGAATTACATAGACAAAGCAACACTGCTCACGCCGACCTATGCAACCACTCTGTTCAGCCTGACACAGACGATTTTTAAGTTTGTCTTTTTTCTTTCATAGAATGTCAACAAGTAATGAACTTACCAAAAGCCAGGAATCTCATAGTGACGGCCAGTCTGATCGGTGGGGCAATCGGCACCCTCATCCTTGTTGTCTGCTTTTCTATTTGGGGGGTGACGAGCTCTAGTAGCAGCGTGTAGGTTGCTTCGTCCATGCGGACCATACGCCTGAACTCTCTGGTGTCGTCCTCCTGCAAACAATGAAAGTATAGGAATTACACACAATCGGTTTCTGATTCTCAAATTATCAAGGTAAATCGCCCGGAAACAAAAAAAAAGACGTCGCCGAGGCAGTCTGCCATTCACATTCATTCATTTGTTCACTCCGGGGAGGGGGCGTGGCACTTTTGTATGTGACAGACGACAAAAAAACTTACGGCTTGGAGCTCACGGAGTAATGTATACGCTGTGTCGCTGCTATCACGTCGCCCAATCCAAGGACGAACCCAATACTCGTGTTTCCGCCTCTGGTATTCATCCATTTCGCCAAACAGCTCGTCGTTGTCGATGACAAGCATCAAATACGTCAAGAAAGTTTCGTCGTCCATTTTGGCGTCTGCTAAACTGCGTGCGCATCCCGCGCATGCGCAATTCACAGAATCGCCTGCACGATCGTCGGCGGAGTCGGCCGACTCTGCCGCAGTGGGTACGACGATCGCTCAGTCGCCGAGCGACCGTCGCCGGGCGACGGGAGCTCGGATCGCTCGGCGACTCAGTCGCCCGACGCGGGATCGCCTAGTGGGTACGGGCCTTTACTAACAAAGAACATTATTATTTCGTTATTTCTTGGTAAAGTTGTGACCAAACTAATAAGGAATGTTATTATAATGTTATTGTGTTTTTTTGTTGTTGTCCTGACCCCCCTTTTTGTGTGGGAATTCAACTGCACATAGAGTCGCATATGCACCAAAAGTCGCATATGTGCACTCATGGACAAGACATTTAGAAAGGGATAAGCTTATATTATGTGTTACCCCCTTCCCATTTTCGAAATCCTGGGTTGGCCCCTGGATTATGGTTATACATTCTATAATTCTGTTCAGGAAATGTACATTATATCAGTTCTCCAGAATGAGAATTTATTTTCATCTTGAATTTATGTGTATATTCTAAATACTGTAGTATCATCAACAAATTAAAGCCCAAAGTGCCAAAGCCATACATGGATTTGTATGTTTTGTTAAGTATTAATGTTTCATAATTTTTACATTTTATATTCATGACAATGAACTGATGTGTATCTATCTTTGAATGATGATCATCATCATCCTATATTTCAATTGAAGGTTCTTTTAATGCTTAAATGACTTGTTTAATGCATCAGCTTTTGCGAGAAGGTTGTTTATTTGGTAATCTTCAGTGACAATTCCAGATATTGATCTGTCATACATCGGTGGGAAGATATATCCTATATCAATATTTGCTAGACCACTATGGTGATACTCAATATGTCTACTTATCATATATATAATTGTATTTAGATAACCAGTATAAGGGATTACTTTATAGTATGATTGCTAAGATCATTATATACACAATTTATCGGCCCCCATGCTTAATCATCATCATCTATAGACAGAAGTAGATTTAATGTAAAATTTATTTTAAGTACAGATTACACTGATATTGATAAAAGAGAGTAAAAGTAAGAACTAACAATGCCCATCGTATTCCCTTCTAACCCATCTAATTATCACTTCTTATGCCTTTCTTAATGTCAGATTTTGCCTTCATTATGATATTTTATTCCAAATATATCCTTTTAGTTCACTTATCCTTTTTGAAATCAGGAAAATGAAGTTATTATTTTATTACAATAAGAAGTTAACCTGTACTAATGCCATTAAACAGGTAATAGTTGGATATGAACAGCAAAGTGGAACATAGTCTTAACAGAACTCTGTGTTATAATTCAACTGTTTACATTGGGTATAGGGGTTGTCTATGTCATTCTCCACAATGATAATGTGACACTTCTTCTGCCATTTCAAACCATAACCAGTCAGTTATGGCAAGCTGTTTTCAGTGATCAGCATCTATTCATAGCACACAAAGTACATGTATTGATAGGTACCCAGATGCAGAAGTTTACATCAGGTATCATAGTCAAAAAATGGGACCTGAAGTGACTGATAAAAATGTATGTAATGTTACTAAACCATCCTGAGGAGTAACCATTTATATTTACATGATGGTCTTATATATGATGAAGCTATCAATTAGGTGCTTTTCATTCTTTTCCTTAGCCAAATGAGGTCAATGATAGAGATGTGTTATGTGTCATTATCCATCTTAGAGACTTATTAATTGTATTTACATGGTGGGCTTACATGATGAATATTATCAATTAAAGTCAGGATTAATGGGTGTATGATATAACCCACATTCAGGCTTTTCTCTAGACATATCAATTATAGATCCGTTCTAACATTGTCAAAATGTAGTGATCTGTACAATTACTTTGGCTTGGTGTAGACTAATTGGATGCTTGAATTGAATGGTTCATTACAATCTTCATTGTTTCCAAGACAAGCTTTTACAATGTATGCCATATGAAATTTTGTTTTCCTATTGACAAAAACAAAATAATTAAGTAGTGTATCTTTAATGCTCAGCCAAAAGACTATCTTTTGTAATGGCCCTGATTAGGAATGATTCCAACTTCTCTGTCTATAGACATTATGCAGATGTGGTCACGTGACCACTTTTTGGTGATCACCGTGTGCTCTTCATGACCACATGGCTATCACATAAATCTGGATATAATAAATTCTATATAATAACAGATATTCAAGTATGATATGGTATGATCATGTTACATACATTTGACAAAAATATATGCTCAAGATGTTTGTAAAATGATAATGATAAGAATTATAAATTGATCACCAAGATGGCGCCCAGTCCATTTTTGGCTATTGTGACGTCATCTGCACAATGTCTATCAGTTGACCTTTATCAGGGATGTAAAATGATTTAATGACCGATTGCCATTAAGAAAAAGCATTTCCAAATAATAGAATAGAGAAAAATGATTACCTCTTCCATATAACACTTCACCACAAGGTATTAATCTATTTCTCTTAAGCAGTTAGTTTGTCCATCATGATTTATGATTTCAGCATAAATTGTGTATGATTGTAATAATTTGGTCATTGTGAATGCTACTCTGGTTTAACTCTAATTATTTTATACTTTGAATTTTGAATTTCTATGAAGGAGCGATTTTTTAAATTTAGAATTAATTTATTAAAAAATGTTTACTAAAAGCAGGAAGGACATATCTATACTCTAAATTCCTTCATCTTTCTAATCTTACAAATAATGTTACACGAAAACAAAATTACTTATGCCTCATGAGATACACCTTTATATAGATGTTATTATATTTGAAAATCATAGATAATTCATGTTAACGTTACAGCAATATTGTGTATATCTTGCTACATTAGTATGCAAGGTTTTACTGTAGTACAGGCGCAGACTTTGTTAGCTACCACCATGCCTTTGTTATATGTTTGACCAATAAACTGACCCCACCACGGATAGCTGATTTAAGGTGCATCCCCATGAGGCGCAAAGTCGGCAATGATTAGCTATAATTCGTCAATGACTAGCATGTAAGTCATTGACGCATCTTCGTTGTTGATGAATTACAGCTAGTCATAGTTAATTTACAGCTAGTCATGGGCAAAATATTGGACATGTCCGCATTTTTTAGATTATTCGTTGATGATTAGTGTGCTAAATCACCCATCAGCATGGCGCCAATGTGCTTCACCTTAGCCATCAACGATTGGATGCAAACTGTTCATCCTGTGGAGAACCAGTATTAAAGAATTCTAGGGACTTGAAGGTTAATTTTGGTTAATTTTGTAGGCAAAAACACCAGGAAATCTTTTGAAAATGTTTTCAAAATTTCTATGTGAAATGGATTAATTTTCAAACCTATCTAAAAAGTAGGAAGTGTATACTGATACAAATTGAAAAAAAAAATATGGATATTACATAGTTTGTGATCATGATTGTGACCAGGCCTGCACAATAGGTTCATGTTAGTCATGTATGGTAAATTCAGATGTTGCTGAAACTAGGGGTTTTACAGTACATCATTTCATGTATATCCTTTTGGCATTGTTACTGGAGTCGAGTGACAAGAAAAGCAAGTGAGAATGTTTCAGAGGCATGAGTTCTGTTAAGACACTTCAGATAACAGTCAACTGGACACAGAAGTGTGACTTCTTCAGAGACACTTTGGATTTCTTTTTGTGATTGAAGTTGATTGAGTTTCTTGAATGAATTAAGGTAAGTGTAGTTTCAAGTATTAATTTGAATTCCAATCAACAGTCATCTTCTTGATGGACTAGACTGAACTTTCTTGAGAGACAAATATTGATGTATACATTGAGCAAACCGGTGATGGAACACATTGATCAGATTTGAAATTGGAGATAGTGAGATTCAAACGCTATAAAATAAACTATAAAAAACCATTTCAAATATTGCACTCTTCAAAGGTTTCGGTGAAGAAGAAGAAATTTTTATTTGGGATGGTTTCTGGGTCAATTTCTTTACTATGAAGAACATTATCATTAGTGTATCACATGATCTGCTGTATCTTCTTGTATTACAGATTTTCAATTTGCAGAAAATATCATCAACATTACTGTAACACCTATGCTACAAGGAAAAAGCCACTTCATTATTTACATGTTATACCACTCTGGCTCCGATGCAAATTACTATTGATACAAATAACTGATTAAACAGATTTGTAAACAAATATTCTTTGTTGTGAGAAACTTGGAAATACATTTACAAACATACCTCTTTTGAACATGAAGTATCTATACACAACAACATGTTTTATGGTAATCATGATTGGACTTTCCTCTTTTTGTGAAATGAAAAGAAATGTTTCCAATCTGAATAAGCAGCTGAGGAACATCAGTGAATTTCATCATATTATTGATCTGCCAGCAACAAAAAGCATCAGAATCACTTACAACATCACATTTCTAAATGACTTACATCAACATTTTCCTATCACGGGTCTAGGCCCCAAATTTGATGAAACCATACAAAATGACACAACTTATTGCTTCAAGGAGAGTTTCATAAAGAACATGGGTACTCATGGGAATTATTATATTGTATTGGATCAAATACGTAGACGGTCTTGGTGCCACAATGTTGGAAAGTTTTATATTTGTAATGGAACCAACCATTTTTATACAACAGTTCCAAGTAAATGGGAACTGTTATTGGCATTTAGATGTAAGGAAGAAAGGATCATGACTCTAGATTTGAGCCTGACTTTCTCTTCTGATATACCCCTCCTTTGTGAAGATCTAAAGTCTCCATATGCATACTGTGGGAAAGAATTAGGTTATCATCAAACTTTGTTACCAAACATCTTGGGTGAAATTTTGCAGAAAAACGTTGAAAAAGTCAGACTTACAATATTTGACTTCATCCACCAAGAAGCTAACTTGACAGGTATTATTGCTTACCAGCATAGCTTTAAGTTTTTGTGTTATGGTGGTTTCCCTCCATGTTCAAATGGAGTCCCTTATCCTCCTTGCAGAAAAATGTGTTTGGAAGCTGTGGCTGCTTATGATGGAATTCTAAAACCCATGAATTACCCTATTTCATGTGACCTGCTCCCACCTATATTTGATGATAGAGTTTGCTTTTATGAACCTGTTACTTGTAAACAACCAGAGAGTCCAAAATTTGGGTCTGTTACTTGTCAAGGTTACCATCTATTTGATACCAGCCAGTACACATGTGAATCAGGCTACAGTTTAAAAGGGAACCAAATCAGATATTGCTCTTACTCTGGCAAGTGGAATGGTTCCACTCCAGATTGTGTTCCAAACCAGAGAACAACTAAGATCATTCTTTGGATGATCATCACAATTTTATCTATAATTCTTTTTCTGGGTATAGCCGGTCTGCTTTACCTCTGGAAAACTGTGCAGAAAAAGATGCACTTGAATAACTTTAATCAACAGCAGGAAGAACTGGAGCCCTGCATCGAATGATACAAAGGGATTTTACATTTTCAAGGAGCAAATTCACTGACGTATTCAGCATAATCTACTGAAGGGACAGTATCATTTGGCCTTCAAAATTCAAAATTCAAAATTCAAAGTTGATCTTGCCTGGAAGAAAAACATGAGCACTACCCCGTACAAACCTCATGAGACTGTTCTTGAAATCAAAAATAGAGGAAATGTAGATATCTGTGGTTCATAAACTGGGCTTGTGCTAGCCTCTTACCACTCTTGCATTTGTCGGTTAAAACTCTATGTGGCAAGGATAAATGGCGCCAGATTTGCTACATTGATAATCCCTTTAGATGTGTGTGACATATGATGATGAAATAACATTTATGACATAAAAAATACTGATGTTAAAGTTGTTCAGATAGTTCTTACACAAAGAGATGTTGGATATTGTAATCCCAAATCATATTGAAAGAATCATAGGCCTAAACAATTAACTTGTTGATATTTATCTATAGTATCGTGGAATCGTTTGAAAATTAATGTATTGACATTTTGTTCAAAGATGGAATGACACTTTATCACCATCTCCTACTCACCTGATTTTTAAAAGTGTTCAATATTTTATTGCAATGGAAAATTTATATAATTAAGCAAAATTGTGTGATATAAATACAGAAGGTTTGAAAGAACTGTAACATGCTGATCCGACACACATTAAGTCACTGATGAATAAAAACAAGTCCACCAAATATTTATTATTATTATTATTATTATAATCAACTTCATGATACATTCATGGTCTTCCAGTTGAGGTGATACAAAATTCAGATGACATGATGCAGCAATGAGATGATAACACATATGATCAGGTATTGTAGTAGCAAAGCCAGTCCGTATTCTATGTCAGCATTCAGTAAAACTAATTATAAGTTAGGAAAAGATAATATCATTCCTATGATACAACTTTAATTCCTCTCTTAAAGTTCACCTTGGTGGTTGATCTCTGTAGACTTTCTGTGAGGACATCTAGAGGTTGAGTTACTGTTTAACACTTCAATATAATAATGTATATATGTCCCACCTTCCAAAACACACCTTTTGCATCATAAAATACTTTCAAGTAGCAAGAAACCACATTTTTTTATAAAAGACTTTAAAAGGTCTTCAAGTAGGTTTAGTTGTTACTTAAATTACAGTTATTAGCACAATAAGATGTTTTAAAAAAATCATAATAGACCTCACAGAAAAAAAGAGCATACACATATATATGAATATTATATACATGAAGTATACTAAATATACCAAGCAGTATATAAGAAGTATACCAAATGTGGCTAATGATTTCTAGAATTAATTTACAACTCTGCCTAAGCCATTTTGTACTCCAGTGCAACTAGAGACAGTTAGTTACACTTTAGTTCACTAAAGTAGTAATTCTTTTCACTTTCATTGTCCTGGGCAGTGCTTATTTTCAAGAGATAATGGTTATCTAATCACTTCAATTTCTTCCTCTTGTTATTGGGTAACACATTTTTTCATAATGATGTACATTGTTGAAATAGATTGCTCTTGAAAATGAGAAGAGCGAAATAAACCATTCCATCAAAAAATGTCTCGACACTGTGATAATAGGCACAACGCATTTTCCAATAACTATCAAAGTCTGTTGAGATTGAAACATACAGTTTCAGAAAAATACACATTCATATTTTAATCTCTGAAATGTTTTGAAATGCTACAATGCATGAAGCCTGGAGGACATCCCATTGGCTGAACAAAAGCAATGCACACATCACTCCATTTAGACAATCAATTTGGCTGGAGAAAAGCCTAAATGTGGGTTAGGGCCTATATCATACACCCCTTGATAATCCCTAATCCTAACTGATAATACTCATCATGTAAGGCCATCATGTAAATACACATGATAAGTCCTTAAGATAGATAGACCTATTGTAAATTGAAACAATGATCATGGAAGACTATATTCATCAATTTATCAATATTGGCCCCTGCCCCCGCTTAATCACAATATACCCTTAACCCACTGGTAGGAGTGCATGGCCCCTGGTACCTCCACCAGGCCCCACCCACTATGATGCAATTTTTTGTCTGTTCCATTTCCCAAAATCCCTTACAGTTCCCCATATGAGGAGACCACGATCTCATTTCCCCAAAAGACCTTTGGACCTCACAAGTGTCCTATATACACCCAATGAATACTGCTGATCCCACGTACATGACCAACATAGAGTAATCAGGTGAGCCATACTAGGCACAGCGCTGTATTGCAAAGTGGACTACCCCCACTTCACGGTAGCCGTTTGAGGAGGAAGGACCTTACGTATTCAACATGAAATGGAGTATGTGTTGTCAATCTAATTGTTTCACTTAAGCACAAATAGATAGACCTTGTTTATTGCAAATTGACACAATGATCATAGAAGACTGCATTTCCTGTTAGGATATTGACAGTCGACTCATACTCTTTCACTTACCTTGATGCTTTTGTATTATTGAGATTACAAATATATATAGGATATAAGTGGGTTACAGACAAACTGATCAAAAGTTTAACTTGGGGTACAATCTATTTTCTTGATCAGCACAGCAAGGACTGAGTAACCACAGGACCATTCACCACGGGAGATGGTGGCACCACACAGGGATAAACAGGCACTCGGCTGCATCATAGCATTGGCAAGATAGGGGTCCTGAACTAAATTTACTAATGCCTATGTCAATATCATCAAAAACATGGTTTGCCTGACCTTCAAAAATACTTAAAATGACAGTGTTTTTGTCTGAATAGATGGCTGGTTGTAGGCCTCCACTACTGGGAATGCAGGAACCAGCTCTGTACCCTTATCGAGTCACATTCTTTTTTTGTAACCTGGTTTTGGTGATGAACAGTTCCATTTCAGTTTCTGTAACATATGCTAGTCAGGGTTACAGTACATTTTGAAAATGCAGTGTGTGTACTGGAACATCTTAAAGTGTAGCTAATTCTCCCCACCACAGATAGCTAAATAACAGTATGTTATGCACCTGCAGGCTAATTTGGACTGATTCTGTCGAAAAAATTGCTGGAAAAAACTATAGAAAATATTCTAACTGTTATATTCCCATCTATAATGAATGAATTTTCAAACAACTTGGAAAATATTAAATATATAGGCATACAAATTGAAAAATAATCATCACTAGTTTGTCAACACATTTAACAACAAATAATGATATTATTAATGAAAATTCTTATGCTAAAGCCTCATGGTTTGTCGACATATTACCCAGAATGCATACTGATCAAGGCTAACCTGCAGGTAAAACTAAAGAATCCTGCTATCCGTGGTTGGGAGAATTACATATCTTTGAGCAAAGCTACAATATAACAACATACTTTGCAATTCTTTGGATCAATTTTTGAATATTATATCTCAAATGTCACAATTACATTGATTTGTATATTTGAAGACTTCTTACACAATGACTTCTCATTAATTGCAGAATGTCCTAGTCTTCTTGGAAAACCTGTATTGTGAAGTGGAGCACTGGATGTTGTAGCACAATTATATCAGCACCTAATCTTAACATGAGAAAAAATCATAAAACTTCGTAAAGTGTGAAATGTATTTTGCTAATCTTATAGATTTGTTTGAAAATGATCTTTTAACTAAACGTATTCAGCATCATTGTTTTGAAAGGTCTATGCTGCATATGACAAATACAGGAAGGCCAGTTTTTAAAAAATTAACCTCATTAATTAGGATCCAGGAAACAATTTCTTCAAAAGAATCTCTTGAGAGAGAAGAAATCAGAAGATGAAACTACATGTGTCAGCATGGTTAATTAGGATGTTTATATTTGGAAGTCTATCACAACTCAGTTTTCAACATGTATTCAAAAGTAATATATTCCATTTAACCAAGGCATTGAAACAAGTGTATACTGATAAGTTTTTATACAAAGTAAAACTTCCACCTTCTAAAACAATCAAAATGATTTATAACATAAGTTTAAAAACTTACTCATGTTGTCCTATTATGGAATTTGGCCCTGAAATTAATGGTACATTTCATATGGAAAATAGAGTTTGTTTCAAACCTAATATTCTTAATGTCATACTGAATAGTCACTATTATGTAATATTAAAAGATGGTTTTCCAAATTCAGGCTGCAAATTAGATAAAGAAGGCTTCACATGCAGAGGAGTCAGAAAATATTATACAACAGTTCCAAATACATGGAAGGGAGTAATAGCATATATTTGTGGAAAACAGCAAAACCTCACAATTAACTTAAATTTGACTTTTGTGTCGGATATATCACTTTCATGTGAGATTCTTCAGTTTCCATATTGTGGAAAAATCTTTGGATATAATGCAACCATTTTACCTAATATGTTAAGCCATTCCTCACAGAATCATGTTGTGGAAGTCATGAATTGGTTTGAAAGGCATTTTGCAATACAAAGAAACAAAAAAAGAGACTTGTGTTACCAGTATTTTATCAACTTTGTATGTTATGCCTTATTTCCCAAATGCCAAAATGGGGCCCACTTTATTCCATGTAAGCAAAGTTGCCATGACCTACAAAGGGCATGTTCAAAACTCATTCAGGCTTATGAGCAACCCCTCATCTGTACAATGTACCCAAACTCTCTGGATCCTAACATTTGTTGGTACCAACCAATCACTTGTAGTGAGCCAAAAGGCCCAGACTTTGGCTCAGTTAGTATAGGGGGTATACACTTGTTAAACACAAGTGAATATTTCTGCAAAACAGGTTATAGACTTGAAGGTGTCAAGATTAGATATTGTTCTTATACTGGAAAATGGAATGGATCAACACCAACTTGTATTAAGGAGGATGCTAATAATACAATGGCTCTTCTTATAGCCATATCTGTCTTGTCAGCATTGTTAGTAATCACTTTTGGAATGTGTACCTTCTGTAGGAATGAAATGGGATTGATTATTCTGCATAATGGTTTTATTGCACACCAAGCTAATATCAATATGCAGGATAGAAAAAACCTGTTTATCACATATAGCAGTGAAGATAAGGATGATATTCAAGGTCTACTTCAAGAAATGAAAATTAGAATACCAATGTGGAACATCATTACCTATCAGCAGGACTTTCCTGCAGGAGAAAACCTGCTGAATTGCATCCACAAAGGCATATGGGAGAGTGATGCTGTGATTGTTTTTCTTACAAGCAACTATATTGATAGTCATTGGTGTGAGTATGAATTTACACAGGTGAAAACAAGAGCTGCTACTGAAAAAGGGTTCAAGTGCATTATCATTTTACAAAAGGACATGGATGAAACCTTTCTGGAGCAACTTCCTGGATCATTTAAACAGTTTGTAAAATCAAGGGTCTACCTTATGTACGGAGAGAGGCTATTTTGGAATAAACTGAGATCAAGTCTGAAAAGGCTCAAGGAGGGAGGCCAGTAAAACTGCAAATGTTTATAGTATGATCAAACATAAATATTTTTAGATAGAAATAAATTATGCCTAATGCCAAAGATACAGAAATTCATGTTATTTACAGGCTTACAGCTGGAAGGGTAGTTACTTTCTATAATTCCATGACAGATATTGTTAATAGCGTGAGGCCAGGGGCTGCCAAAGGTATGGTAATATTAAAGAATTTTGATATGCATTTCTTTGTTAAGAACTCAGAGATTGTCCATACAACTCTGGCAAAAGGATTAGACACATTTCTTCCTTATCCAACATCCAGATAAAATTAATGCTTGAATAAATTGTCATAACATATCATGTTATTACTGAAGTTGTTACTATATACCACTATTTTAGACCTAAAAAGACTTTTGATATAATAAATCATGCTATTAAGTTATACCTAAATAATTAATAGTTATTAAATCTGTCTTATTTTACCTGCACTAAATAAATTATGATCTGTAAACATAGCCCCATTAAGATTGATACTCAATGTGTGGATTAAATTGTACCATGAATGATTACTGTATTTTATTTTGTATATATGTTTACGTTTGTTATTTTGTTATGTACATATGTGACTGATATTTGATGTAAACTAGCATTAATTTGCTAATCATGTGTCAGTATAAATAAAATAATTTTTTTTAAAAATCAGACATTTATAACTTAATTACAATAGTTTATCTTAAATCAACATAATACTGTGATAGCCTCCAAATTAATTTCATGACAGAAAGCAAAAGTGTTGTGTCAATGGTCTATATTCTATTCTTTCTGCATTTCAAGTCGCAATTAGTGTAAGAGGCTTTGATATTTTGATCTAGAATCATACAAAAGAGGCAGAGGTTGGAAGGAAATATTGGTAAGTCTTAACTACATTTAATCTATGTGAGCTTTATATTCACTTTCATAAAATTCTGAGGCACGTGTATATGGTAATGAAAGATTATGATCAGTCTCACAAAATTTGGTGTTCTGTCAAAAGTACAAAAAAAATATAAATGATTTCAAAGCTTTGACAACATATAACTCTGAAATTTTGCCGTTTTTCAATTATGGTGATGTATTTTGTATAAATGTTAACCAAAAAACTTAAATAAAGTGCAAAAGCTTCAGAGCAAAGCCTTATAGGGTCCAGTTGGATTTAGGGGTAAGTTTCAATGTTGACAGAATGCATCGGATTGGAAAGGTCAAACAGTTTGAAGATAGGAAACAAAATCATTGATCAAATCTGGTTATATCACAAACAAATCCAATTTACTTACGATTCCTATGAAAAAGAACTGAGAGGGTATAATGCCCCCATGTTGACCAATCATGACCAAAATCATAATCATCTCTGCCATGTCCCCCACAATCCTAGTCACGTGCTTATAATATAAACTAGGGGCATACCGAAACCTAAAATCTGGGGGATTCTAGGTAAAACCAAAGGGTTCTAACTAGTTATTTCAATTAAAAATCCCTATAATTATAAAATTGTGTAGTTTCATTACATAAACTTTGAGAAATCCGAAGAGGTTCCAAATACCCACAGAAGCCATCCCTAGGTACACTACTGTAACTACTTATGGCTTCAACTTTAGAAAAGTTCAAATAAAAAGACAGAGTTAGTATGTGTCATCATAGTGTTTTGAGGTACCTAGGCTTCAGCTATTCATGTACGATACATTGTCCTACACACTTTTTCCATAGACTTTATTGGACCATGCCAATATACAGGCATTTATTTTGAATTCAGTTCTTTATTCAGACGTAAAATAAGCTTGTACATTTGTTTTCTTTTTACATCTGAGTTGTATGAGTTTTAAAACTCATACCAATGAGTAGAACAGTTAGCACAATTTACAAAGTTGAATTCATGCATTATAATTTGAAATTCATAAAAAAAAACAAAATACAATATTGACACAATTCTGGTAGATAAAAGAACACTTAGAAAAGGCAAAATGCTAAAATCCATAAGTAGTTTAAAAACAGTTGCATTTTGTGAATTTCTTGATACAGCAGACTGTTCATTCCATAACTTAGTACCTTTATATAAACGATTTTGTTTAACCTGTGCCATGATGGAGGAGTAATTGTTTTAAAAGTCTACTTTTACTTAAATCTTCCTAGTAAGAAATTTGTGAAATAGTAATGACAGCAAGAAACCTGTCCCCTTGTAAAACTTGTGGCCGATTGGTTTATTTGATTAAACATCAAATACATATATGATTTTATTGATTATCAAAATCCCCAACCCTCATTAATTTAACAGAACCTCTATTTAAAAAAAGGCGGCCCACACTTGGTAACAGCGGTTAACCTATTTTCAATTAGTGATCATGACTCTCAGACACCAACATTTTCTCATATATTATTGCACAATGGATTTCATCATCTGTCTCAACAGGGCAAAAAGGATGTGCTGAGGAAACTGTATCTTATGCTGTAGGGCTAATACTTAAGTAGATATAGGCCATATTATCATAATATAAAGTTGAATTTCACATTTAAATCTGTGGGCACTTCTGCCTGTGAGGAGCTTGAATTCTCTTTCTGTAGGGAGTTGTTTGGTTACAACCAAATCATACTTCCTAATTTGTTCAGTCACACTTCTCAAAAGGATGCTAATGATGTCTTCAGGCTTGGGAGAATTTTCTTTGAAGGTAGGAAAGATGGTCTTTGTTATCAGCATCTTGCCATGTTTGGTTGTTATTTCTTCTTCCCTGAGTGCAGAAATGGTTCATACTATATCCCCTGCAGGCGAATGTGCCTTGAGGCAATGTGGGGATGTGTTGATTTCCTCAAGGCTTTAAATCAACCAACATTCTGTGTTTTCTCTCCATCTCTTGATCCAGACATCTGCTTGTATGAGCCAGTCACATGTCCAGAACTAATAAGTCCTGAATTTAGCTCAGTTATCAGTCAAGGAAAGCACCTATTCAACATGAGCCTGTATGATTGTAAAGCAGGCTACAAACTAGAAGGTGACAGTATGAGGTTTTGTATGTACTCTGGGAAGTGGAATGGTTCAATACCTGTTTGTGTGCCACAAAGTGATATAATTGTTGCCTCTGTTTTTTCTCTTGTGTTCATCATTCTTCTGGTAATTTGTTTCTACTTCAGAAAAGATATTAAACTGTTAATTTTGAGCACATCTTGTATTGTAAATATATTATCAAGAAGAAAAAGCTTAAGTTCGAAGAAAGTGTTCATTACTTACAGCAGTGAAGATAGGAATGAAATTGAAATAATGTTGGCGACATTGAAAATTAAGCTGCAAAGGTGGAATATAATCACTTACCAGCAAGACTTTCCTGGAGGAGGAAACATCATGTTTTGTATCAATGAAGGAGTTTGGAAGAGCGAAGCAGTGCTTGTGTATCTGACACTGAACTATGTCGCGAGCAATTGGTGCAACTATGAGTTTACAGAGGCCAAAACACGATCTGCCCTGGAACCAAAATTCAAGAGTATTATCATCCTTCAAGAGGGTGCAGATGATAACTTTGTAGAGAATCTACCAGGATCATTTAAGCAGTATGTTAAGTCTAGGGTCTACCTGGTGTATGGGGAGAGACTCTTCTGGAAAAAGTTACAGAGTGCTTTACACTAACAAGTGGGTTCCAAGCAAATCATTTAATATTATTATAAAATTAGGAGAAGAACGACTTTTCTGGGCCACTGGGTACCAGCCAAAAGTTATAGGTGTTTACGACAGTTACCAGTAGCCAAGAAAGTTCCTGGCATGCTACACTGATAACCTACTGCTGATACCCAGCAGCCCAGAAAAGCTGTGACATAGCAATGGGAGTACCAAACAGCCCTGCAATTCAGAGAATTCCCCAAATTAAATTTCTTTCTTGAATAATTCCCCAAGACCTCGACTTATTCACATTTTTATTTTTGAAATATGTTTATAATACTTAAATCAAGTTAAGTACATAAAGAATAGCAGTTAGTGAATTTATGTGCAATTTTTCCTTTAAATAGCTAACAAATAGTCACATATATTGATATAACTCATATAAAAATTGTTAGAATAATGGGTGTGTAGATGGGTCGCAAACCTAAAACTCTTGATATTCAAATAATATTTTTGAACATCAACATCTCAGTAAATATTTAACCCAGAGCTTTGAAACTTTAGGGACATATTTTTGACACATATATATATGGAGGGAAGCATGTCTTAAAATTTTGATTTAGGCCCTATTAACCCTTACACTGCCAGAGGCCCCATAAGCGGCCCTATAGTAAAATCCCATAGAAACAGTACTTAAAGAGGGATAATTCAGCTTTCAAAATCTGAAAGAATTTTTCAAAAATTCCAATTAGAACCAGAGATACAGCTGTTTGAACAGCAGACTATCAAGTCACCAAAAAATATTAGAATTGTGATTGGAGAAACCATAAGCAATGTACTTACATTTGAACTTGCCATACTCATTCAAAATCATGAAAAATGGGTAAATTTGTGTAAACGACGTAATTTTTAATTAGCTATAACTTTTTTTATATTTATGATAATCACAAACTGTCTTTCGTAGAAAAAGAATAACATTTCCATGTTATCCTTATGCAAAGTGAAATAATTAGTTTATGAATTATTGGTTACCATGGAAACCTTTAAAATGCATATAGTAGGTAAAACGACTGATGACGGGAAATTTGACTTATTGGCACAGTGCCAACATTTGGAACATTTTTATCGAAATTATTGAAAAAGGCTTTCAACCATAAGAATCTAGAGCAAATTTGAGTTTTTGGCAATTCATGGACTAATTTTTGTATTTTGGGCCATATTTCAGTAAATATCAGTTATATTATTAAATATCTGGCAGTAAAAGGGTTAAACACCCAGTGTTTTATCAATATTGAAAGTGGATTGAACCAGCAATCAATCATATCTAAATACTGATCAAATGTTGATTTCCCAATATTGATTCAATGCGGGCAACTAATGTTGATTCAATATTGAGTTATCAATATTGAAGGATTTAATGTTGATCCCATGCTTTTATTCTAACATTGCCTAGATATTTGATAATCAATCCAAAATCAATCCTTTTTTACATTGATTTACAATTGAGACATCAACGTTGAAGCAATATTGGATTTTCAATTGCACATCAATCCACCACTAGGGGGCACTGTCTGCCAACTTTGTCAAAATGTTGAGTGTTTCAATATAAAAAGCAACCAACGTCACAATTATCTAAATAATTCAGAAACAACTGTTGGTATCCCAGACTAAGTTTACCATTACAAATTCTATCACATGAAAAGTATTTACATACTTTTTGTTATTTTGTTGTTTTTTGAAGAATGACATGTAAAAACACATTTTTCGTCAAAAAGCAATGACATACAGGTTCGAACTACTGGAGTACCTGTGTATCTCTTCCCATGCATTGTCAGACCACCTGATATAAATGCTACCTATCCATACAAAGGTGGACTTGGTTGGGGAAATGCTAATAGATGGCCTCAATCTTGGTATATGACCAAGATAAAATTATGATTTTAAAAATAAATCAGTTGAGGGACAGCATTTTTTTATATGAATATTGTGAGCTTATTGTTTTCATTCATCTTCTCCGCATCATTTTTCCCTTATCTCCAGAAGGGAAGTTTCAAGAACAGCAAATAAATTACTTTAGCTAATCCTAATGATGATTTAGCATTTATTCTTTAATATTTAAAATAAATTTTATCAACAATGTTGATTCAATCTCAGATTTCAACATTGTATCAATATTGAAAGTTGATGTTGAATCAACATTGGATTTTCATAGTTGAAAAAACTTCCAATATCAACCAACATATAACGTTGATTCAATATTGATGGCAATCATTGATTCAATGTTGAGTCAACATTAGTGTGTTTACTGGGATAGTTCTCTTTTTATGCAATGTAGAAAATTATATTTTAAAAATATCTCAAAAAGTTTCCCGTCTTTTTGCTGTCTTTGACCATAAAATTAAATCTGGGGCCTAAATCAAGATTCTGAGACACCCCAGCAAACAGGACACGTGTATAAACCAGTTTTAGACGTGTTGAATTTGTGTAATACTGGTGTGGAGGTAATCTCTGGGCAAAGTCAGTATCATAATAGGTTTTACCTTGGGTTTTCACAGTGTAAAACATCTATGTCATGCTCATGGATACAACATTATATATGCAAGGGGCAGTGTCATATTAATCATGGAAACTCTAATTTTACATGTTCCTTTCTTTATTTATGATTTAACTTTTTGGTGTAATTTTAGTTACATTCTGGTGTTTCTCCATGTGTTTCACACAAGTTTTAACACGTGTTAATTTCATGTAACACTGGTGTTGTGTAAAACCCTGTGAATTATCTGAGAAAACTCTCTCCATGTGACACCAGTTTTGGACCTGTGTAATACCAGTGAAAAACATGTATTTAACACAAGTCCCACATGAGTTTTACCTTAATCATGATAGGACAATCTATTTGAGGACTATGATAAAAACACAAATTTGTACCAGCTTTATACATGTCAGAACTCAGATTAAACTGGTAGCATGTATGCTTTGAAGTCATACTTAGTAATATTTTCTATCTAAAATACTAAATTAAATTAGAATGCAGCATTTTAGTATTCACCTGCTGAATTTCCACTGCAAAACCTTTCTAAATGTATTTCAAATACAACTGCCTTGCCCTTCTCAGCACAACAATCTGCAATAGCTCAGTGGTAGAGTGCTGGAAACATGTGTGAGGGGTCAAGGGTTCGAATCCCACTATTTTACTTTAGCCAGAAAGGCAAAAAAACGAGTTTTACATGTAAAAACTCGTGTCAAAAACTCGTGTCAAAATCTCGTGGGAAGCACCAGAAATGTGGTCCACAGAATCCCGAGTTGTACTCGAGTATAAAACACGTGTTTGGCCTCCTGGATCCTGTGCATACAACGTGCACAGCACGGGTCCTTGTTACTTGGGACCCTTCCCTGCATATGATTGTTATAAAAGCTTGTGTAAAAGCTTTTTCATGTAACTCAATATTGAGCAAAATATCCATGTTAAATAAATAAAACTTGAAAAATCTGATAAAAAAATACAAAATCTAGATTAGTCATTCCTTTGAAATTTTATTAGAATCAATGGATAGAGAAAAAATAGAGCTTTTAAATGATGCAAAGTATGTTAAGATCAGAGCATTATTAAGGAATTCATCGATGGTTTCCTGAGAATGCCATCCACCACTGGGGTCTATCCTTAACCAGGGACAGATTTAGAGAGGGGCAGATGGGGTGTGTGCCCCCTCCCCCTTTTTGGGGGGCCAAATATCATTTCTTAATGAAAAACAAATATCCCAAACATTGCAATACCTTAATGTCACTAAGTAACCTATTGAGACCTCTTTGGGACATAAATTATCAAAATTTGAGGGTAGGTTGACGGTGAAAATTTTTCACAAGAGTCCCAGATGTTGACCTACCCTCATTTTAGCAGTTTTGCAGCGACCAAATTCATGGAGCACAGAGCCCATTTAAAACCCCACTGACATTTACCAAACACCCCATATCATTGATCCTTTTTTATGAAATAACTCAGAAATAGTAGGGGGTATCATGTGAATTCTAATTCTGCATTATCATTTTATATCTTATCCCATTATCAGCCACTCAGAGACTGGCATCCCCTTCACCTCGGGATAGAAAGTTGTAGGACACTGACAGATGACGCCACATTTAGTTCTGTGAGACCTTCAGAGTAGGTGTCCTATCAATGTCTAAAACTGGAGCAACAAATGTTCACCTACTCTCAGCACCAAATCTGGCTGCAGTTACACCTCATCTAAAATGCATCCTGGAATCCACTTTTTTTGTTATAGAGTCCTTCTACCTTTTTAACAATTTATTACATCTCAATATTGATACAGTGTTCACCTACAGATGGCACCACAGTTAGTTCCATGACTCCTGACACCTAGGCCATAATCCATAATACAGACAATATTGCATTTTTATGAATAATAAGCCATGGCAGGTATTCTAAAATGGTGGATTTTCCAATATTAGTGGGAATGTTTTGAAAATTGTGTGGAAAATAACCTTTTATTTCCCCAGTTAGATATAGGTTTAGGACTAAGGATGTCACATCAAAGTATGGCATTATTTTGATAATGATTGGTAGTTTATCATGTTCTTATAATTCAGTGTAAATCAAATCCTTGTTTATTTTTTCTCAACATTCCTTTCTCTTCCAAAAATATCTCAAGAACAAAAAAAAAATGATTCAATGGTATGAACACTAGGTATTGGATTTATAATGGGAAGTGGAATGGATCAACACCACAGAAAAAAACAAAAGGTTAGAAAGTTGGTCACATCAGGCTTCTGCCATATGAAATTAGATTTAGATATCGCCACACTAACTTTCTAACCCTCCTCTTAAACCCTGTGTCTAACACACCAGTCAAAACATCAGAGTTTCTAACCCAGGGATTAGACAAAAGCTGTCTCTAACATTATCCACTAGGTGGCATTCTTCATTGTGATATCAGTTTTAGAAGAGTTTAGTCCAAGACATGTACTCAACATTTAGTTAGAAAAGGGGTTTAAGCCTCAAGATGTTTCAAATGAAAATGTTGCTTTTAAGTTACCTTTTCTTATTCAATTATCTCTAGTCAACCCATTTTTAGATTTCTGGTAGGCGTGACACCTCACAGGGAGTGGTAAGTGCTTTCATGGCTTCTCTCTTCAGAGAAGCTTCCATGCTTCCATGCACATGGATAAAACTCTAAACTACAGGCTCATTTTTGCTACCCTTACAGTTGACAAATACTTTGTGTTCCCCATAAATCTTTAAACCCCAGCAGATTCATATATGGGGATTGAATCTATACAAATAGGAATAAAGTGATCTACGGATTTTATGATATAGGAATGTCTAAAACATATTTCACCTCACATTCAGCACTTACAACCATTCAGTTCATTAGACCACAATGGTCAGTCACACTGACCAATAGGTAGTCAAAATGCCCATGTCTTAGTCAGAAAAAGGTTAGAAGGTTAGGACAAAAAGGCACAGTCAAGTTGACTAACTTTTTTCCAAACATTTAGGACTTTCGACAAACATTCTTACCATTATTTTGTTCAGTGCATATTTTTTTGCAATGACATATCTGTCTTTGAATGATAATCATCATGGTCCTATCTTTTAGTCATAGTACCGTTAATGCTTAAATAACTTGATCATTACATCAGCTTTTGTGAGAAGGTTGTTTATTTGGTAATATTCAGTGACAATTCCAGATATTGATCTGTCATACATCGATGGGAAGATTTATCCTACATTAATTATTTACTAAACCACTATGGTGATACTGGATATGTCTACTTATCATGCATATAACTGTATCAAGATAACCAGTATAAGGGATTGCTAAAATCATTACATACACAATTATTTATAGGCCCCTATGCTTAATCAGCATCACCTAGACGGAAGTAGATTTAATGTAAATAGGTATAGATAACACTAATAATGATAAAAGAGAGTACTCACCAGTGCACCCTCCAGCACCTGTACATGTGCCCACCAGGTTAGAGATGAGATGTAATTCTTGCAATGTTGAATTATCATGTAGCGATGCAAGAAATGACAACACCTGTCATTTTCCCTAAATCCCATCTAATTTCCACTTCTTATGCTTTTTGAATGTCAGATTTTGTGACTTAGTGGACAACTGAAATATAATATAATTTACCCATAAATACTCAGGTTTGAAGCATAATTGATTAAATGCTCTTTACATTTTCAAAAAGTATGCTGAATCGGCAGAAATGTACACCACATTTTTTGGGTTTCTTCACATCACGTTTTACAAATGCGCCATTTCTATTTTTTTGCCAAAATTTATCATAAATAAACAACTCTGTTTTCATTATGATCATTTATTCCAAATATACCCTTTTAATTCACTTGTCCTTTTTAACCCTTTCACTGCCAGAGGCCCCATATGGGGCCCTATAGTCAAATCCCATAGGAACACAATTGAAAGAATGCAAATCTGAAAGAATTTTCAAATGTTCCAATTAGAACCAGAAATACAGGTATTTGAACAGTGGACTATCAAGTCACCCAAAAATATTAGAATTGCAATTTGAGAAACTATAAACAAGGTATTTACTTATGAATTTGCCATATCAATAAAAAATCATGAAAAATTATTAGATTTATGTAAATGACATGATTTTCAATTTGCCCTAGCTTTTCTTTCATTTGTGATAATCACAAACTGTCTTTTGCACAAAAAAGATAATGTTTTCATGTTATTTTTATAAACAGTGTGAAAGTTATTCTATTTATTATTGGTTACCATGGTAACCTGCAAAGTTCGATAGTATAAATAATTACTCCTTGCGAGAAATTTGCCTTATTGTCACAGTGCCAACATTTTGAATGTTTTTATCAAAATTATTGAAAAAAGCGTTTCATCTGAAGAATCTAGAATAAATTTAAGTTTCAGGGAATTTATGCACTAATTTTGTATTTTGGGCAATATTTCAGTAAATATCAGTTATATTGTGATATATCTGGCAGTACAAGGGTTAAAATTAGGCAAATGAAATTATAATTTTATTACAATAAGAGGTTAGCCTGTACTAATGCCATATCATTAAAGTTAAACGCTCTCAAGACGCCTGTTGGGTAAAATCTAGCAATGGTGTAAGAAATGACGACGGTGTAAGATTAAGGCTTGTCCCGAACCTGATTAGTTTAAACAGGTGATAGTTGAAACATAGTCTTAACACATCTCTGTGCTATAATTCATCTGTTTCCATTGGGTATAGGGGTTGTCTATATCATTCTCCACAAATAATAGATGTTAAATAATAGATGTAATGCAACAGTTCTTCTGCCATTTCAAACCATAACCAGTCAGTTATGGCAAGCTGTTTTCAGTGATCAGCATCTATTCATAGCACACAAAGTACATGTATTGATAGGTACCCAAACGCAGAAGTTTACCATCAAATATGCCATCATAGTCAAATAATGGGACCTGAAGTGAACGATAAAAATAACTGTAGTGTCACTAAACCATCATGAGGAGTAATCATTTGTATTTACATGATGGTCTTACATATGATGAAGATTATCAGTTAGGAGTTGCAAATGGTGTATGATATAAACCCGCATGCTTTTCATGCTTTTCCTTAGCCAAATGAGGTCAATGATAAAGATGTGTAACGTGTCATTGTCCATCTTAAAGACTGATTAATTGTATTTACATGGTGGTCTTACATGATGAATATTATCAATTAAAGTTAGGATTAATGGGTGTATGATATAACCCAAATTCAGGCTTTTCTCTAGACATGTCCACCATAGATCCATTCTAAGATTGTCAAAATGTAGTGATCTGTACAATTACTTTGGCTTGGTGTAAATCAATTGGATGCTTGAATTGAATAGTTCATTACACTTTTCATTGTTCCCAAGACAAGTTGTTTCTACAATGTATGCCATATGAAATTTTGTTTTCCTAATGACAAAAACAACATAGTAAAATAATTAAGTAGTGTATCTTTAATTCACAGCCAAGAGACTATCTGTTGTGATGGCCCGGCAGCTGATTAGGAATGATTCCAACTTCTCTGCCTATAGGTTGACCTTCATCAGGGATGTAAAATGATCCAATGACAGATTGCCATTAAAAAGAAGCATTTCCAAATAATAGAATAGAGAAAAATGATTACATCTTCCATATAACACTTCACCACCAGATATTAATCTATTTATCTTTAGCAGCTAGTTTGTCCATCATGGTTTATGATTTCAGCATAGATTGTATATGACTGTAATACGACTGTAATATTTTTGTCATTCCTAATAATATTTTGGTTAATCTATAATTATTTTTTATTTTGAATTTTGAATTCCTAGGAAGGAGCGATTATTTTCGATTTAGAATTAATTATCTTATTAAACAATGTTTACTAAAAGCAAGAGGGACATGTCAATACTCTAAATTCTTTATCTTTCTAATCTTATGAATAATGTTAAATAAAAAAAAAAATAATTAAAAAAATGTGAAATTGAAAATCATAGATAATTCATATTAATGGTCAAGCAATATGTGTATATCATACTACATTATTATGCAAGATTTTACTATAGTACAAGTGCAGGCTTTTTAAGCTACCACCATGCCTTTGTTGCAAGTTTAACCAATAAACTGACCACTGTGGCCACCACCCAACCATGGATAGCTGATTTAAGGCACTTCCCCATGAGTCGCCGACCATTAGCTATAATTCATCAATGACTAACTGTGAATTGTCAACACATCTTCATTGTTGATGAATTACAGCTAGTTGTCAACAAGTAACAACTAGTCATTGGCGAAATATTGGACATGTCTGATTTTTTTTAGCTTATTCGTTGAAGATTAGTGTGCTAAATCACGCACCAGCATGGCGCTAATGTGCTTCATCTTTGTCATCAACAATTGGATGCAAACTGTTCCCCCTGTGGAGATCCAGTATTACAGAATTCTAGGGACTTGCAGGTTAATTTTGGTTTTGTTGGCAAAAACACCCGGAAATCTTTTGAAAATATTTTCAGTATTTCTATTTGTAATGGATAAATTTTCAAACCAACCTAAAATGTAGGAAGTATATACAGATACAAGTTGAAAAAAATATATGGATATTCCATAGTTTGTGATCATGTGACTGAAGGCAATATTCCACTCTGTGGTGTTTTGCTCATGGTGGACACTTTACTAGCGGTGTTTGGCCCCACTGCAAGCAAATCAAGCCATCGCAAGGTGGAATATAGACATTACTTGTGGTGGTACTTGCGGTGGTGCTTGCAGTGGGCCACTGCAAGTACCACTGCAAATGATTTTATATTCTTTTATATGATCTTTAACATATTTTTTTTTACTTTTTTATGATCTTATTATGATTTTTATAACTTTTTTATGATTTTATGTTTATAGTCTACAAAGATTTTATAAGGTTTTCTATTTAGTGCTTGTGGTGGCAGAAATGAACATGTTCGTTTCTGAAATGCAAATTGCTTGCAGTGGCTATATATAGCTAACCACCAGGGACCACCGCTAGTGACCACCCACCGCATAATGGAATATGGCCTTAAGCCTGCACAATATGTTCATGTCAGACATGTATGGTAAATTCAGATATGGCTGAAACTAGGGGTTTTACAGTACATTATTTCGCATTGTTACTGGGGTCAAGTGACTAGAAAAGCGAGTGAGCATGTTTCAGAGGCACACACTTCAGATAACAGACAAATGATATGACTGGCCACAGAAATGTGACTTCTTCAGAGACACTTTGGATTTCTTTGTGTGATTGAAGTTGATTGATTTTCTTGAATGAATTAAGGTAAGTGTAGTTTCAAGTATCAATTTGAATTCCAATCAACAGTCATCTTCTTAATGGCCTAGACTGAACTTTCTTGAGAGACAAATGTTGATGTATACATTGGGCAAACCGGTAATGGAACAGATTGATCAGATTTGAAATTGGAGACAGTGAGATTCAGATGTAGCTACCGTATAAAAAAACCTTTTCAAATAATGATTTCACTCTTCAAGGGTTTCTGTGATAAATAAATCTGTATTTGAGATGGTTTCTGAGTCAATTTCTTTACCATGAAGAACATTTTAATTCGTGTATCAAATGTGCTTCATTTTTACCATGTTGATCTACTGTATCTTCTTGTATTGCAGATTTTCAATTGAAAGATTTGTAGAAAATATTATCAACATTACTATAACACCTATGCTACAAGGAATGCGCCACTTTATTATTTACATGCTGTACCACTCTGACTCTGATGCAAATTAATATTGATACAAATAACAGATTTCTAAACAAATATTATTTGCTGTGAGAAACTTTGAAATACATCTACAAACATATATCTTGTTAACATGAAGTATCTACACACAACAACATGTTTTATCATAATAATGATTGGACTCTCCTCTTTTTGTGAAATGAAAAGAAATGTTTCAAATCTGAATAGGCAATTGAGGAACATCAGTGAATATCATCATATTATTGATCTGCCTGCAACAAAAAGCATCAGAATCACTTACAACATCACATTTCTAAGTGACTTACAACAACATTTTCCTATCATGGGTCTAGGCCCCAAATTTGATGAAACCCTACATAATGACACTACTTATTGCTTCAAGGAGAGTTTCATAAAGAACATGGGTACTCATGGGAATTATTATATTGTATTGGATCAAATACATAGAAGGTCTTGGTGCCACAATGTTGGAAAGTTTTATATTTGCAATGGAACCAAACATTTTTATACAACAGTTCCAAGTAAATGGGAACTGTTATTGGCATTTAGATGTAAGGATGAAAGGATCATGACTCTAGATTTTAACTTGACCTTCTCTTCTGATATACCTCTTCTTTGTGAAGATCTAAAGTCTCCATATGTATACTGTGGAAAAGAATTTGGCTATCATCAAACTTTGTTACCAAACATCTTGGGTGAAACTTTGCAGAAAAACGTTGAAAAAGTCAGACTAATACTATTTGACTTCATCTACCAAGAAGCTAACTTGACAGGTACCATTGCTTACCAGCACATCTTTAAATTATCTTGTTATGGTGGTTTCCCTCCATGTTCAAATGGAGTCCCTTACCCTCCTTGCAGAAAAATGTGTTTGGAAGCTGTGGCTGCTTATGATGGAATTCTAAAACCCATGAATTACCCTATTTCATGTGACCTGCTCCCACCTATATTTGATGATAGAGTCTGCTTTTATGAACCTGTTACTTGTAAACAACCAGAGAGTCCAAAATTTGGGTCAGTTACTTGTCAAGGTAACCATTTATTTGATACCAGCCAGTACACATGTGAATCAGGCTACAGTTTAAAAGGGAACCAAATCAGATATTGCTCTCTCTCTGGCAAGTGGAATGGTTCCACTCCAGATTGTGTTCCAAACCGGAGAACAACTAAAATCATTCTTTGGATGATCATAACAATTTTATCTATAATTCTTTTTCTGGGTATAGCCGGTCTGCTTTACCTCTGGAAAACTGTGCAGAAAAAGATGCACTTGAATAACTTTAATCAACAGCCAGAAGAACTGGAGCCCTGCATCGAATGATACAAAGGGATTTTACATTTTCAAGGAGCAAATTCACTGACATATTCAGCATAGTCTACTGAAGGGAGATTATCATTGGGCCTTCTAAATTCAAAGTTATTGCTGATCTTGCCTGGAAGAAAAACATGAGCACTACCCTGTACAAACTTCATGAAATGATGTTGAACTATTCCATGGAAAAGCAATTTGGAGACTGTTCTTGAAACCAAAAATAGAGGAAATGTAGATATCTGTGGTTCAGAAACTGGGCTTGTGTTAGCCTTACACCACCCTTGCATTTGTGGGTTAAAACTCTATGTGGTGAGGACAAATGGCACCAGATTTGCTACATTGATCATCCCTTTAGATATGTGTGACATATGATGATGAAATAACATTTATGACATAGAAAATACTGAGGCTAAAATTGTTCAGATAGTTCTTATACAAAGAGATGTTGGATCTTGTAATCCCAAATCATATTGAAAGAATCATAGGCCTAAACAATTAACTTGTTGATATTTATCTATATATAGTATCGTGGAATAGTTTGAAATTAATGTATCAACATTTTGTTTGAAGATGGAATGACACTTTATCACCATCTCCTACTCACCTGATTTTTAAAAATGTTGAATATTTTATTGCAATGGAAAATTTATATAATTAGGCAAAATTGTGTGATATAAATACAGAAGGTTTGAAAGAACTGTAACATGCTGATCCAACATACATTAAGTCACTGATGAATAAAAACAAGTCCACCAAATATTTTTATATATATATTTTTTTTTTTTATTATAATCAACTTCATGAAACATTCATGGTCTTCCAGTTGAGGTGATACAAAATTCAGATGACATGATGCAGCAATGAGATGATAACACATATGATTAGGTATTGTAGTAACAAAGCCAGTCCGTAATCTATGTCAGCATTCAGTAAAACTAAGTTAGGAAAAGATTATCATTTCCATGATACAACTTTTATTCCTCTCTTCCATTTCACCTTGGTGGTTGAGCTCTGCAGACTTTCTGGGAGGACATCTAGAGATTAAGTTAGGGGCCTTCCATTTAGTATGTACGCAAAATTTATCAAATTTTAGACCCCACCCCCCACCCCCCTTAGCCTAAAATACGCAATGGATTTGTACAGGAATGTACGCAGATTTTCAAAAATTTCAGACCCCCCACCCCTCCTTGGTGCGTACATACTTAATGGAAGGCCCCTTACTGTTTAACCCCTTCAATATAATAATGTATATATGTCCCACCTTCTAAAACACACTTTTTACATGATAAGATACTTTCAAGTAGCAAGAAACCACATCTTTTTATAAAAAAACTTTAAAAGATCTTCAAGGAGGTTCAGTTGTTACTTAGATTACAGTTATACGCACAATGGCAATTTCTACAATTTGATAACCTGAGTTCTTGTGGGAATAAGATGTTAAAAAAAGTGAATAATAGACCTCACAGACAAAAAGAGCACACTAAATATACCAAGTAGTATATAAGAAGTATACCAAATGTGGCTAATGATTTCTGGATTTAATTTACAAACTCTGCTTAAGCCATTTTGTACTCCAGTGCAACCAGGGACAGTTAGTTACACTTTAGTTCACTAAAGTAGTAACTATTTTCACTTTCATTGTCCTGGGCAGTGCTTATTTTCAAGAGCTAGTGGTTATCTAATCACTTCACTTTCTTCCTCTTGTTATTGGGTAACACATTCTTTCATATGATGTACATTGTTAAAATAGTTTGCTCTTGAAAAAATGAAGAGCGAAATAAACCATTCCATCAAAATTTTCTGGACACTGTGATAATAGGCACAAAGCATTTTCCAATAACTATCAAAGTCTGTTGAAATTGAAACATACAGTTTCAGAAAAATACACATTCATATTTTAATCTCCAAATTGTTTTGAAATGCTACAATGCATGAAACATGAATAAAAGCCTGGGGGACATCCCATTGGCTGAACAAAAGCAATTGCACACATCACTACATTTAGACAATCTTAGAATGGATCTACAATCAATTTGGCTGAAGAAAAGCCCAAATGTGGGTTAGGGCCTATATCATACACCCCTTGATAATCCCTAATCCTAACTGATAATACTCATCATATAAGGCCATCATTTAAATGCACATGATAAGTCCTTAAGATAGATAGACCTATTATAAATTGACACAATGATCATGGAAGACTATATTTATCAATTTATCAAGATTGGCCCCTGCCCCTGCTTAATCACAGTACACCCTTAACCCACTGGAGGGAGTGCATGGCCCCTGCTACCTCCACCAGGCCCCTACCACTATGATGCAATTTTTTGTTTGTTCCATTTCCCAAAATCCCTTACAGTTCCCCATATGAGGAGACCACAATCTCATTTCCCCAAAAGACCTTTGGACCTCACAAGTGTCCTATATACACCCAAAGAATATTACTGAGCCCATGTACATGACCAACATAGAGCAATCAGGTGAGCCATACTAAAGTGGACCTTACGTATTCAACATGAAATGGAGTATGTGTTGTCCATTTAATTGTTTCACTTGAGCACAAATAGATAGACCTGGTTGATTGCAAATTGACACAATGATCATAGAAGACTGCATTTCTTGTTAGGATATTGACAGTCGACTCATACTCTTTCACTTACCTTGATGCTTTTGTATCATTTTGAGATTACAAATATATATAGGATATAAGTGGGTTACCGACAAACAGATCAAAAGTTTAACTTGGGGCACAATCTATTTTCTTGATCAGCACAGCAAGGACTGAGTAATCACAGGACCATTCACCACGGGAGATGGTGGCACCACACAGGGACAAACAGGCACTCAGCTACATCATAGCATCGGCAAGATAGGGGTCCTGAACTAAACCCACTCATTTCTCAGTTTTTGTTTAAATGTTGTTATGTAAATGACATATTTTCATTAATCACACTTTTCTCTGTCAAAATCACCAAAAACATGGTTTGCCTAACCTTCAAACATACTTAAAATGACAATGTTTTTGTCCGAATCGATGGCTGGTTGTAGCCCTCCACTACTGGGAATGCAGGAACCAGCTCCATACACTTATTGAATCACATTCTTTCTTTGTAACCTCGTTTTGGTGATGTACAGTTCCATTTAAGTTTCTGTAACATAAGTTAGTCAGGGTTACAATACATTTCTATAATGCAGTGTGTGTACTGGAACATCTTAAAGTGTAGCTAATTACATATCTTTGAGCAAAGCCACAATATAATAACATACTTTTCAATTCTTTCAATCAATTTTTGAATATTGTATCTCAAATGTCACAATTACATTGATTTGTATATTTGAAGACTTCTTACACAATGATTTCTCATTAATTGCAGAATGTCCTAGTCTTCTTGGAAAACCTGTATTGTGAAGTGGAGCACTGGACGCACAACTATATCAGCACCCTCATCTTAACATGAGAAAAAATCATGAAACTTTCTAAAGTGTGAAATGTATTTTGGTAATCTTATAGATTTGTTTTGAAAATGATCTTTTAACAGAACTTATTCAGCATCATTGTTTTGAAAGGTCTATGCTGCATATGACAAATACAGGAAGGCCAGTTTAAAAAAACATAACCTCATTGTTTAGGATCCAGGAAACAATTTCTTCAAAAGAATTTGCTCTTGAGACAGAAGAATTCAGAAGATGAAACTACATGTGTCAGCATGGCTAATTAGGATGTTTATATTTGGAAGTCTATTACAACTCAGTTTTCAACATGTATTCAAAAGCAATATATTCCATTTAACCAAGGCACTGAAACAAGTGTATACTGATAGGTTTTCATACAAAGTAAAACTTCCACCTTCTAAAACAATCAAAATGATTTATAACATAAGTTTAAAAACTTACTCATGTTGTCCTATTATGGCATTTGGCCCTGAAATTAATGATACATTTCATATGGAAAATAGGGTTTGTTTCAAAGCTTATATTCTTAATGTGATACTCAATAGTCACTATTATGTAATATTAAAAGATGGTTTTCCAAATTCAGGCTGCAAATTAGATAAAGAAGGCTTCACATGCAGAGGAGTCAGAAAATATTATACAACAGTTCCAAATACATGGGAGGGAGTAATAGGATATGTTTGTGGAAAACAGCAAAGCCTCATAATTAACTTGAATTTAACTTTTGTGTCTGATATATCACTTTCATGTGAGATTCTTCAGTTTCCATATTGTGGAAAAATGTTTGGATATAATGCAACCATTTTACCTAATATGTTGAGCCATTCCTCACAGAATCAGGCTGCGGAAGTCATGAATTGGTTAAGGCGTTTTGCAATAGAAAGAAACAAAATAAGAGACTTGTGTTACCAGTATTTTATCAACTTTGTATGTTATGCCTTATTTCCCAAATGCCAAAATGGGGCCCACTTTATGCCATGTAGGCAAAGTTGCCTGGACCTACAAAAGGCGTGTTCAAAACTACTTCAGGCTTATGAGCAACCTCTCATCTGTACAATGTACCCAAACTCTCTGGATCCAAACATTTGCTGGTACCAACCAATCACTTGTAGTGAGCCAAAAGGCCCAGACTTTGGCTCAGTTAGTATAGGGGGTATACACTTGTTAAACACAAGTGAATATTTCTGCAATACAGGTTATAGACTTGAAGGTGTCAAGATTAGACATTGTTCTTATACTGGAAAGTGGAATGGATCAACACCAACTTGTATTAAGGAGGATGCTAATAATACAATGGCTCTTCTTATAGCCATATCTGTCTTGTCAGCATTGTTAGTTATCACTTTTGGAATGTGTACCTTCTGTAGGAATGAAATGAGATTGATTATTCTGCATAATGGTTTTATTGCACACCAAGCTAATATCAATATGCAGGATAGAAAAAACCTGTTTATCACATATAGCAGTGAAGATAAGGATGATATTCAAGGTCTACTTCAAGAAATGAAAATTAGAATACCAATGTGGAACATCATTACCTATCAGCAGGACTTTCCTGCAGGAGAAAACCTGCTGAATTGCATCCACAAAGGCATATGGGAGAGTGATGCTGTGATTGTTTTTCTTACAAACAACTATATTGATAGTCATTGGTGTGAGTATGAATTTACACAGGTGAAAACAAGAGCTGCTACTGACAAAGGGTTCAAGTGCATTATCATTCTACAAAAGGACATGGATGCAACCTTTCTGGAGCAACTTCCTGGATCATTTAAACAGTTTGTAAAATCAAGGGTCTACCTTATGTACGGAGAGAGGCTATTTTGGAATAAACTGAGATCAAGTCTGAAAAGGCTCAAGGAGGGAGGCCAGTAAAACTGCAAATGTTTATAGTATGATAAAACATAAATATTTCTAGATAGAAATAAATTATGCCTAATGCCAAAGATACAGAAATCCATGTTATTTAGAGGCTTACAGCTGGAAGGGTAGTTACTTTCTATAATTCCATGACAGATATTGTTAATAGCGTGAGGCCAGGGGCTGCCAAAGGTATGGTAATATTAAAGAATTTTGATATGCATTTCTTTGTTAAGAACTCAGAGATTGTCCATACAACTCTGGCAAAAGGATTAGACACATTTCTTCCTTATCCAACATCCAGATAAAATTAATGCTTGAATAAATTGTCATAACATATCATGTTATTACTGAAGTTGTAACTATATACCACTATTTTAGACCTAAAAAGACTTTTGATATAATAAATCATGCTATTAAGTTACACCTAAATAATTAGTAGTTATTAAATCTGTCTTATTTTACCTGCACTAAATGAATTATGATCTGGGCCCATATCTTCGTAACTAATTTGGCTGATCAAGGAAAATTTGATCAGGGTCCCATGATCAGAAATTCTGTCAATCATGAATAAATTTTACAAATAACAATTCCTCTTTGACACTATTTTGCAATAACGCAATAAATTTTGGTAAAAGGCAAAATCACTGATCATGGGACCCTGATCAAGTTTTCCCTGATCAGCCAAATTAGTTACGAAGATATGGCACCTGTAAACATATCCCCATTAAGATTGATACTCAATTTGTGGATTAAATTGTACCATGAATGATTACTGTATTTTATTTTGTATATATGTTTACGTTTGTTATTTTGTTATGTACATATGTGACTGATATTTGATGTAAACTAGCATTAATTTGCTAATCATGTGTCAATATAAATAAAATAATTAAAAAAAAAAAATCAGACATTTATAACTTAATTACAATAGTTTATCTTAAATCAACATAATACTGTGATAGCCTCCAAATTAATTTCATGACAGAAAGCAAAAGTGTTGTCAATGGTCTATATTCTATTCTTTCTGCATTTCAAGTCGCAATTAGTGTAAGAGGCTTTGATATTTTGATCTAGAATCATACAAAAGAGGCAGAGGTTGGAAGGAAATATTGGTAAGTCTTAACTACATTTAATCTATGTGAGCTTTATATTCACTTTCATGAAATTCTGAGGCACGTGTATATGGTAATGAAAGATTATGATCAGTCTCACAAAATTTGGTGTTCTGTCAAAAGTACAAAAAAATATATAAATGATTTCAAAGCTTTGACAACATATAACTCTGAAATATTGCTGTTTTTCAATTATGGTGACGTATTTTGTATAAACATTAACCAAAAAACTTAAATGAATTGCAAAAGCTTCAGAACAAAGCCTTATAGGGTCTAGTTGGATTTAGGGGTAAGTTTCAATGTTGACATTATGCATCGGATTGGAAAGGTCAATAAGTTTGAAGATAGGAGACAAAATCGTTTATCAAATCTGGTTATATTACAAACAAATCCAATTTACTTACAATTCCTATGAATAAGAACTAAGAGGGTATAATGCCCCCATGTTGACCAATCAAGACCAAATCATAATCATCTCTGCCATGTCTCCCACAATCCTAGTCACATGCTTACAATATAAACTAGGGGCATACTGAACCCTATAATCTGGGGGATTCTAGGTAAAACCGAAGGGTTCTAACTAGTTATTTCAATTAAAAATCCCTATAATTATAAAATTGTGTAGTTTCATTACGTAAACTTTGAGAAATCCTAAATGGTTCCAGATATGCACAGAAGCCATCCCTAGGTACACTACTGTAACCACTCATGGCTTTAACTTTAGAAAAGTTCTAATAAAAAGGCAGAGTATGCATCATCATAGTGTTTTGAGGTACCTAGACTACAGCTACTCACGTACGATACATTGTTCTTCACAATTTTTCCATAGACTTTATTGGACCATGCCAATATACAGGCATTTATTTTGAATTCAGTTCTTTATTCAAACATAAAATAAGCTTGTACACTTGTTTTCTTTTTACTTCTGAGTTGTATGAGTTTTAAAAATCATACCAATAAGTGGAACAGTTAACACAATTTACAAAGTTGAATTCACGCATTATAATTTGAAATTCATAATAAAAACAAAAAAAACAGTATTGACACAATTCTGGTACATAAAAGAACATTTAGAAAAGGCAAAAATGCTAAAATCCATAAGTAGTTTAAAACAGTTGCATTTTGTGAATTTCTTGATACAGCAGACTGTTGATTCCATAATTCAGTTCCTTTATATAAACGATTTTTGAGTTCTGCCATGGTTGAGGAGTAATTGTTTTTAAAGTCTACTTTTACTTAAATCTTCCTAGTAAGAACTTTGTGAAATAGTAATGACAGCAAGAAACCTGTCCCCCTTGCAAAACCTGTATATGGTCTGATTGGTTTATTTGAGTAAACATCAAATACGTATGGGATTTTATGGTTTATCGAAATCCTCAACCTTCATTGATTTAAAAAGAACCTCTATCTAAAAAAAGGCGGTCCACACTTGTTAACAGAGGTTAACAGGTTAACTTATTTTCAATTGGTAATCATGACTCTGAGAGACCAACATTTTCTCATCTATTTTTGCATCATGGATTTCATCATCTGTCTCAACACAGCAAAAAGGATGCGCTGAGAAAACTGTATCTTATGCTGTAGGGCTAATACTTAAGTAGATATAGGCCATATTATCATATAGTGATGGTATCATTACCCTACTTGTTCTAAATCTTTGTTGCTTCAACGGCACATACAGACCTATTAGCCCACACTGTGTCTCACCAGTAACCAGCGGTGTCATAGGGGACCAGCCAACCCATCTGTACTACGGATTTGTAAACACTGTAATGAGGGAAGTGATTGGCTTATTATTTTAGTTCCCCTCTCATCCCCTATGTGGCTTTATTATAGTGTAAGAGTTAGCAACCCCATCCAAACACCTATGTTGTGGGTTCGAATCCCAGAGGGACTTGTACACTATGAAAAATAGCAATGAAACAATCCTATATACAAACGTTTGATGTAGATATCTAAGAATTCTATTTCATTCTTAATTATGAGAACAAATATTGATGTATATATTGGGCTACAATAAAGGGGTAGAGTAGCAAGTCTATTATCTGTATTTTCATACTTTCTATTTTCTATACAAAGTCTTTAATCAAATACATCAGATACAATAAAAATGAAATAACTGCAACAAAACTTAAAATCACTTTCAATTTCCTTTTCTCTTTCAGACTAATACTTTATTTTTAACATTAATGTCATTAAATTGAAGGATTTTAATGCAGAAAACAGAAAAACAGACATTTGAGCCCAGACTTAACATGCAAATTAGGTTTATTGAATCCAGACTTATCATGGAAATAAGGTACCACCCACCTCATTAATATTCATTTTTGCTGTTTTGGGGCTTGTTCTATATATCTATATAGACAAATGCTAGAGAGCTGCAACCTGGTGGGAATACAGAGTACCAATAAAAGATAGGGGGTGCCACTTGAGGTGATGCAGCATGCCTGACAGTCATGTAGGCTCATTTGTGTATTAAGTCTGGCTTCAATTGTCTGTTTTTCTGTTTTCTGCATTTTTCATTGACATTGATGTTAAATCTAAAGTATTAGTATGAAAGAAAGCGGGAAATTGAAAGTGACTTTAAGTTGTGTTGTCTTTATTTGATTTTTATTGCATTTGATACATTTGATTAAAGAATTTGAATGAAAAGGTAGAAGATAGAAAATATGCTTGTATGAATAAAAGACTTGCCCCTCTACCTCTTCATCGCCCCTGCATCCACAGTTTTACCATGATTGTGGTTTTTTGAAAGTGCTTCTTTCTAAAAGCTGGTCATCACATAAATTCTCTTGTCAAAAGATAATACTCTCTTTAACATGACTCACATTGTAGAAATAGCTTGTGCTTTGAAAAAATGAAGAGCGAAATGAATAAAAGGATTATCTGGAATGTAATTAATATCGGTAAGTGCTTTGTGTATATTATTGTTATGAGATTTGAAGATAATTTACACTTTCAGGGAAACAGACATTCATATTTCAATGCCCAAAATGTTTTGAAATGCTACAATGCATGAAAATATAAATAAAAAACCTCAGGGACATCCCACTAGTTTGGCTGAGTAAGAGCAATTGCACACACCACTACATTTAAACAATCTTAGAATGGATCTACAATCAATTTGAATAGGGAATGGCATGAATGTGGGTAATATCATACACACTTTGATCCTAACTTTACCTGATAATATCCATCACATAAGACTATCAAGTAAATACAATTTATGAGTCTTAAAGGTGATTTAGTGACATATTAAACATCTTTATCAGTAACCTCAGGTCCCATTATTTGATCATAATTCCATATTCCATGGTAAACTTTTGCATGTGGGTATTTATCAATACATGTACTTTGTTTACTGTAAAGAAAGAATTATCACTGAATACAGCCTGCCATAACTGATATGCCACTGTAAACAGCTTAATCATAGAAAAAATTATGTTAGACAAAGGGAGGTTATAGACACTGATAATCCTATGGCTCTGAATGTTAGTCATTTGTGACTTACTTTGCTATTCAAATTGATGGGCCCTATATAAACTAACCTTTCCTAGTCATTGGTGACTAATGCGACATACATAGATAGCCACATGTGACTAAGGTTGGATTGATTTCCTATTCTTATACTCCTCACGGCCCCGAGTCTATTGTCCTTCCAGTAGATTTCTGAGCGTAACCTCTCATGTCTGACCAGGTAAACCTCCGGCGGAGGTTTTTTTGGTAAACCTCCGGAGGTTATGTAGTAAACCTCCGCAGGTCATGTAGTAAACCTCCGGAGGTTATTTGATAAACCTCTGGAGGTTATCTGGGACGTAGTGACACAATACCTGTGATCAATTTCGAATTTCTGAAAAGTTTACTTTTCGAGGGACTGCTGGGATTCGAATCCCATACCTTTGAATTTAGAGTCCAAGAGGCTAACCACTACACTATTGCAGCAGTTGATTATGTGGCATTGCATTGTCAGTAAGTATTCAGCACGGCTCTCACTGCGGTAGACTGTAGTTACATCCAAGTACGCTACTCACCAAAACAATCATAATGCAACAGCTAACCTGGTTCAGAACAGACTAGTGAGTGGGGGAGAGGGGTGGGGTGGGGTGGCGGCAGGGCAGGTGAAGCCACACTCTGCCACATCGACAACTCGCATATGGAGGGTGATTCACTGCAGAGTGCGTGACCCAGATCTACCCTTGCATAATCAAGGCTCACGGCGAGTTCTGCAGTGAGACGACTGTCCGCTGCATCCTGAACTTTAGAGCATTGACCAGTATGCAGAGTGACCTCGCAGACACTGGTGTACCAGTACTGAATTTTGGTGTACTGGTTTACTGTATTTTCTAACCTTAATATCTCAGCTCATACTTATTGTATGTATATGATACATATAACTACCACAATATGGATATCAAGGTGTACTTTTGTGACCTTTAGTGGTCGTAGTATAAGCTTGTAAACCGCCTTGGAGGGGGAGTTTATGCTATATAACCTATATATAACCTAGCATAAACTCCCCCTCCGCGGCGGTTTACCTTCACATAACGTGAAAACTCACTTTTTTAAACCCTCTTTGTGTGTAAAATGCAAGTTTGTAAGGATTAATAGTGATCCTAGTAATGCACCATCACCTCACAAAATAGAATACATTACATTCATAATATGAACAGGTGTAGATGACTGAGATTTAAAGAGATTTCTTACCTATCTTCTTACGTCAAATCAGGTATTGAGAAATGGCTGCTTTCTGTTTACTTGAAGGTAATTACATGTATATCACTACTTGTCAAAAGGTTAGTCAGTTTGACTATCTTTGTTAGTCAATCTGGCTAAATCTTTATGACTATACCAGAATTCACACTTAATATTTGTTTTATGTGACTATGCCTACAATGCCTAGAGATTATCAGTGCAATGTAACTCCTGCCCAATACCAAGGAGGTTTTACAGCATGGCCTCCATATCCAATGAGATTTACAACTAGGACTAAAGCACCATACCCACTAGACAATTTTGGAGAGAATCGGCGCTGACATCAGCGCCGACGTCAGCACGGCCGTCGGCGCCGATCACTTGCATAAGCCATACCCACACATAATCGGCGCAAAAGTTGGCATCGGCGCCGGCAGTTGGCAGCTGATCACGTCAATTCTTATCAAACATGTTTAATAATTTTACGTTGACACCGACCTTTGATGCCGACCATCGGCACCGACGGCTGTGCCAATGTCGACGCCGACTTCAGCTAGTCGGCTAGTAGGTATGGGGCTTTACTGGTGAAGTGATATTGATAAAAGAGAATTATATGTTCTGATGCAATAAATCCAAAGGTCTATGGTTCAAATATGGGCAATGAAACATAAATGCTAAAACTTTTGATGAGGTTCTAACTGGCCACATACATTTATACAATTCTAGCTATTTCTTGTATAACCTCCTGCAGAGGTTTACCTCAGCTGGGGGTTTACCAAATATCCATATGCCTGAGGTTTACCTGGTGATGATGAACTTCCTGCTAAACCTCCTAAGTTGGTTAGATAAACCATAAAACCTATACCCTGTACACAAAAGAAGTGTGGACCAGGAGTAATATTAGCATGTGTCAAAGTTATCACCAAACAGGCCAAGAGTTATTATCAGTATAAAATAAATTTGCAATGGCTAGTTTCCAAACATTAAATGCCAATCTTACACACCATATTTTTATGGCATATTGATCAGTTAAAAATCATTGTTTTTCTAAATGTTAGACTATCTAGATGATATAGTAATGTCAATTTCACCAAGAACAAACATATGAAATCATCAGAAAGAATTAGGTAGAATTGAAATATTTCAGATTTATATCATAGCCACATACTTATGGTGATCACCAAAAACTTATAATGTCACCATATCTGCATAAGGCCTTTAGAATATAGCAGATAGTTGCAAACATCTACTTCTTCTACAATCAGTGTAAATATGCAACCATGAAGCAATTGAAATAGTTTTATTGAAAACGACAGTAAATATAGAGAAATATATACAATTGTACATCATTATGATTATCTGAAGAGAAATACATCCTTTGGTCAGTTGAGATGTGTCAATTCTATTATGGGTTGTATAAGACTCTCAGATAATACTGAAGTATAGATATGATTTATCTGGGTTGCCAAATAAATAGACCTTGTCTGCCATAAATTGATAAAATGATCATGGAAGACAGCATATCCTAACAGGATTTAAACAGTCTACCCTGACTCTTTTCAAGAGGACCCACTTACCTTGATAAGTTTGTATTGTTGAGATTACAAATACATTATCAGGAAAGGTGGGTTACAGGCAAACTTATCGAAAGTTAAATTGAACAAAAGCGTGACAATGTACTTTGTTTTTTTTTATCGATTTTATAATACTACATCTTGAATAATTATTATAAATACATTGATTTGTATGCATGAGGACTTCAGATACAGTGGCTTTTCATTAATTGCAGGATGCTCTAAACCTTGTTGGAATACCTGTATGACAACATAGAGTACTTGATATTGCAGCAGCACTGTCAGCACCTTCATCTAAACTTTGGAAAAAACTGAAACTTTGAAGTGGATAAAATATATTGTGTTAATGCTTTAGATTTGTATTACTCTTTTAACTAAAATAATTTAGTACCATAGACTCTGAAAGTTTCACACTGCATATGATAAATACAGGGAAGACGAGTTTGAAAATATCAATGCTCAGGATCCAGCAGATCATTCCCTAAAGATTTTTCTTTTAACTGAATTAATTTTGCTCTCTAGGTAGAAGAATTCAGAAGATGAAATCCCACGTTTTAGTATGGCTAATTAGCATGTTTATATTTGGATGTCTTTCACAACTTAGTTTTCAACATGCATTTAAAAGTAATATATTCAATTTAACCAAGGAATTTAAACAAGCGTATACTGATAAGTATGCATACAAAGTAAAGCTTCCACCTTCAAAAACAATCAAAATGATATATGATATAAGTTTGAAAAAATACTCATGTTGTCCTATCATGGCATTTGGACCTGAAATCAATGCTTCATTCCATATGGAAAAAAGGGATTGCTTTAAAACTGATATTCTTAATGTCATGTTCAAAAGTCACTATTATGTAGTTTTCAAAGATGGTTTTTCAGATTCAGACTGCAAACTAGATAGAGAAAACATTATATGCAGAGGAGTTAGAAAGTATTATACAACATTTGCAAACACATGGGAGGGTGTTATAGCATATGTATGTGGAAAACAACAAAACCTCACAATAAACTTGAACTTGACTTTTGTATCTGATGTATTACTTTCATGTGAGGTTCTTCAGTTTCCATATTGCAGAAACATGTTTGGGTATAATACAACCATTTTACCTAATTTGTTAAGCCATTCCTCACAGAATCAGGCTGGGGAAGTCATGGCTTTCCTTAAACGGTATTTTGCAATAGTAAAAAACAAAAACAGAGACTTGTGTTACCAGTATGCTATCAACTTTGCATGCTATTCCATGTTTCCAAAATGCCGAAATGGGACTCACTTTATACCATGTAGGCAAATGTGCCTTGACCTACAAAAGGCATGTTCAAACCAACTTCAGGCTAATAAGCAACCCTCTTATTGTGGAATGTACCCAAACTCTCTGGATCCAAACATTTGTTGGTACCAACCAATCACTTGTAGTGAGCTCAAAAGTCCAGATTTTGGCTCAGTCCTTATTAATGGAAGATACCTGCTTAATGTAAGTGAATATTTCTGCAATATAGGCTATAGAATTGAAGGTGTCAAGATTAGACATTGTTCTTACACTGGGAAATGGAATGGATCAACACCAACTTGTATCAAAGAGGATGGTAGTAATACAATGGCTCTTCTTATAGCCATATCTGTTTTGTTGGCATTGTTAGTAATCATTTTTGGAATGTACATCTTCTGTAGGAATGAAATAAGATCGATAATTCACCATAATGGTTTTATTGCGCACCAAGCTAATATCAATATGCAGGATCGGAAAAATCTATTTGTCACATATAGCAGTGAAGATAAGAACGATATTCAATGTCTCCTTCAAGAAATGAAAATTAGAATACCAATGTGGAACATCATTACCTATCAGCAGGACTTTCCTGCAGGAGAAAATCTGCTAAACTGCATCCACAAAGGCATATGGGAGAGTGATGCTGTGATTGTTTTTCTTACAAGGAACTATATTGAAAGTCATTGGTGTGAGTATGAATTTACACAGGTGAAAACAAGAGCTGCTATTGAAAAAGGATTCAAGTGCATTATCATTCTACAAAAGGACATGGATGCAACCTTTCTGGAGCAACTTCCTGGATCATTTAAGCAGTTTGTAAAATCAAGGGTGTACCTAATGTATGGAGAGAGGCTATTTTGGAATAAACTGAGATCAAGTCTGAATGGCCTCAAGGAGGGAGGCCAGTAACTGCAAAGGTTCATAACATAATCAAACACAAATGTTTCTGCATTTGAATAACTTATGCCCCATGCCAAGGATACAGTAATTTGTGTTATTTACAGGCCACCAGCTAGGAATCTAATAAGCCCATCCCACATTGGGTATATCTCAGGGTTGGACAAGGGTTGGACAAAATAACCATTTATGCCATCCTTGTCTCCTAGAGTTGGGATTACTGAAATAACCAAACCTTAAGTTTTTCTATATCCCCAAGTACAGATAAAAGATTATGATTTCTTATATTTTACCCATTGACAGATTTGCAGGTTTGCCAGCCAATCAAAATGCTGCATTTTAGGTCAAAATAGGGTTGGACATCATAGGTTGGGCTGACAGGCTTTAACATTGGTTTCTATGGGGAAAAGGCAAATATATAAAGTTGCCTTTCAAACATTTTAGGAGCAATTTGTCAACCAAATCAGGATGATTCGTTTTGTTTCACAATACTGTATTTAAGCATTAAAACAGGAAGAAATATCTATGTAATTACATGGTAAAATTTGATGTCAATGTATACTGGGATGGGCTTCATAAGCCCACACAATTAAATTGTAAATCACTAGAAAGAAAGGTTAAATTCAGAGGGAACAATTACAAATTGTAGGTAGATCATTTCAAAACCATGAAACTGAAATCTTGCAAAGACAACTTTTTCAAAAGGATTGCATACACTCCTGGCTTATCCAAGATCCAGATAAATGCTTTGACTAATTGTTATGTTATTACTGAAATTGTTGACTGTATAATTATGCCATTTAACCATAAGAAAACCATGGTTACAATAAATCTTCAGAAACTGGTAACTAAATTACAATATTTTGGCTTTAATTAACATACACCAAGATGGCTCCAAATTACTAACACAATAGAAATCAAGCATGTAGTGTCAATCGTTTAACATTCCAAACTTGTTCAATAATGGGGTTCTTCAGGGCTCCATCTTAGTTTCTTTTACATTATATTTACATTTTTGGGGAAAGGGACCTATTGGCAATCAATCATGTAATTTCATAAGATGTGATTACAAATACTCTATCAAATGCAGCAAGCAATCTCAAGACATTCCTGATAGAAGCTGAGATATGTTAGCATGGACCTTGCTACCTTTCATAATAAAGGAGGTAGCAACATAATTATTATGTTAAAAACCCCTTAAAAGAAAAAGATGCACTTGAATAACTATACCAACAACCAGAAGAACTAAAGCTCTGCATCTAATAATACAAAGGGATTATAGTTACCTTCAATAACGAAATTCAGCCTGGTCTGCTGAAAGGACACTACAATTATGCTTTCAGAATTCCAAGTTATTGTTTGCCTTACCCAGGAGAAGGACGTGAACAATATCCTGTACAAACTTAATGAAATGTTTTTGAATTATTCTATGGAAAAGCAGTAATTTTGAGTCTGTTCTTGAAGTCGAAAAAGAGGAAATATAAATAACTGTGGTAAAGAAACTAGGTTCTGCTAACCACTCTTCACCTTTGCATTTGTGAAGCAAAATTCTAAGTGGTGAGGATAAATGACCCCTAGATATTCTACATTGATAATCTCTTTACATATGTGTGTACATATAATAACATATACATTATCAAAATACTGATGTTAAAGTTGTTCAGATAATTCTTATGAAGGAAGACGGAACTTCTAATCCCAAATCATATTGAAAGAATCATAGACAATTAACTTGTTGATATCCATCTATATAGCATTGTGAAATAATTTGAAAATTAACATATCAACATTGTGATCGGGAATGGAATGGCACTTTATCACCATCTCCTACTCATTTGATTTTCAAGAGTGAATATTCAATTGCTGTGCAAAACTTACATAACTAGTAAATATTGTGTAACATGAATCCTGAATGAAGGTTTGAAGAAAATGTAACATATTTATCCAATATACATAAATTTGTTGATAAATAAAACAATGGTCCACCAAACAATTAGAAATTGTCTTTTATACAGTTTAAACCCTTCAATATAATCATAATGTATATGTGTCCCACCTTTCAAGAGAAACTCTTCATATCCCAAAATGCTTTCAAATAGTAATAAACCACATTTCAGAAAGACAAGAAAGACGTGAACTAAGTCAAAAGCTAGAAAACGAGAGGCAAATTTCCAAGGAGGTTTAGTTAATAGTTAAAGACATGCTGAAATTCACACAAAATTCACTGACCTTGACCTGAAATTCAAGAAAATTGATGAATCGCTTAGTAAGATTACTGACATATTTGACAATCTGCCAATGTTCTCTGATAAAATAGCAACAAAACAACTTGATGATGAGATCCAAAACAAAGATGATCAAATCAACTAACTTGAAGGATCAAGATCGCTGAGAAAAACAGCGGGGAAATCAGTGAGAAAATATCAGAGTTCCTTGATATGAGAGTTGCCCGGCAACGACAATGCCCATTCTTCCAGTCGGCCAATAACAAATAATCAAACTGTACAAAATACTCATACATACAAATATTTAGACCAAAACTTAAACTTTACTCAACATATTAATACTTAGTTAAAGGGGCTGATGAATTTCGAGAAAATTACATTAAAATCAGCCCGGATTTTTCTCACTTCCAGTAGTCTTTAATATGTCCGGGCTGACAGCCTAAAAAGTTAATTTCGACCCCTGTGCATCATCTGTACAGTGTTCCTAGTTACATTTTACTTGCTTACTATATGTGGATTTGATGAATATCAAAAAAATTATAATGAGAAATGTGAAAACATGTGCAGCATCACAGCCCCACCATCACTAATTGCTGTGCATCCTTTCTTAGGAGTTCAGATATAACAGAAAAAGCATAATAAATCCATAACCCAGCTGTGATGTCACAAATTCCGTATCACCTAGCTGTGATGTCAGAGGTAAACAAATAAAAAAATGTCCTGCTGATATCTCTAACACACCTTGGGTTGATAAGCCACCAAGGACTTCCTCCCCAGTTGGTTATGCATATTTATATAAGGCCATCATGTAATTATACATGAATAGTTCTTCAGTTAGTTTAGTAACATATCACACACCTTTATCACTCCCTTGAGATCCCAATATTTGACAATACAGCATGGTAGACTTCTCCATGTGGGTAACTATCAATACATGTCCTTGTACTTATTATCAACATTAGATACTTCCTGTTGCAATTGGAAGCCAAACTATTGTAAAATATGGGCATTTGATAAGACATGATTGTAGAGAAAATACCCTTTCAAATGCTGCAAACAATTTTTGAAAACTTTCCTGATAAAAGCTGACGTATGTTGGCATGAACCTTGCTCCATCTCATGTGTTAAAAACCCTTATTCCCAATTGCCATTCTTTGCTTCCCTGTAATGGCAACTTAGAGTTAAATATGTTTTTGTCAAAAAGTAAGTCTCCTAATCATTAGAAATAGCAAAAGTACAATAACGTTTGATAGAGGTGCGTCTATCAACTGTTTTCAATATTGAGAAAAGGAAAACAATTTCCAAAATACCTCCATAAAAAAGTTCATTTCTCTTGACATCATCTTTTCTGTAACCACGGTAATTTGCTAACCTCTATTTCATCTAGAAAAATTGATAAAGAAAATGTTCCATTTCAAATTTACCATGATGCAGGGATATAAGTTTGGGTTAATGGAAAAATCTGAAATAGCCAATCAGTGATTGTCATTTATTCACTTCCCTGATCCCTTTCAGATTTTCGTGAAAATCTGAACTCTGTCTAAAAAAAATCTGACCACTTTTCCAATGGTTCATGGACATTTTACACCTGTTTAGCTTTAATTTGGTGAGTATCATGTAGTTCCCTAGTATCTGATGGCCTTTAGCCACCATCTTAATTGTTTAGCCACTTCAACAGCCATAGCCTGAAAATCGGAATTCAGACAATAATCTGAAAACTTACTTCCCTGATGATGCCTCATTCATGAAAGTTCTTATTTCTTAATGATTATCATAAGAACCTCTAAAAACGTTCATGATAGTCAAAGTAACATCATGAAAATCTGTTTTTGACTATATTATACTTCTGGATAAATGGAACTAAAAAGACCTTCTACTAGATATATGGGCATTACTGCCAGATTTATGCCTGAAATGGACATTATGCCATATGATACTGTGATGAATGTCTATTCATCAGTTATCAAGGTTGAAATATGAAAAGTAAGACGATGCGACAGATTAAAGTATATTTTGTAACGGGCCCGAAAAGCCCAAAAAGCCCAAAAAATCCCAAAGGCCCGAAATTATAAAAGCCCGAAACCCGAAAGACCCAAGAAATATGTAAACCGGAAGTGATAAATGTAAACCGGAAGTGACGTCATTTGTAACCACGTGATCAGAAACAGCCAATCAGGGCTGACCACTAGACTATAAAAGGGGCGGTGAGGCCCGAGAATAAAAGAGTTCCTTCACAGTACTCCTTGTGTCAACATGTGTCTTCTTCCTATGGTAACAGACAAGATGATCCAATACAGGCTAATTAACTAGAAAGTACAAGTAAAATAGCGAAAGTTAGAGGAAATTAGGCGAAAGTTAGGACGGGGTCCCGAAGACCCGAGAGACCGAAACAGGGCCCGAAGGTCCGAAATGGCCCGGATGGAGTCCCGAAAACGGAGGACCGAACTGGCACGAAGGCCCGAAATAGGGAGCAGAAACCCAGGGACCGGGGGTATAAAGGCGCGACCGGCTCGGCCCCACGCTACCAAACAATAGGCGGCCGTCGGCCCGACACCCCCGCTGGACGAGAACAAGGGTATACCGTCCGCAGTGGGCCCTGAAGAGAGTGCCAGCACAAAGGAAACGGCCCGTACCCATCCCTACCATTTTTCCTCCTCCGCAATCCTCCACCCACTAACAGAAGTGCCCGTACCCCGCGCCCGGTGGCTGAGGCCCCTCGGTCCAGCCTGGCCGATACACCCCTCCCCCGTCGACAAATACCGATTTCCTGATTGACCCGCTCAACCCCCCTCGTGCGCGAGGCACGACTCTAAATATCACATCTCAGCTTCTTGCTCGGACTCCCTGTCCGGCTGAGAGCCGAAACAATCCCCACGTCCCTCTGTTGTAGGAATCGCAAACCCCGAACTACCAAGGAACGTCACAATACATACAGTTTCAAAGGAACTAGATATTGTAGAATGATGGAACAAAGAGTGGAAGAATCCTTAGGATTTCAGAAACATTATATACATGATATTTAAATATTATGATACAGGGTAAAACAGGGTTGTGTCGTGCACCGTGGTATATCATGCCTCTTTTGTTAATGACACTTATATTAGATATAGTAAAATATGTAAAATGACAAAAAATGGTTATGATTTGTAAAATTCACCGACACATTGCAGCTGGATAACAAGATCACTTTGTAACACCCAGATATGATTAATGATTACTGAAATTGTATTTTCATGTATATGGGGTGAGCGATACAACCCTGTATCAATGTCTATAAAATTTCATAATTTTCTATGAAGAATTTTATGAGACATTATATCCCCTAGCTGTGCTCACACATCTGAGAATTTCTATTAAATTTTTACCTTAATTTCATTTTTATTTGAAGTATAATGTGCGATGTTAGGCATGTTAAATTCACGATACTAGCCTGACATCCACAATATTAAAGCCTGAAAATAGTAGGCCCCTATACTATATTATGTGCCCCTACTATGTAAGGGTTTAGTCTAGAAACAAACAAAAATATTATCAAAAGATACGCCTCATAGGGCCATATAATCCTAAACAAAACTGGGTGTCCTTACTCCAAACCTGATAAATGTGAGAGAAGAGTGTGAGTACATTAAATACAATGCACGATATTGGAAAGATAAGAGAGCTGTTTGCCCAGTGTAGGCAACATTGAAGACCAGGTTGAGGCAGCAGAAATATAATGTAGGTTTATTGGGTACTACAGCATGTAGACACCCAAGCAGCAGGTCTTCCCTATATACCTCTCCTACCCAATCTCCCTCTCTGTGAAAATTGTGGGCCTTTTTACCCTAGGAAATGGTACCTGTCCAAACACACCCCTCCGGTTGCAAAGGAGAGGGCTAAATCTAGGCAGTGGTACCTGCCCAGGCACACCCAACCCATTCAGTGCTTCATTAGTAGGTTCATTTATAGGCTCAGGTACAAGCCCCTCCCTATTGTATAAACTAAAAACTTAAATTGTAAAACCTGTCGCATTACTGCAAACTCGCTAAAAAGTATCTATATGAATTTGGATACATTATTCTAACACTACTCCCCACTACAGAAAATTAGTGTTACCACTACACTTAACCAATATCATAAGAAGGTGGACTCTGCTATCATGGTGACATGATGCATGAGTATCAGAATAATACAATATCATACAATGTAGGGGGTATAGATGGGGGGAGGTCCCGTGTCAGTTGGCGAATTTAAAAAACAGCCCTGATGCCTGTCCATATATCTTGGTTTAGACCCATGTCCCATATCAAATTTTAGAAATGGCCATGTCCCATGTTGAATTTAAAGGGACGTTCTCGTCCTTGAGATCAAAGAGATACATCCGCCAACGTAAGCCTAACGACGCAACGGCCAGCGACGTGTTTTGCAGTGTTGGAACGTAATCTAGTGACGTGATTGGTCACGTCATGAATTTGGCGCCAGTAAATGAGAGTTACAACGTAGCAAACAGTCACGTCGTCAGTGACGAGAACGTCCCTTAAAGAGAGGAGCCAGTGAAATTTCAGTTCTGGTTATTTGGCATTTCACATGTTAGATATGATGCTAATATAGAGGTGTGCCATGTTTCTCTTCCAGTGATTAACTCCTTTATGTGATTAAGGATAGATAAGGGGTCCCAGGGCCGTAGGCTGCATTAAGGTATATGCAAAAGTACCCCTGGTATTTACATAAACATATCATACACCATATGAAAGCTTATATTTTTATCTATCTGACCTTACAAGTTTGTATAAAATCAGACAAGAATTATAAACATTATCAATTTAAAACTGATTTTTTCAGTTTTATTTTTCAAACATCGATATCTCAGTAACTATTTAAGATATGGAACTGAAATTTCTAATATGTGTTCTTGATGTTCTCCTTGAGGGAAGCGTGTCTCAAAATGTTAATTGAGGTCCTAGATTTTATTTTATGACAAAAAACGGGTAACTTTTTGTCATTTTTCAGTACATTAATTTCTAGATTTAATAAAATGAAAACCAGGACCTATATTCAAATTCTGAGACATGCTTCTCTCCCAATGTATCATGAGAACATCCATTCCAAATTTCAAGGCAGTAGGTTTGACAGTAACTGAGATAATCTTGTTCAAAAAATGATCAGAAAAATTCAATTTTTTGTTTTTATCAAACTGTATTTCAGGGAATTTTCATCCCTCTCACATGTTCTTTATATTCCAAGGAACCTCACATACTCAGCTTTTGAATATTCTATATTATATTTGTGGATACTTAAAAATGAATTTGTGATGCATTAAATGGTGCATGCATAATGAATTACGCACCGAGACCCCTTATCTATCCTTAAGGTGATTTGATTTAAAGAAACGTCTGATACCTCTAATCCTCTACAAAACACAAGTATGTGTGGGACGTCACACAAAAAAGCCATTATATTCAAATTTCAAATTTCTAAATCCTCTTAAAAACATTTTTTCTCATATTTTTGACAAAAATAATTTAATTTGGTGATTAAAAGCACGGTTGCACATATAAAGAACACCAAGGAAATTATCTGTTGTCATCTTTTTTCAATTTTAACATTTTTCAACTGTTCTGCTTGTGACGTCACACACAGAGAAATGCACTGCTCAGACTGCACCAAATGCAGGCAGTGCATCTCAGGTTCATTCAGAAAAAATTGTATAAAATAAAAACTGCTGGGCATAGAAGTGTAAAATTTTGTATGGTTATTCCCTGAATGGTTAGGATCACGGCAGTGCAATTATTCACAGTCACTGGCTCCTCCCTTTAAGAATAAGCCCTGTCCCCTATCGAATTTAAGAAAAGGCCCAGGTCATTTGTCACTTAATTGCCATGTCCCCTGTCGAATTTTAAAAATGGCCATGTCCCCTGTCAAATTTTAAAAATGGCCATGTCGCCATGTAGAATTTAAGGGTCTAGACTCCCAATGTAATACATCAGCATAATTCACATTCAATTTTCAGCATTTCATAATGTACAAATACCATTCATATACAATCAAATATTTCAACATGTTTCCTTTTCAATGGATTTCATCCTTGTTCATATAGTTCTCAAACATTAGATTCCAGAATCATTACCTATTATGGGTAAAGACCCCTAAAATCGACAGGGCAACATGGCCATTTCTTAAATTCAACATGTGACATGATCGAGCCTTAGTGACATGAAGGAAAAAATAAGCGACATGACAGGGTTTTTTTTAAATTCGACATGGGACATGGCCAATTCTTAAAATCGACTAGAAACCTCAAAATATAACGACAGGGGACATGGCCATTTCTTAAATATGACATGCGACATCGGGACCCCCCATCAACCCCCCTCCTATTATTCATAACAATCATATCTTGGGAGCGGTCCAGTTTAGCTGTGAGGTACCACATTTGTCATAATCATAAGAAACCGTTGGGGGTGTAGACGGGGGGACCCAATGTCCCGTGTCGAATTTAAGAAAGGCCCATGTCCCCTGTTGTTGTCGCTAGGGAAATGCAATGTCCCATGTCGAATTTAAGAAAAGCCCATGTCGCCCTGTCGATTTTAAGAAATGCCAATGTCCCCTGTCATTGTCGCTAAGGAAAGGCCACGTCGCCCTGTCGAATTTAAGAAAAGCCCATGTCGCCCTGTTGATTTTAAGGGTCTATACCCCCATACCATTGAAAATGATACCATTGTCATTTCACTTCATTGGCAGAAAATCGATAGATCTATAATTATTATCATGCTATCAGGGGCAGATCGAGAGATTTTCAAAAGGGAAGGCGCCCTATTGTACAAATTTCCACCTATTTTTTTTTTACCAACTTTAGAATTAATTAATCTCTGGGTCCGTGCCTGAATATCATAATCCAAGCAATTGCATTCATTCCAACTCTAGTGATTCGTGAGATAATTTGTGATAATTAATTAATAACAGATCTACCTTCTGTCACAAGTTACCTGATTACGTCTAGTGGTTAAAACTATGACATTCTGCAAGCTTTGCACACTTCCTATCAGCATTTTGGCTTCTTTGGCGCGAAAATACTTCCGCAGAATGTTCCCATCCCCTTTGAGTCAGTTTCCTATACTTCTAAACGGAACGGGGGAACCAGCAGCCACGCTCTCCACTCCCCAACCAGATGCTTAGTTCACTACAAACCACTTTTTAATCCTACATACCTCTGCGTGGAGAGTGGAGAGTGCGTCATCCGGTGAGTGAGACCCTCTCGACCAATCAGCGCCCACCTCTCCGACCCACTTCCGTTATCCGCCTTGGCAAGATTTCTCCATCCTTTACCAGCGGTAAGTATCAATTCCCTGCCCTACGGCCGAGAAAACCATCCCTGGGACAAATCCCAGCAGTTTCCTGCGTTATTGTCGAGTAATGTTTAGTTTGAGGTGGAATCGGGGCTGTGGAGGGGTCGGGGGATGGTGTATTGAGTTGGGGCCCGCGGACTAGCCGCGTGTTTTGGCGGCCATGGTTCTGGGGGATTTTGGGGCCAGTTCCCTGGTCACCGGGTAATGCGTGATTCAGGCTTTCAGCTTCTGGGTTCCGCATTGTGCGTTGGTTGTACGCTTGGAAATGAATAGAAAGGAATTACAGTAAGGTAATGATTTCCCTTTTGTCCATGATGCAATTTCACATCTATTAAAATGTAGTCTATATCTACTGCCACTGGAGTTTTTTTCCCTAGCTAGATTATGATCATAGTGTGGCGACCCCAGGGTTGCCCTGAGAGGTCTCAGGGATCCCTTTAATTTTTATTATAAGCTTTTAGATTTTTCAGGGTGTTTTGTAAAGAGTTTGTGAGTTTGTGATTTTTAGCCAATCAGGGAGAAGGATTTCTTTTGGTGCTGCTACCTCCCTGCCTGACACCTGGTGTCAAAACAGGGAACCAGCATGCCAGAAACATCCAACATGGCCGCCAGATGCTACATGGCCTCTGATTGGCTGCCTGGATGTCACCTGGTCTCTGATTGGCTGGCTGGAGGTTTCCCGCCAAAACTGAGTTTTGGAGGGAAAAAGTGGCTGGGGTGGGAGATTTTCTAGGCTCCTCTGCCTCACTCCTCCTCCAGCCTTTGTAGAGAGCAGATGTGTAGGTGAGTTGCTCAGGGAGTAGGCCTTTAGCCCTAACTAGGATTTATAATTTGGAATCTATACAGGGTGAGTTGGAGCAGTTCACTGGAGAGGCTCCTACTTTGTGTGGATTTCAGAGTGGGTTTAGGGCTGACTGCCTACTTCACTGTTTCTCTGAGTATTCTCTGAACCTACACAGAGTTTGTGACAGTTTACAGGTTTGTTGTTTGGAGAGACTAGTTATTTTCCCCTGTTTACCTTTAGCCTAAGGAATATCTGGCTTTAGGAGGGGATTTTGACTAGTTTTCTTTGACAATATTTGAGAGTTCAGTGACTTTGTTGTTTGGAGAGACTAGTTATTTTCCCCTGTTTACCTTTAGCCTAAGGAATATCTGGCTTTAGGAGGGGATTTTGGCTAGTTTTCTTTGACAATATTTGGAAGTTTAGTGAGTTATTGTCTGGGGAGACTGGTCATTTTCCTCAAGTTCCCTGTTTGCCTAAGGAATAACTGGCTCCAGGAGAGGGACTTGGCTAGTTTTCTCTTACAATTTTGTTCAAGTTTAGTACCTTTATTGTCTGGGGAGACTGGTCATTTTCCTCAAGTTCCCTGTTTGCCTAAGGAATAACTGGCTCCAGGAGAGGGACTTTGCTGGTTTTCTCTTACAATTTTGGTCAAGTTTAGTGAGTTATTGTCTGGGGAGACTGGTCATTTTCCTCAAGTTCCCTGTTTGCCTAAGGAATAACTGGCTCCAGGAGAGGAACTTGGCTAGTTTTTCTCTTACAATTTTGGCAAAGTTTTAACCTTCAGTTTTACTTTTGTGGACTTAACTTTTAAGATCACTGATTTGGAGCTAGCCACTTTTATAGAAACTCCTTGCTTTTTGTGTACAACCTGATGACTTGTTTTCTTAATAAAATATTTAACCTTATTTGTGTGTCTGGTTTTCTGTCACCTATCTTCAGTCCTAGAGATCAACTTGGTCAGTTTTCAAAGTAGCAATGATGCAAAGCCCCTTGGGCCCGCTACATTAATGGTGCTCGTGACCAGGACTGTGGATAGTTTGTGATAGACAGACTACATTTTTTCAAAATTCAAACACAACGAGAAGTCAATTTTCTTATTTTGAGGTGTCATTGTTGAGTTGGTTTGTGTGATTTTCAGTTGTTTTTTCAGGAGTTGAGATAGTGCAAGGTGGCTTTTGAGAGTAACCTAGACTGGGTGAAATCTAAATGGTCTGGAGAGAATCAGAGAGTAGCCTGAGTAAGGTGAAATCTTGTTGTTACTGAGTTAGAGAGTAACCTAGAGTGGGTGAAATCTACTTGGTGTGGAGAGAGTCAGAGAGTAGCCTGAGTAAGGTGAAATCTTGTTTTTACTGAGTTAGAGAGTAACCTAGAGTGGGTGGAATCTACTTGGTGTGGAGAGAGTCAGAGAGTAGCCTGAGTAAGGTTAAATCTTGTTACAGAGTTTGGGAGTAACCTTGAGAGGGTGAAACCACTTGGGTGCTGAGAGTTTGGAGAGTAGCCAGAGTTTGGTGAAAGCAATCTGTTATCTTGGTTGGTCTAAAAAGTGTATAGGTGAGACAACTACTAAGATGGATTTGCTGATCAGAAGTTTTGGTTGGTTGTTAACACTATTCTGTTTGATTGGGAGAACAGGTGGCGAGCCCAGTACTGCTGCTAGGCAGGCAGGTTTCGTTGTGCCTCGCCACTCTGACTGGGACTGGGACAAGGATGGCCGGGTTAACACTGTCGCTCAAGGGCCTAGGCAGAAGGATCTAGTTTGGAGATCTGAAACTAAACCCCGGAAAAAGAGTATTGCAGTGTGTGTCCCTGATTTGTTAAACTGGCCAAGGGGACCTTGTTTGGTGAACCACCCCGGGAGTAGGTGTGGACCAATGTAGTATTGTTGCAGGCTTGATGGCCAGGGCCAGACTGACAGTTTCTATGGAAAAAGTATCTGAGGTGAAAGGGTTTTGGTTCCTGTGGTTTCCAGAGGATTTTGAATTATTTTGAGTTTTGAGCTGGGTGAAAGCTCTTGTCCTGTTGGTTTCAGGTTGATTCCTGATTATTTTGAGTTTTGAGCTAGGTGAAAGCTCTTGTTTCCTGTAGTTTAAGGTGGATTCCTGATTTTTTTTTAGTTATGAGCTAGGTGAAAGCTCTGGCCTCTTTGGTTTCAGGTGGATTCCTGATTATTTTGAGTTGTGAGCTAAGTGAAAACTCCTACAACCTGTCATCAGCAGTTTGGTGCTGCTTACTACTTGATTATACTCAATTTCTGATTTGGAGAGTAACCTAGGGGAGGTGAAATTAAACAGATTTGGTATGTTGCAAAGCATGAGTTAAGGTGGATTTCCTTTTAATTGCTTTCAGTGTTTTAGTTGTTTATTGAAGAAGTTTGGAAGATTTTGGGATTGTGTGCTTTGAGAGGACTTATCCAGGGTATGATATGGCCTTTCCTGGAGGTTGCTCAAACACAGAATGTTTGCTTTAAAGAGTTGTGCCTAGAATTTCGAACAGAGGGTCTGTTGTCTAGGAAGCTCGCGTGTCCTGTAAAGGCAGTTTGTTGTTCATAGCCAGGTCAGAAAGGGGAGTGAACCCTTGAGCTGGACCAGGACTGACAGGGGTACTGTTACCTGGTAAGTTAACATGTTCCGGAGGGATTTATTGGCGATTCACTACCCAGGATGGAGAGGGGGTTACCCTCAAGCTGGATTCCAGATTTACAACAGGGGTACTGTTGCTGGGAGGCTTATATGCATGTTCCGGAGGGATTGGTGAGCGGTTCACTACCCAGGATGGAGAGGGGGTTACCCTCTAAGCCGGATTCCAGATTTACAGCAGGGGTACTGTTGCTGGGAGGCTTACATGTATGTTCCGGAGGGATTGGTGAGCGATTCGCTACCCAGGATGGAGAGGGAGATGCCCTCTAAGTTGGATTCCAGATTTACAACAGGGATACTGTTGCCTGGGAGGCTTACATGTTCTGATGGACTGGTTAATGATGTAGTGTTTGATCTGAAGGGGGAGTTGCCCTCTAAGCCTGATCAGGAGGATTGACAGGGGTACTGTCACCTGTGAAGCTTAGATATTCAGAAAAAGCAGTGATTTTGCTGTTTACAGATGTTCGCGTAGCCATTGCTGTGTTTGAAGTTAACTGAGTGGCAAGGATGGGAATGATGTATGGTCAGCAAATAGGGTGACCAACCTTTGCTCAGAGCAGGTTCTGGGAATCCCTTAAGAAAGCTGTCAACCTTGAAATCCCTGTATTATTTTACCTTGGATATTGGACCTGGAATGGTTGAATTTTATTTTTTTGAGAATTAACCTTGTGGAATGTGCTATCTTGGAGGAAGGCACCCGTAGATACTGAGATTGTCAGTCTGAGCAGAGTGGTTAAAAGTTGTAGCTAAGCCACCAGTGGATTTCCCAAGTTGCTCCATGTAGGAGGATTTCCCTATTGTGAAGAGATTTGTAGATGGGATGTGTTTTTCTTTGTGCCAGTTAGAATGTGTATGTCTGTGTAAAGTTTGAATACATGAGTTTTTGGCATACAACGCGAGGGCGCGTTGGTCCAAGGCGGGGGGAGTGTGGCGACCCCAGGGTTGCCCTGAGAGGTCTCAGGGATCCCTTTAATTTTTATTATAAGCTTTTAGATTTTTCAGGGTGTTTTGTAAAGAGTTTGTGAGTTTGTGATTTTTAGCCAATCAGGGAGAAGGATTTCTTTTGGTGCTGCTACCTCCCTGCCTGACACCTGGTGTCAAAACAGGGAACCAGCATGCCAGAAACATCCAACATGGCCGCCAGATGCTACATGGCCTCTGATTGGCTGCCTGGATGTCACCTGGTCTCTGATTGGCTGGCTGGAGGTTTCCCGCCAAAACTGAGTTTTGGAGGGAAAAAGTGGCTGGGGTGGGAGATTTTCTAGGCTCCTCTGCCTCACTCCTCCTCCAGCCTTTGTAGAGAGCAGATGTGTAGGTGAGTTGCTCAGGGAGTAGGCCTTTAGCCCTAACTAGGATTTATAATTTGGAATCTATACAGGGTGAGTTGGAGCAGTTCACTGGAGAGGCTCCTACTTTGTGTGGATTTCAGAGTGGGTTTAGGGCTGACTGCCTACTTCACTGTTTCTCTGAGTATTCTCTGAACCTACACAGAGTTTGTGACAGTTTACAGGTTTGTTGTTTGGAGAGACTAGTTATTTTCCCCTGTTTACCTTTAGCCTAAGGAATATCTGGCTTTAGGAGGGGATTTTGACTAGTTTTCTTTGACAATATTTGAGAGTTCAGTGACTTTGTTGTTTGGAGAGACTAGTTATTTTCCCCTGTTTACCTTTAGCCTAAGGAATATCTGGCTTTAGGAGGGGATTTTGGCTAGTTTTCTTTGACAATATTTGGAAGTTTAGTGAGTTATTGTCTGGGGAGACTGGTCATTTTCCTCAAGTTCCCTGTTTGCCTAAGGAATAACTGGCTCCAGGAGAGGGACTTGGCTAGTTTTATCTTACAATTTTGTTCAAGTTTAGTACCTTTATTGTCTGGGGAGACTGGTCATTTTCCTCAAGTTCCCTGTTTGCCTAAGGAATAACTGGCTCCAGGAGAGGGACTTTGCTGGTTTTCTCTTACAATTTTGGTCAAGTTTAGTGAGTTATTGTCTGGGGAGACTGGTCATTTTCCTCAAGTTCCCTGTTTGCCTAAGGAATAACTGGCTCCAGGAGAGGAACTTGGCTAGTTTTTCTCTTACAATTTTGGCAAAGTTTTAACCTTCAGTTTTACTTTTGTGGACTTAACTTTTAAGATCACTGATTTGGAGCTAGCCACTTTTATAGAAACTCCTTGCTTTTTGTGTACAACCTGATGACTTGTTTTCTTAATAAAATATTTAACCTTATTTGTGTGTCTGGTTTTCTGTCACCTATCTTCAGTCCTAGAGATCAACTTGGTCAGTTTTCAAAGTAGCAATGATGCAAAGCCCCTTGGGCCCGCTACAATAGATCATTTAGATGGGGGCCCTTGATGGGGGGGTGCCGATGTCGCCATGTCGAATTTAAGAAAAGCCCATGTCGAATGTCATTAATGGCCATGTCGCATGTCACTATCATTTTTAGCCCAATGTCATGTCGTTAAGCCCTCATGTCGCATGTCGATTTTAAGAAATGCCTGTGTCGCCGTGTCGAATTTAGTGGTCCAGACCCATTAGATGAGAAGTTATTCTATTGAAACTGGGATGGATATCTATTATAGATATATATTCATCATTATTGCTTATTTTAAACATAATTAGATAACTGACCCTATCGGTTTTTGATACTTTGGGGGCCGTCCATAATTAAATGACGTCATGCAGCAGGGGGGGGGGTCCATGTTTTTATGACCAGGCATGACAATTAAGTGTGTGTGGGGGGGGGGGGGGGTCATGTGGTGCATGACATCATTTTTTTAAATTTCATTTTCAAGAATGTTGGAGAGAAATTGTTGGAAAAAATCAGGATTTTTTAAGCTAAAATTTCCATTTCTCTTAAGTTAAGATTTAAGATTTTCAAAGAGCCATGTGGTACTCTTAAGAAGATAACTATGGGACTGACATGCTTTTGCAGGTTTTTGGGCCCCTGGTTGAGTGGGGGGGGGGGGGGGGGGAGTCCACTGAGCATGATGTCATTTCCAGAGGGGGGGGAGGGGAGGTCAAGGGTTGCATGACGAAACATGACAAGGTGAGGAGGGGGGGGGGGGTCAAAAATAGCATGACGTCATTTATGGACGGCCCCTAGTGTTCAAGAGCTAAGTGTGTGTCAGTGTAGATCTATTTTAAAAGCAGATCGAGACATACATAATATAATAATCTTATGCATCTCTATGGTGTAAGGGGCCGTCCATAGTATTAATCAGACCATAGAATGATGTCACACTGCATTTTTTTTTTTATTAAAATGATCGTATGTCACTTCAAACTAACATTTATTGTACGGTAATTTCATTCTTTAAAAAATATCTTTTTGTGAAAAAATTACCTTTTGTCCCTTATTTCAGAAAATTATAAGGGTTCTGCCAAGTTCCTGTATAATATGGACGTCCTTATATATTTTTGGCTCCGTAAGACATAGAAATGCATTAAACATAATAAAAATTTCACATTTAATTCATCACAACGTTCTTCAAGGTCTGGGAAACAAAAAATGCATATTTGATATTGGTAGAAAAGATGCGTCCATAAAATGCGTAAAATGCGCGAAAACTAGCAATGCGCGAAAATTGGCAACCCTACTCTAGATAATTTAGTGTGACAGGGCGGTGGGTGGGTCCTAAAAATACCCTGAAAAAGTGTGACATCATTTATGGATGCCCCCTAACTTCCTAAGCCTTTATATCCAATGTTAAAAGCACCACGAACTACCATTAGCCGTAGTCTCCTTACTTAGTTACCCCTTACTCCCTTGCCTCAGCTGAGAATTACTGATGTAAGATTATCTCAACCTGTCATCAAACTAAACAAACAAAAAAACAATTTTTTTGCAATCCCTGGTAGTGGTACACGCCACAAAAAGAGTAACCAACATAACAGGTTAAAGCCCAAAAGCAGGGTCGTAGCCAGCCCCAAAGTTAAAGGGGATTCCAAGTTAATTTATATCTGGTCAGCAAGAAACAGCTCATTTTGTGACATAGTGACAGTTAAGAGTTCTGGCTAGATAACTGATAACTGTTATTTTATATGAAGTGTTGAACATTAACAGGATGCATATTGTCATTACGCTTTTAATGTACTATTAATAAAGTTGCATTTTGGTGAGTTTACAGGACCATAGGGAAAGATGAACTATCAGAAGGTGAAAGAACATGTTCAGGTTTTTGAGTTGTGTCTTGTGTCCCAGATCTATAAGGGGGTTACAAGTTACTTTTATGATTTTGGCAAGGTTTCTTATATTTTTCATATAATTTGGGAAATTTAAGGGGGTCTCAGACACCCGGGAACCCCCCTGACTACGCCACTGGAAAGTCCAAAGTTACCTTTTCTGAGTTCTAGGTCCTACCCTAAATTCGAAATATTTGGTTGAGTCCTTTCCTTCATCATTTATGATAACAATATGACATTTTATATGCGAGTCAAATCTGTATATAACACCACATTGGTTTTACCTATATTTTTATTTTCATTCTTACCTTTCAGTCCAATAAAGACAAATATGGAAGAAGGAGAAAATTTGGACGAATCAAGTACTGAAGTATTTGTTATCAGTGACGAAAATGAGGTAATTTCATCTTTCATACAACCAGTTTATATAATTAAATCACAATGTATTGAAAGAGTGATAAAATTTAATAGTTCAGTCTTTCACGTATATAGCAATAATTTAAGGGAGCATCTCTGCCCTAGAAACAGGGGTGGACATAACAAGGGGCCCGAGGGCCTACAAAAGAGGGTTAGGCCCCTAAGTTTTCTGGCTTAGGGGCCTGACTGGCCCCTAGAAATTAATGGGATTTTTTATTATAGTATTATCTGTAAGTATAAAAAAAAAGAGAAAACTGGCATCTCTGAAAAAAGACATTTTGATGTCTTTTAGTTACTCATACTCAGGGCCCCTAGATTTCAAAAGCTTGGGCCCAACTGACCCCTGGATCTTAAGACTTATGTCCACCACTGTAGAAATAAACTTGCAAATGCAACACACGATTCTGATTTTTAAGGACAAAATAGTCATATATGTCATTTTATTTTTTTATTTTCTCGGCGTCAGGGTTTGAAAATTGAGACATGGAATTATTCATCTATACTGATTGAATTATATTATATTAACGTGTATCTTGGATTTTTTCCCACAGTGTTAGACGTGTTGTCCTCAGTTTCAATGTCACGGGGAAATTATGAGAAAATGGTACATAATACATCTAGTGTCCGATGAGTTATAGGCAAATGTCTGATGAAAAACTGATACACGATGGACATGATGTTTCACGTTTGGCATATCAAAAAAAAATCACATCTACTTTTATCATGTTGGGAATTAATGGTCCAACTTGCATCCCTCTTGCATGATTTGGCTGCCTGGTCCATATTCTTAAAAACTGCAGCCCACTTGTGCGGCCTACTTCCAAACTTAATGTGTGCGTCTGTGTCTGTGCGTGTACACAAATGTGCGTGCACGTGTGTGTATATACTAAGATTTAGTTTAAAAACACATTATTTGCATACTGGTTGCATGGTTTTCTGACCTATGTACCAGAAAAGTGCCAATGAAAACACTTATTCTAAACACTGAAATAATTTATGTATGAATTTAATATCGTTTTTCAGACCGAAGGCTGGACCTTGATGGTAGACGGTATAGAAGAAGTGAAAAAGCCGCATAAAAGCAGCAATGACAAAAGTGTGAAGGATGATAATACAGTACAATCTACAAAGAAACCGTACGATTCGCACCATGCAACAGCTGTCTCGAATGGCTATGACAGTGACCAAGACGAACCCTTTATTGGCGGATACACAACGCCTAATGCTAATTATATTGTCCGCGTTGAAGCCGAAGCCTCCGGGCGGGACACGATTATAACCATTGTGCAAATGCCAGAATCCCCCAGCGAATATCCGAAAGATCATTCAAAGGATGTTCAACAAGAGAAACCTCAAGAAGTTTTTCAATCAAATTCGAAAACGCCCTCCGGAAAGTCCAAGGGTAAACGAAAGCGTAATGGGAAAAGAACATTGCAGCAGACGGGGTCGCAAAGTAGTTTAGAGACGATACCTGAACAAGAGGGCTCTTCCCCCACAGGGACTGATGTTATTGTTTTATCTGATAGCTCCACTGCAACACAAGAGTTGCGGATATTCCCGAAGCAAAAATCGAAGAAAAGGAAAAGGCCGCCGCGTATTCTGAGTAGAATGAGCTCCGATGATCCATACCGATTGACCATGGAGGACGCTCTTTCCCCGCCGTCCAAAAAGCGAAGACCAAGCGATATCCCTTTGCCTGTTGAGGAGGTAAACCAATGTGATGATTCTGTGAAGGAGGAAGCAGTGATCAAGTCTAAGGCTACCAAGGCATCAGTGAGTGTCAGTGATGATGAGAAACATCCTTTGGTTATCCAACCAGAGCCGACAAGAAAACCAAAGAAAGCTCGACCGAAAAATCAGCAGAGGCCGGTGCAGAAAAAAAGTCCCCCACCGGCTGAGTTGGATTCCCCACCTGCAACAACCACTATGCAAGAGGTGTTTGTGAAGGGAGCCAAGCAGCCTAAACTTATGTGTGTATGTGTTTGCGGAATGATGTTCAGTCATCGGTCCGGCTTAAGCCGACACCGGCGGATCAAGCATTTGGGTATGACTTATGAATGCCTCATTTGCAACGAGCGTTTTACCCGCTCAGACAGTCTGAATGACCACATGCGTAGGTTGAAACACCATTTTTCTTTGCCGGAACAACCTGGCGGACAACCCAGAGTACAACCCGGAGTGGCTTATGCATACAAGTCTGCTCCTCAGATAACAATCAAGAAACCACACCCAGAGGATGGTTCGATAGAAACCATCATTTCAAGACCTCCAATCCTTCCGACAACTCCAAAAGAATCGCCTTTACAAAAATCCCAGAATGATGCAATCCAACCTAAGTCTTTGAAAGAATCACTCGCCTCAAAGTCCCCACCAGAATTGCTCATTCCTGAGTCGCTCAAGGAATCGCTTCAGAAATCCTCGAAAGTCTTTCCTCTTCCGAACCCCCAATGTATTGTAGTGCAACCCCCAATGCCAATGCGAACACAGATCAACAAAACCCCGAAGGAATGTACAGAGCGTAAATCGCTAGTGCAATCGCCAGATCCAAAATCGCCAGATCCTAATTTCCAAGTGCAATCGCCACATCTGAAATTCGCTTTAAAGACGCCGGCGAATAATCCTACAGCTGTATCCGTCCTCCCTCCTGTTTCTCAAGCCGTTCAAAATGACCCAAAAACAATTAACTCTGTAGAAGGAAGCCTTGCTGAGCCTTTGCCTTCAAAAATAATCCCTGCCCAGTTAGAAATAGAAACAAGTTCTCAGCAAAGAGACTCGCAAACTTCACCACAAACGTTAACCTGGAAGGTGCAAAATAATACCTGCATATCCCAGACGGATTGTTAAGATCCCCCAAAACACAAGAGTTGTGTTCAGGTAACATAGCCCACAAAATTAAGGGTAGGTAGGTATCTCTTTTTTCTAAACGTCATGAGTATATGTTTCCTATGTTAAGTTCTTTTGGTAAATTCTATTGGATTTTGGCTTTTTTTTTTTAATAAATAGTCTTGAAAAAAAGTTATGGTAGGGCCAAAATTTTAGAATAGATCAGGTTACCTGAACACAACTATTTATTTTAATGCCCAACTGTAAATCACCGATTAAAGCTTGTATTCCACGTGCCAATTTTGATTCTGCCAATTTTCCTTGCTTTTCTTTTTTTTTTCTCCAAAAATATTGTTTGGATTAGAACTACAAATCCTATAATATAACATTAGAAAAAATTGTAAAACCCTTCTAAAGATATATAACACGTCCATGCCTAAACTTTATTTCCATTGCTAAATCTTTAAATCATCCGCAAAATCGGCATTTGGAATATAAGCTTTGGAATACAAGGACAATTGAAAAATAATGTAAATATTGAATAGAGCCTATTTAGAATAATACAATTGTAAGTCGTATTTTTGTTGCTGGATGTTATTCCGTTAGTATATTTGCTATTACTAGTAGCTTGTTATTCTCAATTAATGTATTCTCTGATACCTGTCGTACTGTCTGTTTCGCAAAGTATACAACGAGTTATAATCCAAAATTATATTATCCAATTTGTTAATTCTTTTTTTTATATTGACCTTTCCAAAAAGTGCAAAGTAAACGCTAAGAAATTGGGTCGTTGCCGTGAGAAAATGATAAACATCTTACTCTGAAAGACATTAAAAAATATAGATAATAGATTTTGTTTTCATCAAATACCGAATAAAAGAATTATATATACATTTATATTTTTTGGGCGATCATGTCAGGGCCTTCCATTTAGTCCGTACACACAATTTGAGAAATCAATCCCCCCCCCCCCCTCCCTAACCTCCTTGGCTTCATTAGAATTCTAGAGCACATGCGCTCATTAAAAATGATCCAGACTCCCAGCCAACCCCGCTCCCCTCCTTGGTGCGAACCTACTTAATGGAAAGCCCCATAAGAGGGATGTACATTTTCAGATTTCTGTCTGATTTAAGATATATTTTTTTCATTTCATCACCTGTAATATTTCTATAATTATTGTTAAACTCATGTTTTAAAGTACTTTAGGATCCCTTCAGAATTCTTCAATGCTATTTCATATTTCTTGCTTTAACCCTAACTTACTCCCCTCCCAAAAGGAACTACCATGAATAGATCTTTAGGAGAGTTTACAGCCTGAAATGCTGAAAATGATTAGGTGCAATTTTTGAAGTTAGCCGAAAGTGTGTCGTGTGCTTATTGCATCTTTTTCGTTGTTTGTTGGTTTTTTTTTGTTAGTTTTTTTACTCCATATGTTAATAGTTCAAAGATTTCTTTGTAAAGGACTTGTGTGTTCAAATTAAGCTGCATATTTGTTTCGTTTGCGTTTTTTGTTTGACTTGATTTTTGTGTCAGTAAGAACTAGATTAGGAAAAGAAAAATTGAAGTTGTCCACAAAATCTCTTTAGTCGTACAGAGCTATTGTGAAAGAAGTCCCTCCAATATTATGGTTATGATGCCATAAAGTCAATAAAGAAAACTTTTTTTGAATAGATAAACTATCGTATCTTGTATGCTTCCAAAATATTCGCATCCGCTGTCTCGAACACTTATTTTGTTTATATTATATCTAACAGGCTTACGATATTTGCTGTGAATTATTGAAAGTTTTTAAATGTTTCCAGGGTATGCAGGTTAGGACTATTATCTAGTAAAATTTGTAAATATGGATAAATTTGCAAATATCAATTTCAAAGTATATAAATCAGGGATTGACCAGGATTACACATAGGTTCGTTAATATCATGTTCAAAGTGTTTCTTACTTCGGATATATCCGATTATTTTGTCATCTACCTGAATTCTATGATGTTCTATGTTCACAGGGAGAAGTATTTATAGTACATATGGCATTTTTTACCAGGTTACTTGTTGCTAACAAAGGTTTCACATGTTTGTGTGAAGAGAATAATAGTAAGTTGATAAACATTGTAAATATTTCTTTTATTTTAATTGGAGGACTACGCCTTGAATTAAACTGTTACTGAAAATCCATTAACATGTACTGTAGATAAGAAAGATATAGTCATAGTAAATCAGTGCATCCATGTAAACTAGTCTGTAATCTCAAGGGTTTATCAAGAGGTAAAGCTATTAACGCTTAAGCTTGAGATATCTAGGAGCTTTATTAGATGTCACCTAAGCTTATGTAGCTTAAGCTTGAGATTATCTAGAAGCTTTAATAGATGTCACCTGAAGCTAAAGCTTAAGATATTTGCATATAATTCCCAAAGCACTAAACGACAGCCTGAAGACGTCAAAACACAATTGTCATTATCTATTTAACAATTTTTGCACAAGTTCCTACGGTGAATGAAAAGGAATTGTATAATACAATCCGTTAAAAATATGTTGAAAATAACAGTGCTACATGTCTGTAAATAAATAATGATAACTTCAGGCCAACAACAGAAATGGGTTTATGCTTGTAGTACTTGCTGAAATGATCAGGTACAGATACTATAAATTTGTTTATTTAGTTTTGAATATGAATTATTCTGAATGTCAAAAATTAAGTATTTTATGATTTTCTTTGCTTATTGTCGTTGAATATTAATTCTGGAGTTGTTGTCCTGAAGAAGTTTGTAGTTTCTGGCAATAAAAAGGGAGGAATGTTAAAGTTTATGATACCAAGAGTTCTGTAGCTCTGGAGTGGAAAACCGATAATTCTGGTAAAACTTTTAGTAGTTCAACAATTTCACACCAGATGGCAGGTAGGATTCCATGTTAAATTGGTACATGGGTTCAATTGGAATGCACCAGTGTCCACCGCTACCCAAAAATGTATCACGCTGGATATGGAAATTATAACCTTTAAGCATTGATTTCCAGATCCGGCTCAGTGCATTATTGGATATTGGCGTACGCCGGTGTATTCCAATCAAGCATGGACCCTGTATGTTAAGAGTGTAGCAGTGTGATAGATGTAATATGTGAGTGTAAGAATGCGTGCTTTCGAGTGATTAAAACAGTATAATGCTTTGTTACTTCGGCTTTGTTACAGGGTGAGGATAGGACAGTGGTCGAGATGTGTATAATAATGTAGAAAATGAAAATAAAAATTCTAACGTTAACTTCGTTTCTACCGTTTTCCCCCCAAATGAACAGGGTGCTATTAATCACTTAAATCAGAGATCTTCTGGGTTTCTTTGCAATATAAAACCTAAATCGTCGCCATCCTTTACTTGACATATTTATTATATAGATTTACGAGATATCTGTTCTGCTTATAAAGCTGATATCCTTTGAGTAACTCAGATGTGAGAAGATAGTTAACTCAGTCTGCCTAATTATATAGTTGTAACTGAGTAGATGATTAAAACTAAAATATAATTTATGTATTATATAGATGTAGTTTTTAACAAATAGAAAGTTAAAAACAAATATTCGACAATAGTTCAGGTGTTTTTGCTCAGGCCCTACTGGCGTCCCTGAATGACTTATTATCAGGGGTCGAAATAACATCCATACATTTCAGGACCCACATTTTGAACAAAGAGCCCTGATTGGAATCTAGAATTCCTATATTCCCATCTGCTTCATCTCTGCTCAAGGTAGCCCTCCTATAACGTAGTTCGTGAAGTTTGCCTGTAGGTCCTGGAAGGAATAGGCCAAGTCTTTGCTAGTGTCCACATTGTTGTAACTTGTTTCATTAATGTAACAAAAACACCTACTATGCAACGACTGGTTGAAATGCCTGTTTCACCTATAAAAAAAACAAAAAACAAAAACCATTTTCCCTTGCGTGTACCTTTTCATGATCAGGTTGGCATTGGGAGCGGCCCTCAGGGTGGCCTTAAAGTGGCCTTTAGAGTGGTCATCTGAGTGGCCTTAGGAGTGGCTGTCAGGTTGGCCTAGGAGGGGCAATTAGGATGGCCTTGGTAGTGACCATCAGGGTGGAATTGGGAGTGGCCATCGGGACGGCCCTAGGAGTGGCCTAAAGAGAGGCTGTTACGGTGGCCTTAGGTGTGACTACCAGGGTGGCCTTAGAAGCAACCATCAGGGTGGCCTTCAGTGTGGCTTACGAGGGGCCATCCTGATGGGCATAGTAGCGACCATCAGGGAAGCATTAGGGGTAGCCTTAGAAAGGGCCATGAGGGTGGTCTTAGCAGCGGCCATCAGGGATGCCTTTGGAGTGGCTGTCAGTGTGGTCTTAGGAGTGACTGTCAGGGTAGCCTACAGTGTGACCTACGAGAAGCCATCCTAATGGACATAGTAGTGATCATCAGGAAGGCAATAGGAGTGGCCATAGGAATGGTCATCAGGGTGGCCCCGGGGGGTGGCTTTAGGAGAGGCCATCAGGTTGGCAATAGGAGGAACCATCAGGGTGACCTTATAAATAGGCATCAGGGTGGCTTTAGGAGTGGCCATAGGAGGGGATGTCAGGTTACCCTTAGGAGTGGCTATCAAGGTGGCCTTAGGAGAGGCCATAAGGGTGGCCTTAGGAGGAGCCATCAGGGTGGCCTTAGAGAAGAGGCCATCAAGGTAGTCTTGGCAGTGGCCATCAGGATGGCCTCAGGAGTGGCTACCAGGGTGGCCTAAGGAGTGGTTGTTAGGGTGGCCTTAGGAGATGCCATTAGGATGGCATTAGGAGTGGCTCTCAGGGTCGCTTTAGAAGTGGCTGTTAGGGTGGCTTTAAGAGGAGCCATCAGGGTGGCCTTAGGAGCAGCCATCAGGTTCGCTTCAGGAGTGGCTGTCAGGGTGGCCTGAGGAGTGGCCCTGAGCATGGCCTTAAAGAAGTGGCTGTCAGGTAGGCCTTAGGAGTGGCCCTCAGGGTAGCCTTGGAGAAGTGGCCATCAGGGTGGCTTTAGAGAAGTGTCTGTCAGGGTGGCTTTAGGGGTGGCCTGAGGAGCGGCATTTACTTCGAGAATGCCAACTGATAAATAAAATATAAGGATGGATCTGAGAGTCTGGGATCCATGGGCCACCAATAGGATCATCACAGGCCAGGTGTGTGGTGCCCTTTCTATGGGACATTGCACATAAAAAAAACTGTTGGTGGGTTTCTCCTAGATCATATCATAGATACAATCACCCAAAGCTGAAAAGCATTACTTTGTGCACTCTAGAAAGAACCCTGAAGGTTTGGCCAGATGTAAAGCTACCCCAACAAACAAACATCAGGGTCGATATCAGAGTGGCCACCAGGGTGGCCATCAGGGTTGCATTAGAAGAGGCCATCAGGGTGGCCTTAGAGGAGAGGCCATCAAGGTGGCTATGGGAATGGTCATCAGGGTTGCCTCATGAAAACTCATCAGGGTGGCCTAGGAGTTACCATTAGGGTGGCCTTAGGAGTTGTGGTCAGGGTGGCCTTAGGAGTGGCCATCAGGGTGGCCCTAGGAGTAGCCGTCAGTGTGACCGCAGGAGTGGCTGTCAGGATGGCCTTAGCAGTGGACATCAGGTGTCCCCAGTCTGGAAAGAACCCATAAGGGTTGGCCGGAAATTAAACTACCCCAACAAACTAGAAAGGGCCATCAGGGAGGCCCTATCAGTGGCTGTCAAGGTGGCTTTAAGAGTGGTCATCAGGATAGGCTAGGAGGGGCAATCAGGATGTCCGTAGTAGCAACCATCAGGATGGAATTAGGAGTGGCCATCAGGGTGGCTTTAGGCATGGCCTTCAGGATGGCATTAGGAGTGTCCAACAGGATGGTCCTAGAAGGGGCCATCAGAGAGGCCCTATCAGTGGCAGGGTGGCTCTAGGAAGGGCCATCAAGGTGGCCTTGAGAGCGGCCTGCAGGGTGGTCTTAGGAGCGACTATCAGGGTGGCCATCATGGTGGGAGTAGGAGTGGTCATGAGAGTAGCCTTAGGAGCAGCCATCAGGGTGACCCTTGGAGCTGTCATTAGGGTGGCCTTAAGAGTGACCATCAAGGTGCCATTAGGAGTGGCCCACAAGTTGCATTAGGAGTGGTCATCAGGGTGACCTTAGGAGTGGCCATCACTATGGTCTTAGCAGTGGCCATCAGGGCGGCCTCAGGAGTGGTTGTTAGGGTGGCCTTAGGAGAGGCCATCAGGAGTGGCTGTCAGGGTGACCTTAGTATGGTGCTCAGGCTGGCCTTAGGAGTCACCTTCTGGGTGGCCTTCGGAGGACCTTCAGAGTGGTCTTAGGAGTGGTTATCAGGGTGTCCTTGGAAGAGGCTACCAGGGTGGCCTCAGGAGTGGCCTCCAAGTTGGCATTAGGAGTGTTCATAGGGGTGGCCATCACTCTGGCCATAACAGTGGCAATCAGGGTGACCTTATGAGAGACATCGGGGTGGCCTGAGGAGTGGTCATTAGGATGGCTTTAGGAGTGGTCATCAGAGTACCCTGAGGAGTGGCTGTCGGGATGGCCTTAGGAGTGGTCCCCCCCCCCCCCCCCCGCCCCCAAAAAAAAAAAAAAAAAAAAAAAAAAGAGAGAGAGAGAGTTTTGTAATTCTGATCTTTTTTCTCTTGGCTCAAATTGAGCCCTCGGTCATGTGGACTTTAAGTCTTATATCCCCATGAAATTTTGAAATAACTGGGACCCTATTAGAGAATATCAGGTTACGTCCGTGAACCATATTTGCCCACCTAGAGACGTCAAAAGGTCCCTGACCTCAACCCAAGTATGTGGAACTTGTCAATGTCAGAGATTTTATGTTCGTTGACTCAATATTTGTGAGTATATATCTGCTGCAATATAACCCACTTACTATTTGCTTGAAAAGCTCTCCTCATAAGACCACCTTAGCAACAAGTAAAATGGTGCAAAAGGGATATATGAATCTGAAACATATAGGCCCTAATCTTTTAAAGAAGGATTCTATTTTGCAATTGTGGCCATGTCCGATACAATATAGCAGCAATTTGTAATAGTCACTAACGTTTAGGAAGAAACTCGAAAATCCCCCCTGCCCTCCACTCCCTCGTCCTATTTTGTTTGAGAACTAAACAACAAAGGGAAACACCATGCGCAAGTGCTAAGCATTTCTGTCCCAACCAAATTTTACTTGAACTGGCTCTGCACGAATAAAGATTAGGTTAACAACCTATAAAAGTCCATATCCTGTCTATTCTTCGCATGCAAGCCTCAAAAAGCCCTAAAACAGTTTAATTCATTTAATTCATTTAATCAAATTAAAGACTTTCTGATTTTAAAGGTGCCAGTTCACATTCATTCAGGGCGCCACCTGGGTCATATATTAAGAACTACAACAAAATTCCTTTTTTGACCTATTTTAAACAGCTTAGAAATTTTGCCAATTAAAGTATATTTTTAAATAGTAGTATATTTTAATGATTTTCCTCCAGTTAAAGTGATAATGGATCAAATAACCATAGAATAAATAACCGAGATAACCCATTTCTTAAATGTTTTTCTGTATGACCTTTCCGGACCTTTCTCACAAACAGTAAATATTATTTATTTTCTCCTAATATTTACCTGGGTATCTGTATTTATTATTTATTGAGTTTTGTACAAAACACACCAGTAGCACTGGCGGATCCAGGGTTTGGAAAGGGGGGAAGCTATTGAACATTTTTCCCTCAATTACTTTTTGGGGATTAAAATCGTTAAGGATGATTTTCATTAGTAAGCTGTAACTTCTTTCACAAAATGTAAGAGTTAAAACAATTTTCTCTTAATATTCTTCATGACATTATATTTTATCCCAAAAGATATCAAAGGGATATTGTTGGTCATTAAAAACCTGGCCGGGCACCCCTAAGTACCCTTAAGACAACATAGGCCTATGTGTATAAAATTCTTTTCCCTTTCATTTTCTTTTAATACTTTTTTTTAATTTAAAGACTTAATTGATTAAATAATGAATATTAAACGGTGACATCCCATCTGGTTCCGGTTAAAATTGGATTTCCGGCCAAATTGGGATACTCACATGCCATATAGCAAAGGCTAGATGTATAGAGATATGTGCTTTGAGAGCGATGGTGCCTGGTACGCCCTAAGTATACGGATGGAGAGTGTTGTGGACATCCCTGTCCCCTCTTTTGAACTGTAACCAAAGGCGGAAACCTATCTATAGGGCACTATACTCGTGGAATAACATTTGTTATTGACTGAACCTTTTTTCTGCGGAATGCCCCAGAATCCTGGTTTCTGAACCTTCATTGCTAGCGAATAGGGGATTCTAATCCGTTTGCCCTTTACTTTAAAAAATAGTCTTAACTTCCATGTCTGTAATTATTGATTAGACAATAGCAGCTAATTTAATGGTCTAATGCATCTTTCTTGGCCCATATTTTTGTAACTGATTTTAGTGATTAGACTAATTAGGTGAAATTTGATTAGTCTCTCATGGTACCTGATTCTGTCTTGTTACCAAGAATGTGATGGCATTTGAAAATAACCTTGAAAATGGATTGTTAAATGTAGTTACCCTGATCTACAAACACAATAAACATGAATGAGACACTTAATCAAATTTCATCTAATTAGCCTAATCACAGAAATCAGTTACGAAGATATGGCCCAGAACACTTGAACACCTACAGAGTATTGTTTGCTTAATTAAAGCGAGCCAAAAGCAATGTTATGTCAAAATATGACACAATTTTGCAAACTAAAGTAACTATAAAAATTCATTTCAAGAGGCTAACTTTAGCCATCCATAAATTATAAATGAGAATAACTAACTTGCTTGAATTCCATAATATACATATACAATTTATGCCTGAGGACAACAATGTTTGTAAACAAATTAATTTTGGTGGCTCAACAAAATAGACCGCAGATGTGTTTTAATGCATTTTAATGAAGTTTACAGAATTTCCAAAAAGTTAATGTTGACCCTAGAACATTGCTTTTGGCTCCCTTTAAGGGAAACCCGTTATTGCGTAAAATTATGAACTTATGTACAAAATTCTGAAGTTCTCAAATAAAGGTTACTTCCATCGGCCCATGCCATAATTGACCCAATGATATTTTCATCTTGCATGATATAAGACTGTAAACAAGGAAGAGATGATTGGGAACATGCACAATGACCACATTTTGTTAGGTTTTTTTTTCTTTGTTATTCACCTTTCCTAAATAAGGAAAGGTTTTTGGGGCTCGTGATTAAAGAAAATGTTTCATAAAGGACAGTTTTTCCAACTGATGATATTGAAATTGGCCATGTGATCTTTTATCGGGTACTGATATTAAACGCAACTGTTTACTAGCTAAGGGGCCTTCCATTTAGTATGTACGCAAAAATTCACAAATTCTAGACCCCCCACCCCCCCTTAGGTGAAAATACGCATTGGATTTGTATAGGAACGTACGCAAAATTCCTAAAATATCAGACCCCCCACCCCCCCTTGGTGCGTACGTACTTAATGGAAGGCCCCTAATCAAAATAATTATATTTTAAGGTAAATTTGCAATTCATGTAGACTGGGCAGGGTTTATTGTAAGTATGCAGTTGGTGACATCTGTTTAATAATTGTGGATTATCGAATGTCAGTAGCATATTACCATTATGCTGTTGATATTCTTTTATGATCAAAATATCAGGTATGTATTCTTATTTGATGTACTAATTATCTTTCATGTATATATTTGTGATATAGACTGGGCAGGGTTTTTTCATAACCATGCAGAAGGAGGATGTTATCATCCAACAGGAAAAGGATTGTCAAGGAGGAAGGACATTTCTTTTATTGTTTTTAAATGCCTAAAGCCTCTATACCAATCTTTTCTGCCACTAGGCCTACAGAGGCAGATCCAGGATTTCCAAAAGGAGGGGTCAGCATATAGGCTAAGTACTAAAAATGTATGTATTTGCACACACGCATGCAACATTTTCCCCTCTTTCCCTAGTTTAGGGTTCCGCCAAAAGGAGGGGGTCAGGACCCCCCGCTAACCCCTTGCCTATATTGCTTAGGTTATGCGTACATACCTAGGCCTGTTTTGATTCTCACAATACCCCACTCCCGTATACCATTGACTCACCTTTTCAGCTGATAAGGATATATACCACGCCCTTTCCCTTCAGGATAATTGCCAGTATCCACTGTCACGTGATATATGCGTCACGTGACGTATAGTTCCATAGGTCACCGCCAATCAATGAGGGCGCCACTGAAACCCTCGGATCTGTGTATGTAATGTATACATTGCTGGTACCAGTCTGTCAGTTGTAGGTTGCAGTTGGAGTGTGGAGGTTCAGCAAGTGTTACATGAACAAGCGGAGACATTTCTTTATGCCATCAGATATTTTCCCACGTGCAGGGACTATCATATCACAACCATAGCCTCCGCTTCAGGAAGTATTGCTACTACAACAGTCACACGATAAGGTATTGTCCTGTTTTCTGAACTTATAAATAGGCCTACACTATTTTTTCTTGTAGAGACTTCATGGCTTTGGGTGTGAATGTTTGACAACAATATTATATTTAAAGAATGGAATGTATAGGAGCAAAACATAACAATCCTGAATGGTAAATTCCGTCACAAATTAGTCATCAATGAATGTTGGCACCCTTTGTAAAATCCCGGATTCGCACCTGGGGACACCCCCAGCCCCATTAATAGGAAGATTTACTATGGATTGGGCCATGTATATATAAATATGTAAACGGGTGAAAAAAAAATACATCAAATATGACAAATGATCATTTGGATGTATGGTGTTTTCTTCTAGACATAATTGACCTTACACAATTATCTTTACCAGAGATAGCTGATTTAGGCTACCGTATTTGAAAAACCTGCAGGATAATTTTGGGTAATTTTTTAGGCAAATGTGCACATATTTTCCATATTTCAATACATTTTCAAACCAACCTTAGAATATGAAATAAGAGATAAAATTTGAAAATATACTTATTGCTAGTTTTCAATTATGTTAAACCACAAAGAATGTCAAGATTAACAGCATGAATGTTGATCTAGGCTAGTCTGCAGATATGCAGTGGATATGCTATTCATGATGGGGCAACTGCGGTTGGACCCTCGAGAGTCTGTACCTGTGACTTGTGAATTTCGATTCATAAGCGGGCTATCAAATAATCATAAGCCTTTTTTTGGATAATCTTCAATGATGTTATATCTCTTATAGGCCTACTAGAATAAAGTCAATAGCATATAATTCAAATATTTAATAATGCCTCTCAAACTAACTATTTACTTCTTAAATCAAATTGTGACCAAGAAATCTGTTTTTGATTAATACTGTTTTAGTGGGGGGGCCCTTGATGGTCCCCAATGTCGCATGTCGAATATAAGAAACAGCATGTCACCTGTCACTTACCTCCCCATGTCGCATTTAAGATGCTGCCATGTCTGAGTGTCACATGTCAAATTTAACCAAAAAGCTATATCATGTCATTTATATTTTTTACTCATGTCACTAAGTCTCATGTCGCCATGTCGATTTCAAGAAATGGCCATGTCGCCGTGTCGAATTTAGGGGTCTAGGGCCCCTAGAGGACTGTCTATGGGTTATCCCAAAAAAGGGAGATTGTCAGAGTTTATATAATGTTTCTTCAAATAGCGAGGGCTGTAGTTTCACACTTGGTACCCACACTTGGTACCTATACCCCCCTCTCTTCTAGTGAATTTAACTTGAGACAAGAGACCCATATAAGGTGATACAATTAACCGTTTTGCACTAAGAGGACAACTGATATGGCCTATTGCGTATCCCTAATTTTCATTATATTTTTTTGTTATTCTGTTTTTGACCCACCTGGCTCTTGAACATGTTTGTCTCCCTGTCCCTGTGGGTGACATTTAGGCTGACCTAACATTTACTGCTCTATAGGCCTATATATATATATAACGTTGTACTTTCATGACAGCTTCAAGTACCTAGGATGGAGAGTGTACCCATTGACCGAGGCTGGGCCTGGATGACTGTGCTTGGTGAGTGTTTGCTGAAGGGAGAGTGAAGAGCATTTCCTATTTGCGCATCTATAAAGTCTTATTTACTCAGGTATAAATTCTTATTTAAACACATATAAATTCTTATTTAAACACGTATAAATTCTTATTTGACCACATGTAAATTGTTATTTAAAGGCGTATGTATTAATCTATATTTTGTATCTTTTATCATTATATATTTAGTATAATAGTTGGTCATTGTGTTTATATTGGAAATTCAGATCAATCAAGGCACGATGTGATTGGGTAGATGTTTTATTCCCCATTGGCCAAGTGGCTGTGGGTTAGCTGTAATATAAATGTTATGCGTATATAGTTGTAATGATGTGTTGGGTTACCATTGGTGTGGTTGCGTCATTTATATAATATAGTGTTATTGCTGTTGCTAGGTATGATATAGGCTATAAGGAAATTGTATAAGGGTACTCTAAATATGAGCAATTAAAATAATCATTAAGTATATATGAATATAAGAAATACATCTTGGTATTATTAATAAGCTAGAAATAGGTATATGATAATTTAATATAAAAAACTGATACAAAGTATCAATCTTATCATATAACATTACTGCCCTCCCCCCTGAAAATGCAGGATTTTGTCTGCAAGCAAACATGCTGTGGTGGGTATGCCAGGTATGATAGGTGTATAGGTTATAAGAAATTGTATATGAGTACTTTAAATATCAGCAAATGTATAGTCAATAAATACATATGAATATAAGAAGTAAATCTTGATATTATTAATAATCTAGAAAATAGGCATATCATAATCTAATATGAAACTGATACAAAGTATTAGTTTTATCTTATAACAATTGTTTATTTGTGCCAAAACCATAAAAATGATTTGAAGCCAGAAAAATATTCAAGTATTTTGATGTCAATTATGTTTTTCCATGTCTAAAATATGCAGGTGTCATTGGTCTGGGGTTATCGTTTTGCCAGTTATCATAGAGATCATCAGATGTAGCTTCTGGACTTCCAATCATTTTTTCAAATACAATGAAGGGCTATGAGAGTTGGGAAAAAGGCATAATCTGTGAAAAGGAGGTTCACTGCGCATTCACATAAAAAAGGGTATATATACAGCTTTCCTCAGCAACTATGAAAATTAACCATTGGACCAGTGCTATATGTTATGCGGGTACATTGCATATCCTATTGATTATTATCTTGCAAACAATTAAGCCTTTTGTTTAGTCATGGTATTTTATCCCGGAGATCATAAGTGTTTTTGTTTTTTTTAATTATCCTTGAACATGAACAAGGCCATTAATGGACTCCAAATGCATAACGAAATAACATGATAAATATATCCAGTTTTATGCTCTTGCAAAAAGTCTGTTATGTGCAATATTTTAACTGATAACACTATAGTAGCCAGACAGTTACTTTTTTTTTGCTACCTTTGGAAATGAAGTATTATTTACCCAAGCAAGTTAGAGTTTGCTACACTAAGCCGAGTGCCCTACTTTGCCATCTGGCTGGTGTAGATGTGAGGGCTACGACTGCCTTGTACATATTGTGTAGAGAAGAATACTGTTTTCAGGCTGGATTCAATTCGGCGATTTAGTTATTAACAATTTGACAATCCATTGATTGCCATTAGCATATGAAGGGACCCAATGCATTCTACATACCATTTGAAAGAGAATTCAATTACCTTTCTGATCATTATGTTACATCCCTATAGACATTGTGCAGATGACGTCATGTTTCCGAAAATGGTTGTCCGCCATAATGGTGATCAATCTATGTTCATAATTCTGGAATATTTAGAGTAAATATTTATGCACCATTTGCTTTCACATGGATTCAATTAATGACAATCAACAATTATGATAATTCAGATTTACGAATTTATTTCCTATCTACATAGTCATGATCACTAATGGTGGTCAAGTGACAACGTCTGCATACGGTCTATACTAAAGGTTGCATCAACTATCATATTTTACTCCAATTTCCAAAATCTTCACTGGGAATATGGCCCAATCCGGTGGCGGATTTAGAGGGGCACGCGCCCCCTCCTTTTTTTTTGCCATTTTTAGACCTTTTTAATGTAAAATTCTGCAAAAAAAATCATTAAGGAAGATTTTTTTTCAATAGCGCGTGCCCTCCTTTTCAAAATCCTAGCTCCGCCACTGCAATCAGATACATGCAATACATTATTATAACGGGATCTTAATTATATTTCGAATGATATGTAGAGTACATGATCTTCCACTATATTAGTGATACAATGTTATAGATTACCAAATTACTGGCAATTAAAAGTGTCTAGTGGAAAACAGGATTTAGCCCTTATTGAACACTATTTGCAATTTCCAAAATCGTGAGTAAAATCTGTATGTGCATGGAACACAGTCTTTAGGCCTTTGTCGGAAACTTCATAATAAAATGTTCCCTTATTATGGGTCCATGCATTATGAATAAAGTAGGTTATCTCATTATCTTTTAGCTGGTAGTCGACATTTGCTTCCAATTTGCAAAGCCTTGTCTGGGATCAAGATCTGGGAATCATATGGGGGCATTGATATCTAATGCACAAGGTTCAATTATATCGTAGCAATACTATAATAGGCATACAACTCTAGTTAAAGGCTAAAGGTTAAATTCTTTCTAATTATTTAGTTATAGTTATCTAGTACTTAGCCTTTATGCTTACCGCCCCCTGCCCCCTTTGCGAAAATCCTGTATACGCCCCCGCAGACCCAACCCTCGTGTGCTGTTTTTCATTTATCTTTATTTGATTTCAGGTGCAGCAGTGTGTTCGTTTTTCTTTGTTGGGGGTATCCGATCGCTGGGTATCATCCTCGTAGAAGTGGTCACACGGTTCTCCGCCTCATCTGCCACCGCTTCTCTCATCATGGCTATAGTGTCGGTGGGAGTGTCTGTCATAGGTAAGTTTTCTTTTATCACTGAGTAGTCACACGGCTTTCAGCCCAATCTGCCACCGCTTCTCTCATCATGGCTATAGTGTCGGTGGGAGTGTGCATAGGTAAGTTTTCTTTTATCACTGAGTAGTCACACGGCTCTCAGCGTCATCTGCCATCGCCTCTCTCATCATGGCTATAGTGTCCGGGGAAGTGTCTATCATAGGTAAGTTTACTTTTATCACTGAGTCGTCACACGGCTTTCAGCATATCTGCCACCACCTCTCTCATCATGGCTATAGTGTCAGTGGGAGTGTCTGTCATAGGTAAGTTTTCTTTTATAATTGAGTAGTCACACGTTTCTCAGCCTCATCTGCCACTGCCTCTCTCATCATGGCTATAGTGTCCATGGGAGTGTCTGTCATAGGTAAGTTTTCTGAAGATGTAGCCAATAAAACTGTTCATTTGGAAAATTAGGGTCAACCTACTTTAGAAATATAAAGCACAGATAGGGGACTTCCATTAAGTATGTACGTGCCATCTGTGCTTTATATTTTCTGCTGGATTTGAGTGATAGCTTTCTATTCTTTCAATAGCACAGATATTTCTTTTGACCTAGAAATTGAGCAAGTACATTAGCAGAATATATGGAGTTATTATAAGTGAATATCACAGATATTTCTTTTGACCTAGAAATTGAGCAAGAACATTAGCAGAATATATGGAGTCATTATAAGTGAATATCGCTTCTATTCTGCAGGCATAGTCATCGTTATGTATCATTATGATCTATAAATTCATAAGTTAATTGATGATGCGGGATGACCTTGATAGAACTCTTGATGGGCCCTGCATTGGCTGCATATTATTCAATTATATCCATCTCCGTTTAGTTTTTTTCTTTAGCTTGATCGCTCTTTGAAATGTGTGTGTTCTATTGGTATGCATATCCTTAAGAGAGAACGTCTTATAATGTGTCTATTTATTTTGATCTGGCATAATATATACTTCATTGCCCATCTATCCCTATTGATAATCAAAGTGCAATTATTGAAATTAATCATTATTATTGAAATTAAAGGGGATGAATAGCAGCAGTCATAATGGGCCACAGCATTAAGTAGCTGATGAGTGTATCATAGCTATCATGACTCCCTATTTTAATAGATTGTGCAGCTTAACCCTTTAGACCCCACTGATAATGAGGATGAATTGCTGGATTTCCCCAGGATTTCCCGGGATACCCCTTAGAAATCCCTTAAATTTGTGTTAATTGAGAAAGTTCAAAGGGTTACTCATCAATGAACATTAAAATTATTGAAATCTGGTTTTAGGAATTAAATCAGCTTTTAAACGATATATTTGCCATTTCTGTATGACTAACACAAATTAAAGTGTTCTCTTTTGGAAAAATATGGAAAAAATATGGAAAAATGGCCATTTTCCGGGCGGCCACGGCCAGATTCGGGAGCACACCCTCGGGCAGCCATGGCCGGATTGGGGTCTAAAGGGTTAAATGACTTGTGTCGAAATACAAAATGTCTTTTTGAACAATTTATGCAATTTCATGTAGTTGTTTCAACACAAGCTTGTATGACACCATATCATGTTACCTGAACTCATATTACATGATGTGACTTTACTACTGATATGCAACCCGGGCCTATTCTTAATATGACACAGCAACGGGGCAAATTCTTAAAATCGACAGCTGATAGCCTTTTGTAACATTTAACACAGACTATTCTAAAATTTGACATGCACATCAGAGTCGTTTCTGAAATTCAACACCCAACATCTGGACCCCTCAGTACTATCCAGTGCCCCGCAAGATATTTCTGGAAGCACTCCTAGGAATGATATAACTGGATTGTGGGTTTGTTTGTTGGGGTAGTTTAACGTCTGGCCAACCCTTATGGGTTCTTTCCAGACTGCACAAGGTAATGCTTTTCAGGTTACGGGTGATCGTATCTATGATATGATTTAAAAGAAACCAGCCACCGGGTGCAATACCCTACTGAATGCTAAGAGTGGCAAGAGGTCTTTCATGTACAATGTCCCATAGACAGGACACCACACACCCGGCCTTTAATGACCCTGTTGGGAGCACAGGGATTGTGGGTAAAGGGTATTTGTTCCTGCAGCATTGGCTAACAGGTTCCTCTTTCTGTTACAGCACCAATATCGACTGCCCTTGGAGAGCGCTTCACCTACAGGGTGGTCATTATGACTGGTGGTGCCCTCTGTGCCCTTGGCTCCTTCCTCATGGCTTTTGGAACCAGTGCAACTTATGTCATAATTGTCTATGGAACATTGACAGGTAAGTTTTCATAACAAACCACTGCACAGATAGTACAGATACCAGTTGTCAACAAGAACAGCACTAACAGTGATTTAGTTGGATCAGCTCTTTAGGTAAAAGATATGATTACTTGGAACAGGCAACATAACCAATTTGAGTTCTTGAATAATATTTCATAAAATTGGTATATTTTATAATATAGATGAATAACTGGTTGCATGTGATTAAGTGCTAAAGTAGACTTAAGTAAAATATAGTAAACCTGAAAACTTAAGTCGAGAAAATTGGATTACAGTATCAAAACAAAATTATGAAACACTCTTTCCAATTTCTTTAAGAAAATTGATAGCAATAATAATTATTGATTTTAGCAGAAAATTCCCCTTACATTTACTATACAATATCTGAAGATCCTGGTCTCATCTCTACTGATAACACAATTATTTATGGAATAACTTTGTATCTTTAAGGTATTGGCTATGGCTGCATAGCAGGTCCAAGTCTGGTGGTAGTTGGCCAGTATTTCAACCAGCGCCGTGCACTCGCCAACGGGCTCGCTGTATCAGGGGGCAGTGTTGGACAGCTTGTCATCCCCCTATTGATGTATAAGGTGATTGAGGAGTTTGGATTTATGGGAGGACTAATGCTATACAGCGCTATCTCACTTCATGTCATCTCAGCTGCCCTTCTCATGAGACCATTCTCCTTTTACATGACCAGAAGAAAAACTGAAAACCCAAATTTTTCTTTAAAGATGTCAGATGTTTCAGATGAGGAACAAACATTATCTAATGCTCACCAAACAAATGCTGAAAAATTAATGGAGCAAGACAATAATAATTCACACATGGATATTGCTGATGATATCCATTCAGGTGACAATCTTTCTGAACACAGTCCCAAATTGGAGAACCAACTAGAAGAAACGGTCACTGAACCACAGCTGGACGTGCAGGAAGGAAAACCTCTCTTAGATACAGGGCAAATGTGTGACACATGCCCTCAGACCACTGCAAATCTGGTTGGGTGTAGTTGCCAAAGCAACACCTACCATCTAATAGACTATAAAGGCTTAGTTAGAACAGGCTTGAGCATGAACAATTCTCCAAATGAGAACAAGGGTTGGATAGAACTTACTGATCTGACAGACAAATTGTCTGATATCCCTTTTCTGGATTGTGATGAACATATGGATAAATGTTTAGTTTCTGACCACACAGACCAATCCCAACAAACAGCTTGCAAATGTGGTCAAAGTTTGCAAATGCCCATAGGAAATTCTCAATCAGGAGTTTTGAGATCACTGAATAGGATAAGTCGGGCACAACGACAAGAGTCAACATTGTCATGGACATCTGTGCGATCCCTTGAAGTGGTATCCCATCAAGATATACCTGATTCACCTAAACCAAGTACAAGAAGAGGGATCCTCTGTCCAGAGGACATCCTCATCAACTGTTGCTGCTGCTTTACATCACCAAGCTCAACTGCCAAACCTCTGATACCCTGGAGTATGTTCAAAGACCCTCTGTTCATTCTCTACATCAGTGGCATCTGCCTAGGTAACAGTGGCTATATGAATGCCTGTCTCTTCCTTCCTGCACATGCTGAGGATATTGGATTGACCCGCAGCACTGCCAGTTGGCTACTCTCCATTATGGGTATTGTGGATTTGGTTGGACGTATTGGTGGTGGCTGGCTTGCTGACCTTGGTTATGTCTCCCGGAGTCGCATCTTGGCTGGATGCTTGTTGGTCACAGGTTTGGCTACTTTTATCTGCATACCCATCCGATCCTATCCATCTCTCATTGGCCTAAGTGTAACGATGGGTCTCTTCGGTGGATGCTGTGTATCCCTTCAAGTAGTGGTGCTTGTGGACTTTTTTGGTGCAGATAAATTATCTGCAACATGTGGTCTCTCAATCATGTGTCAAGGTCTAATCAACATATTTGTACCATCATTATTAGGTAAGTTATTTCATTTGTTTCCAGCCATAATTATTTTGTGTCAATACTGTTAAAGTTTCTAATCTATTTTAATCAGGAATTTCCAATCTATATTAAATTTCGCAGAGATCTCTATTTCTATAACTATAGACTAAATTAAACATTAAGCCACCCCAGTCCAACCATATTCACCTATGGTGTTTTCTATTAAACTACTACAACCTTCTCATTTTCCTTACAGGAATTATCAGAGATTCGACCACTTCATATTTAATCAGCTTCTATATTTGCGCTTCACTGATGGTTCTCTCAACTGTGATATTCAGTTTTGAAAACTGTGTTCGCTCAAGAAGAAAGCAATCATAAACCAGTTTTGTCTTTAATGAGGTTGGCTTATTCCTGTATACAACTGTTAATTTTCTAACATAAAACCTACACTAATATAAAAAGTTGTAAAGATAAACAAGTTTTTGAAACAACGAACACTTGACAACAAGTCCCTGCTCTCAAGGGGAAGTTTGATGTGACAAACCAAACTAAATTTCAGAGGCGCTACCTGGACCATTTTATTGGACACACATGATTCAACCATATATTTAAGTTCATAGTGAATTGGAATTAGCAATTAATGTCAATGTTTCTACTCATATGAAAAATTGGTATGGTACTCTTCAATGTGATGATACTAAGCATAATCTCATGCATACCATATGTAAAAGTATATATATTTACCTTTGACTTTAATAAAAAGAAATGTATCAAAACTGTATTGGCATTTAATGTGTATGGGCAATTAGAGCCTCATTTTAGTTACCCTGCACCAAATATAATATTATCTCAGGCATGCCAAATGTCATTTCCACATAAAATCAGGAAACTCATTAACAATGCATTTAAACTTATTTTTTACAGAAGAATTGGATACAAAGTTGAAATTATAGAATTTAACGACCTTTATTGTGGTTTGATAAAACAAAACCTCTTTTTCATTTGGGACTGTTTCCAAGATAAGTAGTTAACATTTTAATAATTATCTTAAAATAGGGGCAATTTTGCAATATTTATGGTAAAATCTTCCCTTAGCAACTGCACAACAGTTCTAGGTCCTTTTATTTTGATATAATATAGCATTATGGTAGTTTTTGTTATCAAATCTAAGATAAAAAGGGTTAAAATGAAAGTCTTGTAGATACAATAAAAGTCTTGTAGATAGCATCTTGTAGATACTTTTTACTATTTTAGCCTCTAGGACCCTTAATAATGTATCCATTGGCTTGAAAATTGGTATACTGTCTATTCTGCTGGAGGTCAAGCCTTTGTTAGAAAATTTGTTAAAATTTATTTTTTTGGGGGGGATATATGCATGGTCTTGTAGATACCCTCTTGAATAATCTCTCCAAAAAATGCATTTTGCACCCCTGGATTTCCATTATAATATAGCATTTTGGATATTTTCAAGTTTTTAGTGGAAGGTCCTGGTTAATTCTAATTATTGACACTAAAAAAATCCTATATTTTAAATTTTTTTTCAAAAAAATGCCTTATTTTATGAAAAAGTCTTGTAGATACCTTTTTCTGTGGACACTTTTCAGTGATTTAAATCAAAATGAAGAATTATATATATAAATTTTCAAAAATGATCATCTAATAAAAATTAATGCATAGATTGTAATAAAAGTCATTTCCTTTGTTCAAATGGTATTTTAATCGATATTTTGATCAAAATGAAATTTTAACTCTCCCTGTGGACATATTACTTATTGGGTATAGGCCACTTTTACCTCTAAATATCTAATAATTAATTTTTTTCTACAAAAATAAATTTTATATGCAAAGATTGACTTTTATATGAATAATTTAGCAAATCAAACAATGGTATTCAATTATGTTAATGGAAAATGTTACAGCACTTTATATACTGAAGACATCAAAGTCCACACTTAACGTGGTTTCACCCATATAGATTTTATAATAACCTCATCCGATCAATCTCCAGTAGGATTTGGCTTTCGCCATCTTGTCATTTTCAGATAAGATTTTCAGTGTTAAAGCCTGAAATCTCTAAGCAGAACAACTGTTTTAGCTCTCTCCATGAAAGTTACCCTTTTTTTAAATTCACTACAGCTCAATTCAGCATTTGTCTGTGTGTGACGTCACAAACAGTAGAGATATTTGTTTTAGAAATGCAGAAATAACACAATGTAAATACCCTAATGGGCTATATTCTATCCTATGAGGCTTAGATAAACTAATCTATGGTAAATATTCTAATCAAAATGTGTTTTAAAGAAAACTATATTTTCAAAATATGAAAATAATGTCTTTTATGTGTGACTACACAAAGATGGTCAAGTCGGACCGTAGCCTATGACATTTTTGTGATTTCCCCAATAGTGGCGCTGTCTATGAGACTCTGTGCAACCCGTTATGACATGTCCATCATTGTTACCGTTTTCATGACGTCACTGACTTTGTTTATGAATGACGTCACGAAAAAATGGCAACAATGATGGCTGCATCAAACGGGTTGCAAAGAGTCTCATAGACAGTGCCACCATTAGGGATGTCACGCCGAAAAGTAATCCAGTCATTAATCTTTCCTTTGTACTATCGTTGACGTCACACACAGATGTGTGATTTAAGGAGGATAAGGAAAATCAGACGTTCTTCAAGTCAAATCTCCCTATTTTACATGAAAGAGCCCACCAATGGCATAGAAACAATGCATATGTGTATATTAATATTAAATCTACCATATAAAGTGTAACAGAACCAAAAGTTAAATTTCACTGGCCCCTCTCTTTAATTTGTAAATTATTGAAACACTTTATCAGGGATGAAAGTTGGGGGAAGTGGAAAAATCGGTAATAGCATTAAGAAAATCTGAATGTTTCCTAAAATTTTGTGAAACGAGTTCTAAAAACCAAATTTGAAACTTTTTGGGGGGGAGCTCGAGAGAGAAAAATCTGAAATCCGACAAAAATCGGAGAACTTACATCCCTGCTTTATGAAAGTTGCATGATATGAAAAAGTTCTTATCTTACCTCAGAATATGAAATTTGTTTAGTAAACGAAAAATCAAAGAGCAATTGATGTTACTAATTTATTCAGATTTCTTTACATTCTTGCTGGACAGAATGATCTCTGTACAAATTACTTTGTGGGCATCTATAATGTGCACTAAGCTGTCAATTTACTTTTAATTCAAATTCACGATGTTCTTTTATTTTCTCTTGGATACAAAATAATATTCTACCACAAATCTCACAGCCTCTTGATTAAATAATATTTATGTACATAACCAAAATGAAATTTAGGTTTTGCAGGAAAATCATCAAAGATGATGTTCCAGCTATATCAAAGAAAGGAAACACTACATATCTACAAAATTAGATCCATATAAAACATGGCAAGCCATGAAAAATATGTAAATTGTATCACAGACAACGATAAATGTATAACAATGCTATACTTTTAGGTGGCTTTATAGGCAAGTTTCAATAGCATGCATATGTCCAAGAAATGGCAATCATGTTGGTTCTCTTTGTAAGGTTTCTAGGAATATACATATACAGACATGTAGTGGGATAATCTGGCTTTTCACTACAATTAAAATGTGGATAACAACTGTTGGCAATATATTTCTATTTAAGTAAAGGACAGAATTTTCTCAATACTAGACAATGACATGTTCAGTGTGGGAGACTTGAGTGTTCTCTTCATATCACATTTTCATACATTATTTTTGTATCTTATTTTCTAATATGTGCAGGTGTAGATAATAATTTAAAGCTTCATGTGATGTACTAAAGAAAGAACAATGCATAAGTTTAGCTAACAAAATGCAAATTGTCACCCTACCACCTGGAAAAGTTCATAAGTGTCAGTCAATGGAGATATATATTTAAAACGATGAAACTTTAAAGATTAGTTGCTGAACCTGGGCGGCTACGGCGTTCCCCAGATGCTGGTCGCGAGCCTGGCTTCTCAGCTTCAGTCAGAATGGGAGAGCCTCTCACTGAAGCTGGCTTTGGGGATTCCCTTGCTGAAGCTGGCTTTGGGGACTCCCTTGCAGATGATGGCTTAGGGGATTCCCTTGCAGATGATGGCTTAGGGGATTCCCTAGCTGAAGATGGCTTAGGGGATTCCCTTGCAGATGATGGCTTAGGGGATTCCCTTGCTGAGCCTGGCTGAGAGCCTGGTGCTTTTGGGACCTCCTTTGCGGATGATGGGCGAGACAGCTTTGCTGAGCCAGGTCTTGACGTAGCTGGGGATTGTGGTGGTTTGGCAGAATGAGTTGAGGTACGGGATGTGGGTCGTGAGCCAGTACCAGACGGAGGACGGGATGACTTCGGTGGGTCAGGGACAATTTCACCTTGTGCTGAAACTGGTCTTGAAGCTATAAAGTGGAAAATAAAGTCTCAAACATCTACTCATTACCCAAAACGGTATTGAAGTATTACATTGAGAGTAGTAAAAATTCTTAAGTGTCTACTTTTAGGATTTCTGATACACTTTAGTGGTAATACAGTTACTTTAGTAGTAGTTACTCTTAACGAATCTATGAATCTGAATTGGGCTGAATGTACAGGTTAGGCCTTTCCATTAACAGGAATAATCCTGGGAAGATTAAGTTAAATAGGATCAGGGTAAAAGGGCAGGGTGAAGTTGATACTTGCCTTAATCAGGTTATAAGTAGTGTACTGGTCAGAAATCTTGAGAAGGGGATTTGACTGGACTTGAAGGGGTGGTTGGGCTTATGCATGGGTCTTTTTATTGTAAAAAATAATAATACTGGGTTCTAAGTAATATTGCACGGGACTTTGACTTTCTACTGGTATTATGTCTTGACAGCAAAGTCTGTTTATCAGCTTATTTTCACACATCATTTCAAAAAAAAAAGTTTTGCTCAAGCCAAGACAAAAGGATGATCTTGCTCAGTCATTTAATCAAAAATACAATATTTTACTTTGATGCAATATTTTGTTAGCTTATCATTGTAAATACCTGTTAGTTATATCATTCATTTGTATGAATTAGTTTGTAAATGCAGCAAACATACAAGGAAAAAAAATCCCAAAAGGAATAACAAATTTTAGTCTTAACACTAGAAGAAAGGTTAAAAGCAAAGACTACCAGATACTCACAGAAAATCAGAAGCTATGACTCTACGGTAAAAGGCATATATATACAATTAAGATGAGCAATTTTTATTCTTAAGCATGCACCCTTTACTATAAAGCTTTGAAAGCCACATTATATTCCCAAAATTAATTCCAGGAAATGAAACAGAATTGAAATGAGGTCTTCGACATATAGGACAGGACTACTTCTAAATAGAGATATAGAACTGTGAAAGTTTGAGATTCTGATAAGAAGAAGCAATGAATAGGTTTACTATTTAAAAAAAGTCAAGGACTATATCTTTAGTTAGTTCAGCTGTATTGAACTGTACTTATGATACTTACGGGGCGCAGATCCTGTGACAGCAAGATCAGGAGTTGAAGGTTTCTTTTCTGGGGTAGCTGCTCCAGACTGAAAGGATTATGTACAGTGCTGTAAAATATTGTTATAAGCAAACAACGCTGTAACAGCATTTAACAATGTTAAATCACATTATAAGTAGGACAAATTGTTTACAATTTTCACCTTTAGTAATACAATAATTTTGTAAATGTGCTAAAGTATTATGACATGTTTTGCTGGTTCTTTCATAGGATTTTAGTCAGAAAAACACTCTTTATCTAATTCTTTACATTTAGTTTAACAGGTTTCTGAAACTGAGACTCATTCAACGAAGTGCAGAGAAGTCTTTCTGTAACTGCTGCTTGACATTTCAAGTTCAGTGGAAGGTTAAAAACTCATATACCTGAATATTTTCAAAGTCCTCAGTAGATACTCCTAAGCCTAGTCTATCCCTAAAGGGTGAAGAACCCATACTTACTTTTCTACCTGAAGCAGATGCTGCTGAGCCCCTCCTCGATCCAGTTTTTGGTGTGGCTCGGCCAGCAGCTGAAGACGGACGCGAGGTCTTGGGGGTTGGCGGTTTGCTGGATGGCTTTTCTTGTTGATCTGCGGGTGGAGCCTCAGAAGTGGGCGGAGCTGCTGGTGTCTGGGATGTGGGCGGAGCCTGGGGAGTGGGTGGGGCTTGAGGTGCTAATGGAGTCTGGCTTTGGGATGGGGCTTGAGCTGTTGGAGGAGCGCTCGATTTTGGATACATGTCAATCACTCCCTCACCGTCACGGTGAATCTCCTTATGGGCAGCAGCAAGATACTGACGTTGGTGGCGGTGGACTGAAAATAACAAAATTTCAATTTTTTATGATATTTCTTTGATTATTCTGGTTTGATACAGTAAGCTTTCAAAGCTTAACCAACCTACAACATACCCATATACAAACAGAAATACATAATTTGCTGCACTATTTCAAAAAGAAAAATGACTTGTCCAAAGTACACCCTGTGAGCTAGAAAAGAATTAGACACTTTTGAAAAAGTCAGTTTACTAAATACAGATGAATATTCATATTTTGATCAAAGTGATCTGAATGAAAAACCAATCTACATCATAATTCAACACAGGACTTTCAGGAAATTATAAAGATGAATTAGTGAATCAAAAGAAGGAGGGCTAACCTTTCTCCCTCATGTTAATTTTCTGTACTTCTGGAAGTAGGAATCCATGGACCAGTCCTGAAACAATCTCTTCAGACTGAAGTTCAGTCCTCCTGTCCTCAATTTCATAGGCGACATCATTGATGGCCTCAGCAGCCTTGGAAATCTCTGCACGGGCCTGTTCATCGGCGGTGTTGTCCATTGAAGCAATGATGATGTCTTGGAGATAGGTGTCAACTGTGTCTTGATGGACTGATAACACCTGCAAAGGATATTTGATAAAGATAGATATCATGCTAAGTAGGAACAAATGACAAATATTTATGGTGTTCTGTATACCAAAAACCAAATAAAAATCTGCTGCTACAATCTATAGTCTGGCTTCCAATGTTTTTCTTTTTCAATGGATTTCCAGATATCACTTTTGTTTTACAATACATGCCTCCCCACAACTTTTATATTAGCATTTACTGCAGACTTTCCTGACTTCTTTTAATTGAGATATTCTACCAGACACTTAATCAATTGAGATTTTCAGATTTTCCTCAGGTAGTCATTTTTCACCAATGAGACCATGCACCAGGATTTCCCAATAAAGACGCTACTAATATGAATTTTCAAACCAGTAAGGCATACAGACCTGTTTAAAGATCTCGTCTTCCTCCCGGCGTCTACGCTCCTCAAGTTGACGTCTTCCTGACTCCTCAGCCTCTCTGATACGTCGCTGTCTCTCAGCAAGCATGGAGAAGGCGTGGATGCGTCGTTCCTCCTGCAGCCTGACCAATTCTTTGGCAAGGAAGTCAAGTGTATCACCTAGACTCTCACCCTCCATCTGGCTAAGTGATTCATCAATGAAGGACTCCTGTTGAGAAAAAGTATTAAACTTGGTTTAAACTAATCAGGGCAATGCAGATCCTCGTCAAACTAAAGCACTCATCTCCAAGTAACTTTCCAGTGATGTTAAAAGAAAACAAACCAAAAAAACACAAAAGTTTCACAAATTTCATTATACTTATAGGACAATGCTCTGCACTTTAAATTAACCCTATGATACAAATGATTAACAATAAATTGCAAAAAGCTAAACACGCAAGTAATACATGAACTTAAGTAAACCTTTATTGTACCTTATGGTCATGGAGCCTCCTCTGTCGCTGGAGAGCCAGTGTGGCCTGCTTCTCCTGTCGTTTCATGTCCCTCTCAGCCTCTTGTAGAGCATGTGTTGACCGCAACTCGCGTATCAATTCAATTCTCTTCTCTTTTCCTTCAAACATCTGGAAACAAAGATTAAATTTGCATTATGTTCATTTAGATTCCTGTAACTATTTCTTAAACCTTCATATTTCAACAATCAGTCATAAATTTTTCTGAGGAAAAAACAAACATATTAGTCTTATTGTTTTGTTTGTTGGGGTAGTTTAACGCCCGACCAACCCTTATGGGTTCTTTCCAGACTGCACAGTCATATCTGAGGTACTTCTAACACTCACTGATAGGGTTAAACTTAAAGTTCCCTGTACACATGCTTTCATTACCATAAAAACAAAGTCAGCTAGTTTGCATATAATGATTCACAATTCAAATATCAACATATTTTTGAATACCTGCAAATACTTATCTTAGTGCAAGCTCTTAGCAGACCTACTCTACCTAGGATAGTCATGAACCAGAATATGTGCTAGGTTTCAGTGCTAGGTTTCAGTTTCAGTACAATCACAAAGACTGTTAAGACTCACCATGTTCTGTATAGCACGGCCACGGATAACCTGTTGAAGGAAGATGATAGCCAGCTCCTTGTCCTCCTCCTCCTGAAAAGATGATTTATTTCACTAGAGAATTTTTCAAAGTGAGCACAAGAACTGCATATGCCTAAAGCTTTAAATTCATTTTCTTGTAAAATACAGTATCTGTTTTAGGAAGCACTTGTTTGAGCATGATTAAAACTGAAAGCAATATTTTTCCTCAGTATGATAATATTTATGGCAGCATACTGATATGAAATTGAAACACACTACAACTGACTTGGCACCCAGACCCATTAACAGTCAGAATAATCTTTTTTTCTAAATCCTAAACAATTTCTATTTGTTTTCCTTTTACCAAATTTCTTTGGAAATTTTGTGTTTCCTTATACTTGTCCAAATAAGTAACTCATAAAAAAACCCTACCTCTGCTGGTACATCCACTGTTGGTGTAGGGGGTCTTGGAATAGGCTTCTCGATCTTCTGGAGGAAGCGCAGTGGTTTCGGTGGCTCCTGGACCTTGGTTCGGTTCTCCTTTATCACCTAAAGGAAGAGAACAGTTATTTTTGTATTCCCTGTCGATTTTATTTATGTATATATATATGAAAATTATATATGGAAAACTAAAAGTATAACTCAAATGACTTTTCATGTTTTATTCATATTGATCTGGAGCAATTAAGAAGCTGGCAGACCTACAATACAATGCCATGCATCCTGTAGAAAGAAACACTCAAAATAGGTCATGCAAGACCTCATATTCATTTGCATTTATTAGATTTAAACATGTTATATTATGATTAATATTGTTGTTGAAAAAACAATCACCGTATAATGTAAATATATTTCAGAGCCTGCATCATATTCACAATGAATATCTCATGATTAATTTGGTCAAATAATCCAGAACGTAGAAAATAGGAATATGAATCATACCTCATGTATCTCAGCCAGTTCGCGCTCTTGGCGGTACTTGCGTTTGATGAAGCCAGACTTTGTTACGGTCTTAGGCTTGGGTGCCTTAATTCTGGGGGCGGTCACAAAGTCTGGCAGAGAGTTCTCCAACTCAAGTAAACCTACATAACCGAAAGTAAAAATGCATGTAAGTTAGAATTAATTAATTGATGTGCTGATATCAAAAACCTTTTGCAAATCATTGAAAATCCTATGTTTTGGACATGACATTGTACTTACACATTCAATGACAATACAAATAACTGAATTCATGAAGTCACCTTCACAATGAACTACGTAAAAGAACTCTTAATGATGGACTAATTAACTTACACAGTAGGAAAATTTATCTGATTTTTTTTATACATGTTGTGAACTTCTCCCACACCATCATTATGTTGGAAATTCCATTACATTTGTAATGATTGTAACCATTCTGAAAATAATCTAGAAGATAATTCTTAATAAATTTTGTTATAATTTTGGGATTCTCCATTGTTCAGGGCTTTGGCAGGTAACTGTTTTTGACATTTATGTTAATCCATTGCCATGTCTATGAATAACCAACAGTATTGTTAAAAAATCACCAATGATATTACATAAACTGACCTTGGTAAGTGCTGAGGTAGCGACTTTTAACCACGTTCTGTTCTGACCCGCGGTCCAAGAATACTCCAATCCTGGTCATAGGGGCATACACTCCAGATGCATAGTCTGAGTAGTCGTTTACTACATCACGTCGCTCCAGCTTGCCCTCTACACAACGCCTCTTTTCGGTCAGCTTACGTATGGCTGAAAATGAGTTGTAATAAAATATAAAAGTGTTATTCTATTTAACAGTTCCATGAATACTTAGCAGCTATCCTCCTGCTTACATATTGTGTATCAAATCATACTTTTCTGTTGAATTTTTTTTTCTGTTGTTTTTTCTATGCCATTTTTCATTGAAAGGCAATGCAGTTCTGCTGTTGTCAATTCAATGTCAATTTTTCTATATAAAATATTTGCTTACTTTTGATGTGCTCGTTGCGTATCTTCTTAACCTTATCCTCCTTCATCTCCTGTTTGCGGGCCCAGAGTCGGTCAAGGCGCTTTGTGTTCAGCTCCTGGTGGTTCTCCTCTCGCTGTTTGAGCAGCTTCTTCAACACCTCCAGGCGCGCCTCCTGCAGCCTGAAGTAAATCATAGGAATGGATTGATAGCTTCGGTTAAAGACCTAAATCTGTTGATTTTTCAAATCATTTTTATGTGACTTCTATTGGTCAAAATATCTACTTTTCATGAGGTACAAGTTTAGTTCTGGGAACCTAAAGGCTATATTCCACATACCGATTTTGATGCTACCGATTTTGTCTTTCTTAGATAAAATTTTCTCTAAAGATACAACCTTTATTCCATTTAAAAGAGAGTTATAAGTCCTTATTAATGATATATAATTAATTTATACTTATTCGTTTATTTTCCCTACCGATTTTCATAATCGGCAGCAAAATCGGCATGTGAATACTGGCTTAAGATAAAAATCTAAGAAGGGTCACACTTTTCTGCCATTTCCTCTTTGATAATAAAATCAGTTATTTTCTGATCATGAATTTTCAAGTAAGAGTTACACTAAACGAAAAATAGGAAATATTCTCACTTTTCAATCTCCTGTTCTCTGAGTGCCCACTCCTTCCTCTCCATCTCGTCCATCATGCGACGCCTCTTGTCCAGTTGGGACGTGTCGTTGAGTGGAGGTAAGGTGGCTTCCCATGCTCTCTTGGCTCGAGCTCGCTCAATCATCTCTACCTCAGCTAACCCAGCAGGTAAGCCACAGCCTGAGATTGGGTGAAAAATCTTGTATTTTGTAGAAACTCAATCCAAAATGTTATACATTCTATTTTTGTAGGCAATGTGTTCACACTTTTTTAAGAAATTAGAATGAGAAGCTTTTGGAAATTACATTGAGACAAGAAAAAATATAACTTTCAAATCATTAAAATCTTAATATCAAGAGTGCCTGATTTTAAAAGCTGTATAAATCAGTTCAGTCAGTTTTCAATAGTTGTATCAATCAGGCCACCAGTGCAAAGGAATCTTAGTAGATTGATATTCTACATTAATATTGGAGAACCAATTTAGAAGATGGCGGAACCACTTTGGTATAAAATAACACAATTTTATGGTCTAAAAGAGGGACCTTTTTACGAGTTAAGATTTGTCTATTTATGAAATGTCACCTGAATTTCAATTTTTCTTCCATAACCCATGTTTATTAACCTAAGGAAAATAATATAAAGTATAGCATACCAAAAGAGAGTGTAGCCAGTGTAAGGAGCTCTGGCTGTGAGCCCGGTCGGACGACATACTCAGGGGTATAGGGGTCTGTCTGTGCCTCGCTGTCTCGGTAGTCAGTTTGTATCTCTACGGTACGGGTCAACGGGGTCGGAGGACGCTCTAACAGGGCCTGCTGGTCAGCGCTACCAGCCAACGGGTCCTGCCTGTAAACCATAAATTTGATATGGTTAATTACACATTATCATACTATTTACAGACCTTGGAAAAAGTATCAATGAAAGTAATGCTGAACACCTGTTTCATAAGCTTTTCTTAATTGTTCATTTAACTGAGAAAGTAGTTTTTGGTATAGCTATAGTGGCCTTATCAGTTTATACATCTTTAACCGATGGTACATTTGAATGTGTACCTAAGAGAACCAGTTTCACTGAGCAAAAAAATACGGCTATAATTGTGATCTTCTAATTATTTTACATTTCACGGGGACAGGTTTTTTTTTTTTTTTTAATTTTTTTTTTTTTTTGGGGGGGGGGGGGGGGGGGATGTGTCATTCACATAATAATCATAGGTTTAAATCTCTGAACTGAGCTGACAATAGAGTCCCTTTTGACAGTATTTCTAGATAATTTATCAATACGTATGCCAGAATATAGATTTGAAAAACATTGTTCTTTTTTCTGTTTTTTTTTTTTCGATAATCGGCTTACCTTGAACTGGCCAGCAGCACGTCAGGAGGCACCTGCTGAAGAAACGGGATGATCGGCCTGCATCAAATGAAAAGCATCAGAAATCAGTCAACAACGAAACATTGGGTAGTCATCAATTAAGAGGCACATTTAAGAATATCTCAAACTACTTTGAAAAGCAGACATGCCACTTAGGACAGATGAAAATGTAGGAAAAGTAGGAAACACTTGTCCTACTTTTTTCTAGAAGCAACTAGGAGGGAGATAACCTTTAGGAATAGATGTCTGACAGTAAATTTATATCTGGATAGCTTGAATCTAACACAAAAATATTCTGAGACACATGGTAAAGCAATGTAGGAAAGATTGGTTTTGCAATCTAAAATCACCCCAAAAGTTGGAAATCCTACAAAAGTAGGACAAATGGCATCTCTGAAAAAGAATGAATGATAGACACTTATCTGAAAAAGAAGTGGTATTACAAATTATGTTGGTTTTTTTTTAACGTATTTGGTTATGATTGTATTTTACTCTTTTTACTATCTTTTATGTTTTGTCAAACCGAAACGTATGTGAATTTGACATGCCTGTCTGAGAATATCATATATGTCAGTTGTTTTTAGTGCTGTTTCATTGATTAACCTATTGTTATAGGTCACAATACAAAGTAAAAACATGTTACTGCTCTTTGGGCAACATTGCTATTCCATGCTGTGCATTGCTAATAACATATGGAATGAAGCCAAATGTCTGTGAGAATGTGTTCATATGTTCTTGGTTGCTGCCCTGTGTGACATTTGCATGTTATGATTCATAGGTTCTATGAGTGACATTTAATCTAATAATTATGGTGTGTTCCAACTGAACTATTATACTAGAGTTTATTCTTGGTGATGATCTCTCCTTGAAAATCCAGTTGAGGACTAGAAAGAAAGGAAAACTTGAGTGAGATTACTATATCAATTAAAAGGATGAAAATCCTCATGTTGGTCATGTTCCCAGTGACCGAAACTAACTTTTTAAGGTGTCGGCCAACAAGGCCGATGGGCTCATATTCATGTTTAAATAGAAAATTCATCAGCCATCCGGCCGATTTTAATGGATTTTTTCAAAAAATGTTTGGCCCTGATACAGAATTTCCGGCCATTGGCCAACAGGCCGGCGTTAGTTTCGAACACTGTGTGCCTCTTGAAAAGAAAATAAAGTGATTTTTGTTTTTCATTCTAACTATATGTGAAAGTGTTCATCCGATACACTGTTCATGTTTTTCAAGGTGTGAGGTAACAATGGTTGTGTTGTTGGTGAGAAGACCAGGCAGAACGGGTTACTTGTTCGGGTGGCTGCGCCCCTTGTCCCATTTGATGTACCAGTGCTCTTCATCTGTGCCCCAACCATGACGTTGGGATCGTCGCAAACTAAGAACACCACAACAGTTTTAACGATTCACCATAAATGCACTTGAGAGCATATCCATTACACCTGAATTAGAAAAATGATCACTAAAAATTAGTGTTTTTTGGTGTTTTTGTTTTAAATGATTTATAAAGACATTTACTTCCTTTCATTTCCAAGCTTGTAAAAATGAATACTGTAAATTTATGATAATATATTATGGCTATTCATATGGCAAAATTCATGTCAGATAGTCAAATTAGCTCAAACTTTTTAGAAGCAATTTTTGCATAACATACTGCAATAAAATGGCATGATAACGAGTGCTAATATGCTAATATCCATTCACACATCTTAGATCAGATTATGTTGCCATGCACTTCGATGATCAATACATAATGACTCAAATTCCTGTGTTTCTATACATTTTGTGTTGGGCTTCAACTATAAAAATTAAAGATTTTTAAATAAAATATTGTGCTGGTGTACATATTTTATTGTACAACCTTGATACACACGTGTTTTAAGATATATTTTGTGACATAATGTTAAAATAGTAATATATTTGGCTTTTAAAAGCTAAGGAGGAAAAATACAAATAAACGAATTGAATTCCTAGATATTTTCCTGTACATCTCTATAGATCAGCAAATATCCGTGAACTGACTCTCTGCATTTGTGATTTCAAAAAGAAGTAAGGGTAACAATAGAACAACAGAGAAGAATTCTGCTCCAATTTAGATTTAAGACGTTCTACCAGTGAGGCACTTTTCAAAGAAAATAATATGCCCCTGTATAGTGCTGGGGTGGTGTGCGATGGTGCTGTGACGCGTACCTCTTATTACACATCAGCTTCGCGGGGAGCACCTCTCCGATGCCGCTACACGTTCAGATTACGCACAGTACAATCATAGACATTTAGTATGTGACATGGTATATAGTGTATTTTCTATTAAACAAACTTCATCTTTTAGAAGATCCAAGATTTATCAATGTTAGTCACTTTCAGTTTCAAGTAGTTAGTATCATAATCCTTCACTCTACTCGAGCTAGAACAATATCAGGACACGTTTTATATTCTTAGTAAAATGTGCATTTTCTAATGTTCATGTTCATGTATTATTTATCATGGATTAAGCAAAACATGCACGATTAAAGCAATGATTTTTCGATTTTTTTCATGGAAACTATTTACTTAAAGACCTTTCCGTTCCTATAGACGTTGTGCAGATAACGTCATAATGACCTGAAAGAGGCTGGTAGCCATACTGGTGATCATTTGGTAATTTGATTTTAGAAAGGAAATTTGTTATATTTTCAAAATTGAATGATATTGTGTTTTTCAGGCACCAGTAACTTATCATATTTCAAATTTGGATATAAATTCTTGATCGGTGTCTTGTTTTCTAAGGAGCACATAATGGTGATCACCAAAATCTGGTCACGTGACCATGTCTTCACAAGGTCTATAGAGTCCAGAAAACACAGTATATCTATACGATTACTGAAAATTCCCTTACCTGCGAAAGAATTTGTAGCGATCCTGTCCCGTAACCTGTGCGCCAGGGAAACTCTTTGGAGGTATTTTCACCGAGGGGTCATAGTTGAAACTAAAGAAAAAGAAATACATTATAAAGTGCCCGATTTTTGTTAAATATCAATGCCTTCTAACTATGACATTCTTTTCTCTTTAATAGCACTACTAAGTTTCACTCAGACTATGGGTATATCACATGCAATTGTTCTGATAAATTACTTAGATCTGACTTTTTCATTTTTCAAGTTTCACCTCAAATTAGTGTTCTGCTCTCTGTCTGGCAACAGAAAAAACAAGCATGATATCGATACGAATAGAGTATGACCATCTTGTGTCGAAATATGATAAGCTTTCTTTTACGCAACAAGACCAGGATACTAATCATTATGAAAAGCAACCCATTATGTGGCCTTATGTTTTACTTACGTCTTGTATCGGACAAGGGCCTCCCTTGCCTGTTCCCCGTAACCCCGCCACTGTCGGCTAACAAATTTGGGCACCGGGTCAGTGACATCGAGGCGCATTTGAAAGCGAGGATGATGTCGCAATTCGCTGAACATGGTGCCATAGTTAGGCACCCGTTTCTGTGGGAATTATGAAGAAAATGAGAAAAATTCACATCAATGGTTATGAGTTTCAAAGAGCATTTACCAAAGTCTTCAAAAATGTGAAATGTAACATAATAGCATGAATAATGTTGAAAGGAGATTTCTGTAAAAATAAACATTTATCTTTTTCTTAAAATCAAATACAGTAGTTTTGGGATAATGTGCACTGGGTGCATTTAAAAAAGGAAAAATGTTAAGGCCAAGCAAAAAAAATTGTTGTGTTCCGGTAACATCAGTCCAAAAAAATAGGGTAGGGCGGTCGCGATTTTTTTTTATTTTGGATATTTTTTTTAATGTCTTTTAGTGAAAAAAAGTCATCCCATATCTCTGATATTTTGCAAAATTTTAGAATTTTTGACTAAAAGTCTGTAAAAACGTTAGGGTAGGGGCAAAATATTAGGGTAGGTCGGGTTACCGGAATGCAACTATTTTTTTTCCTAGGCCTAAGCTACATTTAACTATTTCAAGAGGAGACACACTATCATAATGTAATACTAGTGAATGCGCCATTGCCTCATTCTACTTTCTTATTATTCTGGACATATAACTTGTACGTCTATAAACATGTAAACCAGAAATAATTTCTTTCTTTTTTAATAATATGTTTTGTACTCACAACTCTGTCAGTGCTGGTATGAGCTTTGAACGTAGCCCGGGCATGATCACGTTCACTGGCGACGGTATAGTGGTGATCTGTAATGCAAAGGAATAACGTTATAAGCTAAATGTTGTCTTTTTTTTTAACAGCTACACTTTTGAAAGACAGGGTTGGACCACAGGACCACAGGGTCTGCCTCCTGTAAGGCCACTAACAGCCTTTAACTTTTAAGGAAACAGTTAATGATAACACTGTTTGTGTTAGTATTATACATTATTGTAGGTGCCACCCTTAAAAAAAATTCGTTTCCTGTCCAGCAGGTGGACAGGAAAAAAACAAGTCGGGAGGTCGGGATTTTTTTTTTTTTTTTTTTTTTTTTTTTTGGTGAGGCATAACTACAACTTTTGTTGAAAAAAGAAAAAGAAAAAATTCCGAAAAACAGAGAAAAAGTTTTAAGTCGGCCCTCAAAAAGTCAGTCAGGCGCTGGACAGGAAACAAAAATTGTTTTGAGGGTGGCCCCATATCAAAGGGTAGAATGCCATATGAAATATCTCTCACGTAAAATTTTGCTTCGAATTCATTGTTGCGAGCAAACTAAAGTTTATATCTCCTTATGATCCAAGCCTAAACCCTCTCTAACTGAATCCTCTAGATGAATTGATTATCTACAACACAGATTTGGTGGGGTTTGTTGAATTTGTATGACCTGATCTGAGCAAATTTCGGGAAATATTGAAAATTATTTGTGTTCATAATTTACTTGCAAAGCAACTCAAACTTGGCTAAACGTTTCTAAACAGAGTAATTCTGGATTTTTCTACGGTTAAGATGTAACAATTACCCAAAAGTTGCCAAATTAATGCCTTTTCAAAGGCTTTTTGTAAGGCATCAAACTTATAAAGAAAAATCGACAGTCCTGCACATTCTGTGACACTGAATGATTTATACAATTTCAACAAGTCCTAAAAATACACTGTAAGTGTAACTTATATAAAATTTGGATCAATGCTGAAACCCAGAAAGATGTCCATGTAATTAAATCTTTAATGGAGTTATTTAGGGTCCGTCTATAAATGACGTCATGCAGCAGGGGGGGAAGGGTGGGTTCATGATTGCATGACCAAACATGACAAGGGGGGAGGGGGTCATGTGGTGCATGATATCATGTTGAACAAATTTCAATTTAAAGAATTTCAAAGCAAAATCACAGACGCATTCAGGATATTGGATGCTGAAATTCCTATTTTCAAAAAAGGTCAAAAATAGCATGACGTCATTTATGGACGGCCCCTTAACAGACAGTCACAAGGCTAGGGTTGAGCCTTGGCTGTGCTAACTAACGTTACTCATTCATTGACATTATGAACCCTGACTGAGGCTGGAGCAGTGCTGACATCTCATTTGATGATCTGTCAACAACACTTGTCAACACTCTTTGTCATTCACTGATTCAGTGTATGCGTCTTTAACAATTGATAACAACTTTACATTTGGAATTCAGCGTTACTTTTAATACTAAACATTGTTTCTGGAAAAAGAAAAGAGGATCACCAAAGGCAAAGCCACCCTGGCCCCTGCTTTGGACAAGGCCTGGTTAGAACAGTCTGTAGCATAACTGGAGTTCCGTGCTGAATGAGAGTTCCCGACGCATTTGACTGGTCGGCTGCACATAGCCTTGACCCCAGCTGGACAGGTGCCCCCTCCACAGACTAGGAGTAGGGACGAGTTAGCCTTTTTGGTCTGAATCCTAGTGATGTAAAAGATGTGAGGGATATATATTTAGTTTGCTACCCATTACAACTTTGACTGGCATCTTTGACATGACATGCATCTAGACTATCTCAGGCTGGGATCTACCCCAGTGCGCATGCGCAAGGGACCGGAAGGAACCTGCATTCAGGTCGGAACTCCGGTCATGTTACACAGTCATCCACTTTGCCTGTCCATTGGTCCGATTGGATTTTGACATTTTTATGATCACTGAGTAAATCAGCCGTCACTTCGCCCCTGAATTCATCCAACAAGAATTCAGCAATATATTGGAGAAGCTATCCAGTGGTACATAACGCACACATAATTTTATTTGGATCAAATGTCATACTATATGGTATTATTGGCAATGGTAATGCCAGATCATGTAGCATTGAAACCTGGTAACGTTAATGTGGTTTCCCTCCCGAGGCTCCTCGAACTTGTCAGAAAAAAATCACGGAAAACCATTTTGACACTTACCGTAAAGATAATCGTGGACTCTCTCCGGTTGTACCGGAGCCCGGCGAATGGTTTGAGTCTGCGTCGCCATAGTGGCTTTGTTTCTTTGTATTTCCGCGATAAAGTTACTTAAGTTCGGTCCAAATTCATAAAACTGTGATCAAAACAACCCTGGGCCGCCAACATGGCGTCGTCTCCGCACAACGTTGCTAAGGGAACGCCTCCACTTCCGGTCCGGGCGCCACCTGGTGGGAAAGTTATGACTTAATAGTTCAAGAAATTGACATCAGATGGCGCCACCTCCTGTTATTGGGGAAAATGCAGTAGCCTGCTTGAGGTATATAATATAATGTTCCTGATGGATCAACCAGGCTATTCAGTATTGATGAACAAGAAGGGCAGTGACGGATCCAGAGATTGATTTAAAAAATAAAAAAAAAAATGGGGGAAGGGGCCCAGGCGCGTACACAGAACTGTTTGTAGGGGCCATTTTCAGAAACATGGACTTTGTTCAATGGTGTCTACAGATCTTTTACAAATTACATGGGTCACTCTCCTCATATATCGCAAAACTCAACAATTTGGCAGGGGTATAAAAGCAATGGCGGATCCAGGACTTTGAAAAGGGGAAAGGGAGGGCACTCTATTGGAAAAAGTTTTCTTTAGGCCCTAATAACTTTTTGGGCGATTTTTACATCAAAAAAGTCTAAAATTGCCCCCCCCCCCCCCCCCCCCCCCCAAAAAACAAAACAAAAAAAAACAAAAAAAAATCTCTTAATCCACCACTGAAATGGACATAGGGCCTACAGGAGTACCAGAGGGACACCAGGAGTATAGGGAAAAGGGGACCTAGCCCATCTTAGGGGGGAGGCATAACCCATTTCACCCCCCCCCCCCCACCCCCCTAGATACGGGCTTGGAGGGCAAAGGGAAGTGGAGGGAAAAGTTATAACAGTAGGCCCAAGCATACCAGTAGATATATGGGTCTACTTACAATTACACCAACACCGCTCCCTTGTCCCTTCAATTGCACCACTTTAGTAAATGAAACTTGAAAAACAAAGGCAGGCCTAGATCTATATAGGTCTAGGCCCATCTGGCAGATCTAGAAGTAGCCTATAGGCCCTATGCCATGATGTATTGGCCCTTCCTTCATCAGGTATGCAAAGATGCAATTTTATATACTTTCATAGTGTGAATATTGTGCAATTTTGAAGCAGTGGCGGGTTCAGTGGGAGGGGATGGGGGTGGCAAAAGCATAATCTACACACCCATAGACTGCATGAGGGATAACTTTTATGATTTACCTACAATTGTGCGTTGATTCAATTGTCATTAAAGGGGCGCGCGTCCCCCCCCCCCCCCCCTTTTTTTTTAATTTTAATTTTTATCTTATTCTATTTTATTCTTTTTTACTTTTTTATTAATGGAAAACTGGCGTCCTGAGAGTGGGCTCCGAGACTCTTTTTTAGTATAGGCGCCCCTAACTTCCTTCAATTTTTGGATCCGCCCCTACACTTAATTGATTTTATAGGGGACCTATTAGGGTTAGATTCAGGATTTTCAAAGGGGGGAAGGCAACATGGAACCAATTTACCGCAAAAAGGGATTTTATATTGATAAATTATGACTTCTGATGATGTAGTATTAATCAGGATTATGGTAGATAATATTGTGAATAATAAAGGCATGTGGTTTAGATGTAAACACAGGAACTGGAAGTGAGGTTTATTCTAAATGCATGATGGGTAATACCTCTGGTTCTACACCTTGTCACTAGGTGTCAGCAAATGTATATAAAACATCTTATGACAGATGTCAGCACATAACATAACATCTCCCTTCTTAATAAAAAATAAATGTCTCTTGAGTCCAAACACTCATTTTACAGGTCAAGTCTTTTGGGTGCCTGTATGGTACGGCCGGACCTTGTTTTATACTGGCCCGTAGGTATAGTCACTGTTGGTGCTTGAGCTTCGCCACGCGTAGGCTCAGGCTGAGGAGATGTCTTTTTCGGGAGATCGACAGTAGGTGCACTTACAACAGGCTGTGGCTCACAGGTGTCTAACATCTCGTCCCTTAGCGGCGTCGGGATCTCGAACCTTTCCTTGGTTGTTCGGATATGTCGTCTGTTTCGTCGATATTGTGCACCAACCGCCGTTTTAACTACATACGATCGTGGTTGGTCACATTCCCTGTCTATAATGGCTGGTTCCCACTTTTTGGTTTCCTGGTTTATCACACGAACGCTTTCACCTTGTTTAAGTTCCTTAAGCGCCCTTGACCGTTGATCGTACTGATCTTGCCATTTTGTATTTTTTATACAGGGGTGTTTCTCCTGGGTGTTCACTACTGGCAAGTTTGATTGGATTTTTCGACCAAACAATAGTTCCGCAGGCGATGGTAATCCTGTTTCAATCGGTGTTGTGCGAAGGCAGAGAAGAGCCATCGCTGGATCCTCTTTGGCTTCGAAAGCCTTCTCAAGTGTTTTCTTGACTGTCCCAACAAACCTTTCGGCCTTGCCGTTACACTGTGGATATCGCGGACTACTGGTAGTATGCTTGAAGCCATATTCTGCTTCAAATAGGCGAAAGTCACTTGAGTCGTATTGCCTTGCATTGTCACTAATAAAATTGTTGGGAACACCGAACTCCGAGAAGATGATTTTCAGTTTGCTGATAATGGCATTGGATGTCGTAGATGATAATTTACGAACAATGACATATGAACTGTAGTAATCTACTACTAACAGATACTCATCACCGTGCCAGTGGAACAGGTCTGATCCAACTGTGTCCCACGCGTTGGTCGCATCAATGGGTATGAGAGGTTCCTTCCTTTGTGCTGTCTGGTTGTGCTGACAGATACTACACTTTTGGATTACATTGTCAATGTCATCGTTTATACCACACCAGAAGATGGATTCACGAGCTCGCAGGCGACACTTTTCAATTCCCTGGTGTCCTGTATGTAGTTTCTCTAACACCTCTTGTTGCATTGCTTTTGGTATGATAACACGGTTTCCTTTCAAGAGTACTCCGTTATGTAGTACTATCTCATCTCGGAAGTTCCAAAATGGTAATACTTCGCCTCGACACATATTGCGATATTGCGGCCATCCAATGTTAACCGTGTCCTTCAAAACTTGGAGTGTATGGTCAGTATTGGTCATTTCCTTGACTTTCTCGAGCCTCGACGGAGTCACTGAAGTGATGTCATGTATTGTGATGTCGACATCTGGTATCGCCTCACCGTAGATGGGTAAGCGCGAGAGTCCATCGGCTACGGGTATATCCTTACCAGGCACATACTTAACGGTGAAGTCATACTTTTGAATGCGAAGCAACATTCTCATCAACCTTGGTGGAGAGTTGATCAGGCTTTTCTTCGTGATTGACTCCAGAGGCTTGTGATCAGTCTCGATAGTGACATGTCGACCATATACATAATGGTGGAATCGCTCCAATCCAAATACAACACCTAACATTTCCCGTTCGATGTTACAGTAGTTGCTTTCAGTGTCTGTAAGACTCTTACTTGCATATGCAACGGGCTGTCCATTCTGTAAGAGTGTTGCACCAAGTCCACGCTTGCTTGCGTCAGTCTGCACAGTTACAGGCTTTGATGGGTCGAAGTACACTAAAGTCTCATTTGAGCTGATTGCCTCCTTCAGTCGATCAAAGGCAGTTTGGTGCTCAGGTCCCCATATAAACTCAACGTCCTTCTTTGTCAAATCACGTAGGGGAGTTGTTATGGTGGCCATGTTCGGGGTGAATCGACCAAGATAATTGGCCATGCCAAGTAGTGATTGGAGTTCCGCTACATTGGTAGGTGGCTTCATGTCGACGATGGAAGCTACTTTACTTGGGTCTGCTTCCAAGCCTTGCGAAGTTAGATAGTTTCCAAAGAACTTGATCTTCGCTGATTTCACAACACACTTGTCAGGGTTAAGTCTGAGTCCGACTTCTTCAGTGCGCTTCATCACACGCTCGAGGTTTGCGTCATGTTCAGCCTCGTCCTTCCCGAACACAACTATGTCATCAGCGATTGCGACAACACCTGGCAAACCCTCGTACGTCTGGTCGACTTTCCGCTGGAAGACGTCTTGTGCGGAGACGAGTCCGAAGGGGAGTCTTTTAAAGCAGAAGCGACCATATGGAGTGTTGAAGGTCGTTAATAATTTCGACGACTCATCCAGTTTCACATTCCAGTATCCTGACCTTGCGTCAAGAATGGTGAACAAACTGGCACCCTGCAGGTTCGGTAGAATATCGTCAAGAGTTTGAGTGTAGTGGTGTGGACGTCTTACCCACTGATTTAAGTCCTTAGGGTCTAAACATATACGAAGTTCACCAGAGGGCTTTGTCACGTACACAATACTGTTGACCCAATCGGTCGGCTGTTCAACCCGTTCAATAATATCAAGATCTGTCATCCTCTGTAGTTCCTTTTTGAGGGCATCTTTCAGCGATTCAGGCACGCGTCGCGGAGGATGTATAACTGGTTCCGCGTCGTCCTTTAAGTCAATGTGGTATTCCCCGGGAAAGAGTCCAACGCCTTGGAAACATTCCTTGTATTTCGACAGCAAATCTGCTTTGGGATCTCCATTTTGCCCAAAAATAGGGGATGACGTCACTTCGAAAATGTCATTCTGCTGGTAACAGTCACCACAAGTGTTCTCACAATTTAAGGTTATCAGGTGCAGGTCCAGGCAGGTATTCAAACTTAACATCGTCTTGCCTTTGTCATCGGTAACGTAGAACTCGAGAGATCGCGTTGTACCGTTATGTGTACAGGTAACAGTCTTTGAGCCGTAGAGTTTGACATGGTGGTCACCATATGCAGTGAGATTGACCGAACGTTGACGTAGTCCAACTGGCGTCCCTTTCTTGTTGATCTGCTTCGGGAACAACTCACGGAATATGCGGAGAGGCATGACGTCTACCTCGGCGCCACTGTCAATCTTACATCGCACAAGTTTGTCGTCCTGACTGCCAGTCATTTTGACGTTGGCGTATGCTTGTGTAGTAGTCTTAACTGTATGTAAGCGTTTAGTTTCAAGCGAGTCAAGAATAAAGGTCTCATCTCCAGCAGCGTCGCTTTCCTCAGAACTGTCATCTGCGATCTGATGGACCTTTTTCTTCGATTTGTAGTACGGCTTATGCGATTTACCCTGATACGGTTTACTGTCATGTTGCGGCTTCTTGTCGTACCGGGGTTTGTCGTGCTGACCTTCCTCGTCATTCTTCTTCTTGAAGCACCAATATGTCCTGTGTCCCTGCTTTTTGCAATAACCACAGTATTCGTCTTTTGCAGGACAAGTATCGGACCTACTGTGAAGTTCCCCGCAATTATAACAACCATGCGACTTACTTTTAGGCTTTTGCTGTTTGGGCTTGAATTTCAAGGACTGTACCGTCTTAGTCCCCTGAATGTCGTTCATTTGTCGTTGTGTACCCTCATAAGCACGCACAATTTGTATAGCGTTGTCTAACGTCAGGGTATTGTCCTTCGCGATAAGTTTACGTCGAATGTCATCGTTATGTAAGCCAGCTATTAACGTGTCGAGTAACTGTTCGTCTTTGTCAACGTATTCACATTCAGCTGCGATAAGCCTGGCTCGCGTCATAAAAGCATCAACTGTCTCTGTCGTCTCTTGTTTTAGAGCACGAAGGCGAAATCTAGCGACCCGGAAACTAGATTTGGGCTTAGCGTAATTTTCGAAACCATCCCAATGGGGCTTAAGTAACTTTTTGTTAGCGTCAGTAAGACCCCAGCCTTCACGAATGTCGCGTCCCGTTTCACCGACCCATAGCATGAGATATTGTACTTTTACCGACTCATTTTTCGATTCTAACGGGCCTTCAAATATAAACTCACATGTACGTCTAAATTTGCGTAGAGCCTCGGGTAGGTTTGTAGAGTTCCAGTCGATGGAGGGAATCGGGACACCTATGAGCTGCGCCATGTTGAAAAGTGCACCTGTCGAATATTATGTCGTTACTCAGCAGGCATTGCGAGATGAGCGGTTACTAGCACGTCACTCTCGATGGCACAATTTACCATTCACTTTTTGTATCTCACACACCGTAGTATAGGCAAATGTTCGTTGCAATGTCTATATACTCACAGCATAAAATGTCAATGAATGCACAATAGGTAATGTCAATATACGAGTGGCATGTAATGTCAATGAATTCACAGCAAATAGTCACATAAATGCAATGCAGTGAACATGGGACAATGTATGTCAACACACAGTAGTATGGGCAAAACAAGGTATAACACACAGTATTTTAGTGTAACCAATTGACAGAATTTATACCCAAATCGTCTGATCTGAAATTCAAGGAGTATTAGCAAATGACAATATGCAAATGTCAAATCAGTAAAATACACAAATACTCTGTAGAGTAAAATAGCACTGTCACTTTTGATTGTCACTGATGCAATGTTTCAAATTCAATGTCACTGGGCACTTGTAATGTCACTCAAATGCAATAATGTTGTAGAACATGGTTTGTGGTATAGGCCTCTTCCACAGCTTTTATGTGTGGGAATTAAAATGGGGTCATCAATGCTGGCTGTACTGAATATAATGCACTGTCTATGCATACATCACACTGTCAATGTCACACACACATGGCCCTATAGTGTCAACATATGACCACATGTATTGTAGAAAACCAGCTTGAAAACTATCTTGAAGTGTCTATAAAGTTGTCACATATACACTACACCGCACTTATCACGTGCATTTTATATTTAGGCCTTTGTCATATACCACAAACCTATCTTTGGGCACTGTTTTCTGCAGCTGTCATGTCTGCCATGTGCTCCCTGGGTGAATCCAGAATGTCCTTTTTTGAAATTGACTTCCTATGAAAATGTCTGTCTTTCTCCTTGAAATTTTCGGTTCCGTGTGATCAGCATCCCTTCTTCTGTCACCATGATAAATTATGACTTCTGATGATGTAGTATTAATCAGGATTATGGTAGATAATATTGTGAATAATAAAGGCATGTGGTTTAGATGTAAACACAGGAACTGGAAGTGAGGTTTATTCTAAATGCATGATGGGTAATACCTCTGGTTCTACACCTTGTCACTAGGTGTCAGCAAATGTATATAAAACATCTTATGACAGATGTCAGCACATAACATAACATATATGACATTGTATCGAAATTGGGAAACCTCACGTTTGTCTGTCCACAATCTATCATGCATCTACATCTTTTTGCAATTGGTTGTCCACCATAACAATGTCTTTCTTGAAGTACCAGTATAAATCATATAGGCCTAGGTCTTATGACAGAGGCAAAATCATGATGTAATTTATTAAAATGAATAGCACTAGAATGATGGGTCCAACAATGATCTAAGTCTTCATTGTTTCCTAACCTGTCCATGAATAGGCCTACATAAAACGGTTATTCTAAGCATTCGTTTAATATCTTACTAGGAAGATGGGTGATAATTGTCACATGAGCAATAAATTCTGTGTCAAGACCAAACATTACCTGCATTCCATAAACACCATACTTATCATTTAAATGGATGGAAAGTGGCGAAGTTTTTTTTTAGAATTATGCTTTAATTCAGATACATATTTGAGAACATCTGGCGAATATATTTGAGAACATTGGTCTTGCAGTGCGATCTCCATCAGCCTTTTTTCTTTCTGCGCGCAGAGCTCTTACTAACAAAAATCAAATTATGATTATAACAATATGGCATGATGTTTTTAATAAAGTCACCAACCTAGCTACTGCGATAATGGCCTACCTTAATTCGGGAGTAGGCTATAAATAACTTCAAGTCTTGCAAAAATGTAATAAATAACTCTGCTAATTTGCCGTACGTTAACACAATTCTAATTTCCAATAATGATAGTATGAATATAAAAGAATATTTAATAATATGGAGAAAATAAAGAGAAAAGACAATCATGTACATTTATTCAAAGTATAGGTATTTTCTTTTGACCTTTTACCAAGTGGAGGAGGAACAAATTTCTCTTTCATGTAACTTGTGAACCATTCAAGTACAACTATCTAAATATAATTTTCTTTAATAGAAAAAAAAAAAAAAAGAATAAATAAATAAACAGATACATAAAACTCCCTTAAAGAAACCACATCTCAACCTCAGGGCTAATTCCCTTCCAGTGCTTCCCACCCACTCACCTCCAGATCTAAACACATCCAAACCACAGCGCCCAAAGCAATGCCTTCAAGAACCAACCAACAGCAAGCCACCAATAATAAATCCTCCATGCTGCATCCCCCTTCAGCCCAAACAAAACGCACACACACACGTGAAAGCCCCCTCCCACCCAGGCCCAACCTAGTACCACGCCCCTGTTGTCATGGCGACGTCACATGACCCAGACCATCAGGGGGGCGTGGCCAGGTCACCTGGGGGGAGGGTCCCCCTTACGCTAATTACTGACAGTTAATTGATCCGCCCTTTGACAGTAGGCCGCCGGGAAGGGGAGGGGCGGGTCGCCGGCCGCAGCTAGCCGGCTGTCACTCAAGGGGAGGCCGGGGCGGGAGGCAGGGCTTGGCCGGCCCGGCAGGCCAGGGTGGGGGCGGGTATTATAGAAAAGAAGAACCAGTGGAGTGCTCCTGAGGAAAGACTGCTTCCAGCCTATCTCAGTCTGCATGAGTCCTGAGTCCTCCCAGCCTGTTTTTCTTCTTGGCTTTTCTTCTTGGCTTGTGGGTGGGTGGCCTCTATAGGCCTAGTAGTCTAGGTACAGGACCAGCGATTTTTTTCTTTTCTTTTTTTATTCTTTTCTTTTTTTTAGGTGGGCGTTAGGAAGCTCCGAGGCTATAGAGGTGTGTATAGCCTACTCAAGTAGGGATGGGATTTACGAGGTAGTCTATGGCCTAATGTTACAGATAGGGACCTAGAGGTCTTTATAAATTATAGAACCACCTCGAGTCGACTATCTAAAAGTAAACATTAGACACAGTAATAATAAAGAAAGAAAAATCAAAGCAATTACTCTAATTGTTGTTGATGGGTGTCTTTAGTTGATAGCTTTCCAGTTGATTTATTGAGACTTCCAGAATATGTATACCCAAGGGCAGTTTTATTTCACTTAGTGCTTAATGTGAAATATCTTAGGTATTTTGTAGTAGGCAATTATACCTGCGACTATTTAATCAGACATCTATAGAGGCCCTAGGCCTAATTGACATTTCTTATGTCTTTCAAATTTCAACGGAATCATTTTGACTTGTTCTTTTATTTTCTGAAGTTATCCATTCCCCAGAAATCTGAACCCCTCTGCTCAGCACCCAGCCACACACTCAGTCAAGATAAATGGATTGGGAAAATCAGCTGATATCAAATAGATTACTCCTGGAGAGAATGGGAGCCATATCGAGAGGAAAGATAAGAGAATGGTTTTCAGACATCTAGGTTCGCTAGGCTTGTACCACTCGTTTTAGTCCTGATATGCTAATTCGAAAAAGAAATTTGAAAAAAAAGACTCCTCAGGCTAAGGCTCTGCGAGACAGATCGATGGACGCCAGCGTTCCAGCAAGGAACGCCAGCACCTTAACCTACATTTAAGGTACGACGTGCCAGCTGCTGGAACCACAACCTCTGAGGAAATGTTGAATTTTGTTTTGTGGAATTGAAATAGAAAACATTTTCAAATAATAACAATATGTTTTTTCTCCTTGCATGCAAATTAAAGAGAGAATAAAGGCTTTGCTGAGAAAACTTCCCTTTCCCCCAATATTTTATTAGGTGAAAAAATTGAATAAGCAAATTTGCTAAAGATACAGGTTTGACATGATTTTTCTATCCCATGTACAGCTTAAAACCTAAAAGAAATCATCATGCACCAAACTTTACAGAAACTAGTAGCGGAGTAATATTGAAGAAATAGGTTACCAAATTAGTATCTAGCTATAGCAGTGGCGGATTTAAATTGGGCATAGGGGGCGTGCGCCCACCCTATTTTTGACCAAATATTAAATTTTCTAATGTAAAATTCTCAGGGCCGGAGGGTCCAGAGAATTTTTTGTAATAGGTTGCTCCCCCCCCCCCCCCCACACACACACCTTTTTTTAAAAAAAATAAAAAAATCTCTGGATCCGTCCCTGTCTAGGAGAATGTGCAAAGTCATGCCGGGGGCGGATCCAGACATTTTGGAAAGGAGGGACACCCATATTTAAAAGGGTCACAATGCCTCCTGTGGGGACGCAAGTTTTACATTTAATTTTTCTTTTTACCATGCCCCATAACCAACAGTGGGAGCTCATTCATATCTACATACAGAATGAGCACAGTAGAAGAATAATTAAAATAAAAACTTGATTTTAGTCCCAATTAAAATAGGGGGCGCGCACCTGATTAATTAAGTAGGCCAAGAGTTTCTTTAATATTTTTAAATTAAAAAAAGAAATACATATTGAGTTCATATTGAGACTACCTTTATGCATATTTGAGTTTGATAAGATGCCTATAGGTACCAATAAATCTGCTCCCTTCTATAAGTATATTAGCATAGCTGTAATTTAAAAGATTTCAAATAACAAAATTGTACCATGCATCCTCGAGTAGGAATAGCAACAGGCACGTCGGCGCGGGCGTGCCAGTGGCGGGAAGCGGCGGTATGCTAATGAGGTGACGTCAGCGTCAATCATGTGACGGGGGAGGGCATGAGTTCTAATTGACGGGCGCCATTTTGACGAAGACTGACACTGTCGACTTGTCGGGTAAGCTGCCATTCATGTCTCAATCGGGGGGCCGCGAATTAACGCCAACGTGCTCCTAGCGCACGCATGTGGCCGAAACTGACCACTGACGGTCAGTTGGGTGGGAAAAACACGGTTTTAGGGGAGATTGAGAGGCGAGAGGGGCCCTTGTCTGGTTTGTTGGGGCTGTCGGGGCCTGGTTTTTGCGTGGTCTTTGTGTGAAAAGCAGGCGGTGGAAGGTTTGAACCTTGGCCCCCCCTCCACCTCCTCCTCTCCAACTCCCCTCCCTCCAAGCCAACCAAATCTAAGAGCACACCACCCTTATTGCTTATTTACCAAGCTAGATTTTACATTTATTTGCATCCGGGGAGATAAGGGGTTGAACCAGGGGTTTGTAATAGATAAATAATCGGTTTGGGAGGGGTGGAGTGGAGGGCGGCCGGCCGGTGGGTGGGTTGACGGGAGGCCCTGGAGGGGAGCCCGGGGGGCAGAGACCGGGTCGGGGCGGTCTGTGTTGGCCGGGACCAGGGGCCGGGCGGCCCGGGGACTCCAAGCCCAGGTCGCCGGCCCCCTGTGGCCTCATTTTAGGCCGACCTGGGAACGCCCATCGTTGGGGAGGAGGCGAGCAAAGCAGGCCATGTGTTGGTTAGTGTTACTGTAAGTAGGGGAGGGTTAAAAAAAAGTTTATAAAAAGATGCCATGGTTAGGGAGTAGAGGCCTAGATTGTACTTGTAGCTATAGATATAGTGACTGTACATGTCGCCCTTTACACTTTACATGCAGCATGGAAAATGGACTTGAATCTTAGCTTTCTAGGACTGTCTACTTTACTGAGGGTTTTATACTGAGTACTGTTTCCACTCACCATTGTATGTAGATGTCTCTTTTTTTTTTTTCATAATTTACTAATTGCGTATTTGACCTGTTTGGTGGTGTAGACTAGAAGATATAAAGCCAAACAAAAAAAATTGTTGTGTTCAGGTAACCCTACCTACCCTAAATTTTTGGCCCTACCCTAACTTTTTTAAGGAAATTTTTAATTATTTTTTTTCAGAATCCAAAGAATTGACCTAAAGTACCATGGAAAACCATAAAACAGCACATGGATACTCAGGGCATGTATTTTAGATGCTAAAAATGCTTTTTGAGAATATTAGGAATATCTTTTTTATTTCCAACACTGGCCGGGTGTCTTTGGCAAGTGAAAAAAAAAAGTTTTTTCGACCTACCTACCCTATTTTTTCCGACCTATGTTACCTGAACACAACAATTTTTTTTTTTGGCCTAAGCATATATCTAGATATAATTCATTCACTTATTATCAGGATGATAAATCATCAGTAATTGAGAAAGTTAATGATAAGATGTTGACTGCCTGAATGTGTCTGATCTCAATGCATGTCCAGATCTATTAGTGAACTGCTAGACCTATAGATCTAGTCTAGGTTTGGAGAGAGAAGGGCAAAAATAGGTTTGTTTTTTTTTATTTGTGAAAAGAAAAAGGGGGGGGGGGGGCAAAGAATAGATTTAGACATTTCAATGATTTGAAATATCTTAGAATGAGAGAAATTCTATCATAGATATTTTTCCTCCAATGATATGTCGGTCCATGTCCAATGAGGAAAGACATAGAATTTGGTCATTGCCATGACAACCGATATACTAACCAGTCAATAACTTGTCATTACAATTACAAAGAAATATACCAAAAAAAAGGTTCAAGAATTCAGAAATATAAAGGAGGGACTCAAAAGAATTGGTACAGGGTAAGGGTTAGTATAGTAGATCTAAGTGGTTATACCTTGGGGCAATAACGGTTGGTCTGTCCTGATATAACTGATATTATATATAATTTCTTGAAATCCCATGTCTCCTGTCATTAAGACAAAAGCATGCCCATGGTTTGTAAGGGCGTATGACCATCACCCTTGGTCAAAAGTATGAGTGGAGACCCTTAAATTTGACAGCGCAACAAGACCGTTTCTGAAATTCAACATGTGACACGGCCATTTTTAAGGGACAATGACACATTGACAGGCAACAGGAATTGTTCAATTTGACAGCGAGACAGGGCGCTGGCATTTTCTTAAATTCGACGCAGGTTTTGGAATTTCTTTCAGACAACGATAAGCGACCTGGTCATTTCGTAAATTCAGTATGTGACATCAGGACCCCAAACCATCCAGAGCCCCATTACTATGGAACTTTTCTTGATATTTATCGTAATCAGAGTGCCACTAATTTGTCTGGTCTAGATCTTTATTTAAAAAAAACGACACTTTTCATAGAACTTGCGGCCAGTGTCTCAAACTTGAAAGGTTATAAAGTTATATGCAGAGGTATACATCCTATAATTTAAAGGGAAATATTATAGTTGTCTGGGGATGGAGGGGGGGGGGGGGGCTTGGACCTGCATAAATATAATCATATATTATATGTTGTAAGGCATACAGGGAAACAATTTCTGCATGACGTCCTGCAAGTACATGATATCTACTTTATCCATTGTAGATCTATGTATGTCTGTCTATTTACTGTAAAATTGCAAAAAGTACTTCAATGGCTGGATTTCTTCTCCGCAATTAACCCCCAAGACTACATGAAATATTGAATCAATATCACTGCTTTATAAATATGACTTAAGCTGTCACTAAGGTATAAATGTTCAAATCACAGTAGGTATAAAACAGTTTATAATTGGGCTAAAATGTAGGGAGGAAAATAATGTTCATGGCATTTTAATTGTTTAGGAAGCCTGTTTATGCTAGGATTTGACTCCAGGGCATCTATAACGTTACAAGGGAGTACCCTAGGCTATGTCTGAGGTAACATACTTTGGACCAATTCCATCTAGAAATAAGAATTAAAAAGGGGGGGGAAAAAAAGGGAAAATTAAAATGTCACGCCAGATTGCGCACATATGTTCTCACAGTTTTTTAACATATTAATGTGTGTCGTCAATTTATAAAGTATGTCATATGTAACGCCACTTTTTTATTATTTCCATGGGAAGGGATGGGCCAATAAAATGTTTCCACTAACAGGAAAAAGGCAACACGTTATTAATAGAATTGACTAAGGACTATACGTGGTTTCTTTGCATACTACTTTGGGCTACAATCAAATAGCTAAAATATTTTCAAAATAAATATCTTTATAAGAATTTTCAAAATAAGCATGCATGCAACATGGAGAACGCGTCTAATATGAAATAATTTGACAACTCTATAATTATTTTCATATTTAGTAATACTAATACTTATACCATAACCGTTACATAGGGATGTTATGGGGCCATATACCAATGATTTGAAATACAAATTCATACACTTTCTATTTTCAGTGGTATATAAGTTGCACTTGCGCATTCCTTAGAGGAAAATGCCGAATTATCCGTTTTAAATAATGTTCTTGATGAATCATTAAAAATAGAGAATCGATAAATCTTATATAAATAAAATTCGCTGCAAAACCCACCTCATCCTAACTCTTGCTCGTAATCCCCAAACACTTTTGATGTTTTCCCCTATTTGTTGCATACTATCTTGAAAATTTGCATTGACAGAAAACTACCCACTAGCTACTAACTTGCAGTCCCCACAATCCTAAGATTCTTTAGTATTTGTCTGTTTTTGGGGTCAAGAGTTTCAAATTTCTCGCCGTAGGACTTTCACTGGGGCCCGCGGACCCCCTTGAGGACCCCCCTCCCTCCAAAAATTATGTAACTAGTGACAGTTGATCCCTCTCAACGTCCACGGGGACGGACACCGCTATCACTGAACTTAGGCCAAGACATTCAGAAATGCGTTTCTATATCGTGAATTTGATTTTTAAAAAAAAGAAAGAAAGAAAGAAGATAATTACAGCCGTATTCATACACATTAGATTTAGGAACCATACGATAACTTCAGTGTGCTCTTTCAAATATTCAGGAATTTTCCGTATTTATTTTAGGCAAAGAATTATAGCAAGTATCTCATACTAGCCTTGATATTGCACAAAGTCACTGTTGATATTTGAAAATAGTTAAGTTTCTTTTCATACAGGCCTCCCTGAATTTCGAAAGCAAACGTGGTTAAGAGTTAAGCTTTTATCCCGAAATGTACGTACTATTTTAGACAAAATAGTTAAGTAAAAAGTACCATGAAAGAAATTTAGTTCGTACCTAAAATGCAAAATGTAGACTTTGAGTGTCGTTAAACAACAGCAGGAGCTAAAGTGTAGTGGTATATATATATATATTATATAAGTAAATTTTAGCTTGATTAGAGAATTATTTGGTATGGCCTAAGAAGGCTGAGTGGGTCATCACTTGAGGTGTGAGCCCGGGGTGTGAGAATGAAGAAAAGAGCGGAAGTTGGGGGTAAGTCGGGACATCCGGTGAAAAGATGCAGGAGGATGCCTCATTGACCCTATACTGAAAATTCTTTATAATAATTATCCAGAAAAAAAAACCTGCGTTTTTAATTTCATGCGTCTAATAGTTCTTATTGAGATCAAATGCACATTATTACAGTTGCAAATGGACCTGCAATTTATCTAATCGCAAATTTCGAAATTGATAAAAGGTAAAATTTTATTTTGAGATAATATGCCGATTCTATCGGCTCTGTTTATACCTCGGTTGTATTTGCATTCTCATGACACTAGGTGGCGTGGTCCGGAAAACAAGCGATATACTATAAAGGTGCTTTTCCATAGCTACGTTGCGGATGCGTTTTTTCCATATAGGGTATGCGGAGGCTATCCGGAATTCCATATATGGAAAAACGCATAGCCTCCGCATACCATATATGGGCAAAAACGGATCCGCAACGCACATATGGAAAAGCACCTTTATAGATGAAAGGTTCAAATACGTTTCTAATCGGTATGATTTGAAAGAGACCCATTAGAAACGTATTTGAACCTTTCATCTGTTATAGCATATATGTTGTTTTCCGGACCACGCCACCTAGTGTCATGAGAATACCTTTCAAATCATACCCTTGAAAGGTATTAAAGTCGCAATTTGTCTAATGTCGAAAAAGAACTTCAATTATGATTATATCCCCAATACCCAAATTAGGACAGGACCTGATATTTCCATTGCGCAGTGACTTTTAGGTGTCAGTCCCTGGATATCTGGGATCAAAAAAATGTCGACCTCCCAAACTATTTATCAGAGAGACATCCAGATTTCTTAAGCAGCTCCTAGGCAATAGAAGTGCTTACATTCACACTGTTTTCTTCTAAGTAGTCGGTTTGTTATCGTCGATTAGGGGAGTGGGGGTGGGAGGGAGAGATAGCAAGCCCAGCGGTATTTCTTTCTTTTTTTCTTTTTTTTTCGAAATACGCGATAAGAAAAAGGATTCATTCAATAATCGAAATAACTACCATAAACTCCTAATTTGTTGGGGGCTCAGCTTCATGTCTATTAGGTATAAATGACAGACACTCCGGTTTAGAAGTCGCACCTTTGATAAATTGGTTCTATCCTAATGATTTTAAAACTCTGTTTATGACTGAACATTTTTTGCGATAAAGCATTTGACACCTATTATTGTTTTCTCAATTATGATATATACCCCCTTCCTCCAACATATTTAAATAACGATAGAAAATATATTTTGACAAAAGTAGGTTAAGTTATTGGGACTTGAGGCATGTCTAGGTTTGAACTGATAAAATCCCCGGTCGCCACAAACTAACATACTTACGTACATTTATAAACTAAACAGTCGCACTTTGAGGGTCGCACGGTCAGCAGCGACACGGTCGCCATGGAGATATATACGTTCTGAGCTACATGTCAGATTGTGACGTCACAACTCTCAAACATGGTGAGTGACGTATCTATAGACCCTTTTCATTTGTGTGGCGCCTACTACCGGTATACTTCTGAACTAATGAGTTGGGTAATAGCGCCCAGACGAACCAGTCTGAAAGTTTTGGGTACAAGGCATCTATGGGAGGGGCCACTGCGCAAACTCAAGAGAAACGTGTATACATACAGTGACTTTGTGTTAATTTTCAAGGTGTTCTTGCCATGATAAGGATCATGGCATGAAAGATATTATAATTTGGAATTAGAACGGTGGAGACGGCTCTCCCCACTTCTTGCTACCACAAAAAACTGTCAGATGACAGTTGACATGTAACTAAACGTTAGGCCTAAATTTAATGGACTAAACCATTGGACACCCACCCTTAACCCTTCGTCAACACATAATTTGGAATTAGATGATAAAAAAAACATAAAGAAGAATTAATGCTGTAATCCACTATATAATTTCACTAGCTATTTGGGAAATGACTATTAGCAGTAGACTGTAGCGGATTATTATATACAGGTTATGTTATTAGGGGGGGGAAATCAGGTCATGTTAATAGAACGGACATAAGATTCTCTTTCAAATGGTATGAAACATGCTTAGATTCCCGTTATATTCCTAGTCACGGTAGTCCAAATCACCAACTAGAATACGGGCTTAGTATCTCCACAGAAGGCCCTGACCTGTAGTACCGCCGAATGTATCCCCAGCATGACCTGACTTTGGACATCTCTAGACTTTATTTTAAATGAACCCAAACCAGAGACAGAGAACTCCATGTTCGGGATACTCTTGTCACCTTTAGGCCACACTTTTAAACTGTTCAAAATCTTTTTCAAAGTTTCAATTAGAAATCCACATTGTCAGATTTTAATTTTTGTGAACTTTGGTGATATTTCTTTCAAAGTCAATTTTCTTTTAAAGTCAATTTAGAGTAAATAGGAATTCATGCATGTTAATTTTTCCATGTCGATCAATTCATGGTCCTCACATAGCAACTCTTTAGTATAAAATGACACAGTTCCATCTACGTACCAGTATATAAATACCATATATACAGGCGTGCAATCTAAACCACCAGGTGACAGTTCCGAGACAAGGGGGAAGTATCTTTAAGTATTCATTAAGTGTTAGACACCTTACTTATACCCCCGCTGCACCTCCCCCACACATCTGTGCCGTCTGACCTCCCGTCCCTTAGGCCAGCCGAAAATTAGATGTGTTTCTGTGACCGCTATCAGTGCTTTGCTGACATTTGAGACCTTGATTTTATTTTCTCCCTTTCTGCTCTATTTTCCCCCCGCAAAATGTCAGTACTTGCCCTACTTAACAGAAAAATAAATCTAAATAAAAGAAAGGTGAAGGGGGTTTTGTTTTGTTTTTTGATCGGTATATCCCTCCCCCAAGCCACCCACCTGCCGTGGTCCAGGTGTCAGATGGTGGTTTAACCCTTTCCTAAGGCCTAAAAGAAAAAATCGTTGTCTTCAGGTAACCCGATCTACCGTAAAATTTTTGCCCTACCCTAATTTGGACCAAAATCCAAAAGAATTAACTAAAAGAAGCTAGAACAACACATAGATGCTCAGGACATGTATTTCAGTTGTTAGAAATTGTTTTAGAGGATGTCTGGAACATATATTTTATTTTCAACATTTCCAGGGTCCATTTGTGCAAGTAAAAAACAAATAAAATATTAATAAAAAAAAATCGACCAACTTATCATATTTTGCTCTACCTATGTTACCTGAACACAACTATTTTTTTTGCCCATGCTGTAAAACACCCCCTCCCCTCCCATAACACGCCCACTCTTACATATCCATTGATTTTTTTTTTTATGATCTTTTTTACTCATCAATCTTAAACTTCTAAGCATGTGTTCCACCGGGCGATTTTGATGCTGCTAATATTTCATTTTTCCCGAGAATATTGCATGGCATGAGACATCTGCAAAATCGTTATGTCGATTATAGGCTCAACCCTGTCACCTATTTCCCCGTTTCTCCCCGCTTTTAGAAATTGTTGTGGTTACTTAGCAAGGATGCGTGTACTGGACGTGCACCAGGGACGAAATCAAATTTGATATTCTTATAAAATAAACATTAATTTTAAAGGTAATTGCTCCAATAGTTTACTCTTAATGAAGCATATGAGGCTTTTCTAAATCAGATGCCCAAGATATATATATATCCATATAAAAACAGGGCAACTGGAATCTAAACTGTTTGTTCAGTAAGTAAATGAAAAATTGAACAATAAATAAATAAATTAGGATGCTCTGGGTCGTTGGGCATGTCTAGTGTATCTAAATGAGTTGAGTGACAGGTGCCACTCTTCCCACTCCGTGGGGGGTCCACGCTTCAGTAGTCTGGGTGTGAATAAGTAAAAGAAGGGAAAATTCTGTGGTCAACAATTTGTCAATTTAAATGCGGTCAGTCGCCCAGATTTACCAGATTGTATTGTGGTTGAAGTAAAATGAATAAAAAGTAAAATTTCCACTTCTTAGAACGTAGACAGTCATTAGAGAGAGTGTGTTAGCATTGGACGTTTTACCTCAGTTTGAAGTTAGTAGTGTTAGTTATTTTACTTCTGCACTGTTTGAAATGTTGATCTTTCTTAAACTAATGAGTTTTTACTTGATAAATCATGAATCCTAAATTGTAGACAAATACATGGCAGCCTTACGTTTTTTTAATCACCATTCTTTTCAAAAGAAATCTAGTTTGATTTTCAGTAATTAGGAGTTCATTTGCTACAAGTGGTCATATTCCAGTATATGAAATGTAATTTTTCACTCCCCCAAATGAACGCACTAAGGGACTTTCATTCCTATCAAATCTTAAAGAACACATTATGTCCCCCCCCCCCCCCCCCCCGATCTAGAATTGGATTGGATTTCATCTAGGACCTTTATAATAAGATGCTTTAAAATATAGCGTTATATGTACCAATGTAGATGCAGACGTGTCGGTACATTTAGTCAGTGCGTTAATTTTAGATATTTAGCTTCTCCACACCTCTCAATGCCAATTGATTACATCACATCAGGTTAGAAGTACCCAGTAACAGGCAGTTAACTGGAGCAATTACAGAATCATTGTTAGGGCCCTGGAAAGGGGCGTCTAGATGTCGCGTGTTAAATTTACGAATTGCCTATATTACTTTCATTTGTTTCTTATATAGCCCAGTGGCACCTGTAAAATTTAAGTAATATCCAGGTCATGGGATATTTTAGGCCAAACTGTACTAAAGAGCTCCTTTCCGCACCAGTCGGCCTACCGTGAAACCATGATCAGAAGCTATTGGTAGTGTGATTTTAGGCCTCCTGTTGTGTCATTAGGGAGTTTCAGATCCCACAACGCATCTCGATAGGTCAGTGTATCTCCAATATACCCAGCCGTATAGAAGGTTATACATGTACAGTTTGGTGACCATAATCAATGATTATTATAGGATATCAGCTCATTAATAACTTATAAAGATATATTTTTGAAAAACGCTGTAAAAGCAGAGAAAAAAGATACGTTACGTTTAGGTTACATCACTCCTTGGAGAATCTGACACTCCCTATTAATGCCTATATGAAGCCCCATACCAACTAGGCTGATTATCGGTACACAAATTGGTCGACTACTACCAAAGTTCACCAGTCAGTATACAATATTGGAACATAATATCATATATGACTTGGTGCTAAAATCAGCTGATTATTTTGGTAGAGTTGGCCGATGCTATTAGGGTCCATCAGTCGGCCGACTTCTCTCAAATTCACCTAGTGGGGTATGGGGTTGTTTTGCATTAAGAAATCCATGGTTCTGTCACGGGGTGAAGTTCAGAAGTCCAGACCCATAATATTGGGTGGTCAATTGTAGTCTCCTACCACCTGGACTGCAAAAGCTACCCCTGAAATAATGAGGAAAATAAATATGCAAATGTAACATTTATATTCCACTATGTTTTCCTTGAAATCTGCTGTCAATATACCATTTCAAGTGGTGATGTATTAATACTAGGTACCACTGATAAAATTTGCCAAGGTATTGTAATTGCTGTATGCAATATTGCTGTAATTATCCATCAAAACTGCAGAAGTGAATTGCAACAAAATATTGTAGATTTTACGCTGTTCTTGTTATCAATATATAGATACTCCACAGGAAATAGAAAAGGACTAATATATATATAGCATCATAGGAAATAGTAAAGGACGGAATAGCAAAGAATGAAATAGCAAAGGACAATATTGCAAGGGACAAAGTAGGAAAGGACGACATAGCAAAAGACAAAATATTTAGCAAAGGGCAACATAACAAAGGACAAAATAACAGGGTACAAATAGCAAAGGGGGAAATGGCAAAGTACAGAAAAGCAAGGTACAAAGTAGCATAGGGAAAAATAGCAGAGGACAACATAGAAAAGGCCAGAATAGAAAACTGGCAAAGGACAAAATAACAAAGGAAAAGTAGTAAAAGACAACTTAGCAAAGGGCAGGATACACGAAAATTCCTCTCTTTAAACATACAGGCAGCATGTGCAAAATTGCCCCCACCATGACTGCTTTAAGTCGATCACAGGCCCTCTTGCCGTGACCTACTTTCGTACATCCACCGCGACTTCCGGTTATCCCTAAGTGGGCTGGTGGTAAAAGAGGATCTCCATCCAGCAAGCGGAGTAAGTGGGTGTCTGGAAAACGGGGATTCATCAGAGAGGAAACGGCGTCTGAAGGGCTGCAGAATCACCTCTGATTGCAGTGCTGACGCCTAGTGAGTGGATAGGGAACTAAATGGAACAAATCGACTGCTCTGGAGTAGTGGGAGACTTGTCTTTATGTGCATGGAAGCAGCAAAAATGTAGGGACAAAATTAATGTCCACAGTATTTGTATTCAAAGTTTCCCTTTGCTTATCGTCACAAAACAATGGGAAGGGAAGTATGAGATGAAGGAATGAAGCTGATACATTTTAGATTTAAACTTCTCAAAAGTTCTATGTAGGTTGTACATGTAGTTATTCTCTGTGATACTTTTTCCAGGGTTCAGGGTTAAGATATAATATTTAATTGTCTAAATGTCATTGGGCAATTTATTCCTATTCTATGTAATAGATTAAGTTGGGGCTGGATGATGGGGGAAGACTGGAGAAATCCAACCCTTCACCAGGATAAAAAAAAGTCTAAAAGTCTTTGATCTGAATGCATGTTGGTCAAGAGGTGGGGATATCACTAGTAAGAGAAGGACTTCAGATAATCTGTACACCAGTAAGCCCTATACACACGATTCTGAGTCGGCTGACTGCTTTTTTTGGTTGTTTTTTTCCATGGGATATTTTTTCCATTGCCTATACTCATTTAAACGCCCCACCAAAACGAGGGGATAGGCGGCTTCTTCAGTTGGGGTCTAGTGAAGGGTGAAAGACCATGTAATTGATTTTTTGAAATTGGGTTTCCCTCTCTCTCCCTAGTAGTGGTCTCATTGGTCCCACCGGCCTGTCAGTCAGCCCCTGTAGCCACACCCCAGCAGGTAGGGGCTTAGCTAACCCAATCATTGAGTGTATTCACTATTGCATCTACTATAGTGGGATCATTGGGGGTATAGACCTGTAAAATATACAGCGCGACATGGCTATTTCTTAAATTTGACACGGCGACAAGGGCGTTTTTAAAATTTGACATGCGACATGGCAACTAAGGGACAAATGACATTGGTCTTTTCTTAAATTCGACATGCGACAGGGGCTTTAAAAAGATAGTGACATGCAACATGGCCATTTCTTAACTTCACCATGAGACATGGGTCTAATCTCTGATATAGTGACAGGCAACATGGCTATTTTTTAAATTCGACACGCAACGTGCCCCCCCCCCCACCCCCCGTCTATAGCCCCATCATTTACCTCGCTCACTACGAGTATAGTGGGGAGTAAGCGGGTTCAGGGTGTACGCAAGGGATGCATGTGCAAGGGTCCATAATTGCAAGGGGATTATTTATATTGCATGGTGTGTGCAAGGGCTGTGCAATGGGGGTAAAATTAACAGGGCGACATGGCAATTTTTGAGTTTAGGGACATGTGACAGGGACATTTCTTAAATTTGACAAAAGACATGGAGCTTAGTGACATGGGCAGATGATTTTAAAATGTAATGACAGGTGACTTGGCCATTTCTTAAATCTGACATGCGACATGGGGACTATCTAGACCCCCAGTGCAGGGGGCCTGAAAGGACTCTTTTTCACTTGAAAAGTCTCCACTGAAACATTGGCTGCTCTCAGGCCAAAAAATCTTCAGATGTGAAGTTAGCAACTCTTATGTAGTGGTGATGACCCTTACCTGTTTGCTGCACCAGTATGACTGTTAAGAGCATAGACATATAATCTTATGTATCTCTATGTTAAGAGTGAACATTGATTCTAGGCTAGCATCCCTAAAAGGTCCTTATATTGACCTCCTTATTAAAAAAATACATATAGGCCTACTTTCTAGGTACTCTGCAGTTCTTTGACTCTGTGCAATGGCTTTTCCCTTTGGTCAAAAATGATCTATCCATTTCGTGATTTTCCAAAAATTGCCCTAACGTGCTCACTTTGCGATTTAATAAAAAGGTTGCAACCCCTTTCTCAATCAATATCAGGGCTGTTTGAACATGTCTGACCCGGACTTTTTGATTGAGTCGCCAAAAGATACAAGGTGATTAGATAGCCTAAATCATGATCCCTGGTAAAGCCCTTGTTATCCGGGTTCAACTATGAAAGTATAGATACAGAGGGAGATATGGTGATTACCATGATCAGTATCACTATCAGTCCTATCTTAGCAGTAGCAACTATAGTATATGTAACTAGCAGTAGTAGGCCTATATATATAACTGGTCCTATAAGTAGCCGATGTTGTATCAATAAGTAACATCCACTTGTCCGGCATTACTGCCTTTGAATATCTCTATAGATAATATAACGTATCAGTATTTATTTCTTATTGATTTAATAATTAATTCAGGGGCGGATCCAGAAATTGCTAGGGGGGGGGGGGGGGGGACATAACATGAATGTACGGGGGAGGGGGCCCCATCAAACATGGTTTAACAGGGGAGGGGGAGGGGGAGGGGGGCAAGGCCCCCCCCCCCCGATCCGCCCCTGAATTATTGATTGAAATACATTTGCAAAATTTTGCTGAACAGACAGAATTATGATTTAAAAACACAACTTTTATAATAACACTTTAACAGATCAAACAGAGGCTGTCATGGTTGTTCAAGTTACTATGGTTGTCCAAGATTGTGTGACTGTCCAGGACGCCTATGTGCCCAATTTATTTAGCCAAGGCTAAGCACATGCCCAGTTTCTCTATCCACCATTGTTGGGTTATTATCCACAACAAAGACAATTGACAAAAAGATGTCAGCCACAGAGTCAAATCACAGATACTCTGATGACGTCATATTGATGTCCAAGTGGCCACAGCATCATTAGGGATCAAAGCCCATCCACCTCCCCTAATGACGTCATCATGGCCCTCTTAGTTCTGCGGCTGCCCGGCGGCGGCGCTGCGACGCCCCAAATCAGCCCAGCTTCTTCCGGTTGAGTGGTTCCAAGGCCGTTTCCATGGCAACGGAGCGGGGATGGACTCCCCAATTGTAGGGGTTGGAATCCCAGACACTCTCCAAGCCGATATTCCCGCTCACACTGAGCAACGTTAGTCCTTTAAGTTTAAGCCAACGGCAAAGTATCCGGTGGAGAGTGGAGGAAATTGAGGAAGGATGGGCACGGAGATTGTGGGGGGAGAGGGTCAAGTGGGCGATAATTGAGGGGTCGTTAGGCTCGTCACGTGACCTTGGTATCATGGGAGGTCATGACCCTAGGGGTGATGCTGGTTGCTGGCGTATAAAAGGTCCTCACACGTTTTGGTTGTTGAGGACCAGTGTTTGATACTACAGTCATGTGGGTCTACATAGGTTTAGCCACTGTTTTTTAGCAATTTCTTTTGAGAATGATTAATGTTTATAAATATTCTTTTGCCCAATGTTGTGTAAAATCTATATTATCAATTTTACACAACATTGGGAAAAAGTCATTAAAGATTAAGCACTGCGTTCCTCCAGAGTCTTACCTTCTTGCATTATGCAAAAAACAATCCTTATGAATGTATTGATCTCCAGACAGATTACCCATAGGTCCACTAATTTTTCTTTATAAATAGAAGAAAAAACAGCAATAATTGTGCATAGACCACGAAGTTAAGCCCTTTATTGGCCCTAGATCTTAAGTATGAGGATTTGGTTCTGCGAGGCTGCCCTGGACCAGGAGCCCAGTGTGCTACCACCGGCAATATCACTGTATGGCAAGCCTCCTATCAACCATACTGGCCAATCGAATATTAAAATCTGAATAAAAATTCATTTCCAAAGTTCAACACATTGCATGTATTTTCATGTCAATAAAATGCTGTTATGTGTTTATCAACAATTCTTGTTAAAATATGTTCAACATAATGCTGTTCAATGTTAATAAATTTTGTTGTATGTTCAATTAAATGTTGCCAACATACTATATAATTGTTATCAACATATTGTTATTCAGTGTTAATGAATTGTGTTATATGTTCAATTAATTGTTGTTAACATACTAACTAATTATTATCATATATGTTTCTGAATTCAGGTGTGGCTGTCGTGGGCCCGGAGCACGATGCAGCACGGGGGTACCGCCGGCAGCACGGCGGGCCCCGCCTCCTACCACCCGCCGGCCAATCAGATGCTGCCCTCCGTGCACGTGACCACCCCCGCCTCCGGGGGTACACCGCCAACGACAACCACCGCCCAGATACAGGAGGCACACAGGTAAGAATTGTATGCATATTATTTGAGATATGTGGGTAAAAACAATATTTAATATTGATGAGTCCCTCCAGGATTCAAACCCACAACATAGGTGTTTGGACTTGGAGGGGGTTGCTAACCTTTACACTATGAAGCCACTTAGAGGATGAGAGGGAAACTAAATAATGGTGTCATGACCTAATTAGCTGGTTCCCATAGGTCCTTTAAAACGCTGTTTAACAAATCAGCCACCAAATGGACTGGTTTGTAACAGCCTTTTTCACTGGTTCTTTGTACCGTATGACCTGAAGTAAGTTCAGTGTGTAGACTGTAACATGCGAAAGGACATCATTTTAGAAGTACTATAGTAGGGTAATAATTTGCTGCAACAAATCTTTTGTAACAACAAAATGTGTTTGTTAGCAATAGTATTTTAGGATAATGATTATATATTAAAAAATGATAGTACTTTTTCTTACGTCAAAGGTGTCCCAGGAAAACTGATCACAATGATTGTTTAGGACTTTTTAATAACACTAGTACCTTGTCAAATCGAGCTTTTCTGAAAACCAAAGACAGTGTTGGACGTGAACAACGTTTTCCTTGCAGTTTTACTGAAGGGAGCTCTTACGTTTCATCATGATAAGCTAGCTCCTCCTACCGTTAGCTATCAGACCAAAAAAAAATATCAGAATAGGAAACCTTTTTCCTATAGAAGAGTTCTTTCTTTGTGACCATTGACTGCTGTAGTCGCATAATTCATGGCAAAAGGTGTTTTACTTTCACAGACAGAATCTGGCACTGATCCAATGTACAACATTTTATAAAGAGGGGAACAACTTCCTAGTTGGCAAAATACATATACATGTATACATGTGGGAACACCAGTAAACCTTGCCCCTGAATAAGATTCCTATCTCGCTAAAAAAAAAATAAGAAAAGAAAGAAAAGAATAAAATAAATAAATTGACAAAAAAAAACAATGTTTGCCTTGTTTTCGCCCAACTTTGGCCCAGATTAAGTATGGAACTGCAGGGGCGGATCGGGGGGGGGGGGGATCAAGGGGGTCCTGACCCCCTGACCCCCCCCCCCCCCCCCCCCACCTTTTGGTGGATCACCAAACTAAAAAAGTGGGGAAAATGACCAGCACGTGTATGTGATTGTACGCTGTTTTAGTACTTAGCCTATAATTATGCTCACCCCCCCCACCCCCCCCCCCCCCCCCCCTTTCAGTAATCCTGTATCCACCCCTTACATTGGTTGCCCCGTTGCCTGGGATAAGTGGAAAAGGACCACGAGACTTTAATTGCAGTTGCCCGGTGCACAACCATTTCATCTTTTTGAAAGAATTGTAAGATGAATGCAAAAATTAAAATTATGTCGGATTATCCTCAATATATATATAGATAACAAACGACCAAGGGGACTCCATACATTTAAATGTCAAATAGTTCCAGAGCAACCAAGTTGATTTGAATCATATTATATGTCTTTATGGTTGAATCTAGTAAATGGGGCCCTTGATTGGGGGGGGGGGTCTCTATGTCGCATGTCGAACTTAAGAAATTGCAATGTCGCATGTCACTTAACTCCCCATGTCGTATGTCATCTCTAAGATGTTGCCATGTCCCATGTTGAATTTAAGAAACAAGCCATGTCATGTCATTTTAGTTTTTCGCTCATGTCACTAAGCCTCATGTCGCATGTCGATTTTAAGAAATGGCCATGTCACCATGTCGAATTTAAGGGTCTAGGACCATGTAAGTAGGCCGCGTCTTTTGATGGTTTGTCAAAATATACATTAGACTTTTGTTTTTTTTATATAAAAAAAGGAGAGTACACTTATTCAGACTAACAACGGGAGAACGAGACAGTCCAGTTTCACTATCGTTTAATAGATTGTGACTATTTTAGAGGCCTGTAATATATCGCTCCTGGAGTGGTCCCTAAATAACCAAAGGCTTGGGATGTACGTTGTACAGAAAATCCCATGTTTCTATTCACAGGGTGCCCACGCAGGTCTTATAAGGTCATAAAAGGTCTTATTTTGGATTTGCCATTTATAAGGCTATTAGAAAGGTCTTATTTTGCAGGCTGAGGTCTTATAAAGGTCTTATTTTTTGGTTCAGTGAAAGTTTTCAGATTATATAATTTGTTTGTTGTCCAACAACATGTTAGAAGTTGTCTTCCCTTAGCAGTTTATACCTATATATAGTTTTCTAAAAGCACCTATTTGCTAAATAGATACAACCAATAATACTTACCTTTTTCCCTCAAACTCCATTTTTAAAGAGATCATACTTTAGTTAAAACAGCATATAAAAAGGTCTTATTTTTACTCCTGAGAGGTATTATAAAGGTCTTTAAAAGGTCTTATTTTGATTTCTGAAAATGTGTGGGCACCCTGATTCAGATTAATAAGACAGCAGCAAAACCGGGTTACTGCACATACAATATGGCATATCATCAAGTTTTGAGGCTGTGAGGGACGGGCAGTAGTTCTCATTAAATAAATGCCACTCGCCCGAGGCCAGTAGGTGTGCTAACGGGCCGGTCAAAGATGTGGTAGCCCGAGGGGGCCTAATGCGTTGTACCTGGTACCTCGGTGAGCACGCTCCCAGCCGCCAGGGGGCACTACTACAGACCCTCAGGTCTGACCTGCCAACTGCCACATCTTAGTCAGAGTCGCGCATGTGTGCAATTCAGAGGTGTCACTCCCCACTGATGAAAAAGTAGGAAAAGTAGGAAACACTTTTCCTACTATTTTCTTAGAAGCAACTAGGAGGGAATTAACCTTTAGGAATAGAGACCTGACATTGAATATGTATTTGAATAGCTTGAAACTAACATAAAAATATTCTAAAACATATATTAAAGAGATGTAGGAAAATTTGGTTGTGCAATACAAAACCACCAAAAAGCAGGAAATCCTCCAAAAGTGGGAAAAATTGCATCTCTGGTGAAATGTTGTTGTTGTTGTTGTTGTTGTTGTTGTTGTTGTTGTTGTTGTTTTTTTGGGGGGGGGGGGGCTTATCAAAATTAACTTCATTGTTACCCCTGGTGAGAGAGCATGTATTCAGGGATGTAATCTTTCAGATTTTAATCTAATTTCAGATTTTTTTCACATCACCTCAAATAATAATTTTCAAACTGAATTCCTTACATGGCGTTTTATAGCATTTTAGGATTACATTTTCTCTCTAGGGTTTCAGATTTTTTCATTAACCCTGACTTACATCTCTGAAAGTATATTACATCGTTGAAGTTTGTTATTCAATATATAAAGCCGTTTGATTTTAATACGCACGTCCCAAGCAACATCCAGTTATTTCATAGACATACGTGAGAGCTCTGTGGTTAACTGCACAAGTTTTATATATAGGAGTTAATCGTTGTAACACCTGTCACCATGTACCCGGTAGTTAATTTCACTTGTCCACAAATTGTGTATACATAAAAAGTTATTGCCCTAGTAAAACATATTTGCTACCTGCACCGCTGCAAGTCATGAGAAGATAAATGTTAGTAATTATACCAGCATGTTTACATAGAATTAGACAGAAACAGACACTCAATTACCATAACCACGCTTAACATCTGATTCATATATTCATTACGTATGGTAATGTATACTGTAAACATAAATTGAAATTAGTCACGCGAAGCTAGAGAGCTCAGACGTTTAATGCGCTACAAGTGTAAATCTTATTGTGATCACATTAATGGAGGAAATCATGGGAGGAGGGAGTAAAAATCGATCAATTTGTAGGCAAGTACACTTTTTTTAATTGTTACTGAAATGTGTTCTGGTCGAAACCTCTTGTTCCGCAAACTCTATTTTTTGTTCCTTTGAAGATTTAATATTTGATTAAGTAATTTTTTCTTCTAAGTGCTTGATATTTTCAGAATATGACTTGGCAAATACAAAAAATTTTGTAAGCCGTGAAATGGGTAGGATTATAATTGTCTAAACCTATTAGTGAAATACAAGCTCAATCATACCTACACGGAGCTTAGATTTCCCTTGGAGCATCTCTTCTTATTAGGACGCTGCACAATTCGTCTCAGAGGAAGACTGGACGTTACCAATCATAAGCCCCTTTGCATTAATTTCAGCCTATTTGGTCTTAGAAATTGTCATTTATACTACATATACTATTTTCGCGTTCATGAAATTAATGCGAAAATAGAAAAAACACGAAATTTGTTTGAAGTTATTTTATTTTCGGCTCAATTATGATTAATGTGCTTGTTGATAATATACATGGCTATGTAAATAGATGCAGTGAAAATATAAATGCATTTACAGAAAAAGTGTATTTACACAGTGGTGGACACAAGTTCTGAAATCTAGGGGCAAGTGGGACACCTAACTTCTGAAATCTGGGGGCCCTCACCAAAATCTAGGAGCCCGCGCTATCAAAATATCTTTTTTGCAATGTTTACTTTATTTTGTATCAACAGAAATCTCTGAAATCAACTAGAAGGAGTAGAACCAGAGTTACACAAAAATCTACATTCATTGCATACAATTTTCCATGTTTGTTTGTTTGTGGGATTAGTTTAACGTCCGGCCAACCCTTCAGGGTTCTTTTACCAGACTGCACAAGGTAAAGCATTTCAGCTAGTTTTACGCCACAGGGGCGGTGACCGAATATGAAATGAGGTGCCTATTTGTAGCAGTGGGACCCAATGCCCTCTTTATAGTGCTGCTACACTGAGATATCATGTCATAGGCCCACACAATACCCCACCCAGTCACATTATACTGACACCAGGCCGACCAGTCATGTTTCGTGGTTCTTACTTTATACCGAGTGCCAGGCAAGCAGGGACCACTACCATTGTTAAAGTCTTTGGTGTGACTCGGCCAGGGATAAATCCCAAGACCTCCCAGACTCAAAGCGGGCACTCTACTAACTGGGCTATTGAGTCTGCTCTCCCCATTTGTCGCCTCCTACGAACAGCAAGGGGCTGCTGAGGACACATTCTTCCCAGGAGGCTCCCTAAGGAACCCCCACCCCGGATCCCCATGAATTTCTAGGGGCCAGTCAAGCCCCTAGGTCAGAAAATCTAGGGGCCTGACCTCCTTTTTAAGGCCTTCGGGCCCCTGGTTATGTCCACCCCTGATTTACAAAAAGGCTGCTACACCTCTCTGTGTCCCCCCTGTGGCAACAACAGGGTTGTCATAGGCCTAGTGCCATTGGCTGTTGTGTATAGGGCCCTGTCTATGGGACCCTGCACATTAAAGAACACGGTAAAAGCATAGTAGTACGGTCTATACCTTCTCATAGATTCGATCACCATCACTGACCTTCATATTACCCTGGCAGTGAGTTAATTAGGGCATAAAGTAATTAAGAACCAACCAAATAGTCAAAGTTCTCTGTTTGTGTTTTCAGCACGACGACCCACCTGGTCGGCGCGCAAACCGTGACCGCTGCCCAGCTACAGGAGGCTGAGGCAGCGCTCGACAACGACAAGAAAGCCATCTACAGGTAGGTGCTCAATACACGGTACACTCAGGTCACCCTTATTTTGAAAAAAAAGCCATTCTTTCCTGTCCAGTGTGTAACCATAATAGTAGGCCTAGGCAGTCGGGAGGTCGGGAATTTCTTTCCTTTTTGGTAGGGATATAACTGAAAATTTGTGTTTTAAAAAAGGAAAACAATCTCTCAAAAAGAGAACTGTCACACACACACTACCCACCCCATTAGGGTGAGTGTACATTTAACAGAATGTCCGAGTCACTTCTTCAAATGATACGTATTAGTTTAAAAAATCTGTATATCCAGACATTTCTAACTCTTTCCCCTTCCTTTCCCTAGACACCCATTGTTCCCCCTGATGGCGCTGCTCTTCGAGAAGTGCGAACAGGCGACCCAGACCCCGGACTGCCCGTCGTCCGACAGCTTCGACGTCGACATCCAGGCCTTCGTCCACCACCAGGAGCAGGACCGCAAGCCCTTCTTTTCTGACGATCCTGAGCTAGATAATCTGGTGAGCAGACCTGTTTTTCATAATTTTCATTTAAAAGAATTTAATTTCATTAAAAAAAAGAAGTAAAAGATTAAAAGAAAAATTATTTCCGATTTAATTATTGACCATCTCGAGTTAGATAATGTTAGCCTGATGACTCGTAAATAATTAATCTGGCTAAATATCAAAGACTGGAGTGGACTAAATAGACGAGATTAGTGGGTTAAAAAAAACCAAAAAGCGGGATTGAAATGAATGGCTCGTAACTAAATTGACTAAATTTGTAACAAAGACAACGATAGGTTAAACCTTAATCCAATCCATTACATAAAAACTAGATCAAAAGCTAGATATCTACCTTTTAGAGTTAGATTAACAATGTTAGATTAATGTGGATTAGAAATTACGAGCCGTTCATTTTAACCTTTTCAACCAAGAATAGTATGTTGCTACAACAACAGTGATTTAATCCAATTTAGGAAATTACGAGCCGTCGGGGTCTGGTATACATAATATTTTCACAAAATTGTTTTTAAAATTTCATTTTCCATTCATAAAGACAATTTATCTTTAGAATTTACTTAGTTTGTGATAACAAATGTTTACCAAAATTTACTAAATCATATAATTTACAAATGTTTACAGATGGTCAAGGCCATCCAGGTGTTGCGGATCCATCTGCTGGAGTTGGAGAAAGTGAACGACCTGTGTAAGGACTTCTGTAACCGCTACATCTCGTGTCTCAAGGGCAAGCTGCAGAGCGAGAACCTGCTCCGCAGCGACATGCCCTCGCTCGACTCGTGTAGCCCACCGCCCATAGGCAGCCCGCCTCAGGTAATGCATTTATCACCTTACTAAGAAAGTGTATGTGTATTTTAAAAACGGTTTTTAAAGGCATTGAAGCTTTTTGCATCTCATCTATAAATGCTACGTTTTTTTTTGTAATTACTTAAAAAGGCCTTGAAGTTGCAGTTTTTGGACTGTCAGTGTTAGTGTTGCTAATTTTATGCAACAATGCATGACAAAAACTTTGACAAGGAAAATACTATAAATATTTTGTAAATGTCGTGTTGGACCATAAACATACAGAATATACTGTACATAGGGGTTGAGGGCAACTAGATATAAATTTGATACGTAGTTCCACAATGAAAAAGTGAACAAAATATCTAGAATTAAAAAGATTTTGGATGATCGTTGAATTAATTGATTTACACCACACATTGCTCTGATTCCATATTCTTTTCAAACTATGAGCGTTGAAATAATATTGAGGGGAATGGCGAGGAAGGAATACTAGAAAATCCAATTCCCCGCCAGGAAAAATAAACTTGTTTAAAAAAGAAAAAAAAAGAATTATTCCACATGATTGGCAACTTACTTTTTAAGGAGAAATGTATGTTAGAATTCACACGAGTACAGTATAAATTGAAACCATTTCTCTGAAACAACAGAAAAAAATCACTTTTGAGTATTTTTCCCTCTTTACCATGATTTAGCTCCCTGTTTCCTTATCCCATTTTCTCTGTATCTTCAGCAAACTAACGTCACCCAGCCGGCCACCATGGCCACGCTGGGCCAGGGTCAGATCGTATCTGGGGGGACGATCTACCAGATGGTGCAGACCCCGCAGGGACTGGTCGCACAACCCATACAGGTAGGGCACGCCAACAATCAAATTCAATCCAGGGTTTGCCGGTTTCAGGAAATTTCAGGGTTTTTATCTCTTAAAATTTTAAAGGGCCTCATTCAATATAAGCATTAAGTGCTGCATATATAAATGTGTCTTTGATATTGGAAAATAACGATGGTACTTCTGACGGTAAAGCCTTGGTCACCTTGCTCTTTGCCTCTTAGAAACAGAAACTTTTCTGAAAGGCCATCACAGCAATAAGATAGTGGTTTTGTAAAATGTGTTCTTTGAATGAGGAGCGGGCAATATGTATGGGCTTTGCAATATTTCCTCAGTGACTATGTTGTGTCAGGTTTTGGGATAAATTATCTAGATATGGTGTAATGCCACAAGGCCTGAAAGTGTGCCCTAGTGCTTATCAATAAAGAGTGAAACACTTTCCTGTGCCTTTTAGTACAAGCAATTAGTTAGCATTAAGTCATAACTTGGTACTTCTAGACAGCTTTTAAATATATATAAAAAAAGAAAAAAACATTAGACAACTTAATTAACACTTCATGCATCCAAGCTCAGCCAGTGACCCTGATTTCTTCGTCTCTCAGCAACTTCAGAACCCGAGCGGTTCGCCCACGGTGGGCAGCGGGCCGCAGTCGGCCACCGTCATCCACGGTAGTACGCCGCTCTCCCAGATTGGGGTACCCACCGCCCCCGCCTCTTCACAAAACGCCTCAGGTAAACCACCTATTCCCATGTATATTTCTGCCTGTCTTAATGAAACGCAACTATTAAAAGTTTAAATGTGACCATTAGTCCTACATAAATATAAGAGAAATTAAAATAAAAGTCACTAATGGGATTCAAAGGATACAAGGTCTGTATTCTTGAAGACAGGTATGTGTCATAGCCTTATACGAATTAGGGAAGTCCTCAGTAACAGTCATGCATTCTCGCTCATGCAAGACTAACTAATGGCAGAAGGGGGTATCAAGGTAGAGATAAGGACTAACCACACAGATGAGGTCAAAACTGTCCCCCTTTGGGTTGCTAAGCAACTTGAGCAAGGAATACCACCTACCCTGTCCTTGAGAATAGCGCGGGTATGACGTCACGAAACCGGTTTTACCCAAGTGTGACGTCAGAACAACTTCGTATAAAATTAGCACTATACCCTTTAAAAAATCACAATAATGCATAAGGCGATGAAATAAGCTTGATAGTAACCTTGTCTGGGATCATGTGCCTTGTGTTTTGTCTCAGACCATTTCTTTTTTTATCCTGCTAGAGGGATCCTCAACAAAATATGGCGCACATGATCCCAACCTGATAAGTATCTACCTAATACCGACCTGACTAAATCAACACAAAGATAGTTGTAGAAGGGAAGAGAATATTGTTCAAATATATATACGTTTTTCAGCTATTCATATTCTATTTTCCCTCTGCTTCCAGTCTCTAGTTCCCCGATGTTGCTGACTGCGGGTGACTTGTCGGACGATGACGATTACCTGGGAAAGAAGAAAAATAAGCGAGGCGTTCTCCCAAAACAGGCCACCCAGGTTATGAAGTCCTGGCTGTTTCAGCACATTGTGGTAAGTATTTATTCATTTAGTAAATGTAGTTTACAATGTTCCAAGTAATGTAACCGAAGAAGTACTTTAAGAACTAAATTCCCCCCCTAAAATGAAAAAAAAGGTAAAATGAGAAAATATCAAACAAACTTATGGGTATTGTATGTAAATAGGAGAGGGATTTCTTTGTCGCCACAGCTCTTTTTGTTTTTAAAATATGATGATTAGCGTAGCATCTCTTAATGTGTTAGATTTCACGTTTTAGCTAAATTTTGCCGTACCAATAATGTCATCCTCAAAAGTAACATGTGTTTTTCAACTAAATTCTGTCAGAACTAACTTGAATATGTGTTGATCTGAAATCGTGTTTTTTACTGCTTCTGATAAAGTTTGTTGTAGGCGAAATAATCTATACTGACAGTATTTAGGAAATGCATGTTTTCTTATTTCCACATGTCATTTTTTTCAGCACCCATATCCCACGGAAGATGAAAAGCGACAAATTGCTAGTCAGACAAATCTGTCGTTGTTACAAGTCAATAACTGGTAAGTGATTGCTTTCCATATTATTACGTGTTTACGGGATTTAAAACATTCCAGAATATCAGAGTGAAGTGAACGCACTAGATATAAAAGGTTTATAACATTGTTCTTCAGATAAATTGAATTATTTACTGTGATACGGTAGCAAGTAAACTAGCTGTGTAGGGTCTACTCAAAACACTTATTTTAAGCTGCACCCATTTTTTTCAGGACCTATTTTCTTGTCTTCCATAGATCCATAGTATTTGAGATTGGAAAAATTCTGATAGGTTCTGATTTTCAAACTAACCGTTATTCGATCCATGGCTTAAATTAGGGGGTTTACTGAACTAACAGAAGCTGAATACATTTAATTTTCATTAGGTTCATAAATGCGCGGCGGCGCATCCTTCAGCCTATGCTGGACGCATCCAACCCCACCGAGACAAAGGTGAAGAAAGCCAAGACTACAAACCGACCCGTTCAGCGATTCTGGCCTGACAACATTGCCAGCCTCACCCCCCAGCCCCGGCCAGATGTGACCACGCCCACCAGCGCACCGTCCACGCCCACTGAGGAGGGAGGGGGCAGGGCCTCGGGACAAGCCACGCCCACCTCTCAACATGGTGACACCACACCCAACTCCACCCCGTCCTCTACGCCACAACCCATCCAAATGTCACCAGCCATGCAACTGCCACCTGGCGCCAGTAAGATATGAAATTTTTATTTTTTCAAAATGAATACTTATTGGTTTGTTTACTTTGTCACATGTTACCTTTCACCAACTTTTACTGATAAGACATGGATTTAGGGGCTAAATTTGTCAGAGATATGAATTAGGTTGCCTTTTGAATTATCAGAGAGCAATGACCATTCCAGCTATCTATGATATATTTGAAGAATAACAAATAAGATTCAAGTGTTATTTTATCATATTAACAGAGGATAGAATTCAATTCTCTTTATAAATTGATAGAACTTAAGGATGAAATTGACTATCATTAAAGTAAAAGTAATATTTGAAATTCATTTAGCCTTTGAAATTCAAGTAGCCTATCTTGCCATCCTTAACTTTTATGTTTACTCATGAAGTGACAGTTATGCAAACAAGATATATACATACATACATAAATGCCCATATTTCATGAACATCATTACTTCCTGACAGTATTGATAAAGCTGTCTCATTTTCTTTTAGTTGTCACACCTGGCGGGCAAATTGTCAACGCGCAGACTCAGCAAGTCCTTGGCCACCTGCAGGCAGCACAGCCAGTCTTCCACAACGGAGACCAGGACCGAGAAGACCCGCCCGAGCCCACCATTACCTTAGACAGCACCAGTGACGACTCCGGCCTCGAATGAGTACCTTGCATTACAGAACTGGTACAGGACAGTGTAAATCAGGCTTGGCAGCTTGATTACACAGCTTGGAGGTCAAACTAACCATCTCACTGCTGAATTAAAGACAAGCTGATTGCTTGTCACAAACCTAAGGCCAGTAGGTTTGATCTTGGGCCAGTAGGATTAGCTGGTTGATTTGTTAAATGCAAATGCCTGGTCTCACTTGTGAGTCAGTAAGAAAAACCTATTCCAACCTCATGCCTAAAAAGGCAACTTTTACCTGGAAAGGCCCATCAACTCATCATCTTTGGAGAGGAAATGAGTTGTTGTTAAAGGGACTAGTTTAGACTGGTTGGATGGTTCAGAAAGACAATCTCACCACTGAGTGGTGTTTATGTGGCCCTGACCAATGAGGTTAGAGGACACCTGTTACTGCTGCCACCTAGTGGCTAAGGACTTAAAACATACTATATCCCACCTTGGTTGCGCATGACTGATGGTCTTCTTGACCACAGCTCGGTCGACTGGAAGAAAAAGCAGCAAATAGAGACTTCCACATATATAGTAGAGGATTGCATATATCTCGTCTTCCTTGAAACAAGTTAAGTTGAACTTCTGTTGTAAAATATTTTCTGTTGGAGATGTGTAAACCAGTGGAAAATCAGGAATGTGTAATTTCTAAGCCATGTGCCATGCACAACATATTGCATCAATACATCCATCAGAAAAAAATGATATAATAAGGATAAGGTATATGCTCCAAGAGGACAAGACATACTGCTATATAGGAAAAAGATGTTTTTGTGATTGAAAAGTATATGTGGATTCTAGTTCACCTAAAGTGAACTTCTAGATTGTTGCATTGGTAAAAAAATATCCTAGAAGATGACTGCCATGTTCATCATTATCATCTCTATCTTGGTGCTAGAGGAGAAGAAGGGACTAGAGAAATACTGGATTTTGTGTTTTAATAAGTCTACAGAACTAGGTTCATACTTCTTTACTAATGAGTAAATATCTTGATGTGTTGAGATACAGACTGAATCATATAACTTGGCACATGCAATTTTATACTCTTATCTTTAGAATCCAGCAATTCTCTGCCTTACAAATTTCACCAATTTTGCGCTTTCCATAATACTTTGTATTCAAGAAGATCATTTGAAATTCAAGAGCTAAGACAATCAGCATAATGAGAAAGAAGAGTTTTTAAACAATTGGAAGTTCAAGTGTAGGCAGATAATGACAAATGGCAAGCAGTTTGCAGGAAGATGTGTGTAAGACCATCAATAAGCAGAGAAAGAAGTGCAAGACCATAAGTAAGCAAAAACAAAAATGAGTAGATTAATGGTATGCAGAAAAATGAGTGTAAGACCATTGACATGCAGCAAACATTAGTATAACACCATCAGTAAGAAACTTGATTATAAGACCATTAGTAGGCAGAAAGATGAGTGAAATACCATAAGCAAGCAGGTAAGGGAACGAAAGACTATTTGCAAGCATAAAAGTGAGCAGACAATCAGTAAGTTGCCAAATGAGTGTGAAGTGTGTGTGCCAAGTTCAGTCAAAAGTGAGCTTCTTCACAGCAGATGTTACCAATTGAAGTATGAATCTGCCTGTCAATATTCTTGTTTGTGTACATATAACTGGTTTGTTGTACAGATTGTTTTAGAGGACCAGTCTAAGATTGTGTCATAGAAAGTTGTGGTCAGAAGATTCTATTCGTTAATACTCGAAACAATGAGGGAAGCGGCTCACATGGGAGTCAAAACTTGAGCAGATAAGCCAATGAGCATTATTGAGATTTAGAGGTAGGTAAATGTATATGTCAGGCTTTGTGCAGGAATTAGATTCACTTTAAATAACAAACATTTCCAAATGAACTGCTTATTATGTCAAATTGCACTTCATATAATTACAAAATTACTCAGAAGATTTATCTTGGTTACACAGATCTGAGACTCAAAGTATAGTTCATAGATATGTCCAAGTCTAGTACCATCCCAAAATAAGCCCACATGTTGGAGTAGAGAGGATCAAGCCTTTTATATCATAGCTTATGTAAGTATGTCTGTGACAAACCATGACTAAATAACTTCAACTGAACTTGATTCCGTCGTAAGGTGAATAGGGTAAGGTAGCCACCGCGTGTGTGCACCCGACCATCCCAGTTAGGGGTGAATGTGTTTGTACATAGAAATATATTCACAATTGTTATTACTCTCAAACCTAACCCACCCAATCTTTAGAACTGTGTCAGTTCATTCTAGTAATGGCAAACCCTCTTTCTGCTTTACCATTCTCTCATGCAAATGACAATTAAAGTTAACCAAATTCTTTTGAAATTTCACATTTACCCCCTTTTGGGAACAGAACTACCATCATTGCCAACATGTTTTGTTAAGGTGGTCACTTGAGAAAATCAAGCTATTCAATGTATGAGCCCAGAGGGAAAATAATTTGGAAAGAGCCTCATCTTAATTTTGTTAATGGCAATGAGTTTCTATCTTGTTTGTGTGTGAACAAGTCAGGTAGTGATTAACAGAAAATTGAAGTTATTTTTGCACTGTAATGCATCATATAAATTACAAGGTGATTGAAATATTGAAATAGAAACGAAGAAATATTTAAGTAATTCAGCATTGAGTGTATTGAGAGTTAACTTGACTCAAATAATAAAAGGAATTTACTTGATCTTAAAAAATATATGAAATGCATTGGTGGAATGATGTTTTCTAGAAACATGTTAAAATATTTTCTCCCACCTTGAGAATTTATTTGAGCAATGTGAACTTTTCTCCTCTGTAAGTGTTATGATTGCAGGATATAGTGAAGACTTTCTTCTTTACAGACATTCAACCTCGTTGTTATCAACTATTGACTCCCGGAAACTTGGAGATTTCAAGGATGCCATTTTAAGTCATCCTACTGAACTTGAGTTGAGATTATTTTTACAATGAAAGCAATTTTGGCAACTGATAATCAATTATCTCTAAACTTTGTGGTGTGTATTCAAACTTAGTGATTGTGATTTTCTCTGCTGTGGAGATCATTGGAAAGAACTTTTCACTCCACTTTTGGCCTTTAAATGTGTTGTCAAATCAAATGTTAATCCTTACACTCGTTAGTATGTGTCTAAACAAGCGTCTTCATAATCCCTGTGTTATTATTGTTCTCTCAAAGCAGACACTTAATAGGGGAGGTAGATCAGTGGATTTAAAGGATGGATATTGAAACAGTAAATTTTAGATTTTCATGTCATTCTTGGTCTTTCTAATTTGGAAAATTGGAGTGTCATGTACCATAAGTTCTTAAAAAATTATCAATTTGTATTTTCAATCAGACAGAAGAACCATCAGCCAAAAAGCTTAAATTAAATACCTATTCCCAAGTTCAGTGATAAAGCAACAGGTTAGAGACGATCTGTATAAGCTTTGTTTTAAATCTGTTTGGTATTTACTGAGAAAACCTTTGACCTTCGGATGGTCAGTATGTCCTTTCCAACCTTTCGCTGTATACAATTCTTACCCTTTTGTATAATAATGACTGATGTACTTACTGAAAAACTTATGTCAACTACATGATAAATGTCTAAGGCTTCTGCTTGTCAGGTATTTCAGACCTTTACTGTCAGACCCCTACTTCATAAAACTGTGGTGATAGTGTGTATGCTGCATGTTGTAAACTGGTTTTCATGTGATAGGTTTCTGTTCAAAGAGCAAAACTTTCTGCTGATTCTTCATATGTAGTGAAAATCTATGGGGGTTATAGTGGGAGTGTGACACAAATCAGAGGTTTTCACACCTAAGAACTACCTCCTCAACCAATATTAGGTTCATAGTGAACCAGTTGCTTTGGGATTACCTGAAAATATACAATTTCCTTTGGGAATGTCTTAACATGTTAACTCCTCCATTTCCCAAAGCTATGTACAGAAATAAAGGAGGTGTAATGGGGAAAACTTTAAGAAATATTTCAAAGCCTTACTCAAGGAGTCTCAACATGAAGAAACATCTGTAGGTCAAGCGTGCAGGGTAAAGCGAGTGCCTTACAAGGCTCGTAACTAGGGTAACGACTCCGAAGGTCAAGGCCGCAGTGAAAGGGTAATGACCTGAGGTCATCATATCACACATTGAGTAACAAGGACTACCAAAGTTGTGCCATCTATGATCTAGCTAGGCTTGTGTCTATTTGTTTTTCTTCATTTGAGAATGTCCCTGTTGTGCAGAGAGGTCAGGATATGTAGAAAAGTGACAGACATTCATTGTAACTATAATAAGTTCATTGGTACTAAAAGTAGTCAATATGGTTGAACTTCCTCATTTTTCATGTGGTTTGGTTGAAACAGTAACATGAAAAAGGCATTACTATAGGATTTGGTTATTCCTTTTAAAATTGGATGTACTGCATGTCAAAAGCCAGCCTAGACGCGAGATATTTCCTGACACAATACTTTAGAAAAAAAAAGTTAAAACACAATATGAATAATAGATGTTCAAATATGACACAAAATTTAGGAAATACAATGTTCAGCTTAGATAAAGAAAAAAGAATCCTGAAATATAGTAGTTTCTTCTCAAGTCTGCCGGTCAGACCAACTTCATGGAAAATACTGCCCCCAGCGTTCATATTACTCATGAGATAACAATTGTCATTATTTTCATAGATACTGACAAAATGCTGAAGGTGATGCCCAGCTCATTAGCACTTTTCTTAATCTATTTCTTTAGACAGTTTCCATAAACCAACCAACATTTGTTTAAGATACTAGCAGTTATTTGTAAAGATTTCATGAAGGTTTGTTGTTTTTACCCAGACTTGGGTTCCTCTCATTTCAGTATTATGATTATTGTTGATGGCAGTTGTTTCTTTTCACATCACACCCTCTGGCACAACTATGACCAGTGAAGTAGTTATGTAGGCATGATGGATGTATATGCTATGACATCATGTGCATGTGTTGTCTTAGTATGGTCTAAATCATTATTGAACTGTTCTTTATGCACTTTGTACTTTCTTTGAAACTATCCTCACAACTTTGTCATTGCACAAAAGAACTGTTACCTAAAGTTATAAAAATAGCCTATTTTTGATGTTAAGGTATTTCCCTTTTGGTAGAATATCTTACAAGTGGAAATGAAATCAAATTAGAGTATTTGTTACTAAGAACTCTTTTTTTAAAACTGTAAACACTTTAATTGAGGTTATATACAACATTTTGGCTTTTATTTTTCATCACTGCTTGAAGGCATACAAAGAAAAACTGAACCAATCAGGAAATATGTCAAAGACATAGCTAAATTAGAGTCCAAAAAGATCCCCATCATATAAGTGTTCAATAAAATATATGTACAATTCCCCTATAAAATACACAAATAGCAGTTTAGGAATGAGAGTAAATACAAAGACTAATGTTAAATCCTTGTTAAATGTCTTTGTTTTTGATGAGTACAATGTTTTGTCTGTAGGCATACGTTAACCTGTCGCTGTCTGGTTTCGTTGTTTGTTCAAAGTGTCGCGAACTACCGCAAAAGGCGGTGTATGGTGTGACTCAGCGCGTAGCGACATCTGTATTTTGTATATTGTGATGAAAGGCATAAAACAGGGTCCTTTTTGTACGCATTATTTTTTTCAGAATTATGAAAAACATGCTTATAAATGTACAGAAGTATAGAATAAACGTCACAAATGACCATTCTTATGAAAAGTTAATCTGATTTTCTCGTCATTTTAAACCTGGATGTATATTGATATCATTACCACGAATAATTACTATAGAAAGGAATCTGAAGAAACTATTTATATTCTGTTACTGGTATTTGTTATTAGATGGGTCTTGATTTACTTTAATTTCAAAACAATGAAACTTCAGCTACAGCATTTTTGCAAGAGATGGGCGATGGATCTCTAATAAAATTTACCAATGAAACCACGAACATATTTTAGACGTCAAAACAACAATGTCATTTATATTAAGAATACTGTTCTTAAAACATAAAGATAAGATTTCGGATGATAAAAAGTTATGTAAAAGATAAAGACACAATAGTCTGATTAGAGCAAATCTTTTAATAGCGTAACAATCAAGAAGTTGACACTTCTTGTATTCATAACATGTGTCGGAATAAATAAAGAAAATATTCCATACGTCAATGTTGCTGCCGATTTTAAAAATCAGCAATGGGAATTATGCTATGTATTACTCAAAATTCTTTCAAATGGTATACAGGATGTATGGTTTTATGCTATTTTCTCAGAGAAAATCAAACATAATCACCAGCATCAAAATCGCATACGTGTAATACAGGCTCAAATCATCATTCGTAAAAAATCAGCTATCGTGATTGTCATTTACATTATTGCAATGAAAATCCAAACAAAGTGGAATGACCAGGGATGTAAGTCAGGGTCCATCAAAAAATCAGAAATAGCATAATAAAAAAAAAATCTAAAATTATCATAAATAGTGGGAAATCGTGGTATAAACTTCTGATTTCATAGTTACTGTTGAGTATGAAGTAAAATGAAATCGTAAGTCCAATAAAAATCTGCAACCTTACATCCCTGTCCAGCAAAAATCTTTGTTTACTATGGCTGGTACATAATAAACAACTTAATCTCTTTGAGTTAACTCAATATAGGAACCAGTGATGTCGCTGGAACTTACCGAGTGAATTTGAATATTTGTTGAGCGGAAAATTTACGTTATAATTTTAGAAAACTGGCAACTGGTAACCTGCACTGAAACATCTGGAAATTTTAATTAACATTACACATACTTTTGTATAACTTGGTTAAGGATAGACAACAGTTGGCAGGACGTCTTTTGCACTATCTGCTCTCATTTTGTTAATTGATAAGATACAGCATCGTTTTATATATCAAATGAAAGGTAATAATTTTATCTTTCTAATGACATAAATGAAGTAAAAGTGAAACTAATATCTCCAACGTGATAAATTAAAAACCTATTTATTGACTTTTATTTTTTGAACATGGATATCTCCTTTAATATAAAAGTTACAAACTTCAAACTTTGTATGCCTCCCCATGAGGTTTTTCTGCAGGGAAGCGTGTCTCAGATTTTTTATTAAGGTCATAGTTTTTATTTTATTGCAAAAAACGGGAAACTTTTTGTTATTTTTTTAAACTTAATTTTCTAGATTTCATAAAATGAAAACTAAGGCCTAAATAAAAAATCTGAGACACGCTTCCCTCCAAATGGCCTTCATCTATATATGTCCCAAATTTCAAATCCCTGTGTGCAATATTAAGGGAGATATACTTGTTCAAAAAATAGTCATGAAAAGTAAAATTTTCTAATTCTCAGCACTCATACACTGGCACCAGTAGACATATTTCTACATTATTTATATCAATAGGTTGGGTTTTCATTTGGCTATTTAGTGGTATATGACTGATAAATATGGTATTTGTGATGTTGAAATTGAGAGCATATTACTACGACCATCCCAAAACACCCCCTATCAACAGTTGTCTATCCTTAAGCACCCTGTACTTAGGCCACCCATAAAGAAAGTATGTTTCCTAAACATGGTAGAAACATCTTTTGTTTTTTTATCTGTATGTGCTTAAGGGCGCCAGCTTAACAGATATCTGTGTAAAATATCACAATCTCATTCGGTTATACGTTATTTTGTTTTATTTCCCCTTGGAAGGACAGCGCACACTATGATTTATTTACATTTTAACTCAATGCACTAATTTCGGACACCATCTATCTAGATTAAATAAAAACTTTTTACGATTTCCGGGAAATCCCAATTCTAAGATAACCCCACCACCAGCCTAAGCATGCAACATTTTGTCATTCATGGCAATATCTTTTGTTTTACATAACGGAAAAATATCACTGGGTACTTGCTTTAAAATATATACCCATATTCACATTTCATAAGGTAGACTCGGAAAACTTGTTCATTTCCCATTATGCTTTATCTCATTGGAAAACTTGCATAAAAACGCTCTTTATTGCTTCACATGATGGTGTACATTAAACTGAAATTAAGTGCCACAAGGAACTGGATATGTAGGCAATTATAACCTATAACTCCTTATCTATCCTAAAGCCCTTATTCCATGTACCAAAAGTACGCGCCACTGATATTTAGTGTTTCCATGGTGGTAAATTTTATCGGCGATGCCAGTGATAAATTTTCACCACTTGCGCTAGTATGTCCTCGGTAAATCACTTGTACTTTTGGTATGACATGATGTAGAATACAGGTTTAAACTTTGATCTCAGTCTTATTGGTCCTTCTCCGTTAGTGAGTACAAGTCATCACGTCGTTGTCGGCCGATGGGGACTTGGTTACGCACCTGGTCAAGGAAGTCCACATCTGAGACAGAAAAGTTTGAAAAATATTTTTAAAATTGATGTGTTCAACTCGCCTTTTCTTCGATTTTTATTTAACTGAGGGAGAAAGGGAGAGGGGAAATTGTGCTGGTCAACTTTCTAAGTTGAATAGATATTCGACCATCAGATACGTATTTCATATATTTCTAGAAAAGTAGGAAAGGTAGGAAGGCTAGGAAGAACGGCATCTCCTTGACTTTTGCCAAACCTTTCTCTATTATAATTTCTTATAAATGGGTCTGTCATAGTTTCAAGTTTAACTCACCAATGTCGGCGTACACTATCTGTTCCTTTTCATCTGCTTCGGCTGCAACTTCGCCCCTAAATACAAAATATGGGAAATTTTTATTTGACTGATTTGGTAAATTGTTGAAACATATATTTCTATTTTAGTTCAACGTTGCTTTCCCCTTTTTTCTTAACAGAGTCTTCCCTAATAAAGGGATGAGTTACGGAGGTCTGCATATTCCAAAATTAATGTTGTTCATGATTTTTTTTATTATGAAAAGACAGTTCTTTCTTTTTTATATTTTACATGGGTAAATGGATCAATAACAGCATAAAGTTTCATAAAATATAAAAAAAACTGTTTTGTTTTCAATGTGGTCTTTCACTGCGTAGTAACAAATTAACCAAAGTCCCCCATGACCCAATACACTCAACATTGTTCTTGAGGTTGTTTCAATCCCAAAAATAACCATAAGCACCACAAAATTGTTTGTTTGTTGGGGGAGTTTAACATCCGGCCAACCCTCATGGGTTCTTTCCAGACTGCACAGGGTAATACTTTTCAGCTTATTTTACGCCACAAGGGCGGTGACCGAATATATGATATGGTTTAGGAGAAACCCGCCACCGGGTGCAATACCCTACTCGTTGCGAAGAGTGGCAAGGGGTCTTTGCGTGTGCAATGTCCCACAGAAAGGACACCACACACCCGGTTTTGATGACCCTGTCGGGAGCACAGGGTGGCCCCTGGATCCCAGACTCTTGGATCCTTTCTTAGATTTTATCTATCAGTTGGCATTCTCGAAGGAATTGCAGGATCTTTTTACTTTCATTGTTGTTAAACACATCCTTCATCGATGTTCTGTTTTGGAGATGCCGCTTGTGACTATCATCCGTCTTCTTACACTTCAATATGATGTGCTCCACCGTTAGTTTGGTGTTACACTGTTGACAAATTGGAGTAACTTCACCTTGAAGTACTTTAAGTTTTGTGTGATAGTACTTTCAATGTATGGATGTTGAGGGGAGTAATGAAGAGTTGAAGACAGGAGTAGTTGTTGATGATAATGTATTGTTCTTCAGTCACCATAGGCCTAAGCCTAGGCTGTTACACAATAGACATGTGTACACCTTGGTGTCCAGACTCTCACTGGATTTTGTAGAGCTTGGCTTGTTGAAGTTGTGCAGTTTCTCCTGGACGGAAGTTGTGGGGTTGTGGGGTTGGGCTCCTTCTTCTTTAATCTTCTTTGTTTCTTCTTTGGCTTGGCTGTGGATGTAGAAGTCAGGTACCCGGATTCTTCCAGCAATGAAGTACTTTAAAGTTTGGTGTAGTACTTTCTAATTGTGGATGTTGTTCAGGGGAGTAATGAAGATGAAGCCAGGAGAAGTGTTGAGATGTTGTTATATTATTTCTTCAGTCACAGGTTAGAGCATGGCCTCAGGCCAAAGCTCCATGAAAGTTACATGTGCATAGCTCTGTGTCTCCAGCCCCACTGCCCTCAAAGCAGGGGTGCACTTCCCCACCTCACCTTTGGCCTTTAACCTAATTACTTAATTAGGCCAGTTGACCACTAGGGGGAGGGGGAGTGCTAACAAACATTGTGTATGATGGTTACCATAAACCCTATGATGTAACATGTACATATTTGATATGTCTTTTAATTATTGTTAATGAATTTATGATATTTATATATCTTTATATGATAAATTTGGTAAATAATCGTAGTTGTTGGAGGGAGGATATGCCATGCCTAAACTTCCTTTCAAGAGGTGTTTATGTGTCAGCCTGGTGTGGCCTATCCGAAGACGGGCCAGTTTCACCTGTTCTGACCTTGTCAGGCACTCTCTTTTGCTTTTGTCACTTTTCTCTTTCAATTTTGGTTGGACAGAGTGTAGAAGATAGTTCTCCTGTTTGTTCCAGTCGCTTTGCAACTTCGAACGCATATGTGTTTTGCTTAGTGGCAGTAAGTCTGTGTGTGGGATTCTAGCAACCTCAGGATCTAGAAGCACCACAAAAAAACAAGCATTTGTGGGTTCATACATTTTACTCGGCTGCAATAACTCTAAGTCTTCCTGTTCTATCAAATAACGTTTGGGTTTGATTGTTGGAGAAGTTTAAAGTCCAGCCAACTCTTTAAGGTTTTACCAGTCTTTCGGGTTTGCTCCAGGGCCATGTTATAATTAAATATCAAGACTCACCAGGGGTTTACCAGTGTGCTATGCCCCCATGCCACATAAGATGCGGTCTCATCCCGGGCGGGGGAGATGGAGCCTACGAAGACCTGGTTGTCAAGAGCGCGGCCTCGCTGTAACAGCTCCCAGTGAGCCGGACCGGTCGTCATGTTGAAGGCACCCGGATACAACAAAAGTTGGCAGTCTGAAAACAGGGAGAATGATAGTTATACAACTGCCTTGTCGTAGGATATGAATAAGTAGATATGGAACCTTCAGATTCTTTTTTCATCCAACTCCAGGACTTTCAAAACATGAACTTTTTATATTCCAGTGTTCTTCCTTACACTTCAGGTATATTTTCCCATACAATATTTTTTTTTGTATTCATTTATTGACTTCACGCATGTACATGATCTTCCAGCCAAGTTACTGTTACCAAGTTACAATATATTTGATATATCATAAAAGAGATAGTCTAACTTAATCATATAATCTAATTTTGGGCTATTCAGAAAATGGCACGATTGTCCTTAAAGCAATGTCATGTAAGAAAATTGCACAATTCAAAATCAACAAAAAGTAGGAAATGCTACAAAAGTAGGATAAATGGCATCTCTGTTATTAGCGGGGTTATGGCAGTCGCCGACTTACTTTTCCTAGCGTAGAGCATGGCCAGCTCAGCAAACCTCATGTCGTAACAGATGCCCAGACCCACCTTACAGAAGGCTGCAAGGGAACAAAGGGAAGACTTTTAAAAGTGGAATGGAAATATGAAAGCTGTATCATTAATATCGAGGTTGTCAAAAAAATATTTATTATTCATCACACAATGTTGACAGCAGCATGTACACATTATTCTAAATTATGCATCTGCATTAAAAGGGAATTCTGTATGTGTTTTTTTGTGGGGTTATTTTAATGTCCGGCCAACCATTCAGGGTTCTATTACCAGACTGCACAAGGTAAGCATTCCAGCTAGTTTTACGCCACAAGGGTGGTGACCAAATCTATGAAATGAGGTGCCTATTTGTAGCAGTGGGACCCAATGCCCTCTTTATAGTGCTGCCAATTCTGTATGTGACTTTAACTCAACATCAACTACTAAAAGTAGCACGAACGATATTGGTATATTACGACAGCGAGAGCGCTGGGAGGAGAGGAAATGTAATATTATCGATTGACAAAGATGAAATGAACGTGCAGCAAATATTGAAGTAACTCGAAATTTCACCCATATCATAGTGATGTTATTGGTCAATCTTTCATTTCAAGTGACAACAAGAAGGCCGACCTGGTGCTTCAAGACAAGGTAGGAAAAGATAGGAAACTTTTGGAAACCCCTATGGGACCTTCAATTAAGAACGTACACATCAAGGGGGGAAGGGGGTATCTGAATTTTTTGAAAATGTACGTACATTCCTGTACAAATTCTATGCATATTTTTGCCCCAGGGGGGTCTGATATTTTTTTAAATGTGCGTACATACTAAATGGAAGGTCCGGATCTGAAGAGGCAAAGCAGGCCCAAAATATACTGTAAGATTTCTCCCGTGAAAACGGACAATTACAGACATGGGTCTTTCACCAGTGTGTAGGACAGGTTCAGGACTACTTTCCGACACCTTCCAAAAACAATTCTGCTATTGCTATTGTCCACTTTTTTATTTGAGCTATAAATTCGTTAACACAAATTATCACATAAACTACAGATGGAAACATTTATTAGGACTTTGTGAGAATCTCATCATGCTCACCAAAACAAATCAACGCTTTATATGTCTCTTCTCTTTAATGGTTTTTTTTCTGATGATTTCATACAAATTGACCTTTCTTAGAGGTCTCTAGGGCCTACTTTGATGCAAACTTTTACAAAAAAAGGGACAGGACGGAATTTGCAACTCTTTGAAAAAAAAAGAAGCTACTTTTATAACTTCAGTTGAAAAAAAAAATCAGCAACTTTTTATTAATATTTTGAGGGTCTTTGTGTCTGTGTGACCATTCTTATTTTAAGTTCTTCCAAGATTTTCTGTCTCAGTGCGAATGTTGTTACTTACGCGTGTCAAAGGTAGCCAGTGTGTTGCCAGCCATGAGAGTCTTGGACTCCTGGAATGTGATCTTTCCCGGGATGTCAATGTCGAACAGATGAGTCTGGCCAAAACATCAATCACAAGTCTATAGCAATAGGGTTTGACAAGGGTGACATCATTATGTAGTGACATTACAGATTGTATCATTATATAATATTAAATTGTCTTTTATTGGGCAATAAAAGGGTTCGGCATAGCCGTTCTTCCACCCCCTCCCGTAATATCATTGAACAATACTATTTAACTATGTTAACTAAGAATGTATGTTTGTTTGTCTGTACTAATACCGGCATAATATCTATATGGAAGATCAATTTATGTAAATTGAGTATAGTTCAATAACATTAAAAGAAAAAGCTTTTTAAAATGAAAAAATGTGCATTGAATTTTAGTGTGGAAGCCATACATCAGTCATACAAAGCAAATAGTAATAGGGTTTGATAGAGATATGCTTTTTGAAATTGACGTGCCTTGATCTTTAGTATGGAAGCCATACATAAGTTATTAGGCCTAAAATAAAGAGAAAAAAACTGTTGTGTTCAGGTAACCCACATGTCCCTTCCAGACAAATTTTCCAAATAGCAAGACCGACCAGAATATTTTGAGGATTTCTGCATTGCAGATTTTTTCACCCGTGAAACCTCGAAAAAGAGAACAGAATGCTCACTTCAATTAGAAAGTGAAGGCGCAATTGGAACTCAGAAATTTAAAAACAAGGAATCTGACATTTTTAACTCCAAGACAGACCAATACACAATTTAACGTCCAGCCAACCCTTTTAGGTTCTTCTACCAGACTGCGCAAGGTGATGCTTTTCAGCTGTGTGTGATCGTATCTATGATATGATTTGATTTAAGAGAAACCTGCAACCAGGTGCAATACCCTAGTTGATTCGAAGTTTGTTGGGTTAGTATAACGTCCTGCCAACCCTTTAGGGTTCTTTTACCAGACTGCACATGGTAAAGCTTTGCTGCTAGTTTTACGCGGGGAAAGGGGAGCGAACTTGTACCATTTACATCACACAGAATGTTTGTTAAATTTCCCTGTTATACAGAATAGGGTTTCAACTTTTCATGTACCATGTATTTTATATGCTACTCAGATGACTCCCAACTGCCGATGTGTGAACATCACTCCGCCGGGTCTTCATCTCCACTTTTTGCTAGGCCTACTCCCTATGCCCTCAGTCCTTGTAAGGATAAGGGCTACATCCCTGTAGTTGCATGAAACTCCTCCCCAGGCTTTTCACCCTGTGTGGGTTCACCAACAGATCACTATGAGTGAGTGAGTGAGTGATGGATGTTTTATGCCAGGGTCATTTTCATGGCTAAAACAAGTTGGGAAAAATTCTGTCTTTGGTGATCAAATCTATGAGATGAAGGTGACACAGTGGGCAAATATCAGGGGATCAAAACCTAGTGATCATTTTTGCTGTACATCATCCCTTATTGAACCAAGCACCAACCAGGAATTGAACCCAAAGAACCACTTGGTCATTGCTGGGTCCCCGCTATTGTCGCCTTATACAATCGGCAGGGGCTACTTGGGGCCTATATTTTCCCCAGAACCCCCACGGGGTACAGATCACTGTGACTGGGCCAGTGACTGTCCCCACTAGGACAACACTGGTCTCAACACCAGATCACAGACCACCTAATAAAAGTTTATCTAACTCTACTAGCAGTCATTTACTCTGCCCTAGGTTCTGGACTTAGGGTCTGGCGCAGTGCTGCGGGGCTGGCTTTCCCTAGTTCATCCATCTGCCCTTTCAGATTCTCCTTTTTGGTTCCCTTCTTAGTTCCCTTTTATTCTCCTGTCAATTTTTAGCCCTTGGGCGTAAGAGCCGAAGTCCTTTTCCTACACATTGAGTCCCCGTTCTATAGGGTAGAACACAAAAAGCATGCTGCCTCGCTACATTGGGTCACTACTACGCCCCCCCCCCCCACATTGAGGTGGAGGGCACTGAGGACTCATCTACCAAGCTGGCTCGTGCAGTCTTTAGGAGAACACTCAGTTCTACGTGCCCCAACACACATGCCCTAGACACAGCCGCCATAGTGACCAGGAAATTGGCCAGGGGGCAGAACCTCCTTACCCCAACAAAAGCCGAAGCAGTAGCGACTCTGGAAAGTATCAAAGCTTTAGACAAAAAAGAGGTTGCCTTTGAGAAGCTCGCTCAACAGATCCCCAGGGTAACCATAGTAGTCAACTACATCCCACTGTCGGTCCCCCCAGAGCTCATCCAGTCGCCAGTGCTCAGGGCAGAATGACTGACACACTGGTACTCCACAGAAAAGAAGCACATGCAAAACACAGCAGTCTCGCTTCCCGATCTCCGATGTGTTCACACATGGCCACATTGATCTCCCAGGTTTTTGTCACCATCATCACTGGTTGTTACTCCTATGCCCTCAGTCCTTCTAAGGATAAGGGCCCCTATAGCTGTAACCAGACCAGAGATCTCCAAATAAAAGTTAATTTTTCCATTCCCCAGGTTCTGGACTTAGGGTTTGGCGTGGTGCTTCAGGGGCGGCTTTTCCTAGTCCATTCATGTGCCCTTTCAGATTTCCCTTTTTGGCTCCCTTCTTAGTTCCCTTTTATTTGCCTCTCATTTCTTGTCCCTTGGGCGTTAGAGCCCAAGTCCTATTCTACATATTGGGTCCCCCTTCTATAAGGGTGGACTATACAAACACACTGCCTCACTACATTGGCTCACTTTTGCGACCCCCCACCCTAGTGGTGGACTCAGACCTCCCTCATCCACACTTACCAGGTGGTACCCTGGCCCTGTTGGATTGTACTAGACCAACCTACAGAGTCCAGGGTGTCGGCACTGCCGTGAACCCTGCTCTAGTCACTCAAAGTCAGGTACCTATGGCTAGCCACAGCCAACCAGCTGCCACTACTGGTAATAACGATCCTGCTATTGGCTCAGGCTATAAACGCGTCCATGACAAAGTTGACAAAGACGGCTACACCCAGTCTCGCAACCCTAAAGTTAAAGTGGTTCCAGCCCAAGGGAAACAACCCACCGAACCATGCCCCCACCCTCTGGCCAAAGAGGCAGAGGAGGGGGAAGAAGAGCAGGACGATATGGACGTCCCAGAGACCAACTTGTGAACTTCCCCAAATTTGTTTGTTTGTTGGGGTAGTTTAACGTCCGGCCAACCCTTATGGGTTCTTTCCAGACTGCACAAGGTAATACTTTTCAGCGTATTTTTACGCCACATGGGCGGTGACCGAATATATGATATGGTTTAGGAGTAACCCGACACCGGGTGCGATACCCTACTCGTTGCTAAGAGTAGCGAGGGGTCTTTAGTGTGCAATGTCCCATAGAAAGGATACCACACACCCGGCCTTTGATGACCCTGTCGGGAGCACAGGGTGGCCCCTGGATCCCAGACATTTGGATCCTTTCTTAGATTTTATCTATCAGTTGGCATTCTTGAAGGAATTGCAGGATCTTTCTACTTCCGTTGTTGTTAAACACGTCCTTCATCGATGTTCTGTTTTGGAGATGCCGCTTGCGACTATCATCCATCTTCTTACACTTCAATATGATGTGCTCCACTGTTAGTTTGGTGTTACACTGTTGACAAATAGGAGCAACTTCACCTTTCAATAGGTGTTCATGTGTTAGCCTGGTGTGGCCTTCCCAAAGACGGGCCAGTTTCACCTGTTCTGACCTTGTCAGACACTCTCTTTTGCTTTTGCCACTTTTCTCTTCTAATTTGGGTTGGACAGAGTGTATAAGATTGTTCTCCAGTTTGTTCCAGTCGCTTTGCCACTTAGATCGCAAATATGTTTTGCTTAGTGGCAGTAAGTCTGTGTGTGGGACAAACAACCTCAGGATCTAGGGCCAAGGCCCCCTTGGCTGCTTGATCTGCCTTTTCATTACCAGAGATTCCAATGTGGCTAGGTAGCCAACAGAAAATCACTTCTTTGCCAACCGATTTCAGGTTGGTGTGACTTTGCTGGATATCTCTGATTATGGGATTGTTAGGCTGATGTTGTAGGATAGTTTGTAAACAGGACTTTGAGTCTGAGAAGATTAAAAAACTTTCTGTGTCCTGATACTTTGATCCAGTCTAGTGCACGTGCCAGAGCACGTGCTTCAGCAGTAAAAATGCTGGCTTGGCCGTGAAGGGCACCCGTCAGGTCCCCATACTCTGTATGTACTGCATAACCCACTCTATTTCCTTCCTTGGAGCCATCAGTGAAGATGGGGAAATGATCACTGTATTGGTCTTTCAGGGCTCCATATTCATTCCTGAAAGCAGAGGCGTTGGTTTCTTTCTTCTTGTTATCGCATAGTTCCATGTTACTGACAACAACGTTCAGCTAACTCTGACTGAGCATCGGGGATGTATGCCTCTTTTGTATGGTGATAACAAATACGTCATACCTAGACTCCTCCTTACTCCAAGAACTTTGACAAGAAGTTATAGCTAAGGCATGTGCTGATGTAAACACTACGCTAAGCTTACAGAGCATGGACTGACCATCCGCGTCAGTACAGGGTCATGGATACAGACTACTTGAGGTAGTTTATGTGAGGCATAGACTACTTGAAGTAGGGTATGGGAGACATAAACCACTCTCACTCGGATTTCCTTTGTTCTAGCAGTGCATTCTCAGGTGATAATGCACTGCTACTCTGATAATGCACTGGTGGCTTCAGATAATGCACTGGTTCTCTCAAATAATGCACAGTTGGTGATTTGTTGTTCAAATATACTGCCAAGAACACCCAATTTTGAATTCATGAAAAGTTTGACTATTGATGTGCACAGCCCAGGATCGAACCATAGGCCTTTGGATTCATAGTGCCACAGCCTAACCACTACCCTACCGGGGCAGCTGTTAGAAGTCTGGTCAGTCTTACCTTTTATCCATTGTTGGTTCAATTAGTCTGTTCTGACCCAGATTTACTCTTTCATTGAGTTTGGGTGACTAGTGGAGTGGGATGTAATTACAGTCTATGACTCTATACTCAACACTAGGCAATCAACACCCTTCCACCCCTCTCCTCTCCCCCTGCACCCCTCCCCTTCCCTTCTGCTGGTAAGGAGCTTAACTCTGCCACAATGACACCTCAGGTACTAGAGTGATCACAGGCTATTACTTCTAGTGGGGAGGGTGATTCGCTGCAGAGTGGAGGAGCGCCGGTCAGAGCACAGGTGGGGGCTCTTGATGGGGGGATCCCAATGTTGCATATCAAATTTAAGGAATGCTAATGTCACATGTCATTGCCACTTATCTGTTTCTTATGTTGCATTGGAATTTTAAAAAATGCTTATGCCCCTTTTCACTTTATTTATAAAGCCTATGTCATTATCACTAGGGCATGTGTAATTCTGTTGAATTTAAGAAAATACCCATTTCGTATCTAGGGGTCTAGGGCCATCCACTAGGGTCACACAGAGACAAAGTGAACTTTTATATCAATGATCATGAATTAAGTAGTGAATTCAGAAATTCATAAGGTACCAAGGGGCATGAGATACTTTCTCTTGTGGTTTATGTCAGATAATGGACTCGTAGTAGTGCATGGGGTGGAATAATGCACTCGCCCTACAGGCTCGTGCATTATTCCACCCCATGCACTACTACGAGTCCATTATCCTATACATAGACTACTTGACCCTTGAGGTAGGCTATGAGAGAGACTTCTTGAAGTAGGGTAATGGATACAGCAGTACAGGCTACTTGAGGTAGTTTATGTGAGGCATAGACTACTTGAAGTAGGGTATGGGAGACATAGACTACTTGGTGTAGGCTATGAGAGACTACTTGAAGAAGGGTAATGGATACAGATTACTTGAGGTAGGCTATATGAGAGGCATAGACTACTTAAAGTAGGGAATGGGAGACGGACTACTTGAAGTAGCTAGGTAATAAAGACAAACTAGGCCTACTTGAGGGCAGTGTTGTGAAGCATGGACTACTTGAAGTAGGGTAGGGAAGACTGTATTTATTCTTCCAGTCCCACATGAAACATACATTTTTGAGGGCTAAGTCCCAAAGCCTACTAGAAGTAGGCTTTTTGCATGCTGATTGGCTGGCACACAGTGACCCTACTTGAAATAGGCATAGGGGAACACTACTTTTTTTTATTTTTTATTGCTGATTCCAGTATTACACTAGTTCTTCCATCAGACACTTGAAGTGGTAAGGGGCAGATGGCCGTCCTGCTCAGCAGATGCCTGCATGCTGATTAGCTCATGATAGAGGCAACTTGAAGTAGGATTTAGCAACATTACTTCAAGTAGCATTTTAATGGACCAACGGCTCTGCTGCTGTGTGCGTCTTACCAGTAGATGACAATAAACACAAGGTGGTGGCACCTCTGTATATCCTCCCATCATAAGTATTGATAATGTCAAATTTTCATAACATTACCTAGAAAACAATGTTTTTATTATGCTATTCATGATATAAGAAATATTTGGAACAATATGAGCTATTTGGCAAAATAAGGGCAAATGCGCCATTTCTCCTGTAGCACCCAACTGTTCCTCACGTTTTCTTGCCACCACCCTCATCTCATTTTTTTCCATATTTTTATACTCATAATTCATATTCTCTTATCAATTTAATCAATTCTATCATTATCTTATTCATAATTAATATTCTCTTTTCAATAAAATCTTACTAATTATTATCTAAATTTCATTACATGTGAGTAATATAAGTCATAACTCTAAGGTCAAGCCTCTGCTCTTATTTCCTAAGCCGGTCATTCTATCTCATTCAATCGTTGATGTGTTTGAAACTAGCTGCTGTGTGTCTTGCATCAAGCAGAACAGTAAAATATTTTGCTCTAAAATTGTGATAAACTATCAAGATTCTTGTAATTAGAGTCAATTTATCACTAGATGTAATTGTTGATACTTAATATACGTGATGTAGTTTTAATTATAATTATTCCTTTAATTTCTCTTCCTAAAGTCAAAATAAACATTGACAGCACTAGGTGACCAAACTAGAACCTGACCTAGGTCAAGCCTAAAACTTCTAGCTCATAGGTGCAACTCAGCATCTTAAAAATAGGCAAAGAACTTTTGTGGATAAGGCTGGTTCTACTGCTAGGATTTACATAAATTTAGACTTATTCAAAAGGTAGGAATCAGCACTGACACTGCGGCTAGTTTTGAATTATAATCATTAATGGTAATTGGTGGATCTAGGGGGGACCTTACAGGTCTTGCCCCCCACCCCCCCCCCCCCCCCCAAAAAAAAAAAAAAAAAGAAAAAAAAAAGAAAAAGGAGAGGAGGAAATGGAAGAATTGGGAGGAAAAGGGCAGTGAAGTGGACCTGGTTCTCAATGCATCAGTGGGTGTTAAGGGCCCATGGGTAGGGGTGTAACCTCTGTCAGGGCATCAGTGAGGGTTAACCCTTTCCTGACTGCCACTGTTACAATCGTAAGGTATACTATGATCGTATAAATACTCTTAACTTGAGGCTGTATAGCTTCAAAATTATTTTATGTTTTACAAAAATTTTAAACATATTCAATTAAATATAAGTTATGTGCCTGATTAAGTTCACCTCTTTCCAAAAGTTTGTAGATAAAAATCCTTTTGTATGAATGAAGGTTCAGATAATTTCACTTGAAAAGAGGATGAAATCTACAAGAAGGAACGTGAAAAGTACCTGGAAATGTATTACACTCACATTACAAATTGTCACAATTTATCAGAATCATTATCAAATTTGAGTAGAGGAGCCAGTTTTTGCACACTAAGAGCAGGAAATTAAGTAACAGAATGTATAATGAAAACATGAATTAGAAATCATTTTTCATCTTACCATAGTGATACAACGTCCAGAAACATTATCATTTAGAAAAATATTAGAATATTAAGATATTTTTGTAAAATCTTAACATTATTCCTTTCAGGGAATTTTTCTTCAGTTTTTACGCACCCTTAGCCTATTTTCACGCATTTTGATGTCAATTTTTGCACATTTAAGCATATCCTAGGTGATAAATGAGTAAAATATATTCAATAAAAAGAAAATATCATTTATGAAGTATCAGGAAAAGATTGTCTACCAATATCTGTTATGCAGAATAATTGTTGACTTCTTAGTTATTCGTAATATGGATATTAGAAATGATGTGTTGTCTGACAAATTCTAGATAAGAGATTCATGAAAAAAAAGAGGAAATATGCATATTTGTGCATTATTGATACCTGACAAAAGCATTAATTTGCCCAAGTAAAAGACAAAAAACATATGCATCAAGTTTTTGGTTGATATTATTTTGGGAAAATACCTTACAAATATAAAGAAGCTTGTTTTGAAAAAACTAGAAGTCTGTATATGGAAAAATGTTTGAAAATTTGGAAAATTCAGAAAAATACATGCCAAATGCATGAAAACTAGCAACTGCCTTATTTTTTGTCATTCATTTTCACACAGGGGTGATCACTGCATTTTGAATTCACTTCCATGTAATCATAAACATTCAAATTCTATTATTTACTTCTCAATGTATGTAAGGCCAGTATACATATGGCCAGTGCTTCCTTTGGCGGGTCAAAACTCTTTGTAGAAATCAATATGATGTGTCTCAATAGTAATGCAGGTACATGCGTTATATCAATCTATTTTCATTTTTCATTTCTTGAAGAATTATTGAAGAACTAATGAAAAATTATATGGCATATATATGGTGATGCATTTTATATTTTTGATTGTATTTTTGACAGTATTTCTAAGTCAAAGCAATTATTATTGCTTTTCTCTTTGGTCAAAATGCAATATTGAGCTACTTCATATTGATAACATGTTATTTTCATCACAGCAGCGTCCTATGCCTAACTACAAACTATGTATGTTTTCCCAACATGAATAAAAAAAAAAAAAAAAAAAAAAAAAGAAAGATGGCTTCAACATTTCATGCCTCCAGCAGTATATGTTAGGAATATATTTTATCTTTAGGCCCCCTTATGTAAAATTAGCTTATATGTGGTACCTATCTATAATTATTATCCTATTTCTCAAATTCAGGGCCCTGTTGAACAAGACTTCCCAGGCAGTCGTAAAGGGGTGCTTCTTTCACTTTTCCCAAGCCATCTAACCAAGCTGAGGGCCTACAGCAGCTGTATGCAGAGGATGAGCAGTTAGCCCTACGGGCAAGAATGTTTGCAGCCATGGCATTTGTACCCGAAGATGACGTTGATGAGGCATTTGCACAGTTAGCAGCTACCAGATGAACTCCAGCCCACCACAGATTACTTTGAGGACACATTCCTTGGACCAGTAAGAAGGGGGCATCGCCATGCCCCCACATTTGTTCCGATGATGTGGTCAGTGTATGACCGTGTTGACCAATATCTTCCCTGGCCAACTTTGTTTGTTTGTTTGTTGGGGTAGTTTAACGTCCGGCCAACCTTTATGGGTTCCTTCCAGACTGCACAAGGTAATACTTTTCAGCTTGTTTTACGCCACAAGGGCGGTGACCGAATATATGATATGGTTTAGGAGAAACCCGCCACCAGGTGCAATACCCTACTCGTTGCGAAGAGTGGCAAGGGGTCTAGCGTGAAATGTTCCATAGAAATGACACCAAACACCCAGCCTTTGATGACCCTGTCGGGAAGTACAGGGTGGCCCCTGGATCCCAGACTCTCCAATACCTTGGAGTCTATCTTGACAAAGGCCTGTCCTTCATCAGGCACGCACAGCACGTCACTTCCAAGGCACGCTAACGCCTGAATGTGATGGTTCTCTCCGCCCTCAGCAGAGTTAGCACAACCGTCCTCCACGCCATATACATGGCAACGGTCAGGCCCATTCTAGAATATGGGGCTCACATCCTCCCCTTGGCCTGCAAAACAGCTAGACTCACCATAAAACAATCACAAAACATGGCTATGTGAATAATCGCTGGGGTCCACAGGGCCACCGGGGTCGATGCCCTCCACCAAGAGCTACACATAGTCCCCCTAGTGGACACTCGTTTCCAGACCAGACAAGCCAAGTTTGCGGCCAAGGTTGCAACCACAGCCAGTCACCCTCTTCACCAGCAAATGCAACAAGCACTGGTTAAGGACCCTAGGGTATTTCCCCCCACCACATGGCGACTCAAATCAGCCACCATACTCCGCAAACTAGCCACTCAAGGTGCCACTTTTGGAGCTATACCTGAAAGCCCAATCAGACCCCCATGGGACCCACATCCCATTAAAACCGTTGTCCACCGGCCCTACCACAGTAAGGCCGAGGTTTCCGACGGCCTCCTACTCGAAGAGGCTATGTACGATCCAGGTGGTTGTCAACACAACGATGGAGATCTGTGCAGAACACGGAATCCCTGCAAAGGTGCCCGGAAATGAGGCAGCTGAGCAGCCAATAGAGCCAGGAGTGAGTGAGTGAGTGTTGGGTGTTTTGCGCCGTACTGACAGCCAGGGTCATTTTCACGGCGAAAACCAGTTGGGACAAATTCTGTCTTTGGTGATCAGATCTTTGAGATGAAGGTAACAGGGCGGGCAAACAGCAGGGGATCAAAACCCAGCAATCATTTTTGCTGCACCTCATCCCTTAGTGAACCAAGCACTGACCGGGAATTGAACCCAAAAAAACAATTGGTCAGTGCAGGGTCCCCCCTATTGTCGCCTCGTACAATCAGCAGGGGCTACTGAGGGCCTATTCTTACCTGGACCCCCACGGGGAAATAGAGCCAGGAAACGACCCCAACCTGAGGTCACCGTCCCTACTAACTTGGAAAGCTTGTGGGCTTTGTTTGTTTGTTGGGGTAGTTTAACGTCCGGCCAACCATAAAATCTACAGAATTGCAGCTGATATACAACATGCTGCCCAAGAGGACCCCCCTAACCCCACATCCCACTTGGAATCGTGAATCGTGGAATCGTGACATGGACCATTTGGTAGAATCACGATTGGCTATCCTTAGCCTCCCCAGATCATAGCAAAAGATCTTTAGACTGCATGGCCAGCATTCATTATACCACTCTACATGGTGGATATGCCTGCCCCTACTGCTTTGACATTCCATGTTGGGCAGCCATACACTATCTAGCCGAATGTCCTGGCACCGAGACGCCCAGATATGACCTCCTCACCCAACACCTCACCCCCTAGACCCGCAACGGCCCCCCTTACGACCTGGCAGTGGCCATCATGCAACACCAGGCAACCGTCGGATACCAAGGAGTTTTACAACTCCTTGACATGGCCCCCAGAAGCTAGCCCTTTCCCACAACGCCCCCTCCACTGCCCCTCCAACCTCTGAACCCTTCCCCCCCTACCCTTCCCCCGGAGCCTCACACAGCTCCTTAAATAAGTTTGGTGTCCGTCAGGGTCTATCCTACGGGCACGGTATAAAGAACCTCCCCACGGGGAGCTCTTCTCTCAAACCCCTTTCAGGAGCCAGGGCCACACAGCCCAGGGCTCCAGTGTCCACATGACACAAACCAAATGAAAGAAAAAACACGGCAGTCAAAAGTATGTATGGGAGGAGAGACCGTACCCTTGAAAATTACTGTATGCTTCAAAGGCCAGTACGGGTGAGACACTTTGTGCCGGAGCCCCTCCGTTGTCATTGCCAAAGGTTCGGCCACATCAACAGTACATGCACGGCAAAGGGAGTGATGGATGAACAATGGATGTTTTATGCCATACCTACAGCCACGGTCATTTTCACTGCGAAAACAAGTTGGGATGCATTCAGTCTTTGATGTTTGTTTGTTTGTGGGATTAGTTTAACGTTCAGCTTACCCTTCAGGGTTCTTTTACCAGACTGCACAAGGTAAAGCCTTTCAGCTCGTTTTACGCCACAGGGGCGGTGACCGAATATGAAATGAGGTGCCTATTTGTAGCAGTGGGACCCAATGCCGTCTTTATAGTGCTGCCACACTGACATATCATGTCATAGGCCCACATAATACCCCACCGGTCACATTATACTGACACCAGGCTGACCAGTTATGTTTCGTGGTTCTTACTTTATACCGAGTGCCAGGCAAGCAATGACCACTACCATTGTTTTTGGTAGTCTTTGGTGTGACTCGGCCAGGGATAAATCCCAAGACCTCCCAGACTCAGGGCGGGCACTCTACCAAAGAGCTACTGAGTCTGGTCCCCCCATTTGTCGCCTTCTACGAACAGCTAGGGGCTGCTGGGGACCTATTCTTCCCAGGAGGCTCCTGAAGGAACCCCCACCCCGGATCCCCATGGGGGCTCAGTCTTTGATGATCGTATCTTTGAGATGAAGGTGACCGGGTGGGCAAACAGCAGGGGATCAAAACCTGGAAATCATTTTTGCTGTACTCATCCCTTAGTGAACCAAACACCAACCGGAAATTGAACCCAAAGAACCACTTGGTCAGTGCTGCGTCCCCCCTATTATCGCCTTATACAATCTGCAGGGGCTACTGGGGGCCTATTCTTCCGGCAAATCATTCCACCTGTGGGATCTGTGGCAGCCCATACCCCACAGCTACCTGTATGGCCACAAACCAGGCAAACCAGGAGGTCAATTTCCATTCCATGAAATGCGGGGTCCAGCATGCTGCGGCAAGTAGGCGCTGCCCCAAGAGAACCGAGGTGATAAACCATCTATGAGCCCTAGCTAGGTATAGGTTAGTTCAGTCCCTGGCTGTTGTCTGGGATTTAGTACCCAAGGCATGAGCTGAGGGTAATTAATCCCAGACAACAGCCAGGGTGTGAACTATCCGACTTACAACAGGATGTTTCAAATTTCAAAGCCGTCCCCCTTGAGCAATAAAATCGAGTTAACTCCAACGCGGAGGAGGGGGGTGGGTATTAGGGGGGATGGGTCAGGGGCCAGGAGGACGCGTATATATATATATATATATATCCTGGGGCGTCGTCCAGGGTGGTCAGTCACCCCTCTGCCGCCATGGATTACAATGCTGATTGGTTTGACAAAGCTTTATCAGACTTGGATTTCATTCAGGATGTTAAGGAGGAGGATTTACCACTGATGCCTACCCAGCAACTTTTGTTTGAAAGGCCTCAAGAAAATAGTCGTTTTGCTGCCCCCGCTTGTTTGTTTGTTTGTTGGGGTAGTTTAACGTCCGGCCAACCCTTATGGGTTCTTTCCAGACTGCACAAGGTAATGCTTTTCAGCTTGTTTTACGCCACAAGGCGGTGACCGAATATATGATATGGTTTAGGAGAAACCCGCCACCGGGTGCAATACCCTACTAGTTGCGAAGAGTGGCAAGGGGTCTTTAGTGTGCAATGTCCCATAGAAAGGACACCACACACCCGGCCTTTGATGACCCTGTCAGGAGCACAGGGTGGCCCCTGGATCCCAGACTCTTGGATCCTTTCTTAGATTTTATCTATCAGTTGGCATTCTCGAAGGAATTGCAGGATCTTTTTACTTCCGTTGTTGTTAAACATGTCCTTCATCGATGTTCTGTTTTGGAGATGCCGCTTGCGACTATCATCCGTCTTCTTACACTTCAATATGATGTGCTCCACCATTAGTTTGGTGTTACACTGTTGACAAGTAGGAGCACCTTCATCTTTCAACAGGTGTGGCTTTGCTGGATATCTCTGATTATGGGTTTGTTAGGCTGATGTTGTAGGATAGTTTGTAAACAGGACTTAGAGTCTGAGAAGATGATAAACTTTCTGTGTCCTGATACTTTGATCCAGTCTAGTGCACGTGCCAGAGCACGTGCTTCAGCAGTAAAAATGCTGGCTTGGCCATGAAGGGCACCCGTCAGGTCCCCATACTCTGTATGCACTGCATGACCCACTCTATTTCCTTCCTTGGATCCATCAGTGAAGATGGGGAAATGATCACTGTATTGGTCTTTCAGGGCTCCATATTCGTTTCTGAAAGCAGAGGGGTTGGTTTCATTCTTCTTGTTATTGCATAGTTCCAGGATGACCACAGGTTTACTCTGGGACCATGGTGGGTTCTTGGGTGGTCTTATTTCTCTGATGATGTTCAAAGGTATCTCTGCTTCTCTGATCACAGATTTAGCAGAGGTAGAGAATGGTTTGGCCACCCTTGGATTTACCCGGAACAACTCGCTGTTATGGTGCGGAATATGGTATCATGTGTTGGGTTTCTCTTGTCAGCTTTGACCTTTATTGCATATGTCCCTCCTTAAATGTTAAGGTGGAACATTGCCCTCCACATGTAGGCTTTTGGCTAGTGATGTTCTGAAAGCGCCAAGACATATTCAGCCTGGTTAACTACAGAGGGACGTTGCAGTTTATTTTGGGTCGGGCCTGCATCCGACATTGGGGTACCATTTTTTGTACTCATCATAGGGGTTTTCCCCCTTTTCGTCGACTCTTACGATCAGCAGGGGATACTGAGGACCTGGATTCTTCCCAGGAAGTTCCCAGAGGAACTCCAACCCTGGGTCCTCACGGGGGTAATTTTTCGTGGTTCTTACTTTATACCGAGTGCCAGGCAAGCAGTGACCACTCCCATTGTTAAAGTCTTTGGTGTGACTCGGCCAGGGATAAATCCCAAGACCTCCCAGACTCAGGGCGGGCACTCCACCAAACAGCTATTGAGTCTGGTCTCCCATTTGTTGCCTTCTACGAACAGCAAGGGACTGATGGGGACCTATTCATCCCAGGAGGCTCCCGAAGGAACCCCCACCCCGGATCCCCATGGGGCCAATTCCTGACAGTGCATGCAGATGGTCAAATGTGATTGTCCAGCTTCAGAAAGACACTGAAAAAAAACGGACAAGAAAATCTAGGCAAGTGTCTTCAATAACATTTTGTTTTGTGGTAAACAAGGGCTAGCCCTCAGAGGACACCGTGATGACTATCAGCACATGAGTGTAGAAGAAGCAAACTGTGGAAATTTCAGTGTCTTGATACCCTTTCGAGCTGAAGCAGGAGACAGCCTTCTAAAGTCCTATTTGGAGGAGCACATGAAAAATGCAACGTACCTTTCCTAGACAACCCAAAATGATTGCATTGAAATCATCGGAGACACTATCCAGAAAAAGACCATTGAGGAAATTAGATGGGCAAAGTATTTTTCAGTGTCAGCTGATAAGTTCAAGATGTGTCAAACAAAGAACAACTGGCGATATGCCTTCGCTATCTAGACAACACAGGTATGTCTTTCTGACTGCTTTACATAACAGAGACATAAATCAGGAATTATATAAAATCATTAATGTTTAAACTAAGAAAATGTAACTCTCATTAATGCCATCTTTTTGGTGATCATATCTATGAGATGAAGGTGACAGGGCGGGCTAACAGCAGGGGATCAAAACCTAAACATCATTTTTGCTGTACCTCATCCCTTAGTGAACCAAGCACCAACCAGGAATTAAACCCAAGAACCACTTGGTCGTTGCTGGGTCCCCCCTTTCGTTGCCTAATACGATCAGCAGGGGCTACTGGGGGCCTATTCTTCCCCAGAAACCCCACGGTGTACAGGTACAGATCACTGTGACTGGGCCAGTGACTGTCCCCACTAGGACAACACTGGTCTTAACACCAGATCACAGACCACCTAATAAAAGTTGATCTGACTCCACCATTAGTCCTTAACTCTCCCCCAGGTTCTGGACTTACGGTCTGGCACGGTGCTACAAGTCCAACTTTCCCTAGTTCATCCATCTGCCCTTTCAGATTCTCCTTTTTGGATCCCTTTTAATTTCTCTTTTATTTTCCTCTCAATTCTTAGGCCTTGGGCGTTAGAGCCCAAGTCCTTTTCCTACACATTGGGTCCCCTTTCTATAAGGGTAGACCACAAAAAGCATGCTGCCTTGCTATATTTGGTCACTACTTCGCTCCTCCACCCTTGTGGTGCAGGGCATTGAGGACTCATCTACCAAGCTGGCTCATGCAGTCTTTAGCAGAACACTCAGTTCTCCTGGCACCGACACACGTGCCCTAGACACAGCTGTCCCAACCGCCCCAGAGGCCCCCTGCCAGAGGCACATTCTGACCCAACAGGCGACATCATCTCAATGGGCATTCAGCCCCCACACTCTTATAAACAAACTGAGGGCCCACATGAATCTGGTACCAAGCTTACCCACGACAGTACAACTAGGCTGGTTTTACCACTGTCCCCAACCGCAAAGTACAGATGGTGGCCTCGCCTGAGGACCCCCCCGTCATTTCCCATGCCCACCCAAACAACGGGACCAGGAGGAAGAGGAGGAGGATGAAATGGAGGTTCAGGAACTGTCCCTTACCCCATTTGTCATAAACTTTCCAAAGGAAAACAATGCCTGGAAGACCGAACACCAGGTTCTTATTGCCCTCCAAATCCACCACACTGCCCTGCCCACATTGGTCAGGAAATCCACCAGGGGGCAGAACTTCCTTACCCTGACAAAGGCCGAAGCAGTAGTGATTCTGGAAAACATCAAAGTTTTAGACAAGAAAGGGATTGCCTTTGACCAGCTAGCTCAACAGACCGACAGGGTGACTGGAGTAGTCAATTGCATCCTGCTGTCGGTCCACCTGGAGCTCATCCCGGAGGCAGTGGCCCCAGTGCTCAGGGCGGAAAGACTGACACTTGTTTGTTTGTTTGTTGGGGTAGTTTTACATCCGGCCAGAAAGACTGACACACTTCGACTCCCAAAGAAAAGAAGCACCTCCCCACCATGGTGTTCGAAATTATATGGGAGGGAGATACCCTACCCTTGAAAATTACTGTAGGCTTCAAGGGCCAGTACAGGGTGAGACACTTTCTGCCAGAGTGCCTGTCGTTATCATTGCCAAAGGTTCGGCCACATGGCCAGAACATGCACAGCACAGTGAGTGATGGATATGTTATGCTGTACTGACAGCCAGGGACATCTTCATGGCGAAAACAAGTTGGGATGCATTCAGTCTTTCATGATTGTATATATATGATGAAGGTGACAGGGTGGGCAAACAGCAGGGGATCAAAACCTGGATGGCCCAATTTCCCTAACAATTTCTCATTGTCGTTTCTTGTTTCTACAATGCTTATACCATACTTTGCTTGGCACCCCTACTCAACTTCAACTTTTTAGCCTATTCATTAGGCCAGCCAAGATATCAGAGACTTATCAACTTCCCTGAAGGCAAGCCCACCATATTACACCTGATATATATCCTACCGACACATCCCCCCACCATAAACATATGTGTATTTTCTATCAATTCCAGATCATTTATCAACCGTAACTACCAATAACTTTTCAATCACTAATTCTCCACACGCTTTATTCTCCACCCATAATTCGGTAGTTCAATGCTACTAGTTCCTCCTGCTTCAGTTATGACCAGAACAAAGTCCAGCAAGCCTGAAGCGAAAAGACCATGCCGTGCTAGGCGACTCCCACACGGAACTCCAACCCCAGGTTGCTGCAGTCGCAGGCGGGCAGCCAAACTGGTAGCTCATGTCCCTCCACCTCCGGCACTTGCCAACCAGGAGCCCGAGCCTCTCCTCCACCCAGGGGACGGGCCCCATCAACATCAGATGTTGGGGCACCAGAAACATCAGCCGGTACCACCTCTGCCCAAATGGGGCCCAGCGGCACCAGGGAACCAGGCGCAACATCAGCCAGCGCCAGCCCCATTCCTTGCGCCTCCCCAACTTCAACCTCTTCCACCCACCAAACCAAGCCATCCCAGCCGGCACCCCGCAAGACAATCAGGCACAACACCAGGCTCCACCAGCACAGGCACCTGAGTCCGCCCCCGGAGCTGAACCTGCAGGCGTGGACACCCGACAGATGATCATTGCCGCGGTGGTCCAAGGAATACAGCTAGGCGTTGGCGATATCATCAAGGAGGCAATGCGGGGAATAAGGGAAGAAATCAGGTCCAGCATGACGCCCACGTCCCCGGGGTCAATGGAGGTTGCCTGGGGTCTGGGCCCAGTCCATTCTACGGCTTCACCAGGAGAAGTGCCTAGGCCAAGTACAAGCGGCCAAGTGCCCAACCCAACCGCTCCACTGGCGCTAGCGCAACCGCAGGTGGAAGCCACTCTGACAACGGCAAGTGCTCCAGTGCCTCGACGTCGACGCCGATAGCAGGCCCATCTGCCGAGGAACTACTCCCACCGTTGCTGAGTAAGTCATCGCACAACATAAGCGCCAGCTGTGACCCCCTTGATACATCCTTGCCCCAGAAGGTGAGTGACGATATTGGCGAGGGAGTTCATTGATCTCTCTATTCTCCTTGTGACAAACCAACAACAAATGGAGTTAGCAATAAACAAAGACTCTAGGAACGCCTCTTTCATGATGGTGCCAAAGCACAAGAAGGTGGTCAACACCATCACCCGCTGGCAGAAGGCTTTCCGCCGGTACGCCACCGTGTATCTATGTAAATTCTCCCAGGAGCAACCGGGCGTCCTGAAACACCTAGACTTTGTGTCCTAACTAGCTGGCGATGGACACGACTGGCGTGACTATGACGAGGAGTTCGAAGGCGCCACGGAACAGTTTGGCAACGTAAACCTAGGGCTTTATATCTCGGCAAGCAAGCATTCATTTTGTGATTCAGACCGAAGCAAGGACCGTGACAGAGACACCTGGGAAAACTCGTGTAGGACCTCTCATCCCAGCGCCTACTGCTTTATAGTCCACAACGGCCAGCGCTGCAGGGGCGCGATTTTAAGCACGCATGCTGCAAGTGCGGCGCAGACCACCCGGCCAACCCAAAGGAAGGAAGCCCCAGGACCATCTGTAGGGCCCTTCGACACCCCTCCACTCAAGGGATTCAGGGTGTCCCCCATAAAGGTGACGGAGAAGAAGCAACCTGGCCAATACCGCTTCATCCATAACTTGTCCTACCGGTACAAGGAGGACTGGGTCGATTCTTCAATACCACAAGATAAGGTCTCAGTCCAGTACAGCACCATAGACAAAGCCATCTCCAATATAAAGTCCCTTGGATCTGGAGCCTTCTTGGCCAAGACAGACATCAAGTCAGCATTCCGCATCATTCCCGTTCATCCCTCCCAGCACCATCTTCTCGGGATGAAATGGGAAGGCCAGTTCTACTATGACCAGACCCTCCACATGGGTTGTTCTACCTCCTGTACCTTGTTAGTTTGTTTGTGGGTTTAGTTTAACGTCCGGCCAACCCTTCAGGGTTCTTTTACCAGACTGCACAAGGTAAAGCCTTTCAGCTAGTTTTGCGCCACCAGGGCGGTGACCGAATATATGAAATGAGGTGCCTATTTGTAGCAGTGGGACCCAATGCCCTCTTTATAGTGCTGCCACACTGAGGGCACCTCTGGGTCATTCGAAAACTGGAGGATACGATGGATGTAACAGCAAGGGGCTGCTGGGGACACATTCTTCCCAGGAAGGTTCCCGAAGGAACCCCCACCCTGGATCCCCACGGGGGACCTCCTGTAGCATTTTTGAAACATTCTCAACCGCGATCTCAACATCACATTCCTGGAGCTGTACCCCCATCGTCTTGTCAGGGCACCTATGGGGCACCCAGTTCTCAAATTCTACAGTTGAATTCCATACCGACAACCTGGCCATTGTTTCCATACTCAACACCTCAACTTCCAAAAAAAAACATATAATGTCCTTAGTTCAGAATTAAGTATCGGTGATGTTACAGTACAACTTCATTTCCGTTGCTGTTTCATGGTGGCCCATGGAACTCATCCAGGCCCCCTCTTCCTGACACACGGGGGGATGCCCTACACAACACAAGCGGTGAGGGCAGATCTTCACTCCGTTCTTGTTTTCTGCGGCTTGGACACAGGGCGATACAAGTCTCACAGCTTCCAGATAGGAGCAGAATCTGATGCCGCCTCAAGGGGCTTCTCAGATGCTCAGATTCGCCTGATCAACCGATGGCACTCAGACGCATTCTGCAAGTACATCCGTCTTCCCTTTTAGGTGGATCCTCCTCTGTTTCACAACATCAGTTAGTGCCCTTTGTCACCACAACTTAGTCCTTATAAATACATCCTCTCCACGCTTGGGGTCAGTGGGGGCTGCCCAAGCCATCACCTCAACCAGAAATCTGTCCGTCATATTGGGGTCAGTGGGGGCTGCCCAATTCATCATGGCTGTCGTAACTCTGCTTATCACGTTGAGGTCACTGAGGACTACCCAAAACGGAGGTGAAAGACCAGGAAGTGCAGATACCTAATCGGGGCTAATCTTCCATCATCGTTAACATCACCAAGAGGTCGGGGTCAGTAGGGGGCTGCCCGACCAATCCATCATGGCAAACAGACACCAACGGCAGATCAGTAGGGGGCTGCCTGTCAAGCCAGAGGGAACATCAACATCGATTCGGGGTCAGTGGTGGGCTGCCTGTAAATATTACATTAGTATAACCATCTAGCCATGTACATTCTGTTAATTGTCATGTTATTTACTGCTACTGTTATTTAAAGTTTGAGGTATCCTTAAAGATAGGTGCGGGTCCAACTGATGCTTAGCAAAGCTTGTCACGACAAAACCAGGACACAGCTGCGTGAACTCAGAGATCAAACCGAAGCACTGACACGGGCAAAAAGCGAAACAGCCACAACCAAAGTGCACTACTTCATAGGCTGGAGAAACAAGCTCTCTGCTCACCACCCCTAAGCCATATTATACCAAGGCAACAACTTCCGTTCCATGGAACATGCTTGTCACACCAAGCTGACAGAACACAGAAAATTGGAAGAAGCAGAGATGGTGAAAAAGATCAGGTTCGCAGGCAGAGCAAAGACCTTCACCCAAACCAGAGTGAGGAATGGGAAAATAAGAAAGGTGCAGTAATGTTAGATATTGCCACATATTGCGCCCAGCAATCCCCGACATACAGAGAGGCTCTCCTCGCCATCTTGGGTATGACTCATCCACAACATGGAAAATGACCCATGCTGGGGGTTTGGAGAGGATGGTGAAGGCACCAATCTGATGGGCACTACATCCGAAAGGGTAAGGGACCTCCTGGCCAGAGGTGAAATTGTCCTAAAGGCAATAGGTTGGAACAACAGGAGTCCAAACAGGACAAACAAACAAAGCTAACACCATCATAATTTCAGACTCATTGCTGCAGGAAGCAGACAATTTCCCTTAAACTACAGACGTTGAGCTAAAAATCCTCAGTGGGGCCGATACGTCACAGGTGTGCCAGAACTTGGGAGAAATACTCAAGGACAGGAGACCTCACTTTGTGGTAGTGCACTGTGGGACCAACGACCTGGAGAACAGGTCCATGGACAACTTAAAAGCAAATTACCATGCCATAGTATCTGACATGCTATTCCACACCCAGGGCACAAAGATCATCCTGTCTGGCATTATCCATAGGCTGGAGTTAGTGACAGTGAGAGTGTTGGGTGTTTTACGCCATACCGACAGCCAGGGTCATTTTCACAGTGAAAACCAGTCGGGACGAACTGTCTTTTGTGATCGAATCTATGAGATGAAGGTGACAGAGCGGGCAAACAGTAAGGGGATCAAAACTCGGAAATCATTTTTGCTGTACCTCATCCCTTATTGAACCAAGCACTAACATGGAATTTAACCCAAGAACCACTTGGTCAGTGCCCGGTCCCCCCTATTGTCGCCTTCTACGATAAGCAGGGGCTATTGGAGGCCTATTCTTACCCGGACCCCCACAGGGTGAATACCATAAGATGAAATAAAACTTGCTGAGTACAAAAAAAACTAATAGAACAACCAAACTATCTGATCTTGAATCAAATAACCCAGGGAAATTTTGGGCAATGGTAACAAAAATAATAATAAAAAAAGCCACCAAGATAAACCTAACATCACTGCAAGTGACAAAAACCTACTGAATGTCAAGAATAAGGAGGACATAGATACCAGCAATTTGAACTATGTTGCTGGATGCTTACCAACTCTAGAAGAGCTCAATATTAAGGGTGAGTCTGACCTTAACACTGAAATAAAGCCAGTAGATAAGGTCTGTACTAAATAAAGCTAAGAATGGAAAATCCACTGGGCCTGATCTCATAAAAAAACGAGATGCTAAAATTTGGGGGGGGGGACCTCTTACATCAAGGTCTCCATCATCTATTCAATACTGTCCTCAAAGCAGGAGAATATCCACAAGTGTGTGGAAATCCAGCCTAATAACACTTATCCACAGAGGCCTTGACATAGATAATCCAGAAAACTATAGAGGTATTGCAGTTGCCGCCTGCATGAGCAAACTCTTCTATAAGATCTTAAATGACAGAATAATCAAGTACTTGACAGAAAAAGATTTTTGGAAATGTAACCAGAATGGATTTATAGAGAAAAGGAGAACAGAAGACAACATCATGATAATCAACACTGTATTCCAAAAGTATGTTAAACTAAAAAACAAAAACTGTATGTAGACCTTACCTCAACAACACTTGATCACCAATGATCAGAAGTTATCTTACAAAGCTAAGAATAGATTGTAACTGCATGTCAGATAGCAAGCATAGGAGTTATCAGACCAAAAAACGGACAGCATACTCTATATAGATTTGAGTGAGTGAGTGAGTGTTGGGTGTTTTACGCCGTACCGACAACCAGGGTCATTTTCACGGCGGAAAACCAGTTGGGATGAATTCTGTCTTTGGTGATCGAATCTATGAGATGAAGGTGACAGGGCGGGCAAGCATTATGGGCAAACCCTTATGGGTTCTTTCCAGACAGCAGTCCGGACAGGGCAGACTGGCCACTATGTCAGCAACTCAGAGCTCTCTCCCCTTGGCTCCATATCCTGAAAACATTGATCAAGAGGAAGAATCTCTTACCAACATTCTCCTACAGCCTGCCGAAGCAGCTATCTCCCGAACCAAACCGGTGGATTTTGGAAAATCTCACTGTTTCAGCAACCGGGAAGTCAGAGGCCAACAGGGACCTCAACAGAGCCCTTCGCAACTATAAAAAGCAAAAGTACCACTCCCACAAAGATGGGCCTTGAAAGTCTCTTCTGAGGCCAACTGATCCTCATTGGATGACTGGATATTGGGGGTAAATCATCAGACCAGTCTATGGTCCATGTGGTACCATATACGCTGGGTAAAGGGCATCCCTCACCGACCCCCCGTGGTCCCAGACCCAGTAGACAGGGCTAACACTGTTATCAAGGCATTCACGGCTAGTACTGCCACCACCAACCTACCACAACATACCCAGGCTGACTTAGCAACCAAACACACCACTCGGGCTGCTCTTATTGAGCGGAAAATCAACATCTCCCAGCAGCCACTGATATACCTTTCACTATGAGTGAACTGGATCAAGTCCTAGAGTAAGTGAGTGAATCTTGGGTATTTAAAACCGTACCATTAGCCAAGGTCTTTGTTTGTTTGTTGGGGTAGTTTTATGTCCGGTCAACCACATAGGCTGGAGTGAGTGAGTGAGTGTTGGGTGTTTTACGCCGTACCGACAGCTAAGGTCATTTTCACGGCGAAAACCAGTTGGGACGAATTCTGTCTTTGGTGATCGAATCTATGAGATGAAGGTGACAGGGTGGGCAAACAGCAGGGGATCAAAACCCAGCGATCATTTTTGCTGTACCTCATCCCTTAGTGAACCAAGCACTGACCGGGAATTGAACCAAAAAACCACTTGGTCAGTGCAGGGTTCCCCCTATTGTCGCCTATTCTTACCCGGACCCCCATGGGAACCACATAGGGTTCTTTCCAGACTGCACAAGGTAATGCTTTTTAGCTTATGGGTGATCGTATTTATGATATGGTTTAGGGGAAACCCGCCACTGGATGCAATACCCTACTTGTTTCAAAGAGTGGCAAGCATGGGTTGTACTTGTCCCTTCACAACTGGGATGCATTCCCTCCAGCTTTTAAGATGGTGGTTTGCCTGCTGTGGCTTTTAGGACAAATTTCTATCTTAGGTCAGTCATTGTATTCATGTGGGCTTTTAGTAATGACTTGTAGTTCCGGGGTATTTCAGTACTGACTTGTAGTCCCAGGGACTTCGAGGACTTTGAGGTACTGAAGGGTTGTCCTCATCCCTTTACAACTGGGCTGTATTTCCTTATGGTTTTTTGATGGTGGTTTGGCTGCTGTGGCTCTTGGGATGGATTTCTACCGCTGGGGCTTCCATGCATTAGGGTGTCCTTCATTGTCCTTTTAAAAATGAGTTTTATATCCGGGGTATTGACTTCTTGCATGCATCCACCATATTGGTGTATCCCCATTAATTCAATCTATTTATCTCCTCAAAATAACAATCATATTTTCATCTAATAATATTTTAATGTTTTTCAATTTTTAGGCAAAGTGAAAGATGGAGCCGTATGACTTTACTGACATGTGTAGCACTTTCTACGTCAGCTCCCTTGCTGACTGCCACCTGACTGTAAACTTGCTTCAGTCATTCAATGATGAAGTTATAGATGAGGTAAATTCTTATCATGTTTATCATGCTAATTACCCTAATCTAATCTGTTTTTGTATTTGGAAGATATTTGGATTTTTTTTATATTTCCAACACTGCCCGGGTCTCTTTGGTAAGCAAAAAGAGAAGTTTTGATATACCTACCCTATTTATTAGACTTATCTTATCTTAAACATTTTCATGGCAGAAACAAGTTGGGACAAATTCTGTCTTTGGTGATTGTATCTATGAGATGAAAGTGACAGGGTGGGCAAACAGCAGGGGATTAAAACCTGGAAATCATTTTTGCTGTACCTCACCTCTTAGTGAACCCACCCAAAAGGAAAGAGATCGGCGGGAAACAAATAATGTAAGGAGGGAAAGGATGCCAGCACCAACAAGGAATTGAAGCCAAAGAACCACTTGGTCAGAGCTGGGTCCCCCCTATAATCACCCTTTTACAATCAGCAGAGTGAGTGAGTAAGTGACAACTAGGGTCATATTCACGGCAAAACCAGTTGGGATGAATTCTGTCTTTGGTGATTGAATCTATGAGATGAAGGTGACAGGGCAGGCAAACAGCAGGGGATCAAAGCCCAGCAATCATTCTTGCTGTACCTCATTGCTTAGTGAACCAAGCACTGATCGGGAATTGAACCCAAAGAACCACTTGGTCAGTGCAGGGTCCCCCCTATCGTCGCCTCGTATGATCAGCAGTTTCAGGTTATGGTACCTGAAAAGTACAACATTTGATGGAAAATTCTGTTGTCTTTCTAATGGTATGTAGCATTCTCCAATAAGACGAACTTGGAGCAAATGGCATCAAAATTAGTCAGCCTGCTCAATAATGCGAGTTGATCTGAGCAGATCTGAGCAAATCGTCCATGAATCAGAGTACAGTATGCCGAGGAGGGCCATAGGAGGAAATGGCTTTAGTTGGATTTGTTTGTTTGTTTGGTAAGTTTAACATCCAGCCAACCCTTCAGGGTTCTTTTACCAGACTGTACAAGGTAAAGCACAAAAAACTTCAAGGGTGGCCAGAAAATAAGTATCCTTTCTCAGAATGTGACCTACCTTTCTGTACTTGGCGACCATGGAGCCACTGGGGTCAAACACAGTACATGTGTTGAATAGCTTCCCTTCCTCCTTCTCAGGGATTGACCCTGCCGGCGAGGCCAAGAAAATGGTGACATTGTGAGGAAATTATTTGAAATCCACAATCATTTAAAATGTCATAAATAAGGTTAGTTACATTATGAGAACACAATTCGAAATTCACAAATGAAACACAAAAATGGTTACCTTGACTAAACTGTTAGAAAAACTACACCTGGAATGATCTGGACTATCAAGTTTACGCAATAAATTTATCAAAAAACTTCAAATTCTATTTCCATAATTTTGTTAAAACTGCTCTGAATGCCCTTACCTGCGACGAGATAGACATTGTTGTCTTTCGCAGCCTTAGAGAAACTCTCTGTGGTGGTGCCCGGAATGGACTCAGCATAGTCTGGGAAGTATGTGTTACCATATGGTGAGTTACAACATTCCTGCAATCACAATTAAGGCAGTGTTAAATGACTCAAGAGGGTGTGCCTTGTATGAACATACTCTTAAAGTAAATGTTAGACTGGGCAGTATAGCATAGGTAAACTTTTCTGGAAAATATCATGAAAGGTATCTGTATAATTCATTTGCACAGCACTGATTGATCAATGGCATCTTCTGGCCTTGTGGACACACAGTGCCCTAGAAGGCAAGGGGTGCACACATCAAGCCTTGAAGGTGGCAATGCAGGTAATTCAAAATACAACAGAGGTGAAAAAACATACTTTTAATTCCATTATTTAACCAAAAGAACAATGCCCAGGGCTGATGATAAATTACAGTGAAAAATCCTTCTTCAATCTGCAAATTTTGGATAATTTTCGAATTAACAAGGATTTTTTCACTAAAAAGTGCATAAGAACTTAAAGGACAGCCCCATACCAGTGTCAATCAGCTCGATTTTTGTAAGTTCATGGCCATATAATGTAGATATTTCTCATTCAACTATGATAATCTTAGATCCGAGTCAGAGTAGTCTTTGCTTACTGGTAGAGCGACTATCTTCGCTCCCTTCTTGGCAGCCTCAGTGACGAACTTGCATGCTCGGCTCACATTCTCAACTTTGTTTTTTCCAACTGCAAGCTGTATAAGGGCCAGACGAAACTCTGAAATGAAGTAAGGAAATTACAGATAGTTGTCGCTTTCTTTAACAAGAGTATATGGTCATTGTACTATTACGCCACAAGGGTAGTGACCAAATCTATGACATGAGGTGCCTATTTTTATCAGTGGGACCGAATTTGCCCTCATTGTGCTGCCTCACTGAGATGGCATAGGCCCACATAATAGTGAGTGAGTGGGTGTTGAGTGTTTTACGCCATACCGACAGCCAGGGTAATTTTCACGGCGGAAACCAGTTGGGACAAATTCTGTCTTTGGTGACGAATCCATGAGATGAAGGTGACAGGGCTGGCAAACAGCAAGGGATCAAAACCTAATAATCATTTTTGCTGTACCTCATCCCTTAGTGAACCAAGCACTGACCGGGAATTGAACTCAAGGACCACTTGGTCAGTGCAGGGTCCCCCCTATCATCACCTCGTACGATCAGCAGGGGCTACCGAGGAACTATTCTTAACCGGACCACCACGGGCATCTTTCAAATTAGAAAGTTATTCTAATTTTAAATCACTATTTTACATTTTTAGTAATACATTCTGATTTGCTTGGTTATTTAATCTTCTATTGTTCATTTGCAAAGTACAAAACTCAATAAATTTTATTTTAGATCACAGTGACAGAAATATTGTACAGTACTATTGATCTTTAGGTTCAGCTGGTCAGGAAGTATACAGAGAAAAAATAAGGAGGAGTGACGAAATTGGTTAGAGATATAACCATTAACGATGGGACAGGTGAGGCCCACCTGGCCCTGTGGGAAGCTGCGTGTGCTTTCTGCAAGGTGATGGAGGGTGACAGGGTCCGGGTTCTCGACGCCACAGTGTCTGGGAGTAAGAAGTATTTGGAAACCAAACTTACAATAAGTCACGCCAACAAGTTGACGGTAAGGCTTTTTCATTCAAACTATTAATAATTCGGTAAGACACTTTCAACAGATGGTAACATATACTGATATTACCTCCAACCTTATTCGTACAAGAAGATTTACTTTATTTCCATTTCTTAGTATTTATCTGAAGAACAATGTTTATTGGTGAATGTAAGATGGTAACATATACTAAATCACTGATATTACCTCCAACCTTATTCGTACAAGAAGATCTACTTTATTCCCATTCCGTAGTAAATGTACGGGCCAGTTTCACCTTTTCTGACCTTGTCAGGGACTCTCTTTTGCTTTTGTCACTTTTCGGCTCGAGAACGTCTCTTTGTCGTAGAGTTCGGAAACCCCGACTCACCGAAGAACGTCACACTGTAATTCAAGTATCACTTGCTTAGGCCTTCAATCTTTTATCAGGTCTGCCCAGACTGTAAAAGGACATTTCATCGAAGGTGCCTGAAGGATCGAGCGATCTGTCTTTTGTGTGTCGCAACAGATGCTATTAATTCAGGATCCATCTTGAAAGCCAATGTCATGGCCGTCCACCCAGCCGAAATAGTTGAGGTAGTTGACGCACCGGAAATCCCTGAAGTAGCTGAAGTGGTGGAAGTTGGCATAGGGTCTGATATTGCTGAGATGCCCAAGATAGGACCTGCCATTCCTCTTACGATCAGCAGGGGCTACTGGGGGCGTATTCTTACCCGGACCCCCACGGGGATGAACAAGGTCAGATGAACTGGTGCTTCCCTGTAGAAAAAATCTTAGAAGAAGTAAATCTGTCCCAAGCCTGGGAAGACCAGAGTATCTCTCCAAGAGATATTAACCTTGCATGTGACACACTACATAAAACCTTCATGTTTAAAACCCTGAGTTACATAGAAGATAGTTCCAAATATCTAAACTCTTCAAAAAAGAATTTAAACTAGAAAACTACCTCCGGGAAATAGATAAGACAAATCATGCACAAGCACTCACCCGCTTTAGAATAAGCTCCCACAACTTGAAAATAGAGACTGGTCACCATAATCAAAGGAAGATCCAACCTACAGACCGCCTGTGAATATACTGTATATCCAGAGAAATCGAAGATGAATGTCACTTCCTGTTACACTGGTCACTCTATGACAATGAACGTAAATTATTACTCAAAAAGCAAACAATGATATCACCTCCTTTAAACTACGCTCTACCAATGAAAAATTTATCTCAATTATGCAGAATATGACACCAAAAATTATGCAAGCACTTGGTAATTTTGCCTAGAGGAAAGAGGAATCTCAGCAGCGAGTGTCCACAACCCCGATGAAGGTCAAACAAGGTGCAAGTTAAACGTATGATTGATGTGTGGGGGCTCAACATGTGGCTACTCGCTGTTAAACTAAATCTGAAAATTGTATGTTACCTCAAATAACTGACCTCAGATATCGTCATTGGGATGTTAGGTATATCATTTAACAATAGTCAACCTATCCCTTTAAACTAGCCAAAACACTCATTGAATGTTACTCCTGCTATTACTATGCAAAAGCTATATTATATATGTGTTAAACTGCAAGGTTAGTGCTGGTAAAAAGGTGCTGTTATAAATGTGACCTCAACAGTCACTGGTAAAAGATGTCAATCTATATGTGTAGGTAGCTGTAGTCTATAGTATATATCTGTAGCATTATGTAACATGGACATATAGGTCTATATTATTGTGACCTTTCTTATGTCAATAAAAATCATTCATTCATTCATAGTTGGGGTGATTGTTTATTTGTTTCTTGTGGTAGTTTTACGTCCAGTCAACCACATAGGGTTCTTTCCAGACTGCACAAGGCAATGCTTTTCAGCTTATGGGTGATTGTATCTATGACATGGTTTAGGGGAAACCCACCACCGGGTGCAATACCCTACCCGTTTCGAAGAGTGGCAAGGGGTCTTTCATGTGCAATGTCCCATAGAAAGGACAAAACACACCTGGCCTTTGATGACCCTGTTAGGAGCACAGGGTGGTGAATCTGGGTGTTATAGAAGCCAATCCATTATCAACAGATGGCTGCATAACCATCATGGAACACTTCTACCAGTATGTGCCATTCACAAATTACCATGATCAAGCCATGCTCTGCAGTGGCGATGGGCTGAGTGTAGAGAGGATGGTTTGTGCACATATGGCAAGAGCCAATGGTCGAGAGCACAATCATTACCTTGATGGCTTGGTTGAGTGTCCCCAGGAATTTCACAAGGAAATCATTCTCTTGCAGGTAGATTTAATATATGTGTCATAGTGGCTGATAATAACTGAAAAAATGATAGTATTAATCTATAGATTTACTTAATTCTTTTTTTCCGCATTAAAGGACTACATGAACACACTGCTCAGAGGTACAAGTATGGCAACCAGAGGCACACTCTGCCAACTCAAGGTAGCATTTAACAACAGGTCATTGTCAAAGGAGGTTAAGAACAATGTGCAACAAGTGGGGGACATGATGCAGCTAAGGTACTTAAATAGCCAAAGTTGTGCTCACGTGTCTTTAAATGAACCTTGTCAGTTTTATTCTTTTTCAGTCACTGGGATCTTTTTATACTCTATTTACTTGTCATACTTTTTATATACAATTTTTACCATACGATGGTTCCAAAGAGAAACAAGAAGAATGGGTAAGAAGCCTCGCTGCAGAGATTGCAGACTTCTGCTGGTTGGCCCCATCAGAAGAGGACCTAGAAAGGAGTGAGTATTGGGTGTTTTACGCCGTACCGACAGATGAAGGTGACAGGGCAGGCAAACAGCAGGGGAAATCGTTTTTGCTGTACCTCATCCATTAGTGAACCACAGCACCAACTGGGAATTGAACCCAAAAAACCACTTGGTCAGTGCTGGTCCCCCCCTATCGTCGCTTCTTACGATCAGCAGGGGCTACTGGGGGCCTATTCTTACCCGGACCCCCATGGGGTGACCTAGAAAGGATTAGGCAAGGCATCATCCATGCAACCATGAAGGATAGTATTACTAGAACCAAATATGCACTGAAGTACGCTTTTGTTTGTTTGTTGGGGTAGTTTAACGTCCAGCCAACCCTTCTGGGTTTTCCCAGACTGCACAAGGTAACATTTTTCAGCTTACGAGTTATGGTACCTATGTTATGGTTTAGAAGAAATCCGCCACCGGATGCAATACCCTACTCGTTATGAAGAGTGGCAAGGTAGCAACACAAGGAGACTGACCTGTTTGTTGACGAACATTCACACTGTAACATGCGAGGGGCTGCCTAGTGCATGATTAACTATATGCTACTACACTAAAAATCTAAACTATCCATCAGATTTTGCCAAAACAAAGTTTATTCAAACGAGAAATGAATGTTCTTTCATATAGCAGCTTTATTTGTATGTAAGTGCAACCAAAGTACGTCAAAAGATTGTAGAAAGTTGCAGTTTATGGTGCTGGCCGTGCTGCTCGCTGCCTGACCTGCTTGGACCCACACGAGTGAAACCCCCCGCCTCTATCTCCCTCTTCTGGGTATGTGTACTAAGATAAGTAAACTAGGTCACTTCCAGGGGAAAGAGAAAAAAGTAGGGCAGGGTGACAGTCCATCGAAGATTTCCATGCGACAACTAGAAGTTAGAGAACTTGTGACATCAAAACTTTAACAAGCCACCAATTGGAGATGGATCAGGATTCTCTGTGAGTCGATAGCACATGTTGTTCTATGAGAAATGCAGTTTCATTTCATGAATGAATTGTGTATGATAAGGTAAATACTTGCCTGGCATAGAGTTTCAGTGACACTCCATCAGGGTCATGGAGGTAGCGTTGGCGGCCTATGGTGCTGGGGGGTTGTTTACCGGAGATGATGGCAGAGAGACGGCAGCTAGGAGACCTAGGTGAAGGGCTGTAACACGGCAGTAGCCGTCAAAACTATATATATACCACCAATGTGATGTTTTCTTGTGATAATGACAGAAATCACCTTCATTCACAAATCATACATCCAGGGTCAATCTAACCCATTACCTCCACTGCTCCTTGCATGGGATAAAGATCAGCAACTACAAGGACAACAGATTTAATGGACTATTTGAAACTTCTGCTCAAGTTTTCCATCACAGGAAGGACTTCCTCTATGTTCTTTCCTCAAGAAACTCTAACGCCCTTCTCCAGTCTTTAAGAGCTGATCATGAGGATCCAAAGGCTGTGATTTTTCTTTAAGCCATGGGCATCTTGTTTGTCCAAATAACAGGACCATACTGGAATCTCATGGAGTCCCAAGATGTTCCCTACTTTAACCTGAGCGCAGTCATCCAACCCCTTCTACTGTCACTGGAAACATATACAGAGGATCCATCTCAACTGTTCCATGAAGGACCGCCTTGTCTGGAGCCATTGAAAGACGATAGCACAAGACTCTTCAGCACAGTCTTTGCTCAAAGTCACCCTGAGTATGCTGAACTTCTAGAAGATCTCCTCAAGGCAGCATCAACAGGACTTGTCAAAACAGTGAGGAAGCAACTGGTTGACTTGTTACCAGGTGGAAGATATAGTGAAGCAGCTTCAGAGGATGACATAGCTGCTACAGCCTTCATTCCCAAAACCAATGTCATGTGAACATCATTTTGGTGATCTTGACAGCAGTCAAAGAAGAAGACCAAACTGCACCATGCATCACCACAGTACAGTGGAGATGATGAAGAGAAACCACCTCCCCAATGAAAAAGTGGTATTCCAAAATGTCAGGGGAGGAAAATCAGGCTCTTTGGGTCTGTGCTCAGAAGAATGCAATTGACTTGCCTGAACAGCATCGCATGCATTAGTGTGAGGAAAAGCAGTTGATATATTCTACTACCATCAATTAAGAGGGAAAAGCAAAGAGGGCAACACAAAAAGACAAAGAAACAGAGAATCACAACCATACATCAGAAACTGGCCACCTGTCAGCCCTTGAGATAGAAGTTGACAGTTTGTTGCCAAAGTAACCCACCTGAGTGAGGGCCAATGGGTTGCTGTTGCATACCAAGACAACTGGTATCCTGGGAGTGAGTGAGTGAGTGTAGGGTGTTTTACGCCGTACCGACAGCCAGGGTCATTTTCACGGCGAAAACCTGTTGGGGCAAATTTTGTCTTTGGTGATCGGATCTATGAGATGAAGGTGACAGGGCGGGCAAACAGCAGGGGATCAAAACCTAGCGATCATTTTTGCTGTACCTCATCCCTTAGTGAACCACGCACTGACCAGGAATTGAACCCAAAAACCACTTGGTCAGTACAGGGTCCACCCTATCGTCGCCTCGTACTATCAGCAGGGGCTACTGAGGGCCTATTTTTACCTGGACCCTCATGGACCGAAAATGAGAACAGTTACGAGCGTCTGACTGACTTTTTTTTAAAGAAAAAGTGTCTGCTGTCATTGCTCATTATGCCCATGTGTCAATCTTGAACCCATTCCATCCAAAACTACCAGCTGTGGCCATCTTCCTCATGGCTTCTCGACAAACCTTCACTCATGAAGATTCCCTCTCTTTTTGGAATGATATCGAGGTGAGATACCTAGAGCGTGTGTTTCCCATTATTAACTGTCCCCTTGCCTTAAAAGGCTCAGATGGAGACTCTAGAAGGAGAAAGGCAATGGTTTCTTTGTTTTGTTTGTTGGGATAGTTTAACGTCCGGCCAACCCTTCTGGATTCTTTCCAGACTGCACAAGGTAATGCTTTTCAGCTTATGGGGGAACCTACAACTAAAGTCTGATACGCATTAACATCAAGGACAGCATGGCTCTTGCCAACTAGATGCATACCATAATATAGGACAGCATGTCCCGTGCCACCTCCTTCCACCTCAAGCATCATTCAAAATGTACTAGCCAGAAAACCCCTTACAGTCCCCAACTCAAAGAAAGCACCACCCTGTTTCTCATATACCCCTTTGGACACCACATGGGGCCCCAGAGCCCAAATCATGAATATTGATGAGAGAACATGACTCCAATAGACCAATCAGGTGAGCCATACTAGGCAGAGTGCTGTTGGAAAGTGGACTACCCCCCACTTCATAGTTGCCGTGAGAGGATGTAGAAGCTTTTGTTTACAACATAAAATGTGTTTCAATAAGCTTATTCATTTAACTTCAGACATAGAAATTGAATGCCCTCCCAGGAAGAATATGGCCATTGTTTGCTGGGACATTTCCAATGCAGTTGGGCAGACGATCTGCACAGACAATAGATACAACTATATCTGTAACAGATTCAAGGAGTCGGAGTTTGTTTCCAAAATCGCAGCATAAAACACACAATTGTTTGTTTGTTGGGATAGTTTAACGTCCGGCCAACCCTTATGGGTTCTTTCCCGACTGCACAAGGTACCTTGAATATCCAGGACTGACATAGTCCAAACAGGGATGAGGCATTCTGCCTACCATGCGTCCTTTTCAACTTGATGCCACAGAGAGGTAGTATAGTCACATTTGGCTTCTCTAACTGGAAGGACACCCGTACAGTTTTTGATGGACACTTCAGGGACATATGGAAAGACAAGTCCAAGAGGGCCAGGGGGTATCAGAGTAACATTCTTCCGATGCAACGTTATGAACAATTCCTGACAGTGCATGGAGACGGCAGATCAAATGTAATTGTCCAGCTTCAGAAAGACACTGAGAAAAAACCAATGGAAAACAAGAAAATCTAGGCATGTGTCTTCAAAAGCATTTTGTTTTGTGATAAACAAGGGCTAGCCCTCAGATGACACCACGATGACTGTCAGCACATGAGTGTAGAAGAAACAAACTGGAAATTTCAGTGCCATGATACATGAGTTTGTTTGTTTGTTGGGGTAGTTTAACGTCCGGCCAACCCTTACAGGTGAACGTACAACCCAGGTCTGATACACATTAACATCAAGGACAGCGTGGCTCTTGCTACCTAGATGCATACCATAGTATAGGACAGCATGGCACTTGCCACCTCCTTCCACCCTAAGCATCACTCAAAATGTACTAGACAGCCCCGGACCTGAAAACCCCTTACAGTCCCCAACTCAAAGAAAAAAACACTCTGTTTCCCAAATACCCCTTCGGACCCCACATGGGGCCCCAGAGCCCAAATCATGTATATTGATGAGACACCACATGACCCTAATAGACCAATCAGGTGAGCCATACTAGGCAGAGTGCTGTGTTCGAAAGTGGACTACCCCCCACTTCATGGTTGCCGTCAGAGGATGTAGGAGCTTTCTTGTACAACATGAAATGTGTTTCTATAAGCTTAATTATTTATGTTCAGACTTAGTGACTGTGAATGCCCACCCAGGAAGAAAATGGTGAATGTTAGCTGGGACATTTCCAGTGCAGCTGGGCAGACAATCTGCACAGATGATAGATACAACTAAATCTGTAACAGATTCAAGGAGTCAGTTTGTGTTTCCAAAATCGCAGCATCAAACACACATACATTGCTTTCAGGCGCAGTGACTCCTTGAATATCCAGGACTGACATACAGTCAAAGCAAGGATGAGGCATTCTGCCTACAATGTGTCCTTTTCAACTCCATGCCAGAGAAAGGTAGTTTAGTTACGTGTGGCTTCTCTAACTGGAAGGACGCCTGTACAGTTTTTGATGGACACGTTAGGGACATATGGAAAGACAAGTCCAAGAAGGCCAGGGGGTATCAGAGTCACATTCTTTCAATGCAACGTTATGAGCAATTCCTGACAGTGCATGGAGACGGCAGGTCAAATGTAATTGTCCAGCTTCAGAAAGACACTGAAAAAAAAACCAATGGAAAACAAGAAAATCTAGGCATGTGTCTTCAAAAGCATTTTGTTTTGTGGTAAACAAGGGCTAGCTCTCAGATGACACAGAGATGACTATCAGCACATGAGTGTAGAAGAAGCAAACTGTGGAAATTTCAGGACCTCGATACATGAGGTCATTGACCGGGTTGGTAAAAAAGCCCTTACAGAGTCTAGCATATCTGAGTAGTACTGTTATGCCGCAGGCAAAGATCATAACTCTTAAACAGGCAGCATCGAAGATGTTGGAAGGCTCTTCTGATTCTACCACCAAACAAGGAAATGTTCTACACCAAGATGCGACAACCAAATTTCATGATCACTTTGAAGGAATTCAGGTATCGTTGACTTCTGGTGAGACCATGTCCATAGGGGTTAAGCAAGTAGCAGGAAGTGATGCTAAGACGTACCTACAGGCCTTTGAGGAAACAATATCTGATTTGGGAAAAGCAATCTCATCCACTGACACAGAAGAAAGCCTTGTCTCTATGAAAAAAATGATGTTTGTTGGGGTCGTTTAACGTCCTGCCAACCCTTATGGGTTCTTTCCAGACTAAAAAAAAACATGATGAGCAACCAGTGTGCTGTCAATGGGGTATTTAATGCCAGTGTTAAGTAGATCCGAGAAGAACTGCTTCCTCAGGTTATAGACATAGCTGACATAGGGATGTTTGCTTGTCGAATGCATCTATTAGCATACTCACATCAGCACGCAGAAAATGCTCTACGTCAGTTTGATGATTGTGTGGTGGAAGGAACCAATCCACATGCACTTCACAGTGAGGATTTGTTTGTTGGGGAAGTTTAATGTCCGGCCAATCCTTTTGGTTCTTTCCAGATTGCACAAGGTAATGCTTTTCAGCTTATAGGTGATCGTATCTATGATATGGTTTAGGGGAAACCCGCCACTGGGTGCGATACCCTACTCGTTTTGAAGAGTGGCAAGGGGTCTTTCATGTGTAATGTCCCATAGAGAGGACAAAATACACCTGGCCTTTGATGACCTTGTTAGGAGCACAGGGTGGCCCATGGACCCCAGACTCTTGGGTCCATTCTTACCCCAGAAGAATCTCAGAGGTACACAAACAACCAGACATAGACTACTTTGAGAGCCTGTGACATAATATTGTCCAGCATGGGTCACAGGGTGATATGATGTTGGTAGGTGATATGAATGCAAAAACAGAAAGCAAAACTGAAACTTGCACACCTATAGACTTCAAAATACAAACTGAAAATGCCTATATAGATGGTGTGGACCAGAAATGAGTGAGTGAGTGTTGGGTTGTTTCACGCCATACCGATGGCTAAGGTCATTTTCACGTCACAAACCAGTTGGGACGAATTTTGTCTTTGGTGATTGAATCTGAGATGAAGGTGACAGGGTGGGCAAACAGCAGGGGATCAAAACCTAGAAATCATTTTTGCTGTACTGAACTATTGTCGTTGTTTGTTTAATAATACTTGATGTATGTACTTGTTCGATCCATTAGTTGTTTATCCAAGCTATCTAGTCAATCAGCCTGCGTTAAAAGTTAATACATCCATTCCCCAATAGTTCAAAAGAAATGGACGATGAGGGAGCTGGTAAAGTGAAAGGTCTTTATTCAATTAACATCTCATCCCGAGTCAAAGCCACAGTGAATAAGTCTCTATCAGTCCACCTTCCCATCTCCTTTCAGCAATCAACCACATTTAAAATCCAAGTTGTTCCAACACAGTCCAGACCGCCCTAATGCTTAGCTCTATCACAATTCCTTGGCATGAAGCTGTTGGTATGAGTAAACTCCAGTATACTGCGCAGGAGCTGTAGGTATTACTCCAAGCAGTTCTTCTATTCTATGGTTGAACTCTAACTCCTAACTAACTCGCTCCCTACCTTAGCAACACCTTTTATACTGGTTAACAGGTGGCGCTGAGAGCGCAAAATATCTCCGTCTAGAAGTAGACTTGCTAGGTCTGATCATAACTAGATTACAGAAGATGATAATATATTAAAAGTACTAAGCTATTAGTACAGTACCTCATCCCTTAGTGAACCAAGGACTGACAGGGAATTGAACAAACACTTGGTCAGTGCTGGGTCTCCCTTATTGTCACCTCATTCGATCAGCAGGGGCTACTGGGTGTCTATTCTTACCCGGATTCCCACGGGGTGTTAACACATACAGAATGTGACATCAAATTTTGGAGTTATATTAACAGTGTTATCGAGATAACAGTTTTCTTGACATTAATAGAAGAATCAAAGTAGGTGGATAAATAACTGTTGCTTCTTTGTTGCCAGACAAGGAGGAAGACATGGTTGGTTGTTGCAGCTGGATCCGCAACCTCATGTGGCATCATCTGGGCTGTACTGACATCCAAGGTGATCATCATTTTACTTTTATTGATTCATATCAATATTGGGGAATTAGCATTTTGTACCCTTAATCTATACCTAAGTGTGACACATATTCGGCTAACTGACATTAAAATCTGAGTGTTGTTTTCTTAACAGAAGCTCTGGACCCTGATGTATCTTGGTACTGTGGCAAGGAATGTGAAAATGATGGTACATACATCTACTGCTATTGTCACAAGAAGAAAGATAATGTCGTGGTCCAATGCTCACTTGAGGATCAGTGTCAACGACATGAGTGGTATCACATTGGGTGTGTAGAGACAAGCCAAGGATTTGATGGTGAGTTTTCTTTTTATAATTATCTGTTGCTGAACAATGTGACTACTTCATGGTTTGATCTGAAAGTTGCCCCATATGTATGACTTTTATGAGGTATAAAAGAATAAGATAAATCATGCAAATTAAAAAAATAAAATGATGTCACTCTTTTTACAGGGACGTGGTACTGTAGTGATCAGTGTGCGTTGGGAACTTTGGATGATGACCCGGTTTTGAACCACTCGAAAGCACTCATGTGGCTGGGACTAAACAGTCTTGTGATGCGAGATGTGGTCAGGGAGGGAAATGGACCCGTGATCATCAGCCATTGGAAGATGGATCCGGTTCTGGCAACAAATTTCTGGACTAAATCTCACCCCAAATACTTCATCATTGCACATCAACTCTTGGCCAGTAAGTAAAAGAATTAGTCAATTATGTATATTTTACATGTCGGGATTAAATTTTACAGAATATAAACTTTTAGAGCTTGCACAAAAGTAAATGATTTATTTGGTTTCTAACTTGTATGCACCCTGCTTCGTTTGCTACATACATCGATGGATTTCAACCAGAGCACATCAGACATGACCTTGTATGGAACAGGCTTGGCAGCCTGAAAGGAGCATCAGGAGAATAAGCATTGGCCTTGATCTCATAAATGAGTTCTTGAACAATGACTTCAAAGGTAAAATCAGGTTTTTATTCCTTAACTTTAGAACTTTCAGTTCGATCTGATACCAAAAGAATGCATGATACCAAAAGAAGTTTCTGAATTTAGAATTGGTACCATCAGAAGTCCATACTCTACCAGGTTGACTATTGCAGATGACAGCACATGTTGTGAATGCATAAAGGTTCCTTACAGAAGAAGTTTTCTTTCAAGGGTAGTACAGTACAAAGACCAACCTTCACTACAGACAAGAGATGTCTGTTTCACAAATACACAGCAGAAAAAGAAACTTTCACTTCTAGAAACAATGGTAGACGAGTCCTGGTTCAAAGAAGTTCAGATGAGTAAAAAAAAAGAAACATCAAACAAATTGGAGTGAGTGAGTGAGTGTCTGTCTGTCTGTATTTGGTGACCGAATCTACGAGATGAAAGTGACAGGGCAGGCAAACAGCAGGGCATCAAAACCTGGAAATCATTTTTGCTGTACCTCATATCTTAGTGAACCGAGCACCAACCAGGAATTGAACCGAAAGAACCACTTGATCAGTGCCCCCTATCGCCGTCCCCTATCGTCGCCTTATATGATCAGTCAAGGACAGGAGACCTCACTTTGTGGTAGTGCACTGTGGGACCAAAGACCTGGAGAATGGGTCAATGGACAACCTAAAGCAAATTACCATGCCATAGTATCTGACATGCTATTCCACACCCAGGGCACAAAGATCATCCTGTCTGGCATTATTCATAGGCTGGAGTGAGTGAGAGTGAGAGTGTTGGGTGTTTTACACCGTACCAACAGCCAGGGTAATTTTCACGGCAAAAACCAGTTGGGACGAATTGTCTTTGGTGATTGAATCTATGAGATAAAGGTGACAGGGCGGCCAAACAGCAAGAGATCAAAACCAGGAAATTATTTTTGCTGTACCTCATCCCTTAGCGAATGTACTTTCCAGACTGCACAAAATAATGCTTTTCAACTTACGGGTGAACGTACAACCCAGGTCCGATACACATTAACATCAAGGACAGCGTGGCTCTTGCTACCTAGATGCATACCATAGTATAGGACAGCATGGCACTTGCCACCTCCTTCCACCCTAAGCATCACTCAAAATGTACTAGACAGCCCCGGACCTGAAAACCCCTTACAGTCCCCAACTCAAAAAAAAAAACACTACGTTTCCCAAATACCCCTTTGGACCCCAGAGCCCAAATCATGTATATTGATGAGATACCACATGACCCTAATAGACCAATCGATGAGCCATACTAGGCAGAGTGCTGAGTGAGTGAGTGTTGGGTGTTTTACGCCGCACCGACAGCCAGGGTCATTTTCACGGCGAAAACCAGTTGGGACGAATTCTGTCTTTAGTGATCGAATCTATGAGATGAAGTCGACAGGGCGGGCAAACAGCAGGGGATCAAAACCCAGCGATCATTTTTGCTGTACCTCATCCCTTAGTGAACCAAGAGGCAGAGTGCTGTGTTGGAAAGTGGACTATCCCCCACTTCACGGTTGCCATCAGAGGATGTAGGAGCTTTCTTTTACAACATGAAATGTGTTTCTATAAGCTTAATTATTTATTTTCAGACATAGTGACTGTGAATGCCCACCCAGGAAGAAAATGGTGAATGCTACCTGGGACATTTCCAGTGCAGCTGGGCAGACAATCTGCACAGATGATAGATACAACTAAATCTGTAACAGATTCAAGGAGTCAGTTTGTGTTTCCAAAATCGCAGCATCAAACACACATACGTTGCTTTCAGGCGCAGTGACTCCTTGAATATCCAGGACTGACATACAGTCAAAGCAAGGATGAGGCATTCTGCCTACAATGTGTCCTTTTCAACTCCATGCCAGAGAAAGGTAGTTTAGTCAAGTGTGGCTTCTCTAACTGGAAGGACGCCTGTACAGTTTTTGATGGACACGTTAGGGACATATGGAAAGATAAGTCCAAGAAGGCCAGGGGGTATCAGAGTCACATTCTTTCAATGCAACATTATGAGCAATTCCTGACAGTGCATGCAGACGGTCAAATGCGATTGTCCAGCTTTAGAAAGACACTGAAAAAAACAAACAGTGGAAAACAAGAAAACAGGGGTAGAAATAATGTCAAAGAACTCAGGGGCCAGTCAGACCCACTGCCTTAATACTATTGCATTCAGGCGCCCAAATTCAGTTTTAGGGGCCCAAATTAAGTTTCCCTTTATCACAATCTCTTGGGGGCGAGTCAGGCCCCTTAGACTTGTGATCTAGGGGGCCCCCACTTTATATAGGGGCCTCTGGCCCCCAACCCCGTGCTATGTCGAAGCAAGTGTCTTCAAAAGCATTTTGTTTTGTGGTAAACAAGGGCTAGCCCTCAGAGGACACCGAGATGACTATCAGCACATGAATGTAGAAGAAGCAAACTGAGGAAATTTCAGTGCCTTGATACCCTTTTGGGCTAAAGCAGGAGACAGCATTCTTAAGTCCTATTTCGAGGAGCACATGAAAAATGCAACGTACCTTTCCTAGACAACCCAAAATGATTGCATTGAAATTATCGGAGACACTATCCAGAAGAAGACTGTTGAGGAAATTAAACAGGCAAAGTATTTTTCAGTGTCAGCTGATGAGTTGCAAGATGTGTCAAACAAGGAACAACTGGCGATATGCCTTCACTATGTAGACAACAGAGGTATGTCTTTCTGACTGTGCTTTACATATCAAAGTCATAAATCAGGAATTATATAAAATCATTAATGTTTAAACTAAAACAATCCATAAACTCTCCATAATGTCATCTTATAAATAATCCAACTTCATAAAAATAAATTTGTAAGTGCATTAAAGTGCTTAAACGTTACAGCCAGTGTGATTTTAGTGTATTGTATTGTGTGTGATTATTTGCTAGTGAGCAAGTGAGTAATGGATGCTTTACACTGTTTTTACAACTAAGGTCATATTCACAGCGAAAACAGAGTGGGATGAACTCTGTCTTTGGTGATAGTATCTATGAGAAAAAGGTGACAGGGTGGGCAAACAGCAGGACATCAAAACCTGGAAATCATTTTTTCTGTACCTCATCCTTTAGTGAACCACAGCACCAACTGGGAATTGAACCCAAAGAACCACTTGGTCAGTGCTGGGTCCCCCCTATAGTGCCCCATACGATAGGCAGGAGCTACTTGGGGCCTATTCTACCCCGGAACCCCCTCAGGTCCTTTGACTGATGTGCCCTTTTCTTTTCCTCAAGCTGCAATTTGTATTGCTCAGAAAATGTCACTGGCCAAAAAGTCTGATCAAAATGCCAAATTCATTTATAATCTTTAATGATGCTTCCATTTTCAAGATCAAACTGATTCAATTTCATTACTTTAGTTTTTTCATCCAGCCATGGATAGCAATATTTTCAGAGCACTTAAACATCAAATGCACGTTGAGAAGGAGGTGAAAAAGCTGCAAGCTTTAACATTGCCAGCCCTTCTACAGAAGCATAAGACAGAAGCGTACACAGAAAAAGAAAAAGATTAGCTGAAATTCAATTTGAAAAGGCTACAGCAAAAACATACATGCTTTTTTTCTGCTGAGAAACAGAAAGAAAAGGTTCTTTTTAAGTTTTGACAGGCTAACAGTGCCCCACAAAACTCTCCTAAAAAATTATACACAACAGGGCCCGACATGTTTTCCTAGACATACTGTACAAGACACAGAAACAGAAAGAGGCACCTGAAATTTCCTGAGAAAAGAAATTGAGATTCTTACAAATGCAGTCAAGACAACGAGAGTTCAGGCTGTAATCTCAGTTTTGATGAACTTTTGGATTTATAGACAAACGACATGTCTGCATTTTTATTCTGTAGATCTTTAATGTTATTTTCTTAAGTCTCAATGTCATAGAGATAACCAGCGATTTTATCATTGTGATAGCCCTCAGCGATTCCCAGCTTGATTATATTTGTTTTGGGTTTTGATATCTTAAAGTAAAGGGTGGATCCCTGTGGGGGTACTGTAGTGGGACTTTCCCTCTTGGGAAGAAGGACGTGCGAGGAGCCTCGCAGATATTTACGCAGAGAAATTCTGATCTTGCATGGAGTGAGATCTTGCGAATTGCGAGATCTTGCGAATTGCAAGATCTCGTGAGCAATTCATGCAGCCAACTTTGGCATTTATCTTTGGTTTTCAAAATTCAAAAATACATTTATCTATTCATCAACATTATTTCTCTCGCTGCATGTACAATTTGGAGGATGACACCACCCATGGAAGGAGGATGACAGAGGATTCTGCAAGATTCTGGGGTTAAACCCAACACAAGCACGGCCCCAATTTCATCCCAGCATGCCCCTACACAGCAGATCTCCCACCACCAAAAAATGGCCCACTCTTCAGGACCCCTTCCAGCTAGGTCTGTCCATCTACACCTCCATTATTTGTATATTTACTTTCCTTACCATACCTATTTCCCACTGGACTCAGGCTATTCACCAGCCACAGGACTAAGGCCACTCACCAGCCAGGCACCATGCAACTCAAGATAAATTTCATTCTGCCTGACTACAATTTATTCACACTGCCTGTTTCTCCTAGGTTCCTGCGCTGGCCATACTTATGCCCATACCAATCTGAATCATAGGAACATCCTCTAATACAGCCCGCCTTCGCCGGCACTAGGGCCCTATCACCTAGTTCTTCCTTTGTTTTCATTCTAGGGTTGCTTCACCATGCTATATCGCTAATAGAGGGATCCATATCCCCATTCCCTGATATCCTTCCCTAATTTTCTTGCCCAGATCCCATGATTGCCTTGCGATGGAGCCCCTGACGAGGACCTTGGTTATAGGGAACAACCATATTTCCCGCTTGGCCTCTCTACTTAATCACCCCCTCCCACTTACGCCGAGCTTGTCAACAAGGCAATGGTGCAGGATGGCCCGGTCATATTCCACTGAGTCAGAGGTCGGACTGTGGCATCCCTGTCAAATCATGACGTCAAGGATGTCCAGGCCCAAAGACCCCACGTCATAGTCCTCCTGGTCGGGGGCAATGATCTGTGCAACCCAGATGCCTCACCCCTCACCGTCGCTAGCAACATATGTAACCTGGCCTGCCTCCTTAACTACTCTGCCCACTTCTATGTGCAGTTTTCATCTGCTCTATTCCAACCAGGGCCAATTACCCATCTCTCTACCCCAATTATCCTAAAAAGGTGCAGGAGACCAACAGCATTCTCCACCACCTTCTCGAGGTTGAGGACGAGATTTCCTACTGTAAACTCCGGGGGTTATACCAAACGGAAGAACAGGTGTTCTGACACGACAGTTTCCATTTTCATGAGAGGGGGATGTACAAGATCTACCTGAAAGATGCAGTCCTCAATGGCCTCGCCATCAAGTACAGGCTCTGCGGTGGGAAACCTCGCTCCTAGTGGCAATGTCAATCTGGGGCTGTACATCTCAGCAAGCAAGCATTCCTTTCGCCTGTCGGACCGAAGCCAGGAATGCAACAGGGAATCGGAGGAAACTCGAGTAGGACCTCTCACCCAAGCGGTTACTGCTTCATCTTCCACAACAGCCGGCGTTGCAGGGACAGAGATTTTAAGCACACCTGCTACAAGTGCAGCGCAGACCACCCGGCCAGCAAGTGCAACCACAAAGGAAGGAAGCCCCAAGCCTGTCCGGCCAAGCGAGGGGGAGCCAATAACTCCAGTTAAAGTACCCCTTCTGCGTAAGTACCTCTCAGGATACGACCCAACAACATTGGCGTACCTGATAGAGGGTTTTACATGGGGCTTCCACCTGGAATTGAAAGGCTTCCAAGACAGTAGAGTGAGTGAGTGAGTGTTGGGTGTTTTACACCGTACCAACAGCCAGGGTCATTTTCACGGCGAAAACCAGTTGGGACGAATTTTGTCTGTGGTGATTATATCGGGGTCTCCTCGCCTGTACCTTTACCTAATCCTCACTTGTTTACTTAACGGTTTGCGACCGTCGCCCCTCTCCCAGCCTCGACTTAATCCCCCCACGGCCTTGTTTACACAGCTATTAATAAAGGTACAGCTGACGCACCCTCTGCAGCGTACTCTGCACACCGTGCGGACATAGGATAGGCTCAGCGGTCTTAGTTAGACCCTTAGTCCGCCCCAAACTACCTTAGAATGCCGGCCTAGCCAGCCTAGCCTATTTTCTTTTTTTCATGAAAAGAGGTTTAATCTAAGGTTTGACTCTGCACACCGTGCGGACATAGGACAGGCTTAGCGATCTCATTTACACACTTAGTCCGCCCCCAACTACATTCTAATGCCGGCCTAGCCGGCATAGATATTTTTTTTTTTGTTCTTATGAAAAGAGGTTTAATCTCATTTTACTACTAAAACTGAATGGAATGCTTGAAACATTCAATTAATTAAACAACCTATTTCAAGTGCGTTTGTTTTCACTTGTTTTTGAAAAGAGCTTTAATCTAGTCGACATATTGGTGGTCTTTTAAAAAGAGGTTTAATCTACGCAGGCATTTATGGAATGTATGCCGGTGACGCTTGAGGCAATAATCATTGATAAGAGGTCTAACGTATACAGTTTTGCAAATACAAGAGGCACGCTGCCGACCATCTAATAGCATAGCTACCCAATCGGTGATCCCTGTATCTAGCTTTTGAAATCATTTTATTTTTCTAATGCCATTTAAATTCCAGTGGGAAATCATGGCAGTGGCTCTTTAAGATGTGGTGAATATGTGCTTGGAGAGGGAGGATGGAAGGCTCCCTATTGGCACCCCACCATTATCACCCTTCTTAGATTACAGGTCTCAGTCTGTGACAGTGATGACTGTCCTCAGCCTGCAGAAACAATTATCACCCTCCTTAGATTACAGGTCTCTCAGTCTGTGACAGTGATGAAAAACATCTGGTGAACCAACCTCCCTTTAAAATACAAGAAAATCACCTAACAAAATGCTACTAATAATACAATGTTCAATATTTTGATTATTCCAATATGCCAAACGGGACACATTCAACTATTCTGGAAGAAGCTTGTGAAACTTAAAATAAGATTGGAAGGTAAACTTTACCTCCGAAATTGGTGACAAAATTAGCTGTCACACAAGGTTTACTATAGAAAAAAACCCACTGAAAATCGGGTTTTGCAGCATCATAACTGATCTTAGTCCCTCAAGGGCCAGAAAGAGGTTCCCGGGGGATCACCTCTTAACAAGTATGAGAGCAGATCAACTTTTGGTCAGTTGGTGGCCCTGAAAAGGGCCGTTTTCTTATTTAAAACAGCTTCTTTTTTAGTGTGGGATATACTCGTCAGGATATACTGGGGCCATGTCCTGGTTTACCAATGCAACTCCCATCTCTGCTATGAAAATGTCTCTGCGCCATTGAATGTGGGTCATTGCCCTTGCCCGCAGTCCGAGATGACGGACCTGGGGTGGCATGAAAGGCCATCCTGGGTTTGGGACTAATGGTGGTCCTTGTGCTATATGTCCATATATCGCTGGTTCAGTCAGTGGTGAAGGAGCGTGTGAGCCCAGCGCCCAACTGATTAGAGAAGTCCGTGTGTCCCTCACGCAATGATGTTGACATGCAGCCAACAGTAGCTCCCAGCAGAACTCCAGGGTGACTGGACAACTGGCCAAGACGCGGCCTAATACTGACATGGGCACTGTAGGTAGATGTAACCTTGGGGATCCAACTATTTCCTGTACGTCTCTAGCAGAAGCCGTCCAATTTCTGTGAGGCATTATTGTAGTTGTTCATTAGCTGTATTATACCGTCTTATCTGGTTGCTCCTAATCATCCAAGTGGTCACGCTCACCTGGGTAAAAAAAACCCTGACCTGGATCCGTCCCTCCCAGTCACTCCCTCCCAGTCACTCCCTCCGAGCGGCTCCCACCTGGGCCCCCCGCCCGCGTAATTAGGTCACCTCAGGTAGGCCCAGGTAGGTCACCTGGGCAACCGGTCGCCCCCTTTGACCTGGATATCCATCCCGCCCAGTCTGACCCCCCGGTCACTCAGAGATAAGGTAGATTCACTTAGTGGGGGCGACTGAGTTCCACCCAAGTGGCCGCCCCTAATTCATAAATAGGTCACCTCAGGTTGGTTTCATTGTCGGTCTTAGTGGGCCCCGCGTCTTAATTGTAATGGATAGACTTGCGCTATCTTTGAGCTGAAATAACATGGAATAAAACATTTACTAAAACCAATCACGCGTTCTTGTTTGTAATTTTATTTCTCTTGGTCACATAACAATACAATTCTTTTGGCGCTTCAATTCACAAACTACAAAATAACCATGAATCATAATACACTAGAATTTGAATAGAGGTTTAATCTGAATTCTATCCAAGTGTGCTTAACATACTTCACAAAGTTGTACAGGGCCCGGTCTACTTCCCTGGGCAGCACACCCAAACCTGCACTATCAGCAATCTTTTCAAATGTCGCGGACACATCCTCCACTGGTAAGAAAGGTAGGCGCATGCACCTGTAGAGTACAGTTTTAACAGCTGGTACACCGTACACAAATTTGGTGAGTCCCTCCCTCTGGTACCTCCTTCTCAGTGCTTGACAGAAGTGGAAGTAGCATCCCTTTACTGTCACTCCTCTGAAGACATATCGCAGACTCCTAGCTATTGCTGCCTCAAAGTCTATCCAAACAATGCTGGGCCTCAACTGCCACCCCAGGGCTGCAGCTTTGTTCTTAAGGAGGGTGAATAACCTAACATAGCATGAGTAATGCTTGTCAGGCAAGAGGCAGTACAACAACGGGAACACAACCTCCCCTACCAGGGCGTGGATGAGGAACAATTGAGAGAATAGGTTTGGGGCTGAGCGGAAGGTCCCATCCATGTGTACCCGTTCGGACTCACACACCATCTGCAGGTTTCTCTCAGATCCCACAACAATGATCTTGTTATCCTCACCGTCTGTCAGTAGGATGCTCTCGCTGTTGGGGACTTCGGAAAGGTCTATGGCAGCCAGACTCCTTGGTAAGACAGGCATCTGTGTGCGCCTTGCGCGTTGCATGCTTGAAGCAAAGCTGTACTGGGAAGGCAACTGTGAGAATGAGTCACTGTTCTTAAGCGGGGCTGCCTCTTCGTCAAAAATGTGTTTGAGAGTGCATCCTAAATCGGTCTTGGCTCGTTTCCTAATGCGACCTAGTGCCTGCTCTGCTTGGCGCTTCGTGTGATCTGGCACATGGTTGTGGCATCCTTGCACCTCCAGGGTTGACGGGCGCTCTGGAATCATGCGTGCCTGAAATAACAATAAATGTTATAAAATGTGCGCAAATATAAAATTACAGCAGATTGTAATCGGTTTGAATTTCAAAAGAGGTTTAATAATATTAAAACTCTTTTGAAAATACGGGACGGAAATAGATCTCGGGAAAAGGGGCGCGAAAAAGGGCGCTACCCCCTTAGGAAGTATGTAATGCGGCGGCGTTATATGGGGGTCTCCTAGCAATTAAAGATATAGATATGAGCGAAATGAGTTTTAATCAAATTACACCCCTGCCATAGAGCTTTCCGAAATGAGGTTTAATCATAGAACACGATTTTGAATAAATTGGAAAGAAAATAGATTACTCTTACCTTAGCAGGGCATTTTTCCACGGTTTTCTTGGATGCGCAGACAAAAATTGCCATGCGTTGGCCGCTAGCTAGCGTATTGAAACCATTGCGACAGAACTTGTAGCCACCTGACTGTAGCATTGTCCTGCCACCATATCCCTCCACGAATTGGCATTCACGCCACACAGAAGGAGGATCGCTGTTCAAGTTGTTCACCACTGTACTAGGTCCAGGCCAAACACCAGCTGTTACGGAGGTGCTGTCGGGATTTTCCTCTGTTGGCACTGGTACAGCAACAGGCACCGGGACAGGGACACACAAAATGGTCTTACTAGGTGTACCTGGGGAAGATGGTGTCTTGGCCAAATATGGCTGGAATGGATTAAGCCTTCCATTGCGTCCTGGCGTTTCTGGCCCTGAAAGACCCAAGTGGCGCCGCGGAGTGGATGGTGCCGGGAGAAGTGGTTCGGGTTCGGTGCTCAGTCCTGCGCCCAATGGTCCGCTGTGGTTGTCAATTGGAGATAATGGAAATGCTGCAGGTGAACACACTTGACCAGGGAAGACAGGTTGGCCCCTGACAGTTCCCAAAGGTGTATGGCTCGTGCAAGGTGATAGAGATGCACCCCAAAAGGACACAAATGGAAATTGGGGTGTGGTCGGTGTGGTGGCAGTTGCAGTACAGGGCGCCTCGGTTCCTAACACTTGAGCCAACTCACTGTGGTCACTTGCAAGTAGTGCTAAGCCAGGTAGATTTAGCCTCCGGCGTGCCAGGGAGACTCTCCGTCCAGAAGATGGAGTCTGGGGTTCCATACCGTCCTCCATGCTGATGGGGAAATGCTGGTAAATATTACGCCTTATAATAGCCAATAACGGACGCGAGTGGTTTGGCAGGTCATGATGGTCGCAGCATGGATGGCGCGGTGTGACATGAAGTGACACTTGTGGAGCGCCAAATGGGAAGCCCTTCCACTACATACCTGCCCATAGGGTCAGATCCGGCGCCTTGAGTGAGCGCCGCCTGGAAGCCCCTGTCCCACTGGGTTTGTCATGTTTGTCATGAGACTGGACACTCTGTCCATGTTTACATCCCTTGAATTAACTCATGAATTAGCTCACGCGTCAGGTATGTTGACAAGTACATGCTTTATAAACTATGGTTATTTCCTGCCTTAATTGTTCAGATCGACAACATGGCGAGGTACATCCCTAATAGCTTAAACCATTCCAGGTTACTGCGCTCCTTGATGCCTGAATCCGTTGCTGACCATGTGAGGCGCGTCTTCCGGGGATTCAGGCACACCTTGCGCCACACAGGGGGGCGCATCTTCAGGCAGGTCGAGTTCCAAAAGATTCCTTACTACCTGTCTATAGAATACAGAGGTACCGAGTACGAGTTCTCAGGCTGGCAAGACTGGTTCTTGTTTCAAATCAGCATGCATGCAGACTTCCGAGACCTACTGGATCCTGACATGGCCCTCAGACTACCACGGTACCGCTACCACCTGCGGTACGAAGCAGGAGAATTCCATATTAAGAGTCCTATCTACGATGACATCATGATCATAGACAGGGACTCATACATTCTATTCGTGTCAAACATGATGGAGTATGACAGGGCGGCAAAAAAAGAAGCGGAACAAGAGTGGACCAGGAATGAGTAGCGGGCAAGCCTAAACATCTATTAATTAAAAGGCCCTTTTCAGGGCCAACCAACTTCCCAGAAGTTGCTTTACTCTTGTAATACTCTTGAACCCACAGTAAGTTAACCTCCCATTAAAGCTCAATCGAATTGAGTTTTAATTACAGTAAACATTATTTAGGCCTAAAGGCCTAATAACGATTCTTCCGTCGAGAACCCCCAGTATCACCACAAATACAGTGCCACTTATGTAGGGGCGCGGCGCCTAAGGCCGCTACTCACTTCTTTACCTCAGCATCTAGGCCTCATACATCAAATTCCCATTTAATCTCATTTGAAATTAAACCTCATTTGAAATTGTGTCTATAGTATAGCCATTTTTAGGCCGTAAGGCCTAAACATATCCTAAACAATCTTCGCTCCACAATATTCCTGCCAATAAATACCACGCCCGTACTACGACAATTTAATTTGGTAGCGGAACGTTTTAGGCCTAAGGGCCTAAAGCGCCGCCTCGCCTTGGACGTGACGTCAGCCCTCTCCGCGTCTTCAGTGCACACGCCGCGTGACACATCTTCGACATCAAATCAACATGAGCTCGTCTCCGCCACAAGGACAACCTTTACCAACGGGAATAGTGGTGGGTACGCTAACTTTAGTGGACACGGAAGATGCACCCGAGGGTTCAAGTCGTTCAAGTGGAGCGAACACTGACGGAGAGGCGGGAGCGAGCGGGAGCCCGTGCGGAAGACCGTGCGGGAGTGCCGGGCCGCCGGGACCGCTGGCCCGAGACGCCGCCAACACCGGCCCGTCCCGAGCAGCCGAGGTCCATGATGCTGCATTACCTTGCGGAGGGCCTAAACCGGGACCTAGTGGAGAAGGAGCTACTACAGAGGGAGGCCGGGCCCTCCGACCTAGGAGGCCACGAGGACAGCAGGACACTACTGACACTACCGGCCCTACCCGGGCTGAGGCCGAGGGAGGCCGGGCCCTCCGACCCCGGGGGCCTCGTGGGCGTGCAACGCAGTCAAGTCGAGACGATCCGGTACCTGGCCCTTCCCGGGCAGAGGTGGTCCCAGGGCCTAGTGGACAACAGGCGCAACAGGGACGTGTGCTGAGGCCCCGTAAGCCAGTCCCCCCGCCACCGCCATCTGAGACTGAGACTGATACAGAAGATGAAGGAGCCCGACCCCCACCGCCACCCCGACGCCCAGCCCGACATCCCGACAGCAGGAGAAACGGGATAAGGCCCTGGTGAGTACACATGCCTTTTGCAAGCTAATCTCTGAGCAACTCCAAAAGAGGTTTATTCTCATTTAAATACGAATACATGTGGTACCTTCTACTATATAGGCCTAAGCATGGATATTTTATATTGTGGAACTACAAATACCTGATTCCCACCTCTGCCCCATTTTGTTTTAAAAAAGGCTTTTATAATGTGATTATTTGAAAAGAGGTTTATTCTACTGAGATTATTATATTGCGTGTTGTGTGTAGCATTATTATTTTAATTTTATAATTCTGTGGTGCTGTGGTGAGATTTGGAACTAATTTTACAATTACTTTATTAGTTGTATGCCGAAGTGCGCCCACCGATGACGAAGAAACAGCGCCAGCGCAAATACTGGCAGCAGAATATGAAGAGGGCGCTGGACAGGGAAAAGGCGGGCATACCACCTCGACCGTTCACTGGCCGAGGTACGTTTCCCTTCCAGCCTATTTTTTATTTTAAAGCATTAATAATCAGGGGCAGAATCAGATATCCAATGACAAACATGAAATGAGGTTTATTAGCTTCCTGCCACTATATTTCCCTTACAGCATAGTTTTTGATTGAAAGCATTACTAATCTGATATCCTAGGCCTAAAACACTTGAGATGAAGTTTATTTCGCTTCCTGCCACTATGCTATTCTCACTTACTGAATTGAGCTTTACTTGATGCCATTAGTTAGTGAATTATGTTCCACGGGTTATGATGAAAAGTAATATTATTCTTAATCTGTAATACAATAACCCCTGATTACTAATTAATTGTTATCCAATTGCCAGCACTGGCCACAGAGGTCTCCCCGCCCAGTTCTCCAGAACCAAGAAGGCGGCACCGTCGACTCAACCTCCACCTGGACTACGCTGCAGGAAGGAGGGGAGGGAGAGGCCGCTCGAGGGCTAGAGGACCCAGGTCCCACTCGAGCAGCCCGGAGCCCGCCGTTCACCTGCAACTGGTTCGGGTTCCTGTCACTGAGGAGGATCCGGTTTTTCACCTCCAACTAAGGAGTGGGAGGCGGTATGCCCGCCGGGAGGACACTCCTGAGAAGGTCACTCCAACTGACGAGCCGGTGGTACACCTAAGAGTCGCCCAGGCACGCCCAAGACGCAGGACCAGGAGGTACCCCACCACTGAAGCCTCCCCGCCTCCCCTGGAAGACGAGCCGGCGGTAAGGGTCGGCCAGGAATGCCCAAGCAGGACACGACAGAGGACCAGGAGGTACCCCACCCCTGAAGCCTCCCCGCCTCCCCTGGAAGACGAGCCGGCGGTAAGGGTCGCCCAGGAACGCCCAAGCAGGACACGACAGAGAACCAGGAGGTACCCCACCCCTGAAGACTCCCCGCCTCCCCTGGAGGGGGACCCACTCACACCCCAGGAGCTCCAAGTGCTCAAGGAGTCACAGGTCCAGGAAGCCCCACAGCAGCCCCCGGAGACCCCCCCGCAGAACACCCAACAGGAGAACCAGGAGCTCCCCCCAACCCGTGAGGATGGAAACAACTGCAAGTGAGAGCGAATCAGAGAGTGCTCGAGATCTACCAACACCAGCCCAACGAGAGGCTCGAAAGCTGAGGAAGAGAGGGGGCAGGGCCAAGTATGAAGAAGGTAATTTGAGCATTCTGTAGAGTCAGACTTAAAAGTATAGTTTTTATTATGTATGGAACACCATCAAATGTGAGACTGAATTTTGGTAATTGTAATTATTGTAAAGACATTGGACATGTCTTACCATTGAATGCATTTTGAAAAGCACTGTTTAACCTTTTATAAAAACTGCAAAAAAAATCTGTTATTTGAGTAGGTTTTTCTCAATTTTACTGAAAGGCATTGATTGGGCAACAGTTGTTCACTATTACGTTGAATAAGACAATTTCACAGAAATATGGCATTTCTGGAACTTGTTCACCTTTTGAAATAGTCTATTTTCCATTCGCACATTGACTAAACAATAGCTGGATTGTTTTAGGTCGGGAAAGTGAGGTACCATCCACATCTACGTCCGCAAGACCCGCCACAAGTGAGGAAACAAGTCAGAGCAATTTAAACAGTGCTCTAGATCTACTAACACCAGCCCAACGAGTGGCTCGAAAGCTGGGGAAGAGAGGGGGCAGGGCCAAGTATGAAGAAGGTAATTTGAGCATTCAGTAGAGTCAGACTTAAAAGTATAGTTTTTATTATGTATGGAACACCATCAAATGTGAGACTGAAGATCAATCTTTTGGTAATTGTAATTATTGTAAAGACATTGGACATGTCTGACCATTGAACCACTTTTGAAAAGCACTGTTTTACCTTTTATGAAAACTGAAAAAAAAAAATCAGACATTGATTCGACAACAGTTTGTCCACCAGTACATTGAATAAGATAATTTCTCAGAAATCTGGTGTTTTTGGAACTTGTTCACCTTTTGAAATAGTCTATTTTCCATGGACACATTGACTAAACAATAGCTGGACTGTTTTAGGGCGGGAAAGTGAGGTACCATCCACATCTTCGTCGGCAAGACCTGCCCCGAGTGAGGAAACAACTGCAAGTGAGAGCGAATCAGAGAGTGCTCGAGATCTACCAACACCAGCCCAACGAGAGGCTCGAAAGCTGAGGAAGAGAGGGGGCAGGGCCAAGTATGAAGAAGGTAATTTGAGCATTCAGTAGAGTCAGACTTAAAAGTATAGTTTTTATTATGTTATTGTCCACCATTACATTGAATAAGATAATTTCTCAGAAATCTGGCATTTTTGGTGCTTGTTCACCTTTTGAAATAGTATATTTTCCATTGACACATTGACTAAACAATAGCTCGACTATTTTAGGTCAGGAAATTGAGGTGCCATCCACATCCATTTCAGTCAGAACCACTCCAAGTGTGCAGCAAATTCAAGAAGCCATCCCAGGTGAAGAAACAAACCAGGGCGAATCGGACGATGCTCTGGATCCACCAACACCTGCCCAACGCAAGCCTCGTAAGCCTAGAAAACGAGGGGGCACCAAGTATGAAGTCGAAGAAGGTAATTTGAACATTCAGTAGAGTCAGACTGAAAAGTATAGTTTTTATTTCATGGGGAAAACCATCAAATGTGAGATTGAATATGAACTTTGTGGTAATTGTAATTATTGTAAAGACATTGGACATGTCTGACTATTGAACCACTTTTGAAAAGCACTGTTTTATGTTTTATGAAAACTGAAAAAAATTGTTTCTAAATGTAACTGAAAGATGTTGATTGGGCAACAGTTTGCTCATCATTACATTGAATAAGACAATTTCACAGAAATCTGGCATTTTTGGTTCACCTTTTGAAATAAGATTTTTTCCACGGGTGCATTGACTAAACAATTATTAGGCAATGGGGCCTTCCATTAAGTATGTACGCATCAAGGGGGGGAGGGGGGTCTGAAATTTTTGAAAATGTGCGTACATTTTAGTATATAACCTATGCGTCTTTTTGCCCAAGGGGGGGGTCTGGGATTTTTGAAAATGTGTGTACATACTAAATGGAAGGCCCCTATCTTAGGTTTAAATCCACGCAGGGGGCATGGAGCAGCCCTGACATAGTCACTGTTTATGCATACTTACATCAAACCTGGCATTGTGTGTTTACTTAAACTACTTTCTAACTTTTTACAGCTCTCATTAGGTGAACTGAAAAGAAAAGTACCACAATTTCACTAATACCTTGAAATGATTTATTGATATATATATAATATATGTACCTAAAAAATTGGAGTGAAACCACTCCAACAATATAGGTTTCCTAAGGCAGCCAGTAGGCCATGACCACATATGTGAAGTCAGAGTATAGGTGTGTTTATTGCTACATGAGAGTAGTGGGAGGAGTGCTGCGTTAGCAAAGGGCTTTCGGGGTGGTGCCTATTTATTACTTTTTTTCACCCAGCTTAATCCAACTGATCAAGGCTATCTAAGTGCATCTTAGAAATCTTCCTTAAGGATGTTATTCGTATGTCTGCAAGGATGGCTACCAGCTGCCTTAAAATCAATGTTCTTTTCTTGCACTCTGGACCCAGCAAAAATGTTCCCTGGAATCATACCAGTAGTGATCCTATCTAATTCTAATGCTTTTCTGAAAAACTGGGGAACCAGTTTCAGTCATTCTTCTGGTACACATGCACCCCGGGATGGGCAGTTTGCCCTCTCCGGGCGATGTTAAAAGCCAGAGCAATCTTCTGCTGCACTCTGCGGCAGATCAGAATGATTTGAGTATTTACAAGGCATAAGGACAAGCAGTTACGGATCTCTCTTGGTTTGTGCTTTAAAGGGAATGTACATTTTGAATCAAGATTAGCTGGCACAATATTTTTTAAAGTGTGTACAAAGTCCACTTTTTAAGCTAAACTGTAGGCTAACTTCCAATAATTGCAATGGCCGAAATTCTCATTTCCTTGAACGATCTATCTTTCTATAAAGGCGATCACATAGATCTTGTTGAATTTTAGAATGAATGTCAGGGTTATCCCTGGTTTCTGGTTTTTAAAATGGAACTTATATGTGTAGACAATATTAAAGGTGCACCCTGCACCAGAGACAAATGTGTTAGGCACATAGGTTTTCAGGATGGTACAACCAGAAATGCAAAGTTTTGTTCTGTTCAAGATTCTCATCAAAATTATGAGAGAAAATGACCTTCTGGCCAGGAGCATACTTTTTTGTGTCAGGAGCCATTCACTGCATATATTCACAAAATGTTTATTTCCTGAAGGGCTTATTGAGCAGTACATATGGCATATGGAATAGCGAAAATACCAAACATACCTTTCATCTTTAATTTTCAGAACCCATGTTAGTGTGCTGGGATTGGTTTTAGCTGGGATTTCAGAGAGCTTTTGGCTGCTTGGCTATTCACTGGATGACAGTGAACCGATCATACCCTCCATGAATCCAGTCTCTGGGGACATTTCAAAACCAGCCACCCAGCAAAGGCAATAGAGAAGAAGTTAAGCCATGTATCTTGGTTGGTTGGTTATTGGTCACATCGTTTAAACCTAATCTACCAAGTCTAATATACTTCTTATAATTTGATGTTTCTCAATTCTTCCGTTTTTGCTGGTTAATGTTGGCTGTTTGTATATATTTTTGACTGGAAGACAGGGACCAGTTTCAGCATTTTCTGTCTCATGATGTGCCATACATGTAATAATGGACTTCTATGGAGATTAGGCCTGTCAGGTGGTTGAGTGTGATGGTGGACTAGCGGGGAGTGGGTTTTACACTTATCTCTGTCGTGATAGGCGCAGCAAAGCTGATGGGTCTCTGTCAATTCGATTTTTTTGCCTCTCCTTAGGCCATCACAGCTTTGTGTTCTCCGTTGTCTACCTATATAATAATGACATCAGGTGTGGGCAGGGCTTGAACCCACAATCTCCAGATATTGAATTGAAAGCCTTACCACTGTGCTTAAAATGCCTATAAAAGCTGCAGCATGCTAGGCACACCAGCATCTAGGCCTAAGATATATAATGGGTCCATGATGAACCATCATTTTATGCTGCTGACCGGCATGTAGGCGTAAATCCCTATAAAACTTTCTGCGCCATTCAGTGCCATTCGGGGTAGCTTTGGGCTGCTGGACTGTTCAGCCAATCCCAGAGAAAAATAGTGGTTGAAATTTCTTGAAAATCCAAGGTTTTCTTCACCTGAATATTCGTGAATATTCAAACTTATTCAGCCTCTTGGGGACATTGGATTTTCTTGGATTAACTTGCTGGTATTGGCCACTTGAATGTTCAAGTATATTCATGACATATCCACTCAAGGCAAGCCCACCTCAGATTTACTTGAAATTTCTTGGATTTTATAGCAGTTTTGATTCTCTTGAAATAACTTGCTATTGGCTGCTGAAATGTTCAAGAAATCTCTTGAAACTTCTTGCATTTTCTAGGTGCCTGCATATTCAAGAATATTCAAGTTTATCCAGATTAAATTTCAGATATCCTCAATAGTCTTGCATTTTGAAAAAACAATAGACAAATGCCATTCTCAATTCAATATATTGAGCCTCTGTGACCAAAATTATGCCTTGACAGCAACTAAAAACTGTCATATTCTAGAGCAACCGTTCAAGATATATCACAATTTGGGGCTTGGCATCCACAGTAAAATAGTATCATGTCCATGGTGAGTTTCACTTGTGTCTGAAGGGCTTCAGCAGAGGTGGACATAAACAATAGACTGGGCACCAGAAAATCATAGCTCATAAGTATAAATTGTGAGTTATTAAAGTGCTACATACTTTACTTTTTAAAATTCCAGATTGAAAATTCAGTCACCATGTTGATAGCATAGTTGTCAATTCATGATACTTTCTGTAATTGTAGCAAGTAAAATAAAAAACAAAGAAATACACTGTCTATTTATTACAGATTCTAGGTGAGGGCCCCAAGATTTAAATGTAGATTGAGAGGGGGGTTTGGGAACCCCCCCACCCCCTTTTGGCAAACTTAAGCCTTTTTTAATGTAAAATTCTGTCAAAAAGTAGATGGAAAGATTTTTCCAAAAGCGTGCCCCCACCCCCACACCCCCCTCTTCGAAATCCTGGATCCACCACTGTAAAGACTTCTGTCCACCATGCGGATCTGGGGTGGGGGTTCCTTCAGGAGCCTTCCTGGGTAGAATGTGTCCCCAGCAGCCCCTTGCTGTTCATAGAAGGTGACAAATGAGGAGACCAGACTTGATCGCTCAATTGATAGAGTGCCCACTTTGAGTCTGGGAATTCTTGGCATTTATCCCTGGCTGAATCACACCAAAAACTTTAACAATGGCAGTGGTCGCTGCTTGCCTGGCACTTGGTATAAAGTAAGAAGCACAAACCATGACTGGTCAGCCTGGTGTCAGTATAATGTGACTGGGTGGGGTATTGTGTGGGCCTATGACATGATATCTCCAGGGTTCCCACGCAGGTCTTAAAAGGTCTTAAAAGGTCTTAAATTGATTTTCTCAAATTTAAGGCCTTAAAAAGGTCTTAAATTTGGCATATTGGTAGCTAGACGTCTTAAAAAGGTCTTAAATTGAATTTTTTGAGATGTTAAAATGAAGTTACCAAATCCAACTTTCAAATAAGTACTCTCATATGAAATTTAAATCATATGATATTTCTGAAATTGTTCTTTGCACGCGGTCGATAGGTCATAATTTTTCCAAATCTTGGTCTTGAATTGGTCTTAAATCGATTTTCAAAAATGCGTGGGAACCCTGATCTCAGTGTGGCAGCACTATAAAGGGGGCATTTGGTCCCACTGCTACAAATAGGCACCTCATTTCATAGATTTGGTTACTCCTCCTGTGGTGGAGTGAGTGAGTGTTGGGTGTTTTACGCCGTACCGACAGCCAGAGTCATTTTCACGGCGAAAACCTGTTGGGACAAATTCTGTCTTTGGTGTTAGAATCTATGAGATGAAGGTGACAGGGCAGGCAAACAGCAGGGGATCAAAACCTATCAATCATTTTTGCTGTACCTCATCCCTTAATGAACCAAGCACTGACCGGGAATTGAACCCAAAGAAACTCCTGTGGTGTAAAACAAACTAAAAAGCTTTACCTTGTGCAGTCTCGTAAAAGAACCCTGAAGGGTTGGCCAGACGTTAAACTAACCTCACAAACAAACAAACAAATTAACTTTACCATACCCTGGGTCTACTAAGTCTACTATACCCTGGGACTACACCTTCTGTACTCTGAGCCTACTACCCCTAGTCATGTAACTTTCCTAGAATTATGCATTCATTTATTGGTCGCATCAGCAAGGTCTAATGCGGTCATTATCAGACAGCATTATATCGCCCACTGTTCAGCTTTCCGCTGCTGGGTCGTTTGGCCAATTACTATGTACCCAGGGTACACACTGGGAAAGTCTACACTGGGGCTACTTCAAAATCAGCCAAACAGCTGATCATAAGAGACGATACATATCTGGTATGGGCATGAATTTACTAGACTGTAGTAGACCGAGGGTACATAAAATGAAGACCTAGAGTAAAGTAAGTAAAGATGGTGGTCTCAGGGGCTCAGCAGAGCAGTACCCCAGTTGGCTCCAATAAAGAACTCAGTAGGCTCAGGGTACAGAAGGTGTACACCCTGGGTATAGTACGTAAAGTTGGCAGCACTCAGGGCCTCAATAGCTCATCAGGGCAGGACTATATATATTATGGTATACAATATAAGGAAAACTTACCTCAGTTGACAGTACAACCCTGTATACTCAATGGGATGTCAGAAAAATTACTGCCCTCAGCCTAACGGCCTCAGGCAGTAATTTTTCTACACCCACCTTGTATTCAGGGTTGTACTGTCAACCTCTGTATGTTTTCCTATAAGACTGTAGACTCAGGGTACAGAAGCTGGAGATCCAGGTTATATTGGCATTGGCTGTATACTGAAAGGCTCACAGGTGATGCAGTACCCAGTTGATAGAATGGAAGGGAAGTGGACTCAAGATATAGAAAGTGAAGACCCAGTGTATCAGCAGGTTGCTGAAGTAAGGCTCTTTCTGATTGGCTGATTTACTAGTAGACCCTGGGTAAAGGTTCCTGCAGTATACCCTTGGTACATAGTAATTGGCTGAACGGCTAAGCAGCTTTTTTCCTTTGCTGGTCGGGGCTTTGCAGCATGTTTGCATAGATTTTGACAGGATCATGAGAACCAGCTTCAATTATGGCTAAATGAGAGGCTTGATATCTGTTTTGTATGGAAGGTAGACCCTCAAATTGGTTGATTTTGCAGTCAAGGCAGTAGGTGTTGAGGGTCTACTTTTGTTTATCACTTGATATGGGAAGAAGGTGCTGACAGGTTTAGCAGAGGTAACGGTCTTGGTGAGACTCTAACGGGTCCGGAGGGTTCTATTTGCCTTTCATTTCCTTTGCACCCCTCCGCCAACCCCCCTCCGCCAACCCCTTTCTACAAACCCCCTCCACCAACCCCTTTCTACAACCCCCCTCCGCTGACCCCACTCCACCAACCCACCTCTGCCAACCTCCCTATGCCAATCCCCCTCCTTTTTTGTTCTTCTGGCATCGAGCAATCTATAGATTTGACATCTTTCTGCTGAGTTACCTTACCTGGTAAGAGTGCAGGCACACTTGAATGCCTTATGGCTGCTGTACAAAGGAGACTGTACTTCCTTCTGTTTTTGCTAGGAGCTTCCTGGTGAAGATACACAAAACGGGTCAGGCATGGACTACCCTTATGAAAATAACAGAAACACCTGCAACAAGCAGTGGTTGTGGTGGTGGTTGATGAATGCCAATGTAGAAGTTTGATTATAATCGGGTGACATGCTTACATGCTAGATTAAACCTCTTTTCATTTTGATGAAAAAAAAAAAACTCTCTTATACTACTCACTGAAATAGACCGTGCGTTGGCCCTTGGGAAGTGTATTTTACAGGGAGAAGGGGGCTTACCTATGTAGAAGTTTGATTATAATCGGGTGACATGCTTACATGCTAGATTAACCCTCTTTTCATTTTGATGAAAAAAAAAAACTCTCTTATACTACTCACTGAAATAGACCGTGCGTTGGCCCTTGGGAAGTGTCCCTGCTAACTGCAACAGGGGCCGCAGGGCCACCAATGGCCACACAAGGGTCCCTGCACGCGGCAACCGAGCAGCAACTGTACTTTTGCCTAATGTTTATATAGCAGCTTAAAAGGGATTAGTGAGGAGGAGACCGACGCACTTCGGCCCAAACCCGGCCCCAACCCCTGTATAAACAAAGGATTACAATTAGCCAAAGGTACAGATGGGTGGCACGCATTATATCTATGAGATGAAGATGACAGGGCAGGCAAACAGCAGGGGATCAAAACCAAGCAATCATTTTTGCTGTACCTCATCCCTTAGTGAACCAAACACTGACCGTGAATTGAACCCAAAGAACCACTTGGTCAGTGCAGGGTCCCACCCATCGTCGCCTCTTATGATCAGCAGGGACTACTGAGGGCCTATTCTTACCCGGACCCCCACTGGGAGGCAGGGTATAGGGTCCCATGGAAAGAGAGTCTGTTACAGCTGACGACGAATTACAGCTGTGGGAGTCAGGTACTCTTAACATGGATACCGCTCAAGGATTAAATTATGCTACTAATCGAGCTACCAAGTCTGGTCTCCCCATTTGTCGCCTTCTACGAACAGCAAGGGGCTACTGGGGACCTATTCTTCCCAGGAGGCTCCTATTCTTACCCGGACCCCCACGGGCAAAATGATGTGTGAATAGTATACAGTTACATGTGGATTTAATGTTAGTGTTCAGTGTTTTACGCCATACCTACAGCCAGGGTCATTTTCACCGTCAGATGAATTCTGATTTTTCTAAAGGTAACTCTGAGATGAAGGTGACAGGGTGGGCAAACAGGGGATCAAAGTGGACCAAGCAGGAATTGAACCACCTGGTCAGTGCAGGGTCCCCACTCTCGTTGCCTCATACAATCAGCAGGGGCAACTGGGGACCTATTCTTACCCAGACCCCCACGGGGTTGGGCAGAAAGGAAGACCCTGGGGCAGTTCCGGTTCATCCACAACCTTTCATACCTGTACAAGTGAGTGAAGGAGCAAGTGATGAATGTTTTACGCCAGGGTCATATTCACAGTGAAAACACATTGGGTCGAATCTGTTTTTGGTTATTGTATCAATGAGATGAAGGTGACAGGGTTGGCAAACAGCAGGGGATCAAAACCTGGAGAGAAATCATTTTTTCTGTACCTCATCCCTTAGTGAACCCAGCACCAACCAGGTTTGTTTGTTTGTTTGTTGGGGTAGTTTAACGTCCGGCCAACCCTTATGGGTTCTTTCCAGACTGCACAAGGTAGAACTTTTCAGCTTATTTTACGCCACAAGGGCGGTGACCGAATATATGATATGGTTTAGGAGAAACCCGCCACCGGGTGCGATACCCTACTCGTTGCGAAGAGTGGCAAGGGGTCTTTAGTGTGCAATGTCCCATAGAAAGGACACCACACACCCGGCCTTTGATGACCCTGTCGGGAGCACAGGGTGGCCCCTGGATCCCAGACTCTTGGATCCTTTCTTAGATTTTATCTATCAGTTGGCATTCTCGAAGGAATTGCAGGATCTTTTTACTTCTGTTGTTGTTAAACACGTCCTTCATCGATGTTCTGTTTTGGAGATGCCGCTTGCGACTGTCATCCGTCTTCTTACACTTCAATATGATGTGCTCCACCGTTAGTTTGGTGTTACACTGTTGACAAATAGGAGCAACTTCACCTTTCAACAGGTGTTCATGTGTCAGCCTGGTGTGGCCTATCCGAAGACGGGCCAGTTTCACCTGTTCTGACCTTGTAAGGCACTCTCTTTTGCTTTTGTCACTTTTCTCTTCTAATTTGGGTTGGACAGAGTGTAGAAGATTGTTCTCCTGTTTGTTCCAGTCGCTTTGCCACTTAGACCGCAAATGTGTTTTGCTTAGTGGCAGTAAGTCTGTGTGTGGGATTCTAGCAACCTCAGGATCTAGGGCCAAGGCCCCCTTGGCTGCTTGGTCTGCCTTTTCATTACCAGAGATTCCAATGTGGCTAGGTAGCCAGCAGAAAATCACTTCTTTGCCAACCGATTTCAGGTTGGTGTGACTTTGCTGGATATCTCTGATTATGGGATTGTTAGGCTCATGTTGTAGGATAGTTTGTAAACAGGACTTTGAGTCTGAGAAGATGATAAACTTTCTGTGTCCTGATACTTTGATCCAGTCTAGCGCACGCGCCAGAGCACGTGCTTCAGCAGTAAAAATGCTGGCTTGGCCGTGAAGGGCACCCGTCAGGTCCCCATACTCTGTATGTACTGCATAACCCACTCTATTTCCTTCCTTGGAGCCATCAGTGAAGATGGGGAAATGATCACTGTATTGGTCTTTCAGGGCTCCATATTCATTCCTGAAAGCAAAGGGGTTGGTTTCGTTCTTCTTGTTATTGCATAGTTCCAGGATGACCACAGGTTTACTCTGGGACCATGGTGGGTTCTTGGGTGGTCTTATTTCTCTGATGATGTTCAAAGGTATCTCTGCTTCTCTGATCACAGATTTAGCAGAGGTAGAGAATGGTTTGGCCACCCTTGGATTTACCCGGAACAACTCGCACCAACCAGGAATTGAACAAAAGGACCACTTGGTCAGTGCTGGGTCCCCCCTATCATCACCTTATATGATCAGCAGGGGCTACTGGGGGCCTAGATTCTTCCTAGGAAAAGCCCCACCCCAGTACCCCCACAGGGTAACAACACCCTTACTTCAGAGACAATTACACACTGCCATTTGTTCTTTATCACATGGACCAGGCAAGAAATCTTGCAAATCTACGTGTCAAGGAGGAGAACCTAAAGCTAAACATAGAACAAGTGATGCAGAAGAGGGATAATTTGCAAAGAGAAGTAGATTCTGCTATCAAACTTAAGTAGTGCTAAAATGGAAATTAATAGAAGGAAACGTAAGGGGCTATCTTGAGCAGGGTATCCTAGGAGAAGGTCAAGCCCTTAATGAGCCAAGACACCAACCGGGAATTGAATTCAAAGAACTAATTAGTCAGTACTGGGTCGCCCCTACTGGGGCCTTTTTACAATCAGCAGGGGCTACTGAGAATGTGGCTGTGTTCTCCAGACCCAGAATCAGGGAAACCCCTTATATACATTGGTTTGTTTGTTTGTTGGGGGTGAGTGAGTGAGTGAGTGTTGGGTGTTTTACACCATACCAACAGCCAGGGTCATTTTTACGGCGAAGACCAGTTGGGACGAATTCTGTCTTTGGTGTTTGTTGGGGTAGTTTAACGTCTGGCCAACCCTTATGGGTTCTTTCCAGACTGGGTCTGTCTTTGGAGATCGGATCTATGAGATGAAGGTGACAGGGCAGGCAAACAGCAGGGGATCAAAACCCAGCGATCATTTTTGCTGTACCTCATCCCTTAGTGAACCAAGCACTGACCAAGAATTGAACCCAAAAACCACTTGGTCAGGGCAGGGTCCCCCCCCCTATCGTTGTTTGTTGGGGGTTCTTATGGGTTTGTTTGATGGGGATTCTTATGGGTTCTTTCCAGACTGATATACATTGCACCCTGACTTCAGTGACAATTACAAACTGCCATTTAATCTTTCCCACAAGGACCAGGCAAGAAATTAGCAAATTTATGTGTCATGGAGGAGGACCTAAAGCGCAACATAGAACAAGTGATGCAGAAGAGGGATAATTTGCAAAGAGACTCTGATTTGCAAGGTAGACTCTGCTATAAAACTTAAGTAGTGCTAAAATGGAAATTACTAGAGGGAAACCTAAGAGGCTATCTTGAGCAGGATATCCTAGGAGAAAGTCAAGCCCTTAACCCATTTACCATGGGAAACACCCGGAGGTGTAGTACCCCTTTAACGTCGGGAACAGCCTGGAGGCGTACTAAAGGCTGCAATATGACGTCATCACGGGAAAAAACCCTTTCTGACTAAAACTTGCGATTTTAGGTAGTTTTTCTCCAAACAAAACAAATTTAAAAGTCCACTCGTGGCGTAATGGAGGACAACGACCAGGCAAGTGACAGGAGTGATTTAGAGGTGGATAACTGTGAATTTGATAAGAGTGATTGAGTGTTGGGTGTTTTACGCCGTACCAACAGCCAGGGTCATTTTCACGGCGAAAACCTGTTGGGACGAATTCTGTCTTTGGTGATCGAATCTATGAGATGAAGGTGACAGGGCGGGCAAACAGCAGGGGATCAAAACCCAGCGATCATTTTTGCTGTACCTCATCCCTTAGTGAACCAAGCACTGACCGGGAATTGAACCCAAAAACCACTTGGTCAGTGCAGGGTCCCCCCTATCGTCGACTCGTACGATCAGCAGGGACTACTGAGGGCCTATTCTTACCCGGACCCCCACGGGGGGTGAATTTGATGATCTTTTGGGGATAGAAGAGGTGGAAGATCCTACAGTGCATGCATAGCTGTATGACAATCCAGATTTGGTATTGGCAATGTTTGCTGATAGTGATGACGAGGAGTTTGAGGGATTTCACAATGACTGGATCTATGTAAACTTCACCCCCTCAACGAAAAAAGGAGTTCACAAAACATCCTGGTACAAGTGAATTACAACTTGAAGATGCTCAGCCTATCAACTATTTTGACATGGTGTCGACTGATGCCATGTGGGATCATATAGTCACAGAAATAAACAGGTAGGTTTAGCAAATTTTATGAGAATTATTTGCTATGACATTGACGTTTTTAGTATGAACATGAATAGACAGTATACTCCTTCATTCAGAATATCATTAGTATGTTTCATTATGCAAATAACCTACGATTATGGATTGGCATGTAGTATAATGCAAGTTTTATGTTTTGTTAATTGTAATACGTTTTTTTTTTGTAAAAAAAAAAAAGAAAGAAAGAAAGAAAGAAAAAAGAAAAAAAAGTTGGGAAAATAATTCTACTTTTACATAAATGAAATATTGAAAATCTATTTTATTTTCGGATGCTGAGCAGGAGAGTTTGTTTGTTTGTTGGGGTAGTTTAACGTCCGGCCAACCCTTATGGGTTCTTTCCAGACTGCACAAGGTAAAACTTTTCAGGAGAGAATCAAAAATCCCGCCTCCCCTTTTTCTCCTAAGTGGCAGCCAGTTGACAAGGCAACAATGAAGGCGTTCATAGGTCTCTGTCTCTGTATGGGGATTATGAGATTGCCCTGTAAATCTGACTACTGGAGACAGAAGAGATACAACGGACGTCCTTCAACCAGGTGATGTCCAGGGACCGTTACCTACTGATATGGTGGTATCTCCATATTCAAGACAACACCTATACTGATCAGAATGATAAGCTCTGGAAAATTTGTTGGTATCTGGATTTTCTCAGTGAAAGATTCCTGTCAAATTACACTCCATATGGTAGGATGACTGTCGACGAGTCCATGGTCAAGTTCAAGGGCCGCCTTGCTTTCAGGCAGTACATGCCAGCAAAGCCATAAAATTGGGGGTGAAAGTCTGGACCCTGGCAGAGAGTGAGAGTGGATATATGGTGAGATTTCAAGTGTACACAGGACAAGAGGCAGGGAACCAAGAGAAGGGATTCTCTCATCGTGTGGCTATTGATTTAGGCCTACCATTCCATTGGACATAACCTGAGATCTACATGGACAACTTCTACATATCTCCCGATCTATTACGATGTCTCTTGGCTCACGGTATCTATGGCTGCGGTACTGTACGGGCAAATTGCAAGTGCCTGCCGACAGATTTGCTCCCATGACGACTACGCTTGGATAAACATGACCAGCGATCAGCACAGAAGGACAGCATCACCTTCTCGACTTGGATGGATACAAAACCAGTATCAGTAGTCAGCAACTTCCACATTGCATTGCTGGGCAGCTAAAAATTACTCTTATTCTCTACAATTTACTTTACACGTAGGAAGTTCAAAGTCAGGTCTGAGGGTCTTTGTACAGTTTCTGTACAGAGGGAAGTGCCCAAGGTTGCACTGTCATTTGATGCGCAAGAATCATCAGTAAATTGATAGTCACTGTCACTTGGATCATTTGTTAGAATCAGTGTTCTTTTTCTCTAGGCAAGGTCACACGTCCACAAAATTTTTATGGTTGCATAGTCAAATTCACCTTTCCACAGCATTATGAATTGCTGGAAGAAATCAGTTAATCTGCCAATGTTTGGCCTACAGTTGAAGTACACCCTTCTGATGCAAGGTCTTTTAATTCTAATGTGAAAAGCTTATTGACAGAGCCGTGCACAGCCCATGATATTGTTGCAATTGGGGAGACTGGCCTTTGCCATAAGAGAGCCGTGACGAGCGGTGTTGTTTACGTACCGAAGAAGAGACGCCATCTTGGAGTTCTCGCAGAAACTCGCGGCTGGCGAGCAATCTCGCGAAGTCTCGCCCCCTCGAGATCTCGGCCTTCACTAGAATCCACTCGCGATCGACAAACACACCAGAGAGCAGCTCTCCACAAAATCTATCAGAATATCAGGTATTTGGCAGATAATCTAAGAAATAAGACCCACCTCCTCCCCTTCTCCTCCAGTTTCTGGCTGCGACACCCTCTGTCGCCACCAATATTGCTATCCGACATCCTGACTGAGCAGTGGGGTCAGAACCTTTTCAGACATTTCAAGCCATAGTCAATGGACAGACGCTATACTTGGGGTCAGCGCGGGCTGTCCAAGCATATATATATATATAGACATATCCGAAAAATTGTTTGGGGACGGCGCGGACCGCCCAGAACACCAATACCATATTCAGCGACACGGTTTGCTTGGGGAGCGCGGGCTGCCCAACCACACCGGTATACAAGGAGGACCCTAAAAGGGGAGTTGGGACATGGAGTACATATATACTGAAACATAACCAGTTGGGGCCTGCATGGACTGCCCAACTATCAACATTCCACATTAACATTCCCGGTATCCACATTTTCTACAACCATAAAACCTTAATCAGGGATGGCGCGGGCCGCCTGAGAAGGGGTTTCCTATATATCACCCAATTAGTCGGGACAGCGCGGGCTGCCCAAAATCCACCATTTTAGCACACCTTGAGGCCAGTGCGGGCTGCTCAAGGTGTCAACTCACTACTACTTCTGTTTGATTTAACTACTACTTATTTAACTACCAGCCCTGAAAGGGGCCGACGGGTTATATAAATTAATAAATAACCTATTCGACTAATTCTCGTTCAAAGCTTCTTCTGTACGTAAAAGCCTTTGCCAAGCCCACTCCATATGGCATTCAAGATGTGGCTTTTGAAGTTGGCTTCTAGACTGGATAAGACAATCATGATTCATTCCAGGGATAAGTCATCCTACTTGTGATTGCTGTAGCCATTATCTACATCATTCCCACAAAATCAACCTTCACTAATTCAGGGGCGGATCCAGGGGGGGGGCCGGACGGGCCTTGGCCCCCCCCCTAGCCCTGTTAAATCATGTTTGATGGGGGGCCCACCCCCCTGTACATTCATGTTTTTGGGCCCCCCCCTCTACAAATTCCTGGGTCCGCCCCTGACTATTTCTCAGGGAGTCTTCAGGATGTGCAAAGGTGGACAGATCACTTTCCAAACTTAAAAGTAGGGGTAACTGGTCTGGTGTTGGAAGATATTTCTGTCCAAGAGGTCAAGTTTCTTCCCCTCAACAAACTTCTACTGGACAGATGCCACATATTGTCCTCTTTCCATGGTTGATCAACCCTTCTCATTTGCTCAGAAAGCAATAACTATTCCTCCAAAAATTTCTCTTATAAAAAAGCTGCCTCTTAGAGATGTAGTAGTGAGCACAAGCTCATTTATGGTATCACTTAAATTGAATAACTATTCCTTGTGGGTTATTCTTTGAATTCAGTATCACCCTCATCACTTATTTCTTTTCATTTTCTTCTTTATTTAGCTAAGGATAGCCAAATTGCTGAAGTAATTGAGCTCAAAACGAACCTTGAAAAAGAGCTTGCAAGACTCCTGAATGAGACCTAGCCACCTCTTCTTCAACAGCACAAACTGGAAGAAGAGTGTTGTAAAAAAATCAGGATAGCTCAATTGAGATACTCAATAGGAAAAATCAAAGATGCACAGATTATTTTGTGCTAAAAAACAAAAAACCCTTTCTCAGCTTTCCAAAAGCAGTTCTCTGGGTGATAGTGAAAGTCAAAGTACATCAGGGAGAAGCAAAGTAAGCGAGGAGAGTGATGGATCCCAGGTCCCTACGGGGGATGCAGGTCACCATCTCCAACCTGGCTAACCCAGAAAAGGCCATCTACATCATCGCAGGCTTAACTGATGGCTTCTACCTAGAATATGAGGGTTTGTCCATCGACTAGGTTGATGCAGCAGATCCTAGGCTGCCAATACATCTTTAGGAGGAAGTCGACCACAAGCTTGGGAAGGAGATCAACACGGGGAGGATACTGGGCCCTTTCCATCAACCCTTCTTTCCGCATTCAGGGTCTCACCCATCAAGGTGGCAGAGAAGAAGACCCCAGAGCAGTACCCCTTCATCCACTACCTTTCCTACCCCTATGACGAGGGATTGGTTCATAGCTCCATCCCTCGAGATAAGGCCGCAGTTCGGTACCACACCTTTGACAATGTCATTGCACACATCAAATTTGAGGGTGCGGGAGCCTTCCTAGATGTAAAATCCGCCTTCCGTGTCATACCTGTTCACCCATCCCAACAACATCTTCTGGCCCCAGTTCAAAAGAATTTTTTTTCGTGTGCTTAAGTCTAAGCTTACCCGTCTGCTTTGATAAGATCAAGCTCGAGCTTGGTTAAATTCGAGTTCAAAATACAAATCTAAGCTTCTCTTGAGATTGTTTTGGCCAAGCAGTATTTGTTTGTACGATCGCCAGGGGCCTTATGGAACTCTCTACAGGGGAGGGAGAAAAGAGCTATACTTTTGGCATAAAAATCACGTGACTAGGCGCAGACGCCGGCAATCATGGCGGAGCAGTGGCCCGATGCTGAATCTCTTATTTTGGTGCAAGAGGTGCATGCACGCAGGGAGACATTATTTGGTGACACAGGAGGATGTGGCAGAGGCTCAACAGCAGCAAAAGACGCATGGAAGGAGATAAAAGCCATTTTAGATGCAAGGTAAGTGTAACTGTTAGTAAATGTAAGGTAAGTGCCGGGGAAAACACAGTCCACGGGAACACTCAGTCTACAAGAGAACTCGTCCTATCACTTTTTTTTTATAGAACTAAGCTTTGGTCGGCAAGGGGCAGGGGGTTGTGGGGGAGGAGTAGATGGTGATGATAAGGGGGATGGTGTGGGGAGAGCGGGGAGAGGGAGATGGCGATGATAAGGTCGGGGACTGTTAGTCCGAGAGGCCCCGACAAGACGTTCACCCACTCTGTCAGTGGGATTGACAGTCACTTAGCCTTAGGCTCCCCGCCACTTACTGACTTAGGCCCACTGCTCTCCCGGCAAGTGTTGGAGTAGAGTCTAACTTACAGGCTGTCAGTTTTCACGCCCCTAGGTCCGTGAATTAACTCCGCTCCGTAAACTATTACCTTCAAAATATCTAATATTTTTGTCAGTCTAATCTTTTACAATTAACTAAATCCGTAATGTTGACAGCAATAATGCCAATATTTTTAAACCAAAAACATAAGTCAAATATTTATCAGTATGATGTAAATTGGGCAACAAAAAAAAAGTTTAATCAAACTAACTAATCTATAGACCTATGCACCAAGAAAGGGTGACTTTAAAAGTTATGGAAAAAGGCATTTTTTTCAAACAACCATAACTTTCTTGGTAAATGAGCTGCAGTATTACTTCTTATATCATAGGATTCACAATGAAATGGTCAATCCATCCAGACTTGTTTTATAAAACATATCATAGAATGAAAACGTTCTATTTAGAACCAAAATCGGAAAAATGAAAAAAACTTTTACCATTAAGTCCTACAATCTGATTTGAGGCTCTATAGAAAGAATGTAATGTTTGTGATATCTGAAAATAAATGTATTAGGCATATCTGTCTTAACTTGAAGGTTACAATGATGTATAATGTTAGTGGCTGTTATGTATATTCATAATTTTACAGCTAAATCTTTAAAATTTCAAAATGGCCAAAAAGTGCAAAAATTGATGATTTCAGAGATTCTCTATGGGGATTTACTATAGGATTCGGTTATAAATGTGAAAATTTGTGATGTGAAAGGTCTTTTGCGCATCAAATCATTAATAATTGGACTACAATGTTGCACAACCACTTAGAAGAAAGACAATAATGTCTTCTACATCCTCAGGTATCCAAAAACTGAATCTAAAATTTCTATGGTGTGGTTTACATGCTTCATAAATGGCTGTCAAAGGATGAAAAAGTCAACCTTTCTTAGAGCATGGGTCTATAGTAAAGTCTCGTTTGTTTGTTTGTTTGTGGGATTAGTTTAACGTCCAGCCAACCCTTTAGGGTTCTTTTACCAGACTGCACAAGGTAAAGCTTTTCAGCTAGTTTTACACCACAGGAGCAGTGACCGCATTTATGAAATGAGGTGCCTATTTGTAGCAGTGGGACCCAATGCCCTCTTTACAGTGCTGCAACACTGAGGCCACCTCTGGGTCATTTGCAAACGTAAAACTGGAGGATACAACGGATGCTGCGGCTGTCGCAGAGGTACTAGAGAGTTCTGTTCAGGGTGACTGTTTCGATGAGGAGTCCTGTCCCAGGGACCTACCCCACTCAACCGGGGGTCCTGCTTGACTCCCCCGGGGAGGAGAAGACTTGTCCCGTATTGCCAGCTATCTCAGATGAGGTTCGGAGTAATGTGGATTACACGGAGAGCAGGATTTTCCTCTTTCCAGGGTTGATCAACCCTTCTCATTCACTCAGAAAGTAATAAGTTTTCCTCAAAAGATTTCTCTTAGAAAAAAAGCCGTCTCTTAGAGATGTAGTAGTGAGCACAAAAGATAATGTAAAGCTCATCTATGGTATCAATTAGATTGAATCTCTATTCTTTGTGGGTTATTCTTTGAATACAGTATCACCCTCATCAAACTTATTTCTTTTTATTTTCTTCTTTATTCAGCTATGGATAGCCAAATTGCTGAAGCAATTGAGCTCAAAACGAAGCTTGAAAAAGAGCTTGCAAGACTCCTGAATAAGACCTAGCCACCTCTTCTTCAACAGTACAAACTGGAAGAAGAAGAGTGTTGTAAAAGAATCAGGATAGCTCAATTGAGATACTCAAAGGGAAAAATCAAAGATGCACATATTATTTTGTGCTAAAAAACAAAAAAACAAAGATCCCTTTCTCAGCTTTCCGAGAGCAGTTCTCTGGGTGATAGTGAAAGTCAAAGTACATCAGGGAGAAGCAAAGTGAGCGAGGAAATGATGGATCGCGGATCCCCACGGGGGATGCAGGTTACCATCTCCAACCTGGCTAACCCAGAAAAGGCCATATACATCATCGCAGGCTTCACTGATGGCTTCTTCCTAGAATATGAGCGTTTGTCCATTGACTAGGTTGATGCAGCAGATCCTAGGCTGCCAATACATCCTTAGGAGGAAGTCGACCACGAGGTCGGGAAGGAGATTGACACAGGGAGGATACTGGGTCCTTTCCATCAACCCCTCCTTTCTGCATTCAGGGTCTCACCAATCAAGGTGGCAGAGAAGAAGACCTTCGGGCAGTACCTCTTCAGCTACTTCCTTTCCTACCCCTATGACGAGGGGTTGGATAAAAGCTCCATCCCTCGAGATAAGGCCGCAGTTCGGTACCACACCATTGACAATGCCAATACACACATCAAATCTGAGGGTACCTGAGCCTTCCTCACAAAGACAGACTAAAATCCGCCTTCCGTATCATACCTGTACACCCATCCCAACAACACCTTCTGGGCATGCCCTGGAGGGGCAACTACTATTATGACACCACTCTTCCTATGGGTTGCTATATTTCATGCTACATCTTCGAAGCCTTCTCAACAGCTGTACAGTGGCTAGCAAACAGCACAAACTGGACAAAGAAGAGTGTTGTAAAAGTTGGGTATCACTTGGATGGTTCGTGTCTTGGATGACTTCCTCAACCTCGCCCAATTGGAGGCTTCGGCCAAAGCCCAACTGACCAGGTTTCTGCAGTTCTGAGGAAGTGGGCATCTCAATGAAACCACAGAAAATGGAGGGCCCATCACCTTAGCTATCTTTCCTGGGCATAACCTGGATGTACTAACCTCAACCGCCAATCTCCCACAGGACAAGCTCCAAAATTGCAGAGGTTTGGTATAGGCAGTCCAGGATAGGAAATCTATTACACTCAGGGAACTCCAGTCCTTCCTGGGCCATCTCTTCTTCGCCTGCAGGGTGGTAGTCCCCAGCAGGGCCTTCCTCAGGAGGGCGTACGCAATGACCCACAAGGCAAGGAAACTTTACCACCACCTCAAGCTCACCAACACAACACACACCAACTTTAACATGTGGAGCCAGTTCCTATGGAGCTATAACGGCAGGCCCTTCATGATGGACAATGTCCACACCACCCAGGCCCTTCAGTTGCACACAGACTCATCAGCCAACCTCGGATACAGCACATTGTTCGGGTCACACTGGGTTCACATAGGGTGGCCTGCAGAATTATCGAACTACAAGATCTCCTTCCTAGAACTCTACCCCATTGTCTTGTCCTCGTACTTCTGGACCCCCCAATTCGCAAATAGAACAACAGAATTCCATACCAACAACATAGCCCTAGTTTCAATCATCAAAGGCACCTCTTCCTCAAAGTCTCACATCTCACATCATGTACTACGGGCATTAGTGTTAGCGATGCTAAAATTCAATTTCATCTTCCACACTATACACATTCCGGAGAATTCTTAATGTCCTTGTGGATGCCCTTTCTTGTGACCAGATTGGCTGCTTCATGCTCCTTTGGCCGGAAGCCAACCTACAAGCGACCATTGTACCCAAACACCTGCTGCCCGGGAACTCATGGCTGAGGTACCAGTGAGTGATGGATATTTTACACCGTACCGACAGCCAGGGTCATTTTCATGGCGAAAACAAGTTAGTCATCAATGTACACTTTCACTGGAAAGGGGGACAACAAAAGAGTTTGGAAACAAGCTTCTCTTTGATGTCATATGTGCAGTAAGTATGAATTAATTCATTGAAATAGTTTTTTCATGATGCATTGAATGTCATTGTATGTGGTATAGTGACAAATACAATGAGTGAGTGAGTGAGTGTTGGGTGTTTTAAGCCGTACCAACAGCTAAGGTCATTTTCACAGCAAAAACCAGATGGGACAAATTCTGTCTTTGGTGATCATATCTATGAGATGAAGGTGACAGGGCGGGCAAACAGCAGGGGATCAAAACCTGAAAATCATTTTTGCTGTACCTCATCGCTTAGTGAACCCTGCACCAACCCGGAATTGAACCAAAAGAACCACTTGGTCACTGCTGGGTCGCCCCTATCGCCTTATGCGATCAGCAGGGGCTACTGGGGGCCTATTCTTGCACGGACCCCCACAAGGCTACAATCACTAGAAAAAAGGTGAAATATCAGCAGGTCATCCTCACGGACTTCTTAGCCCATTTACACGAAGCTTACAACAAGTAGTACCCTGAGAAACTCGTTAGCTTGTCCTTCTTTGCAGGAGTCCGGCGGCAGGACCGGTACATCCGGTTATTGAGATACCACCACACAAGCGTGTGCCTCTGTTCGAAGCACCAGAACTATGCTTTGAAGTTGAAGGCCCTCCGTACCATAGGTGTACCCAGTGTTCCAGAAGTCCTTGTCCGGGACTAGACTGCTCAAAGCTTGGCCTGTACCTCATCCCTTAGTGAACCAAACATCAACTGGGAATTGAACCCAAAAAACTGCTTCTTGAATGTGTTCAGTGCCCCCCCACCCCCACCCCCACCCCTATTGTAGCCTTCTACAATCAGGAGGGGCTACTGTGACTCCTGGGGCAGAAGACATAATTATGGTAAGGGTGAACACCTGTGGGGGAGAGGGCAGGGGGCAGTTCAAAGATGACGACTTGTTTGTTTGTTTGTTTGTTTGTGGGATTAGTTTAACGTCCGGCCAACCCTTCAGGGTTCTTTAACCAGACTGCACAAGGTAAAGCCTTTCAGCTCGTTTTACGCCACAGGGGCGGTGACCGAATAATGAAATGAGGTGCCTATTTGTAGCAGTGGGACCCAATGCCCTCTTTATAGTGCTGCCACACTGAGATATCATGTCATAGGCCCACACAATACCCCACCCAGTCACATTATACTGACACCGGGCGGACCAGTCATGTTTCGTGGTTCTTACTTTATACAGAGTGCCAGGCAAGCAGTGACCACTACCATTGTTAAAGTCTTTGGTGTGACTCGGCCAGGAATAAATCCCAAGACCTCCCAGACTCAGAGTGGGCACTCTACCAAAGAGCTACTGAGTCTGGTCTCCCCATTTGTCGCCTCCTACGAACAGCAAGGGGCTGCTGGGGACCTATTCTTCCCAGGAGGCTCCCAAAGGAACACCCACCCGATGACGACTGGCTGTCTGCAATACCAATTGGCTGGTTCACATTAGAAGATTACGATGAAGTCCACTGGCCTAAGCTTTCACCAACAAAGAGAGATCAAGTCACCACCCTTATTCAACAGAGAATCGATCCAATGAAGACCAAGTCTACTATTAAGTTTTGCTCTTACTTCTCTTGCTTGAAATGTAAGAAAACCATAAAAAAATTGTAATTCCCCCAATTAAAATAAAAGTCTGTTATTTGTTGTTAAGAGATAGACAACAACAAAGGGTAGAGGCTTTTATGTTGCACCAATGCCCTTTGTATAACCTAACCCTATTGATATAATATTTTGAATTTATGGACGTTGCTTCGACTCAAGCTAGGTACATGTGAGGACTGAAGCAAATAACTGCTTGTCCAGGAGCTCCCGGCCCTATCTACCTTAAAGGAAAAATACAAAAATACACTTGGATTCTGGCTTTTAAGAATGAGGGTCATCCAGCATCTTTTCCTGTATTGGGCCCTTTTATACACATACAATAAAAAATCGTTTCTACTGAGATATTTAAATGTTTGCATTTCATATACAGACACTCCATGAAGCTGTGCTTTCTGTAGAACCAATATAACTGTATTTAAATGAACAAGCTATAAAACAAACAAACATAAATATGAAGGATATCAAAATACTACAGAAGTCTTCACTCATTTAAACAATTTAAACTGAATCCAGTTCACCAGAATCACATCTTGAAATAGTGTTTTTAGTTCTTTTAATTAGTACTACACACAAGAAAACTTGCCTCGTTCTTCTGATAGTGGAGAGTGCATTTTAGCCATGGTAGATGGTTCACCTGAAGGGGTTCAGTGAGAATGATATCTGTCACAGTTTGGACTGCTTGGCCTGGCCTCCTACTAGAGATAACACAATTTTCTTATCAGTTTATCTCTACCGTAAATTCCTGTGCATAATGTCCTACATTAGTCAGCAGGATGTGTAACGGTGCTTCGCTCTATCAAAATCATGAACTATTATTATGGGGGGCAAGTGTATGGTGATTGTCTGAAAGGCCATAAAATATTGGGAGTGAGTAATGGATGTTTTATGATGTTTCAACAAAATTAAAGAGGCCATGTTCAAAGTGAGAACAATCATGGCCAATGAAAAGGTTATAGTAGACTTATTATGATAAAGGTGAACACATATGAGTTAAGGCAACCCATCTGACCCAATCCCTATCAATATCTCTGATGATCAACTGGGGAAATTGATTACTATTTTATATTTGCAGGGAGCCCCAAAGCTGTCAACCAGATCTATGGAGGGGGTGAGGGGAGGGGGACAGGGGAAATAAATTACAGAGAACCCATTTTGTCTCCCAAATAATCAAAGCTTTTCTGCACCCCTGAAGTCCATCACAGCTCAAAGAACAATGGATCAACATCAAATTGTTCTTGTTGACTTGACCCAAATTTCTGTGACATGTGAGGCCATAGACAGCTCTCCTACTTAACAACCCCCTGCGAAACCGGTACAAGGGTTCTTTCTAGACTACACCTTGTAATGGTCTTCATCTTTGGATGATTATATTCTTGAGATGATTTCAAAGAAATCCACCACAACATCACTACCTTAGTGTCAGTTTGCAAGGGATCTTCGGGCGCAATGTCCTATAGAAAGGGCATCATACTGTGGCGACCCCAGGGTTGCCCCGAGGGTATTTCTAAGGTGTTTCTTAGTAAAGAGGGGTGTTTTCATAGATCTCTCTATTTGGTTGTGGGTGTCAAGTTTTTTTCAGGTTGTTTTTGGGAAAAGTCTGTCGGTTTTCATTTTTAGCCAAACAGGGAGAAGGATTTCTTTAGTGCTGTATTGCTGCCTTGGTTCCTGGTTTTGACACAAGGTGTCAGACAGAAAGACATCCAACATGGCTGCCAAATGCAGGGGTCGAAATAGCACGGGCCCGGGGGCCCGAGGCCCCGAGAAAATCCGTCGGGCCCCTAGATTGTCTTGTTGAGGGGCCCGACTGGCCCCTAGAAAATTCAGTATTTTGACAGAAAATGATCATGAGGGCCATTTAAAACGTATATCGGGCCCCACAGCCTAACTGTGAAGGGGCCCGACCGGCCCCTGGATGCCTGGACTTTATATCAACCCCTGCAAATGCAACATTTTCTTGAGATTTTAGAAAATCAAAATTGACCAAAAAAACTGCACCACTCAAAGTGAGTGATAATAGGAGAAAACCAACATCCAACAACAGCCCATTCTGCAGCATCATTCACTTCAAGCCCAACAAGAGGCTTGACACACTACAAGCAACTACAGGCACAACAAACTTGAAACTTCTTTCTAATGGCTCTTGATGGCCATGACAGAAAAGCCCTGTAATTAATTTACAGCAGACCCACATACCAAATTGCAGAAAGCTAGTTGACCTTTGCATTAACACAGGTATGCTCATAGTTAATGGTCGAGTAGGAAAGAAGGAAAGGTCTGGCAGGGCAACCTGTAAAGGGGTCAGCACAGTTGACTACATCTTGAGTAGTCCAAATTTGTTTGGTTATATTAATGAGTTCTGTGTTGATACCTTTGACAAATGCCTGTCGGATGTACACTGTCCCATCTGGCTAGAACTAAATGCAGTTGCACAAGGCCCTAAGATAATAACACCTTGCACCCCACCTATCACAAATAGCAATAACAACAAAGCAAGCACACCTAAAACTAAAGCAAAATGGGATAGGGATAAGCTACAGCAATTTAGAGAAGCTTTCGAAGTAGGTAACATCACTTTGGGGATTAGGCAAATAGAAATACTAAGGGCAAGGGAAAGTACTGAAAAGAGCACCCAGGCAGATATCAACAACATAAATAAAAACATAGAACAACTCTACAAAGAAGCAGGAGGTCGTGCTGGAGTCATAAAAGCACTGCCTGCCAGGGCCAGTAATAGATCTCGACCCAGTAAGCAATATAGAAAGACGACCTACAAACCATGGTTTAATTCCGAGTGCTCACAAAAACGTAAAGAATTCTTCTTGGCAAAAAACAGGTACAAGGCAGAAGAAAATGAATATAATAAGAACCTAATGACCAGGAAAAGTAGAAACTACAGGCGGTCAATACGTTTAGCACAGAAAGAACACCATAGGCAGCTACACAACAATCTCAGAGACCTATAGAGCAATGACCCAAAAGAATACTGGAATATCATAAACATTGCTCAGGGATGAAAAACAAAAACAGGTAACATACCATTAGAATCCTTCAGAGAGCATTTCAAAAACCTTCACGAGAAGGCCCTAAATGATAACCAGGACCAGGGCCAGGTGGCAGATATCCCCGATTCCCCGCACAACACCACTGAAAACGAGGTATCTTTCAACAACCCTTTCACCCAACTGGAAATCCTTAAATCAGTTAAGAAACTAAAGAATGGCAAGGCGGGAGGAGTCGATCACATTCTAAATGAGTTTATTAAGAACAGCCCACCTGAAATGTTAGAACTTATATGCTCATATTTTAACCTCATTCTTGAGACACGAGTCATCCCTGATAGCTGGACCATAGGCCTCATCGTCCCAATATTTAAGAACAAGGGAAATATTAATGACCCGGATAACTAATTATGGACAGATTTAAACAAAGTAAGAACCAAAGTTGGCAAAGAACGAGGCATGTCAGAGTAATAGATAAGAAAACTAGAAGCAAGCCGGCTCAAAGACCACAATATACCAGACACAGTGCAAACAGTTTAAGCAGTGTAGATAGAAGTATGAGCGAGTTTGCACCCAAAGACAAGAATCTCAGAACACACAAAATCAATGAAGCATAAACGCATAGGGTGAAAAAGAAAACCCAGCTTATGAAACGCAGAGCTAAGAAACCTAAAGATAACAGTCAGTCATTAGGCAATCTCTAGAAAGTTAGTTTAACATCAGTGCCTGCCTGCCTGCCTGTCTGGGACGCGTGACACTGTAACTCTCAAGGGGGTGAAGCTGCAAAAGTACATCCTCACCGACATCGCCGTGATCTTCAAGCGGTACAAGTCGGAGAACCCGGACGTCAAGGTCAGCTACGCCGGGTTCAAGAAGGCAAGGCCTGCAAATGTTCTGCCTGTCTCCAAAACCAAGTTACAGGTGTGCTTGTGCCAGAAGCATCAGAACTTTGCGCTTTGACTTGAGCTGCTGAAGTAAGTCAGTGTTACCCAGAGCCCAGGGAATTCGCACGGACCTTCACTGACGAGGAGGCGGGTCAGAAGATCGACGAGCTCGGTCGTGACCACGTCAACAACAGGAAGCCATTCAAACGCACCACCCTTGTTGACGACACCAAGGACAAGGCCGTCTCCCGCGAACGGTTCTTCGCGGACTTGGTCGTCTTTCGGGACCACAATCTCCGTGCAGAGTGGCAGAACAGGCAGTTCAGCCTGTTGAGGTATCGACTGCAGCCCATTGCGGCGACTGTCCAAGTCGACTTCACCAAGAACTAAGTGTGTAAGTTTAAAAAGGTGACTGTGGCGCACTAGAAGGTCGCGGGGGAGGAGTTGGCGCACCAGTCAGTTGTGATTCTGTCGAGCATCTTCTCACACAAGGCACAGACAATCTTCACCATCCTGAAAGCCCTGATTGTGTGGGTGAAGGCGAACCTGCCACAGCTCCACTACCTGTCCAGCTCGCCATCATGGAATGCGAATATGTTCCACCTCTTCCACAGCCACCGAGAGCTGTTTGGTATCCCAGCGACTTGGAACTTCTTCGAGAGCGGTTACGGTAAGGGACCCTGTAGCGGTGTGGGAGGGTCTCTGAAGCGTTCAGCCAAACTGTGCTGAAGGACAAGCCACTCCTGAAGACAGCAGAGAACGTGTTCAAGTAGCAACGAAGCTCATGGACACGGTGCTGAAGTTCCTGCTGGTCACACCACAGGAGGTCGCCCTGGCCACGGAAGAGATGGAGGCCTTGGGAAAGCATCACATCCCAAACACCATGAAGATGCACTCTGTTGTGCCAGTGGGAGATCCGGTCAGAGGGCGCCTTCCACCCCAAGTGTGCCAGCTGGATCCACCATGCTGTGCCCCCACGAGTACCCTCTGCCGACCCAGCTCTGACCCCCGACCTCGACAACCCAGCTCTGACCACTGACCACGACGACCCTGCAAGAAACAACAACCAGACCATCAACCCTGCAATGACCAACTACCAGACCACTAACCCTGCATGACCAATGACCAGACCACCTAACCTGCAACCACCAACAACCAGACCACCAACCCTGCAACGTCCAACGACTAGACCACCGAACCTGCAACAACCAACAAACAGAGAATGGAAATGAATTGTGAACCCCTTCCCGTCAGCACCTATGTCATCGCTAAATACAACAACGAGGCATGCGCAGGGTGCATCATTGCTGAGGACGAGGAGGTTCACATTAACTTCATGGTGAAAAGCCCAAAGAATCCCCTCACTTACCATCGGCCTCGCCCGGCAGATCAGTTATGGATGGACCAAGCTGAGGTCGTGGCGACCATCTATCTCCCCATCCCCACAGAAAGATCGAAATGAGACTTCACCCTCAGGAAAGCAGCTCAGGAAAGGCTCGGGGAGTGCGTTTAGGCTCCCAGGGGGTGGGGACGGGCGGGGGGAAGGGGGTTAGGGGCTTTCAACATACACACAATCACCATAGAAAAACAATAAAAGAAACTAATCAATAGACAATGCAGGGCCACCCACACTCATCATCTACGGTCTTCTGGAATGGGTGAGTACAAATTTATGATTTATAATACGCTAGACACAAGTTACCATAACCTTTAAGCCGATATGTGTTTAGTGCTTGTATTTGATTCCAGGAAAGTGAGTTTTTACGTCAGACGAACTTTACATTTTGACAGAAATGGAGTGTCATTCTATGTTGATTTCAAATTTCCAGCACTTGTAGCAGTTCTACATAGACCTATGGATTAGATAGAAAAGCGAAATCAATAACTGACAGCCAGGGTCATTTTCACAGCTAAAACCAGTTGGGACGAACTGTCTTTGGTGATCGAATCTATGAGATGAAGGTGACGGGCGGGCAAACAGCAGGGGATCAAAACCCAGCGATCATTTTTGCTGTACCTCATCCCTTAGTGAACCAAGCACTGACCGGGAATTGAACCCAAAAACCACTTGGTCAGTGCAGGGTCATCAGCAGGGGCTACTGAGGGCCTATTCTTACCCGGACCCCCACGGGGTAGGTGTTCATGTGTCAGCCTGGTGTGCTTCCCCTTCCTCAAATGGCATAGGTGAAGGCGAACCTGCCACACCTCACACAGCTCCACTACCTGTCCGACTCGCTGTCAAGCCAGTACCGGAATTTGAGTATGTTCCACCTCGTCCACAGCCACCAAGAGCTGTTTGGCATCCCAGCGACTTGGAACTTCTTTGAGAGCAGTTACGGTAAGGGACCCTGTAGCGGTGTGGGAGGGTCTCTGAAGCGTTCGGCCAAACCTTGCTGAAGGACAAGATACTCCTGAAGAAGAAAGAGGACGTGTTTAAGTGGGCGGCAAAGCTTACAGACACGGTGCTCAAGTTCTTGCTGGTCACACCAGAGGAGGTTGCCCTGGCCACACAAGAGATGGTGGCCTTGGGAAAGCATTGCATCCCAAACACCATGAAGGTGCACTCTGTTGTGCCAGTGGGAGATGCAGTGTTTAGCAAGGAGGAATCCTGCTTCGACCAGTGCTGCTGGTCTGAGGGGGCCTTCCATCCCAAGTGTGCCGGCTGGATCTGTCATGTGCCCCCACGAGTCCCCTCTGCCAACCCAGCTCCAACCCCCAACCTCGCCGACCCAGCTCCAACCCCCAACCTCGCCGACTCACCTCTAACCCCGAACCTGACCATGGACCAAGCCGACCCAGCACCCAGACCCATCTGGGTTCTTTTACCAGACTGCCTAAGGTAAAGCTTTCCAGCTCATTTCATGCGACATGGGCAGTGATCGAATCTATGAAATGAGGTGCCTATTTGTAGGAGTGGGACCCAACACCCTCTATTTACAGTACTGCCACACTGAGATATCATGTCATAGGCAATTGAGCTCGAAATGAAGCTTGAAAAAGAGCTTGCAAGACTCCAAAAAGAGACCTTGCCAGCTCTTGTTCAGTGGGACAAGCCAGAAGAAGATGAGTATCCTAAAAGAATCAGGATATCTCAATTGAGGTACTCAAGGGCAAAATCAAAGGTGCACAGATTATATTGTGCCAAAAAACAAAAACAAAAATTCCTTTGTCAGCTTTCCCAAAGTAGGGCGACAGTGAAAGTGAAAGTACAGTGGGAGCTGACAAGGTAGATAAGTCTGTGAAAAAAGATTAAATAAAAAGGGAGGGAGAAAATGATAGTAAGAACCCCAAGGAAAAGGTTTTATGAGAGAAGGCACTTCTGATTCAGAGAAAAGTGACAGCAGAAAAGAGAGGGAACCTTCACATCAACTAAGTATGGATGAAATCTTTTTCCAGTTCTCTGAGGATGAACAAAACCTTTCTTCCATGTCAATGGAAATTGATTGTGATAACTTAGCTAAATCTTCTTGATTTTGATTTAGTTAATGCTACTTCCTATAAATCATTTCCTCATTTTTACTTCTAAACTTTTTGGGTAAGGATCCAGGCCCACCTTGACTGTAGTTGGATGTAGGCTGTTTGGCATGGTATGGTTGTGTAGATGTCTTCAGAGACTTTGAAGTAGCTTTTTATGGTCAGGACAAATGTTTGCTTTGACCATTGTTGGCTCTAGGCTGTTTGGCATGGTGCTGAAATTAACCTGTTTTTATTTTGGATTGGTTTAGGACCAGGATTCACCTTGACTATAGTTGAATATCCTCTCTGACTTGGAGCGGGCACTCTACCAACTGAGATACCAAGTCTGGTCTCCCCATTTGTGACCTTCTATGAACAGCAAGGGGCTGCTGGGTACAGATTCTTTCCAGGAGGCTCCTAAAGGAACCCCAACCCCAGATCCCGACAGGTGATTTAGGTGATGATGCGAAAAAATCTGAAATCAGACAAAAATCTGAAAACTTACATCCCTGATTATTATTTGAATGTCTAAAATTTGCATATATATGTTCATTTGACACCCCGATACAAAATCTAATGTGACATTTCATTTCTTGATGCGTTGGGGTACATAGCCCGGGCCTAACATTTTCACTGCAAATGCATCACCTAGTCTGTCCCCTGTGCCTTCAATGTCTCTATGTTGAGGGTTTGTTTGTTGGGGTAGTTTAACGTCCGGCCAACCCTTATGGGTTCTTAGGGTATATTAATGGATTTATAAAGAATGTCTACGGATAAGGAGATATTATCCTCTGTTACTTTCAAGCACAAGACCCCCACTCCCCGACTCCTCCCAGAAAAAAAAGGGCCATCAAAAACGTTTTGATCATGTTGTCATATATATGTAAATATTACTCAGGACTTTAACATTCATTGGACGTACATCAAACATTAAGCACATTTATTTAAATACAAGGCATGTTTTGGTATTCATGCTAGAAATTTGATTCAAAATGAACTGAATACATATTCAGAGTACATGTTAAGTCGTCTGTTATCCAAATCTACAATAAATTCTAAAAAAAGAACAAGGTTTTCAGTTTATGCCCCCCAAAAAATAGTTGTGTTCAGGTTTCCCAACTGACCCTATTACTTTGCCCGGACCATAAAGTTTTTAAAAGAAAATTATTTAAAATATGGCTTATCACCGCAGTCTATCAATGAAGTTTCAACAAAACCAAAAGCAAGAAAATAAAATGCCGACCGACTAACCTTATTTTATTTGAAACCTGAAACCAACTTTTTTTTGGCCTTATAAAATGTCTAGTCTCTTTCTATGCTAGCATTCTAAAGTGAGACGACACTTATCTCAATAGGCTCTATCTTGTTCAAAGGTTACCAATGAAAGCACAATTAACAGAACAACTCGGGCAAAATTATATTTTATTTTAATATTCTTTTCCGAAATGGCTTGCAATTTTACTTGTTTTCATATCTCTAGTAAATGCATACTTACATTCTCTGACATACATTTTAGATAAGTGACAGTGAGAGACGAACACTGAGAAATCTGAAAAACCTTCCTCATACAATATGGAGGAAGCTATATTTTCTTTGATGAATATCAAATCCTCATGCCAAAAATATCACAAATTAGAAGCGACGAGCTTGAGATACTCAATAAGGATAAGAATAATGCTCTGAAAAGTTTGAACATGAAATGGTTATTCCCTGAACTTCAACATTGATACCAGCATGCTGGTAGAAGATATTTAAGTTTTCTAAAGTATACAAAGTCCACAGATTACTTAATGGCTGATTTATGTAACACTAACATGACCAATATACCATCTACTTATTATAACACTTCAATGCAAACATGTGATTAAGTGAAAAGCTTTTCTTTATTAAAAGAATAAACGGACTTTTTATACCAGCATATAATTTAAATAAGGATTGTCATGTATGTATGAGGTTTGTGAAATTCGCACAATCCCGTCTGAGTGACTCTGACATTTAATCATTCTCTTTAAAGACGGCATACTAATTACTTCATTATCAATTGTACTTTGCCTCAACGAACAACATTTTGAATAAATATGGAAATTGAGTTTTGGTCAGTATGTTTAGTGACCAATGAAATCACACACGTGCTTGTTCTGGGAACCTACATATTAATTCATGGCACAGTCTGAGACATATGAAGGGGATTGAGCATTAGTTCAAAAGCTGCCCCTTTCAGGTTGGCCCCACGTAAATTGGCTTCATGGAGATCGCAGCCCGAGAGATCACAGTTTTCCAGGTCAGCGCCAGCAAGCACGGCGCCACGCAGATCACAGTTTTGGAGGTTAGCATTTTTCAATGTAGCCACACGCAGGTTTACGCCAGCCATGTGACTACCCTCTAAGTTGACATGTTTCATGTTAGCCCCTTCCATGTTAGCCCTACTACCAGCTGGATCTTCAAAATTGCATCCTTGCAACGAAGCCCGCTCAAGAGTTACACACAACATTTTCGCGCCAAGCAGATTCGCCCCAGTCAGGTTTGCATGGGACATATCCGCGCGCTCAAAGTTGCAGTAGGACAAGTTGGCTCCGCTCAAATTTGCATAGCGAAGGACGGCATATTTGAAGTTTACATAGCGCAGATCCATTCGTGACAGATCTGCCCTAGCAAAGTTGAGACCCTGGCATCGCAGTTCACAATTGCTCGGTGTAGTCATGAGCTTCAGCATGAACTCACGGCGAGTTATAGGAGTCTGATCAGTCGGGGTTTCCTCGCTCCTTATCCGAGCTTCAAGAATGTCAATTATAGACTCCAACCCAAAGAATTTAGCTTCTTCCAGAACTCCCTGAGGGTTTATTTGCTTATCCAGGACAAGTTCACCATGACGTAAATAGTTCAGAATTGGTTCAAAATACCGTGGGCTCCTGTCAATTAGAAAAGCCCCATTTGAATCCATGCTACTGCTCCATGAGTGATTGGTCTCTTGAGTGAACATGCGTGCTAGCATGCTGTCAGGCTCGCCTCGAGTTAGTGTACTCCTAGTTGTAGTAAAGTATTTCCCCCCAACATTGAGCGTAACCCAGTCATCTGTGCCCACTGGGGTGACTTCACTAGGTTTGCAGAGATCGCGTGGCACTTGCAGAGCAACAGGATCATCCTTTGAAACTAAAATGAAAGGCTCCCCACAAGAAACATACAAAATGTCGTCCTCGCGCAATAATTTTATATCATCAATAAGGCCACCTTGTGGGGTGTACAACTTATTTGCAGGTACATTCAGTTTCCGACCCGCATCTGCTATAAGTTCCTCTAAGCTGTGGGTAACCCCGACAACCTTCCCGTCCACATTAGTTCCATTGCGAAACACAACAACTCGCTTCATTTTCAACACCTCGTGGTCGCCTCACTGAGCTCCTAAGACAAAGAGCTCCTCGGTTTTGGCGGGAGAACAGCCTGAGCAGAAAGCAAGATAAACCGATTACAATCCTTGAACGCCAACAACTGCGTCATAAGTGGGAAGAAACACACTCAATAACCAACTGCCAGTTCATTCCTGAATCACATGCACAGATAAAGAAGGGATCCCGATGACTAAGTGATGGAATATTCCTCGTCTGAATCGACGAAGTCCGGGAAGGGAAACCAAACCAGGTCACTCGGTTGGTCCAAGATTGAAGACGAAGATGCTCATGCGACTCGAATTAAACCAATAAACTCTGCATGACAATCACTCCTGCTTGTGTCCAACTTTGACTTTCATGTCTGTTGTTGAGGGACAACGCATAGGATGCCAAATACAGAGGTATTTCGATCACCATGAGAAAATTTAAGTCATAACTTACTCGAACTTGCCATCTTGTGCTCGTCCGCTTCCGCTGCTGTCACACTGAAAACTGACCGAGCAACTGATGTACTCATTTGAGAAATTCAAGCCAATTTTCATTTTCATTTGTATCACATTACATAGTATAAGTATTTAGAGGTTTATGTGTGATTTTATTGGTTTATAAGTGGTGTTTAAAATAAATTTCAAAGTTTTTTTTCGCTGGTTTACGCTTACTCTGTCTAGATCGCGGGAACTAGCTAAGCAAAACACCGGAAGTGCGCTCAGCCAATCAGAAGCCCGCATTTCGGCGGCGAGCTTAAATTCAAAAACAGAAGAGGAACCGACCGCAGAGGAGCAACATTAACCAGGTAAGAAGATGTCGGGAAGAACAAAACGAGCGGACTCCTACAAGAAGACAGGTGATGGGATTGATCCCCGTGCATTAAGAGCACATCGGCGATCACTGGATTGGAAAAGCTTTAGAGATGATCAACGTAACAAGCGGCGAAACTTGTCCGATGACTTGTCACCTGTCAAAGAGCGACCGGGCGGGGCAAGGGAGAGCGACATCGGGACGACTTCAACCGCGCCACGGAAAAGTGTAAATCAGACGAAAAAGCCACCAGGCAAAGGTAAGTTTAATAACAGATGTGATGTTTTGATGGATGCGGTTCATTTCAGCTTTCAATTGAGAAGGTTTAAATCGCCAAGAATTCAAAGTGTATCATCACTGTCTCCCAAAAACTGTGTCTCTGAGTCTGACTCATCTGCAGCATCAGCGATTTAAAGGGCCCGTGCCCCTGCCAGTGGCGGGTATCTGTCAGTGCCCCGAGATAGTCAGTTAGATTGTAGGATTTCCAACTTTTTTTGATGATTTATGTTTGCACAATCGAATTTACTACATCAGTTTGCAGGGGTCGAAATAGCACGGGCCCGGGGGCCCGAGGCCCCTAGAAAGAAGGGTCGGGCCCCCAAATTGTGTTGTGGAGGGGCCCGACTGGCCCATAGAAAATCCAATATTTTAAATACAAATCATAATAAGGGCTATTCTGCAGTTGCTTCCGGCCCCTAGACTTTTGGGTCTGAGGGCCCGACTGGCCACTAAATATTTAAACCTTATTTCGACCCCTGGTTTGATATCCGTTTTAGAGTAGGCTTAGTTTTGTGCTGGCTTAACCTTAAGTTAAATGCCGTAAAATAGCTATTTGAATAAATAGGAGACCTGCCATTGAATTATTATTTTTCCAGAAGCAAGTGACTTCTTTAAGTTAAGACCTAACGGAAAGAAGTTTCTTGCTTCTAGAAAAATAGTAGGAAAAGTACTTCCTTCTTTTCCTACTTTTTCATCAGTTGGGAGTGGCATCTCTGACAAGGTTAGGCTTGATTTAGAGTCTACTTCAGTTTGTGGAAATCGGTACAGAATGAGAAGAATTTCCTTTCGAGAATTATAGATCTAATTCAAGATGCATATATTTCGCGCCCAGTATAAATTTGTAGTCAGTTTTAACTTGTTAAACTTTAAAGGAATATCCCTAATCCTAACGTATTTTTCACTGCTTATTCCTTTTTACAGCTTATCGATTACCATGATTGCAACAACACATCTTACTTTGCTTTACTTTGTTTCCAGAGGACAGAAGGGCTCAGCTTGAAAAATGGAGAGAACAAAGAGAGCTCAAGAAGAAACTGGAGACTAATAGAAAACCAGTGTTCAAAGTTAGTGCCATGAAAACCGCTGAATATGACATCGACCATATGGTAAGCCGTTAGCTTGATCTGTCTAAAACTTAAGGTCATAAAGCCACAAAGAAAAGAACGTGCTCAGGTATCCCGACCGACCCATTTTTTTTTATATTTTTTTGGAGGACATTTTTTTCAAACTTCTAATAAAATTTGATTTTAAAACATGCTTTTTAGGCAGAAAATGGCATGGATTATGTCAAAAGAAGCCTTCTAGAGGGTAACATGTATTGTAGTAGGTAAATGAAAGAATTCAATGTTCAATACAAGGTGCCAATAATTTGAGTTTATAAAATTATGTTTGTATCCAGAATTGAAAAAAAAAAGATATTTAATTCAACAGATCGTAGGCCTTAAAAACATGTTATTCAACTCCATAAAAATGCAGAAATATTCATTAGTGGGTCCTCAATGCTGCTGTTGGGGATTGGGCTACCTATACGTTTAGATAACATGCTGCGATGGCCGTTATTACTGGAACATAAATTGTCACAAGATATTTAATAACATGTCAATCAAAGGCAGTGGCCCCGCCCTTTCTCCCACCCCTAACGGAGTCCATAACGGCAAACAATTCCCTATGAATTAGCCCAGCATGGGGTCAACTGAATGTTGCACAAAAGAAATTGTGTGATGAATTATTTATGCCCGGTGAAGTTGCTGCCTAGGCTTAACATCGAACAATAGAGTCACCAGTCTTGACAGAGTCCACAATGAATAGAGCAACCGAAAATATCATTACATAATTAGTTACACGGACCTGAGACCACTGGTCAAAGAATGCATCAATGACACTTGGCAGGCGGAGTGGGATGAACATCCTACAAACAAACTACATGCAATATTCCCATTGATCAAAGATGCAAAACCAAATAGTATAAAAAACAGAAATGACCAGTCAGTGTTTACTAGATGCTGCATCGGACACTCAAGAATAACCCATGGTTATCTTCTCAAAGGCGAGCCCCAACCAGAATGTGTTGTCTGTGACTGTACTCTAACAGTTAAGCATTTACTCTTAGAATGTGTTGATTTTCATGCCATTAGGCAACAGTTTTACCAGGTTGCTGAAATGTCAGACCTCATCAAGAAAGTTTTGCCGGCCAAAATTCTTGGCTTCCTAAAATCATCAGGCCTTTATGACAAATTCTAGTTTATGTCAGTATTTTTTCATCTCTATACACTGTTTTCTGACCGTCAACATAATTACATTTAGGAAAACGATATTCTCACAGGACACCGAAATATTTTAGTCTTTCCATACCTGTTTTAGCCGTGAATATGACCTCTGTTGTCGACACGGCGTTAAAGCTCTATCACTCACTCACTCACATAATTAGTTTGTGCTACTATGTGATGTAATAGTTACCGTTTATTCATGTTGTTTTGCAGAGATTATAATACTTTTGACTTCTGTGATGATAAATGACAAAAGGGTAAACCAATTTTGTTTTTTGTTTTCTATAGGGTGCTAAAAAGGGAGGAGCAAAGGGAGCACCTAAGGAAAGTCAAAAGGTAAATCAGTTTTTGATACCATAACTTGCTAGAATAGCATATTTCTAGGTTTGGAGTTTGGAAGGTTTGGTGTTGTTGGGGTGACGGGGTTGGTTCTAGGAATGAGCCTCCAAAATAAGAAATACAACTCGTCACGGAAATGCAGTAGGCGATGGTCAGACTTGACCATCTTTGTATAGCTATAATATTTTTGATTCTAGTCATCAAATTTCCTTGACAAAAGATATAAATTGGCAACTCTAGTCAATGCTTATATGGCATGATGTTGCTATTAAGAGGCCAATGTAGATTGACTTATTCTGAAAATATCCCAGTTTAGAAAAACTGAGGGTTGTTTTTTGCAATTCATGGCGGGCAAAAATTATTACTATTCAAATTTAGATTTAACCATCAAAAACTTAAATTCCATTCATTGTTCCCTTACATTCATTATTGTTTTTTCCAGAAACATGCAGAGGTCAAGAAACCTGCACCTACACACAACACAAGGGCAGGACCAGCCAAGCCAACCAAAACCCGCTCCACTCGTACCCGGAACGCACCGAAGCCTGTCGAAGCACCAGCCCGTGCCACCCGAGCTGCAGCTCCTGAGCCAAAAACACGGGGAGCTTCAGCAAGAGGATCTTCAGCACGTGTTCCAGTATCAAAACAAGCAGGTAAGTCATCTGGTTGACTGCATTTTGTTCAATATATCTAAAAACTGTAGCCAGGCACGTCAGTCAATACAATTTTCAGGAATCGTAAAATAGAGATAATAAAAACACACGGTTATGGAGTATGAGGTCGTTTATACTTACTGCTGGTAGAATTTGCATGTAGCCGATAGGCTAAGCGCAAAGCATGTTTTACTCTGAAAAGATTCCTGACAAAACAGATCTTTTGACTGATTGGACAGGAAACCTATTTTTATATAAAGTCTATACAATAACCAGAGGTGCCATTTTATCGTGACTTAAAATGACATCGCAACATGATATATTATTTAAAAGTAACCTTACAACGACAAAGTTCCTGATGAAGTTTGACTTATCTTTTGTTCAGCAGCTCCAGTGTCTGGTCGTGTAACCCGTAGCAGGGCTGCTGCAGCAACTACCGCCGCCCCAGCCAAACCTCCAAGTGCACGGGCAAAAAAGACAACAGCAACCCGAAAGACTGCAGAAAAAGCTCCTGTAAAGAAATTGGCCTCTCCTGATGTGGATAAAGTGACATCAGCACGCGGAAGTGAGCTTGTCTTCGGGTACTCAAGCTCGACAGACTTCACATTCTCCCAGGCCTTTGAGTTCAAACCACTCTCTCCCAAGTCAGCCAGCAGTTTCTTCAACCTCTCACCTATTCAGGCACAAAAGAGGTAAGCATATCATATTTAAATTTAATTTATAATATAGTTTTAACTTAGCAAAGTTATTTGTTTTGCCAAAGAATTTTTGTGTGTGAATTGCATAAGTTGCATGTTTTTTTTTTCATTTTCATTTTCTCACGTGTTTGCATTTTTCTGAACCGTGAACGTTATCTATGCAGATAATTGCCGAATGTTAAAAAGGCTTGCATTACGAGAATACCTTTTAAAGTCAATCTTAAGAATGGTAATGCTGAACTCTACTTCCCTCACAAACGCAAGTGACTGTTACATGATAAAATAATTACCTTTTTTTTAAAGACACTTTTTTCCCCCCACTCCATGTAATACCTTTCTTTCAAACAATTCCAGAAATATAATTTCAGAGTGAGATATAGAACCCAGTTTAAAATTTGTATCAGAACCAACAAAAATGAAATCTCAGCAAACTTCTGTTTGTTTCGGCTATGACAAAATGACGATATCATATTTTTCTGGTTTCCGTAGAAATTTGCAAGGCGGACCTTGGTAAGAAGCATGAAGGTCACATGACCTCTAACCCTTGGTCTGTAACATTCACTTGTCGGCTAACGCTTCTCCCTTGCGTAAACTTAAAAAGGTTGCCCACACTGTTTTTTAACTGATCTTTTAATGTACTAAATTAGTAGCATTTTTATTCAAGGGGTTGTCAATTAATTACGTATGCATCAATTGATGGGCGGGGCAGGGGAGGGTGTTGTTGTTGAAGGTTTTCAATGTGTATACCATGCAGAAGAGGGAGGGGAAGTGTCTAGAAAACATGGAAATGTGTGTATGTTATTAATGGACAACCCCTAAAAGACCTTTCAACAAGGTCATAATCAAATATTAAAAAAATTCGAGCTCTCCAAATTCAGTCATATAGTGCAACTGCTACCTGGTCTTTAATAAAAATTCTTTTTTTAATCTCCAAAGGCTTTTGGGCACCCATTACAGCTTTGCTCTGTATATAAATACATCTATACCTGTAACTTTAAATAATCCTTAAGATATACGAACTTTAGACTTACCTATAAATATTAGCATTTACAAATCGTACAGGAAAAGAATTACAGATTTGAAAATGTAACAGATAGAAAAAGATTAATAATACGCGATGAAAACGATGACTTTCTAACTTACTACTATGCAATCTCCCGATGTTAAATAGCAAACCTTGTATTACCAATAATGGCATTTCAGGGATATTCCTAGAAAGAAAGTATCAAAAGGCCCACCAGCCTGCCATTCCAGCTATATTTTGTTTCTATATATTTAGATCTCATTAATGAAGGATTCGCCCCTCCAAAGTTGCCTAATTTGTAGAATTAAGTTAATGAATATTTGTACGGAAATCCTGCATTTCGTACCCCTAAGAATATCTCTGCATCTTGTTATTTGATCTTTGTTTGCACTTTGCTATCTCTGCTTGCTTACTTTTTTTTTCAGGCTTTTCAAAATAGATATAAAAATATAAAATATAAGATAGAGAAAAAGAGGGGGAAGCTTTCCCGAAACCATAAGGGTTTCTATCATAATTTACTTAAAACCCATGTACCGCAAGCAAAATAATGTCATTGTGATATAAATACATTGATATAACAGAACATTTGTAAAAAGACAATCCTACCTTAAGTTCTCTTTTTATTCTCCATTTTGCTCTGACACCTCTGCTAAGTACTATTGTTAGGGAGTCCATGGGTATTCCAAGAAGGATAAATCACAGAGCACCAAACGGCCCATCAAATAGGATATCGGAAGGGATTATTCTTGAAAGTTTGAGCCATTGTTTATACTATGAAAAGAATGGTCCGTAAATCGAATGCAACATTTAGAATTTTAAGAGACTTAATAGTTCAGTCAAGTAGACCTAGGAATATCCCTTGGAGTTCTTTTTAGTTAGTCCCAATGACACATGGCCCACTTGTTCCAGCTCTCAGTCACCCAATGACTTATGACCGGAGTAGGAGAAACTGTGCCCAACTGCAGGTGCGAAAAGTTGGCAGCAGTCTGTCACCGGCAACCTATGTGTGGGAACCCAAGGGTCAAGGAATAAATTCAGATTCGCAAAAAAAGAAAAATTAAATTCTGGAAATACCATTATGCTGTGGAGTACTGGGTAATTGCTTTTTCCGAGATAGCTAGTACATGCGAAAAAAATATCTAAGTTAACAGTAATTCAGTAATAAGTTCTTTGGGGATGGAGGGCGGGACAGATACAATTTATTGCTGAAATTTAAAGGGGGGAAAAAGTAAATGAGAACACGATTCAGTGTTCAAGCTTATCAAATTTCTAAATCATTTATTTAGTGGATGACTTGTTAGTACACAAGGGAATCATTGGTACTAGTAATTACAATATTTGTGTCTGGAGATTTTCCTCTTTTTTTTTCTTTTTTTTTTCTCCCCCCCCCCCCCCCCCCCCCCCTTTCCCGTTCTTTCCTTATAAGTTGTAGCAGTTAGGGACATAATGATGAAGTGAGTAACCACTTGATTCTCGCGAAAAGTAATGTCAAAAAGTATCTGCAAACTTGTCACTGCATGACGTGTGAATGCGTCATTGCCGCTGCGACACTCATGTCAAACTGGCACTGATTGGCTGCACTCTATCGGCCAATCAAAACAGGCTTTCATTCGAGGATCACTACTTAAACCCATGAGAACAGCTCAGAGTCATGAGAACTACTCCGACCCTTCAAGCAATAACCTGATTTATCTTAAGTAACGTTGAAGGCAAATGTTATCCCCAACATGTTTTGGAGTGTTTCGTCAGGCCAAAGGATTGTTAAATGCTTATAGCTTTCAATCCTCATCAACTACATTGTACAGTCCGACAAAGAGGTAAATTTCCAAACGTGTTTTAATTAAATAATCTCAAAAAGGAGCGGATACACACTTTAGGCATTCCCTGAAATACTCTACACGTAAATTATTTCAGGAAATGCATAGAGTGTATACTACTACAGTGTATAACTTTTTCCCCTTTGAATGTATTTGTATTTGTTTTGTTTTCTACAAAAGATTTCTATTCGAATAGTAGCTGAAGTAGGTTCCGTTAAGAAAAAGTTGGTGATGTACTTTTGCTATTAATTTCTGCACGATTTCGTTCAAGTCTTTAGTATGCATTTTCATTGATTTTTTTTTTGTTTTTGTTTTTCCAGGTGTTCCACTCCAAAAGGTGGGGCCGGATTATCTGTAAAGACTCCTGTCATGTCCGCCATCACAGGCAACAAAGCAATCTCCTCTGGTTCAGGTAAAAAAAAATATATATATTATTCTTTTTTTTCTTTTTTTTTAAGGTTAAAATCATCGCTGCTTATTCCTACAAAGCTGTAGACTGAATATACCGGTAATAGGCATAACATTCTGCATGTTTTTGGCGCACAGCTAAAAGTTTGTGCACCCAGCCGCAAGAAATGTGCAACCAAGTGATGGTTCTAAATTTAATGAAAGTAGAGTTTTCCACTTATGTCCAGCATTCAACCCTGTTGTATTCTCACTAAAAAGTCAAATATTGACGAGACTACAAAAGTAATTCTTAGTCAAGGTTTTAAAAAATGTGTAGCTACATATTCTTGATTGCAGAATATTTGAGAAATTTGTCAATTTCAAAGTACATCGTTATACGACTATTTTTTGGATATATTGGAAAAGATGATCTAATCTACTGAATGTTTTTCACAGATTCTGACGACAAGACCAAGGACATACCCGTCCTAAAACTGTCTGATACTGTGTCATCTCCTGCTCCACGGAGAAGTGCAAGACGTTCGGTAGCTCCCTCACATTCTGCAATGGACGTAGATGAAGCCACCGCACCAAGCGACACAGTGACCTCGCACAGCCCCGGTGAGGCCGTCAAGCCAAAAGGCCGCACTCGACGCTCCAGTGCAGCCCATTGCGACTCAGAAAATAAACCAGTGCGTAAAACACGGAAGTCAGTGCTAAGTGACGAGAACACCAGCAGTGCTGATGAGACTGTCCAGAATGAAGAAAAATCTGGTATTTATTTTGAATATTTTCCTCTTTAGATTTCATTAGAAAAAAACCATTCTTAAGTTCTATGTTTATTCGAGGATGTCGATTTTCACACTTTTGGCGAATTTCATTTCTTCTAACTCCAATACGTTCAATAAAAACTTTCAAAATGTGATCTTTATTCATATTTTATGGCATTTTAAGATTGAGATTTCCTTCTGTTTCCTGCCAAGGTTGTTCTTTTGTGTGTGTTTTAGCAAATAGGCTAAATGTAACGGTTGTACAGCAACTTAGGCATTATAATGATAAATGAGGCAATTCAATGTTTGAAACATCTTATTCCAGCTGCACCAGCTGAAGCTATCCCAGAAATACCAGAACCAGCAACGCTAACAGAAACACCTTCCGCCGAACCCCAAGAAGAAACCCTTTCTCCTATTGAAGAAGAAGAAGGTGTGAGGCGACCCCGAGTGATAGATCAGCAAAACAAGTCGGCCCCCGGAGAGCTGGAGAAGGAGAGTATTCCGTTCAGAACGCCACGCTCCGTAACAAAGGCAGCCCGTCGTCGTACAACGTCAGCAGTTCTCGCGCTCAGCCAGAGCTCGAACCGGACGCCCAAGGCTCTGCGTACTAGCTTTATTCTACGACATCTGTCACCTGAAGAAGGGTAAGTGAAGGCTTTGTATTTGTAACATTTAACTCAAATTGACTCAGTGTTGAAATTGGGGCTCACCCTGGGGGAAAAATCTTCGGGTTTCGCTCAGCATAAGTAAATACAATGTACGTTTAATCGAAAAAAACTTTTATGTGGGATCACGGAGTACTTAAATTTCATTTCCTGCAGTTTGATGACTAAAGCACCCATCCTGTTTAAATAATCCACGATTAACCTTGGATATAGAATTGAAGAAAAATTCAGACAGCACAACTGTTTTTATGCCCTACCGTCAAAGGGAATTTCTTGTGAAGAATGTTGATGATTGGGGCTTTTGATCACCTAAAATATGATTAGATAAGGAAAATCAATTTTTCTGAAACGCACATTCTTTTGATAAGTTTCTAAGATCAACAATCATTGACTGTTGCAGGGTAGAGGTGCTGAAGATGAGCCCGATGATTGAGATGAACCGGCGTACTCCTAAAACAGCTTCACCCCGCCCCACTGTCGAGCCCATGCCCAGCTTCGACGATATGGATGACGTTCTGCCTCCGGTGCCTTATGCTGGTGAGTATACTTTATCCTATCTTTACAATACAGAGATGAGTTTTCTTGTTAAAATAGAAAAATTTAGGATACTGTTTTTGTGATGGGAAAATTTGATTAACACTTCTTATTGCTGGTCATATGCAGTAAATAAATCGCCTCTGACTAAAAAAAAAAAGGGGGGGGTAGTTTTTTTGTTTTATTTTAAAATATATAATATACTAAGAGGCCTAAGCTATGCACAAAACTTATAATATTTTTAAAATCTGATGTGATATAACTGAATCTAATTCCTCATTTTCCTTCCACAATTATTGTACAGTGATCAGTTTCATCAGACTCATTAATCACATTATGATATGTCTTTCAGTCTCCTTCGAAGAAAATAAGGAAGCTGAAACAAACCCCAACACTTCTTCAGAAGAAACCGCCAACCCATCAGTTCAAGAACCACCCATCCCCGAGACATCTGCCGTTAATCAACCAAGTCCGGCTGCCGTATCTTCCCCAGTAGCTGTTGCACCGGTTGAGAACGAAGCCGCCCCCGCTACCCAGACCTCAGCCGTTACTGACAGCCAGGAGGTGAAACATGACGTACCCTACTTCAGAAATTTGATCGTTTCGGAGACGGAACGACTGAACCACCTCTGTTCTACATGGGAGAACGTCATGACCACGTCTACCCTGACAGAAGAAGGTTAGACTCTTTCGTCAGTAATTCCATACAACAAATACTTAATATCAGGACTTCAGACTTTTTCTTCTTCTCTTTTTTCCAATAACGTTTTAAGTAATTTCACCTTCTGACTCGATGTGATAATTGGCTACCAATTGAAAAATGGAAGGCCACATCAATCCTTTATGATTATGAAATTCAAATTCAAAAATCACATGTAATATGTTGATTGATGCTAGAGCAGAATTTCAAAATGCCGAGTTTAGTCCAATTACCTACATCAACTTATGTTTAGATTCTTCAATCTCTACTTTGCCTAAAAATACAAATTTATTTTCAAACGGTTGATATCATAGACCTGGACATGTACCGGTATAATATATGGTCCATGTATTTAGATGATTTTACCTATCTCATACAATAAATCCACCCTTTCAGACCAGGGCGATGTGCGTGCAGCTATTGGTAAGGCACAGCTGCTGATCGCTCAGCGCTTCAAGCAGTTCTCAGGGCTCATCGACAACTGCGAGTTTAACACGGGCGAGAAGGAGACCACGTGTCAGGATCTCGATGGCTTCTGGGACATGGTTTATTTCCAGGTACACATTTTCTGCACTTCAAATTGTCTTGAGCAAATTGATTTTTAAAAAGTATTTTTACTTTCCTTAAATGTTAGCTCCACAATAACGCTTACATATGTCACTTAGTCATTCACCCCACTCCCCAGCGATGTCATGGGGTGCAGCTTATCTGTCTAGCACTGAGGTGCCATTAAGGATATAAGGGAGTAAGACGTAGGCCGATGTAGGCAACAGATCTTTGTTTTTTTCTTTTCTTTTTTCTTCCAGGTTTGCTTACACTGTGCTGCCTCAGAAAAACAAACAACCATGTAAACCGATAACAATGTCCGTTTTTATTTCTTTTTTTAGGTGGAAGATATAAACAGCATGTTCGACAAACTTGAAAAGCTGCGACTGAACGGATGGAAACGTGAGAAGAAGGTCGTCAAGAAAGTTCTCAAGAAAAAACCAGTCACAAAGCCGGTTGTAAAGCCAACAGGTGGTCGGTCCAAATTTGCTGATTTCCTTAAAAAGAAGAAGCAGTTGACCGAAGCCCCAAAAGACGACAAAGAGAACGAAGCTGGATCAGCGAGCACATTGGTGCCTCCGCTGATCGTGCAGCCTGCCGAGACGTTTGGTGGGGCCATGTTTGTGACAGGCAGTCCGGGAAGGAGCCCAAGGACCTACTGCAGTAGTGAGTTCATTTTACCATTTCAAACCTATTGAACTAAAATATTCCCAATACAATAAAGATATATCGTCCTTAATCAAAATGAGAAAGTAGAATGTTTAATTATAGAAAGGCACGAAATTGACCTAAGAATTAATTGGTTTCGGGAATAAAACAAAATGTTGGGTAAATTAGATTGATCTTCCCGCAAAAAGGAATGGGAAGCAATAACACCATGCTTCAATGTGTATTTAAGAAATGATTTTATTTATAGTAACCTTGATTGATATTTACCACAAGAGCAGGCTGGCCAAGGGCGTGAAGCAAATTAAAATATTGTCCTGCCATTTTCATAAAAATCTGTAAAATGATGAACGTTGCAAATACAAGAATAGCTCTTATAAAGGATTCCCAGGCCAGTGGCGGGGGGATCAAATTTCTCAGCCTGCTTCAGAGAAATTAAATGTAGAAATAAATCACGAAACTAAATTTGAAATGCCCCTTTCTTTTAACAGATGACACACCTAGGAAAATGGCATCTGGCAGGAAGTCGCGTGGTCTCACACCAGCAGGCGTTACTCCACTGATGCGCTCTGTGGTGGAACGCAATGCTCGTCGATCCATCAACGCCAACTCCATCCCTAAACAAACATCACGCCGATCAGAGGACGTCAGTGACAATCAGTCGCGGCGTCTCTCGGCCAGCGAAAAAACCATCCGCACCAGACGCAACTTGGATGTGTCCAGTCATACTACGCAAGAACAAACTGATGGCAGGCGCGATAAGTCTACGTCGGGTCTCGATGGTCCGATGACTCCCTGCAGAAACACGTCCCTCGGAACCAGCTTGGAGAACGCGCCCAGCCTCTTCACGCCAGACCAACCGAGCTCTGTCCGTCGCTCAACAAGGTAGGCATCAAGCAAAAATAATAGTCTTTTTAAAAACAAACAAAAACAAGAAGAACAAAATGTAAATACAATACCTATCAGAGATGCCATTTTTCCTACTTTTGTAGGATTTCCTACTTTTTGGTGATTTTAAATTGCACAATTGATTTTTCCTAGATAGCTTTAATATCTGTTTTAAAGTATTTTTGTGTTAGTTTCAAGCTATTCAAATACAAATCTAATGTCATGTCTCTATCCCTAAACGTTATTTCCCTCCTAGTTACTTCTAGAAAAATAAGTAGGAAAAGGATTTCCTACTTTTCCTACTTTTTCATCAGTCAGAAGTGGCATCTCTGACATATGAATAATAAAGTCACGTTAAAGTGGTTGATGGTCGTATTTCATATATCATGAGTACAATTATTTTCAACAAAAAAAAAAAGAGAATGATGAATTAATCTCCATTCACTCTCAGAATCTCTTCCTATAATCATGAGTACAATTATTCTTTTAATTCTCACGTTTTGGCAGGTTTTTTTTCCTTCATCAGATAAATAGATCAAATTAAATTTCTGAAATATTTTAAAAAGTCGTAAATAAATTCTGAGATAGGAAACAAGGCCTTTGCGGTTGTCCGACATGGCTGACCATTTATCTTTTATGTTTTTGTTCAGACGCTCTATGGCTGTTGAGACCCCTATGGAGACGGAGACCCATGAGGAACCACAACAAACAGACGACGCGCTCGCTGCCCTCCTTGTCCCATCAGTACCTTTGGACGAGTCCACATGTGGTAAGATTAACATACCTTAATGCAACCGTACGATAACATTTTTGTTTTGCAATATAACAGAAAATTCCCTGTACTTTGTTAGTGATGTATCAAGCAGAGAAAGTTAAGCAAATTTGACGTTCGTATACTATCTTTTTGGAGTGAAATTGACATTGTGGTATGGATTCCTACTGTTCCTGAAACCCCATCTAAAAGTAAACTTTTTAAATTTTAAGAATACTTAAGTCAAGTTATTTTCTTTAAAAAATAGCACTTTATGAATTTATGTGCAAGCTTTCCTTTAAGGTTTTCTCGATAATGAATTTTGAATTTAACTGTTATTGGTCATGAAAATGTTCATGATCTTTTTCACATTGAGCCCACAGCAAGCCACGTCCACACACACACTAAAATTAAACCTTTTCGCTCTTTACTAGGACCCAGAGAAATGGAGCTGGGTTCTCCACCATGTGAAGACGTAGAGATGGCTGCAAAGATGAAGCGCGATCTAAAATCTGAGTTTGACAAACACGCTGGGTCCACTCATAAGCGCCGCTCTCACAGTTCTGGGCCCGTTAGAACTGTGGCCACACCCAAGACCCAGACGACTCAGGCCATGAGAAGGTTATCGTCAACTGATCAGCGTCCTAGCAGTCAGCGGCGGTCTGTGTCAGCAAAGGGTCGGCGGAGCGTCCACTTCAGCTTCTTGGGATCACCGCCTGAGAATGAAACATCCCTGAAAGTTCCAGGAACACCAGTGAACATTGATCAACTTGGTAAGTACTACACAAGGTATTTAACTATTTTAATGGGGAAAACAAATCTATTTGATTAAGTTCTTTCAAAATGCAATGGATAGATTACATGTTATGGATTAAGCGTGTCGGTAAATGTTATAAAGGGGAAGAATATTTTATCAAATTATTTGTGGACCACACCAAATTTGTTTGCATTGGGTTTCTCAAGATAAAGGTTAAGTCATACGACTTAAATATAGCAGTGTTCGAATTTAAGGGTGCACCCTGCACCCGGTGTGCACAATTTGGCAGCAGGGTGCACACTATTTTGGGGCTATGCACCTGGCGGGTGCATTAATTTTGTCTAGTCTTAATATCTTTATATAGTGGTGTACTCATGGGGAAAAAAAATCAGGGTGCATGATTTTGGAAGCCTTTGCACCCGGCATATGCATGAAAAAAATCCTTAATTTCGAACACTGTATAGGTAAGGTTTAGTAAACGATCTATTGAGATGTGTACGTCATCTAAAGGGACGATGTGATAAAATGTTCCAATGGCCAAATATGTTTCACCTGAGCCAATGTATGATGTTCAAATTGATTAGTGGGGAAAAAAAACCGCTTGCATTTCTGAACTGTAAATATTGATGGCATTTATTTTGTTCCAGTCCCACGGTCCCGAAGAAGCAGTTCCCGAGCTCTACAAGATGTCAAGGAGAATGTCTTTACCCCAGAACCTGCGCAGACGACAAAACTAGTGGATAATGACACGCCAGCCACAAAGTTGGCCCGCCTTCGGATGGACCACACACCAGGAGTCCGAACACGCAGGGTAGGGTTTGCCGTCTTTAAACATCTAGATTGTTTCCTTGAAATTTTCCAAAGACCGAATCTGAGTATATGCTGCTAAGTATAAGAGGGTTTATCCTAAAAGAGAAATATCGTTCAGTTGGTCAGTTGTCACTCAAAACTATAGGTCACTTTCAGTGTAAGCACTTAGTCTTTTGTGAAATCCAGCTTCAGTTGAATTTATAGCAGATATTATACAGAAACTAGTGCATGTATCCGAAAGTTACTTACAGTTTAAAGGATCGATCTAATGAATCAAAAAAGAAAAGGTAATATTTTTTTTCTTTTCTTTTTTTTATAATTTTTTCCGAGGGAAGGGGTAAAAATGTGCGGAATTTGGCCAAGTTTATTTTTTATGACATCGCAAATGTTTAATGAACGTTTTTGTTGGTCTCCTCCAGTCAATGTCTGCTGTCCTCTTCACGCCGGCTGAAACGATGTCACCGCCCGAGCCTGAGGATGGTGGGACCATCAACCTCATGTCCTTTACACCCTGTAAGTCTGAATGAATCCCTTGAATTTACGTGCATTTGCATGTGCATGTATATGATACAAAAGAGAATACATACGCCATTCATTGTGAGAAGCTTTTGCCAGAAAGCATTTTTTAAAAATACGATAAAATATATGAAAACCAATTTTTCTAACCTCATCTTTTATGCAATTATATTATTGTCTAATGACTTCTTAAAATCTTACGATTTCAGTCTAATTTACAAGGCAAAAATATTATCACACCTTGGGGGGGGGGGGGGGGAGTAAAATAGAGAAGCGTTTTCCACACAGAAAACGCGTTTTTATGTATTCAATCAATTATATTAAAGCTTTACACTATATTATTTACCAATAAGATTTGTATTTTACTTTCAGTGAGAGAAGCTTTTGTCCAACAAAACACAGACTCACCCACAGGACGGTCACGAAAGAAGAGTCGTGTCAGTCTTCTCTAAAATCAATGGTTTCTATACAAAGCAGAAACTTGTCTAAAAAAACTGTTACAACATGGAATGAATCAAGTCTAATGTTTACGAATTTGATGGCGTAACACCTTGAATTATTTCCAACGCTCGTAGCCTGTAAATAATTGGTGAAAAAGATGAGAATAATGGTAAATTTACAATTTTTCAAACTTAAACATTTAATACAGTATTTTCTTTAGGGCCATATTTGTTGGTGTTTTAATCTTTGAAAAAAAAAAAAACTATTTATTTTAAGAATGTTCTCAGGTATTTTTAAGTCTTACCTTTTTTCACCACTTGTATTTTTGTATCATATATGTGCGTACCTATTCCCAGTACTATTTACGTTGCATTTAATCGTGCTGTTTTTGGTTGTAAAGAGTGAAAAGTTGATACGGGTATAAGTGATACCCGTGACTGTTTGAATGTGTTCTGGCTGACCGTGTTTGTAAATATACAGCGTCTTCATGATCTTCGCTCGATACAGCGCTCTTACATTTACGCATAATTGACTGTCAGAGCTTAACCACTGAAAAGCATGAAACTGGTAATGTAAGATATGCTTTGTTATGCAGATGTTCAATTTATATTTTTGTATGGATAGGCTTAATTACTTAGAAGGTGTTTTGTAATCCATAGCACATGTGATAAACCCCTTCATGAAGTGTATTCCCACAAAGGTCCATGTGGTATACCACCCTGGTGTAGAAACAACGAGGCGTAATTTGTACTAGCAATATCTGCGAACCACGACAAAGATATATTCTCCTTTTGTGCTCAGTGACACTACATTCCACAATATATGAGAAACCATCCAGTCATTTGATTTCTTGAGAGGGCACGTGTTTGGATGTTGCTGAAAACGTTATCTAAGTTACATAATTCAGGAGGCGAAATATTTTACATATTTTTCTGAAAGCTTTTAAAAGAATCTTCTCTCCCCTTTTTTTTTTTTTTTTTTTGGGGTGGGGGGGGGGGGGGGGCGTTTTTGTGAAATTGGCGCCATTTAAGATGTGGGCTCGTATGTGTTTATTCCCGGTTAGTTTTCTCTTCTTTATGCAAGTATCTGCACTTTCGTTTTCTCAGTACTTTATTTGTGAAGAAAAACTTTTTACCGGAGGCTCAACTAATTTGTTATCTCTAAAACCCTTCAGTCTCTGTTACTTTGTATTACATTTCGTTTTATTCATTTCATTTAAAGGGCACTTCTGTTCTTTATAAAGCAAGGGTGAATGACGAAAGACTTGAGAGTGAGGGGCTTTTGTAGAAAAGCAAAAGTGTTCATTTGGTTGTGTGTGTAAATTAGGGGAATTTAGAAAGATTTCTTTTGAAAAGATAAAGAATTGATACAAGATAACACCCGTTGCTGGATAGAGAGAGGTGGGGAATTTTATATTGTGTTTGTGGGGGTGACTGAGCAAAAGAGTGAAGTAGGCAAGTCGAAAAGTGGTATGGAGCAAATTTAAAAGCATGTAAAAATTGTCTGTTTGGTAACGTATGCAAGTGTATGGATATTAATGCAGATTGGGTGAATGGAGTTCAATTGATTGAATGTTTGGTATCAAGTTCGTGAGATTGATTCAGCGAATGTGCAGAGGGGGATGTAAAGTGAAACAGAATGTGTGGCTGTGTAAAAGTGCTTTGAAATGTCACCAGGTGGCGTGGAGTTGAAGATGGGTTATTACAGGTCCCTATACTTTATGTAAAATGAGTGAAAATTTGTTTAAAGTTTCTACGGCTGATTGGTTGTGTACAAGGCTTGAAATCAGAAAAAATGTATGTTGTGAAGATGATTTTAAATGTTGTGAGTGGAAATATTTATGGCATTAAAAATGTCGAGGTTAGCTGCGATTAGTTTTATCACCAAGTGATAATGATTAATGGATGAATGTGTATGAATGGTTGTATGTTTGACAAATTAAAAATTTGATATGACAGGAATGAAAAAATGTTTGCAACTTACTGTTAGAATGGCTGATTTCAATGAAAGAATCCGAGAGTTTGGGATATATATAGGTATATCATGTTAATTGTGTGCACTTGTAAGGATTAAACATCCTTAGTTTTGTATGAAAACAAGATAGATGGGATTTAATGAAAGTTTGGTCATAATGAGAGTGAATCGCGATTGTATGAATCTGTTATTGTCATGTGAATAACTGAACGTGCAAGTTAAGATGTATGTGGTAAATGCAGATTGAGTGAGAGTAGTATGAGAACATTTAAAGTCAATACCTATGTGCCATATTGTGTGAGTTTTAGTTTTAGCTGGTATTGATATAAAAGAGAGGGAAATGTGTTTAGGAGTAAAATATGTGTGAATGTACCTGTCAGAGAATGTTTGAGCGTAAAAGTTTAGAGTATTTGATAGAAATGTGTGCCTGAAAATGAATTTGAAAAATGTACCTGCTCTGAATGAAAGAGGAAAGTGAGTGGGTAAAAGATGACAATGAAAAGTTGGTATTATTGAACGTGACAGAAGTGCAAAGTTCAGTTTGTATGATGAAAAGAGGATGGATATGTGAAAATTGAAAGGGTGGCATTGAGTGGTCTGGAAATAACTCAGTTTGAAAGTTGGAATTACCTGTGCACCTGAAAGACTTTGTTAAAATGTGGAATGTTTTCGTCATTTGTTTGTGCGCTTAAAAGTAAAGAAAAACGCATGTTAGCATACTGGTGCCATAAATGTAAGTGGGAAAATCCCAGTACGAATTGGACAGGGAAATAACCAAATAAATTCCAATATTGCTAGAAAATGGAGAAGTGGTAAAAGAAAGCATCAGTTACCATGTTGGGGTTACCTTGATTAAGTTTAAGGTTAAATATAAAGGACCTTAGGGAGGCCTCAGTAAGGCTCCAAAACTCTGGCTCTGTCAGGCAGCAACATGGAGAAATGACAGGTCTGAACTGGAGATAACTTGAGTGGCTGCACAAAATCTGATAATGTTTTGTTAACGTGAAACTGAACTGAGATTGAAGTGGCACCAGTAATTCAAAAGAAAAATTGTTAGTGTGTATGTTTGATTTGATTATTTCCGATCGAACAACTGCCAGTTGTCTAAAACGCTTTGGAAAATGTTTCATATATATTGGTTCATACTGTAATGGCGAACATTTTAAGAGTTGATGAACAAATCAATATTGTGTCGAGAGAGTAGTGAAAATGTCGCATTTTGACTGGGGCATTGACTGTTTTATTGACTGAATAGGGAAAATAGTTAGAATTTCCTTACTGGTTTCTCGTATAGTAGCATTTCAGATTTGCATGTCGGTCCAATAGTAAATCCCATTCCGACTGTCAAGACTCTACATCGTAGAACGTAGATATGATAAAATGGCTTTGTAAATACTTAAAGCGCTGGGTAAAAAAATACCATTGTTTTCATGTCGTTTAGTTCACAAGTTGAACTAGACAACAACATTAAACAAAAAAATAAAGCAACCACATAAACAAGTATTAAAGAAAAATATGTACAATATCCTATGTGTATGATGTTTGGAGAGCTGTTTTAGAATCGTATATCATGTTACTTTTTGCATTTAGAGCAAATTCTCTTTGAATAAACGAGACATATCGTATCATTGTGTGGTGTGTTTTTGTGTGTGTGTGTGTGTTTTTTTTAAAGAGAGGGGCCAGTGAAATTTTAAATTTTGTAAAATTCTCATCTTATACAGTAGATATGATGCTTTAATATGAATACAAGACAATTTTATAACTTTAGGTTGATATCTTGCATAGGAAATATTGTCTATATATCAGATCACATATTGAAACCCCTGCACACCTGACACAGGGTGTCTGTATGTGACGTCACATAAAATGACAGTTATATTCAAATTTCTAAATTCCATAAAAATTATATTTTTTCACATTTTCTTTTATGAATCATTTAATTTTGTGATTTAAATCTCTTTCAGACTTATAAAGAACATGTGACGAATTTCTTTTTGCATTTTTTCTTAGTTTTATATTTTTGGAACTGTTCTGCTTGTGACGTCACAAACAGATAAATGCTTTGTGCAGGCATTGTCAGATGCAGGCAGAGAACCTAAGTTTGAAACACAAAAATGTGCTTAAAATAAAAACTAATAGAGATAAAAGTATTAAATTTGGTATGGTTATTCCCTGGATGGTAAGGATCACGACAGTATATTAATTTTTGGTCACTGGCCCCTCCCTTTAATAATTATGTGGGTCAGGTGGGCAAATAGGGGACTTGGGTAGTTATCTTTTTTTGTGGTTTCTTTTTCCTGATCAAATTGACAAATAGGTATCATTACCTATCAAATTCACTTAGATGATGTGCTAAAATAACGATTTCCTTCAAAATAAGCACAAAAATTGTATAAACAAGTATTCCGTGCTCAAAAGAAGACCCTATTTACATTTTGAAGGGGCATTTCTAGCCTCGTTTTGCTTAAAAATAACCACTTTTGACCGTCATTTGGACATATTCAAACATTGACTATTATACAGGGTTCCCACGCAGGCCTTAAAAGGTCTTAAATTGATTTTCTCAAATTTAAGGCCTTAAAAAGTCTTGAATTTGACATTTTTGTAGCTAGAGGTCTTAAAAAGGTCTTAAATTGAATTTTTTTAGAAGTAAAAATGAAGTAATCATGAAAATTCTATATCCCACTTTCAAATGAGGAAACTTACTTGAAATTAAATTTTTACAAAAATATTCTGAATTTTTCTTCGTACGTGGTCGATAGGTCTTAATTTGTCCGAATCTTGGTCTTAAAAAGGTCTTAAATTGATTTTCAAAAAAGCGTGGGAACCCTGTTATAACGATCTCACTAGTGAGGAAGTAAGTAGTATTACAGAGTGAAATAATTATAAAATAATATTTGAATATGTCTATGAATAGAAATCGGAGATGTCATGTCTACTCTTCTAGAATATCCTACATTTTAGTGATTTTGTGGAAAACTTGTTTAGAACAATGTGGAGTTACGACGTTTCCTAAACAAAAAGTTCCCTCCCTATAAAAGTAAGAAGTTAGGGGGTGGGGGGGAGTAGGAAAAGGTGTTTCTACCTTTCTAGTCTATCAGTGCTAAGTGTGATCTCTGATTAATGAAGTGCTCTTATAAGATGGGCCTCTGCTTTTAAAGGAATTGCAATAGTTAGTTTTTGCACCATATTCTTGGGGTACATTAATAAGTACTAAGGTAGTCTAGAAGACATAAATTTAATTTGATTTTTTTTTAATTATGCAAATTGTAAATTAGATCACCTTATACTTGTCAAAAATAATTGCAATTTTGTTTTTAATTCCTAAGCTAGTCTACATAAACAACGGCACAACCATGTCTATATAGGTCTTATAGACATATTATATAGACAAGTAAAGTAGCTTGACAATATTTGTAGGAAATTAGTTCTATTTGCTATCCATTGTTTTCATGGAAGCTAGATATTTAGTCTACGTGAAAATTATTACTAATTTTTTTTTATATATTTTCAAGTGTCAAACTGGATGCATGAACTAAGGAAATATACAGTACTTGCTTGGAAGATCAAGTCACCTTGAAAGCTTTGTGAAAAATAAAGAATTTTTCAAAATAGATCTAAATTAATAAATGCGATAAAAAGTTATTGTAAAAAAAAAAAAAAAAAAATGCGAGAAAATGAACAAATAGATCTACGCCTATAAAATCTCCTACAATGGAATGAGCAATTTATAAATAATTCATGGAATCATGCAAACATTTTTGGAAAATTCCAATTCAGCGACTTTATCTGATCATTTTGGGTCAAAATAATAGACTCTAGGTCTAGACTTTCTAACTTATTTGACTAACTTAGTCATCTAGATCTTTCTATTTTATTTATTAAATCTATTTCTAGATCTAATCTACTTAAATAAATATTTATTAGCAATTGGATTGCACCAAATATGGTCAGAAAAGCTACTAAATGTAATCTGTACTAAAAAGAAATATGAGGAGGATGTGTGCACGTCTATGTCTAAGAACGTGACTCAGGCCTTGGCATACACTAGTACCTCGCGCTAATTCGCCTGGCTACATAAGCACTAGAACAGCCTAAACGCGTAATGGCGGCCTGTGCGGCCCTCGAACAATTTGTGGAGTTCATACGACATTTAGAAAGAATGAAACTCATCATGATTATTTAGTATAATAAAACATTATTTATTAAACTGAATCAGGGTACTTGAGAAGTTAGGTAGGCGGTAAACATAAAGATATCGAAGAAAACTTAGAAGAAGATTTGTAGCCTCTTCCGCGCATAGCACTCTGCAACACGACATTCTCTGCGCAGACTCGTGCGGAGGTAAAACTTAGTGCAGAATGCCGTAACTGTAGATACAAGTGCGACCTTGACCCTGTGCCAAGCTTCCGGTTTCTGATAATGAACTTTCAAGTTGTATTTTGAGAAAACTATACTTTGCAAAATTCTGAATTTCAGAGGATTCCTTAGTTATATACTAAGCAATAACCTCGTAAAGGGATTAGGAAATTGGGGCCCTACAAATATACAGACACCAAATGTAAACAAACTTTCAAAAGTTACGAAAATCCAAGATGGCGGCCGTTTAGGTTATTCTAGTGGTATAGTCTGCCAAGCGAACCACAAGGTACTAGTGTAGCCTTGGCAAGTCTACTCTGAAAAGTTCGGGTCGGTGCATCTGTACCGCGACACGGAAAAACAGATGGCGGGAAGAACGATTTGTGAACTTGACGACTGGAAGTCGTTTTCCTCTAGAACTGCTTTGAAATTGAGAAATATGTGAATCTACAGACGTATAACCTGAACTAAAACTGGTAGGTCTTTGTTTGTATCTCGTTTAAAACTACTTTGGCCCAAGTTTGGGGCAAAAACACTCGTAATCCTTGACTCCCCTTCGCCGAAGCCTTCGCCGCTTCGGCTTCGACGTTCTGTAGGAAACGTCGATCGTCGTAGTTCCATTTTCGGCCACCACGCGTCGTCGGAGGCTGCCGGATAACCCGACCTCAGTTTGAACCCGACCTTTGAGATAACCACATGCAAAATAGCTGTTGTTATCTTGGAGTAGTTCAAGCCACCCACAGAATCTTACAAGTAAGTTATAATTTGCTTACATTGGTGCCAGGAGTGTTGGTGTACCTACCCAGGTGGATATTGTGAAGATTTACCAAGGATTTACCCAGTTTCAGAGGAGATAGAACTTTGCCAGTGGTGACTTGTTTACACCCAAGCCCCTGCCTTTGTTTACATTTGAAAGACTCTGAAAAGGACTGAAAAAGGCCATCTACAAAGTTGACACTCACAGGGATTATTCACAAAGGACCCCCCTGTGTGTGTATGTGACATTTTATGTGGTTTGGTGTGTTTTTGTGGACTTATTTAGTGGAACTTGGCAACTTCCTGCCCATTCCAGGTGAGGCTGGAGGTGGCCATTTTTAAATCCCAAACCATTTCATCACACAAACTACAGAGCCATCCTGCATTTAATAAGACTGTATATGATTTATGTGTCACCTATAGGGACTGTGTGTCACCTACATTTTAATTTTGGGCCACTATTTTTACATGTTGTGCACTTTTTAAGACTAAAAACTGGGGCTTAGTTTTCAAAAAAGGCCCAGGCCTCCTGGCCAGGAGTCAGTCATTTTGACTAAAACTTTACAAAAACATTAAGTGGCCCCTAAAAAACATTCTGCCTTTATTATGCACTAAGTTAGGCCATATATTTAAGTTATTTTACCCTGAATTAGGAGTAATTTTCATAACTTTAGTAAGCCTACTTGGACTTAGTAATTTTGCCCATTTACCTATATAAGGCCACAGGGCTTGGTGACATAATTTACAACTTCCAAAATTTGGTGACAAACCCATGGCATAATTCTTCGAAAATTCAAGATATTTCCGGGATTTATTCCGGTATCCAAGGAACTTGGCTAATTTGCCAGGATTTGTTCCGGTATCCAAGGAACTTGGCTAATTTGCCAGGATTTGTTCCGGTATCCAAGAAAATTAGGCTAATTTGCCAAAATTACAGCAATAATTTAATTCAGAAAGATCGAAGATAAGTCGGGGATTTGTTCAAGTTCTTCTGGTATCGACACAGAAAATTAGGCTAATGCTTCAAATTTAAGGTAATTCCCGGATTTAGGTTACTTTTTCCGGAGCCACCTTGAAGATTGAAGACAAGCCGGGAATTCAATCAAGTTCTTCCGGTAGCAACGCTAATTGGGCTAATTCTACGAAAATCTAAGATAATTCCCAGATTTAGGTTACTTTTTCCGGAGACACCAATAATTGGCCTCATTGATCAAGTCTCAAGGGAACTCTGCGAATTAATTCAAGCTGGGAATCAGTTCAATATTCCTGTGAAGAAGACATTCATCCATGCTTAATTGTCCTACATTACGTCATGGCATGTAACATGGAGGCCAACGACCCATTTAACATTAATACTGCATCGGTGACGAAACTTACGACCCTCCCAGGTGTTGGCTTGTCACGGGCTAAAGTTATTTGGAAGGTTTTTCAGGACTACGGGCCTGTGGAAAGCTTGAACCAGGTGGCTGCCCACTTAGATCCAGCGGTGATGCAGCTCCTAAAGGAGGCTTTCCTCGATTACAAGATCGATACGGGGCGATATGACCTGCACCAGCAGGAAATGGTGAAGAAGAGGGCAGCCATAGAAGATTTAAGGCAGCGGCAGTATGCAGCCATAAAGCTGAAGCTCCTAACTGATGCTTTCACTGCTAGGAAGATGGACGTGGGGCTGTACGACTTGTACCGACAGGAAGCAAGGAGCCTGAGGTCGATCATATACAATTCAGAGCAGAAGCAGGCTGACAAGGGTAAGGAGCCCCAAAACCGACAACTGCAGGAACAGGGGAACAGTTTGCAAAGTGAGCGTGCTGATGAGGTCTCATGTGAAAGCAGGGACAAGGAAGATCACATTGGCCAAGAGGTCAGTGACTGGACTCCAGTTGAGGGATCACCAACGCTGCTTGAGATGATTGAGCAGTGGGCCTCAACAAGATTAGAAGAGCCATCATCAACTGTGGAGGAACCGATGATACCACCCCCAGCACAGCAACAAAGGATCACCCATCACATCCCACCGATAGAGCCATCATCGACAGAGAAGGAACAGCCAATGCTACCTCCAGAATCTACTATTTCTGAGAGTGGATACGGCTCTGAAAGGAGTGAAGAAGAAGAGCCCAGCAAGCATCCAGAATCCGAGCTGGAGAGACTGGAATGTCAAGTCCAAGAGGCAGAGAAGGGAGCTCAACACTGGAACCAAGAGGCTGAAGAGCGGGCATCCAAATGGAGGGAGGCCTACTCGAATGTCAGAGGCAGAAGGTCCAGTAGAGGTGGCGAGCAAGGTTGCCAAGCAGAACTGGAGGAGAGGAGCGGAAGCAGCAGTTGGCCAGCACCCCAATGGCACTCAACTCCCCAATGGAAGGGAAGTGTGTGGGATAACCTTCATATCCCGCATCAACATACCCGGGAGGAGGAGTACAGGGGCCAAGATGGCCGCTACAACCCTGAGCCATCACGTCCCTGGGATGTCCATCGCTTACCAGGATCACCGCGGGAGCACCAAGATGAGGGCCAGTATGAGACGCCTCGGCATCACAGTAAGGATGTCCGCCGCTCACAGGGCTCGCTCTGGGAGCAAGAAGACGGAGACCGTTCTGACTTTTCTCGGCATGAGGAATGGCATGACCGCCAAATCTCAGAACAGCCCCAGAGGGAGCAAGGACGCCAAGACAGCCGAGATGTCCTTCGCTCGCAGGGATCACCGTGGGAGCACCAAGGTGAAGGCCAGAGTGAAGGATCACCATGGGAGCACCAAGGCGAAGGCCAGTACGAGACTCCTCTTCGCCTCAGCAAGGATGTCCGCCGCTCACAGTTCTGGTCCTGGGAGCATGAAGGCAGGGGCCATTATGACGTTTCTTGGCATGAGGAATGGCACGACCGCCAATTCTCAGAACAGCCCCCAAGGGAGCATGGAAGCCAGGACAGCCAAGATATCCATCGCTCACAGACCTCACCTTGGGAACACGAAGACAAGGGCCAATACGGATCACCAGTTTCCTTCATCACTGGGAACCCAATCAGCGGCCAGCCTTCCTCAATTGTCAGGCTGGAAAGGGATCCTCTCCAAGGTTTGGGAAAGCAGGTTGAGAAAGCAGTGGAGACAGAGGTTTGGGCTATGATGGACAAGATGGAGACTACAGTGAGGAGGCCAGCAAAGCCACCAAGGCCGTACCTGAGCAGAAGTGGATCATGCAGCGATTCCCCATGCCAGCCAAGGCAGTGCGTCAACTGCCAAGAGTTGGGCCACCTCTTGCGTGGGTGCCCAAATCCCAAATGTAAACTGGTGGGAGCAGAGATTACAGGGTCGGAAAACTAGAAAGGGGTGGTCAGAGCGACCAATCACCACCCCTCTTTAACCGAGGTCGCCCACCGGACCGAGTGTCACACTTTGGCCCGGAAATCCAACAGGCTCCACCTATTGAACAGAAATCCCAGGATCCAATAGCCGCAGAGAACAAGGAGACAGGAGAAGTCCTGGCCCGCCCAACAATGAACACTGTGGGAGGTGCTGGGAAGTGCAACCAATCACCACCCCTCCTTAGCCGAGGTCGCCCGCCGGACCGAGTATCACACGTCGGCCCGGAAATCCAACAGGCTCCATGGCGGCCACTCATCATAAGCCGCTCCCGGGATCAGCCCTCATGCCAAGACCGAGATCGCCCACTGGATCCAGCCCCATCTTTGGAGCAATCGCTGGACCAAGTATCACACTTCAGTCCGGAATTCGAACAGGCCCCACCCATGGACCAGAAATCCCATGTTCCGGTAGCTGCCCAGAACAAGAAGACAGGAGAAATCCCAGCCTGCTTAACAGTGAAGGCTGTGGGAGGTGCTAGGAAGGGTGACCTATCACTAACCCTTCTGAACCGAGGTTGCCCCCCAGACCAGGCTCAACCCATGAACTGGGGATCCCGAAATCTGGCAAATGCTCAGGACAAGAAGATTGGAGAAGTTCCAGCTCACCTGCCAGCGAACACTGACCAGTCACCAACCCCTCTCAACCAAGAACACCGCCCGGATTGGACTTCACACTTGGGCCAGGAAGTTCCATCCCAGCTCAATGAAAATCACCTTCTGGAACAGGCACCACGCTTGGACCAGGAAACCCGGCAGGAATCACTTGGGCTCGAGCAAGAGGAAGAGCATCCCCTGGCCTTGGCTCCATCCTTTGGCCAAAGTCCAAATGCCAAAGTGACCAATGCCACAGGCAAGAAGGCATCCCAAGACAAAAAGACTAGAAGAGTTACAGCTCAACCACTTGTGAACGCAGCGGGAGATGCTGCACACAGGGAAGACGAAGACGTCAAGCTCCTGTCTACAGTCCATGGAGGCCAGATTAGGAGCATCACCGGCTCCCTGCAAGTGGCCCTACCACCTGGTTTGTGGGAGAGTGGTGTCACTGAGCTGCCCATCAACATCGTGGGGCTCGTAGGCCAAGGGGGAACCCTGGTCCTCCTTCCGCAGCTGCCTAGGACCCAGTCAGCTTTTGCTGGCTGGGACCCAGACAACGACCAGCTTCCTGCACCAGCTAGGCTGCCCATCAACATCGCAGGGCTCATGGGCCAAGGGGGCCCCCGAGTTTTCCTTTCCCAGCTGCCTGGCAACCAGTCAGCTCTTGCTGGCTGGGACCCGAACAACAATCAGCCACCCGCATCAGCCAGAGGTCTCGAAGTGACCTTTGGAGGCATTGGACCCCGAAGGGTCCAGTGGGGGAACCAGGCAACAACCCCCGAGCCAGAAAGGGCAGAAGAGGAGAAACATACGGTCTCAATTGAGGGGACCGCACTGCCCTCAAAGACAGCCAGTTCAACCAGGGCAGAGGCCAACGTACCAGAAAGGGCAGAAGAGGAGAACCGTATGGTCTCAATTGAGGGGACCACACTGCCCTCAAAGACAGCCCATTCACCCGGGGCAGAGGCCAATGTACAAAGGCCCCTTGAGAGTGGAAGGGTACCACCACAAAAACAGAAGCTGGTGCCCACAACAAAAGCTCATCCACCTAGTGCAAGGGCCCCGAAGACGATGTCCAGTACCTCAGGAGAATTTCTGAGGGCTGACCGCCACCCGGGACTGGACCGGGTGGTACAGAGCCTGGAGCTGGGCAAGCTCCCTCTGGAAACAAACAGCCCTTACTTCTGCCCAGGAGGGGTCCTGTCCAACCAGCATGAACTGACTTCCATCCGCCTGGTAACGGGCCGAATAGGAGAGCTCCGAGGAATCCCACCCAGCCTCGACTTGGAGATCTCTCCAGGGAATGCCCGGAAGTTCTTCGGGCTGTAGGTCAAGAGGATCTACCACTGTAAATAGTAGCAACTAGATGCTCACCCTAGAGCCTATAGACTGTACATACACCCGTAGAGCCAGATGTTAGTAAGATATAGTTCTACAGCAGGCCTCTTCTAATGGAGGGGGCCCTCCTAAAAATGGCCTCTTCTGATGGAGGGGGCCCTCTTGAAAGACCACTTCCGCAACAGCCAACTTAAGGAAAGATAATGACCACCACTTCTGGTGGAGCGAACTCTTATGAGGAAATCAATTAAAGCCACCACCAACTCAAAAGGGAATGATGACTCAAAATGGAATGACGGTTCTGATGGAGGGAGCCCTCCTAAAAAATGGAATGGGGAGGAGTGTAGGAAACGTCGATCGTCGTAGTTCCATTTTCGGCCACCACGCGTCGTCGGAGGCTGCCGGGTATGTACAGGTCTATATGTTCTAGGCACCTAGTTGCTACTATATACAAGGATAGGTCCCCTTGACCTACAGCCCAAAAAACTTCCGGGTGTTCCTCGAGGAGATCTCCAAGTCGAGGCTGGGTGGGATTCCTCGTAGTTCTCCTACTTGGCCCGTTACCAGGCGGATGGAAGTCAGTCCATGCTGGTCGGACCGGATACCTCGCGGGCAGAGGTAGGGGCTATCGGTCTCCTGAGGGAGCTTGTCCAGCTCCAGGCTCTGCACCACCTGATCCATTTCCGGGTGGTGGTCAGCCCCCAGAAGTTTTCCTGAGGTTCTGAACATCGTCTTAGGGGCCCCTGCACTAGGTGGATGAGCTTTTGTTGTGGGCACCAGCTTCGGTTTTCGCGGTGGAACCCTTCCACTCTCAGGGGGCCTTGGTACGTTGGCCTCTGCCCTGGTTGAACTGGCTGTCTTTGAGGGCAGTGCGGTCCCCTCAATTGAGACCGTATGGTTCTCCTCTTCTGCCCTTTCTGGCTCGGGGGTTGTTGCCTGGTTCCCCCACAGGACCCTTCGGGGTCCAATGCCTCCAAAGGTCACTTCGAGACCTCTGGCTGATGCGGGGGGCTGATTGTTGTTTGAGTCCCAGCCAGCAAGAGCTGACTGGTTGCCAGGCAGCTGGGGAAGGAGAACTCGGTCCCCCCCTTGGCCCATGAGCACTGCGATGTTGATGGGCGGCCTAGCTGGTGCGGGAAGCTGGTCGTTGTCTGGGTCCCAGCCAGCGAAAGCCGACTGGGTCCTAGGCAGTTGCAGAAGGAGGACCAGGGTTCCCCCTTGGCCTATGAGCCCCGCGAAGTTGATGGGCCGCCCAGTGACACCACTCTCCCACAGCCCAGGTGGTATGGCCACTTGCAGGGAGCTGGTGACACTCCTAATCTGTTGTTATCTTGGAGTAGTTCAAGCCACCCACAGAATCTTACAAGTAAGTTATAATTTGCTTACAGTTCGATCACTTTCAAGTCAAGAGTTATTGATCAACATAAAGTAACGAAAGAGAAGGTGGGAACATTCCTTCGACCTTGAATGAACAGAGATGTGGCTATCAACGTAAATAAATGGGTCCTAGAACACCTTTTCAGGCTTTTGAAGGCGCCAGTGCTCTTTTTTTTTTTAACTAAGGCCAAACAAAAAAAATTGTTGTGTTCAGGTAACCCTACCTACCCTAAAGTTTTGGCCCTACCCTAACTTTTTTTTAGGAAATTTTTAATCATTTTTTTTCAAAACCCAAAGAATTGACTTAAAGTACCATGGAAAACCATAAAACAGCACATGGATGCTCAGGGCATGTATTTTAGATGCTAAAAATGGTTTTTGAGGATATTTGGAATATCTTTTTTTATTTCCAACACTGGCCGGGTCTTTTTGGCAAGTAAAAAAAAAGCAACAAAAAAAAGTTTTTTCGACCTACCTACCCTATTTTTTTCAACCTATGTTACCTGAACACAACAATTTTTTTTCTTTGGCCTAACCAAAGTAAACAGACAGAGCCGGTCAGTGTTGGGAGTAACAAAACAAAAATTCCTGACATCCTCTAAAAACATTTTTAGCACCTAAGATACATGACCTGAACATCTATGCTATGGGCTATTTAATAGTTTTCCATGCTATTTTAGGTCAACTCTTTTGGATTTTGAAAAAAAATAATTAAAATTTCCTCAAAAAAAGTTAGGGTAGGGCCAAAAGGTTAGGGTCGGTAGAACACAACAATTTCTTTTCTTTTTTGGCCTAAAGTAAAGGCCTAACTTTTTTAAAGGATTTTTCTGAACAACAGCAAATGCATCAGATGATCAGTATTTCAATTATTTTTGAGGAGGACATTTATTTCAAGTGCCTTTTTTTAAATTGTATTTTCTGTCTTATTTATCTTCTTTTTTCTTGGTGGGGGGGGGGGGGGGGTTGGCAAGAGGATTGCATACTTTTTTTGGAGAAAAATGAAAAGAAAATTTTTTGGGGGGAAAATTGAAAAACATTCTTCCCACCCAGCCTAAAAATAGATCAACCAAAACAGTTTTTTAAGGACTGCTACATTCTCGTAGATAGGTGTGTCATCAACGAGCCTACAAGATAAAATCGTTTGTGTCATAGCTCTAAGGGAAGTTCTTACTAACCAGCCATGATACCTGAACGCAACATTTTTTTTTTTTTTGCCTTACCTGAACACAACTATTTTTCTTTTAGTATCTAAAATACATGCCCTGAGCATCGGCGTGCTCTTTTATGGTTATCCATATTTTTATTAGATGAATTCTTTGGGATTTTGAAGAAAAAAAATTAAAAAATTCCTAAAACAAAAATTGAGGGTAGGGCCAAAAATTGAGGGTAGGCCGGGTTACCTGAACACAACTTTTTTTCTTTTTTGGGAGGCCTTATGTACTAAATTTTACAAGCAGTAGTTTTACCATTATGAATTTTCAAACTTTGCTAACATTCAAGGACTAGCTCAGCCCAATAACTCTTCTGACGTCACATGTTATTGTTTATATTGGGTGGTGGGCAAGTAGCTTCTGGCCAGCCTGATCGCCAGAGTATAATAATTTTCAGTTTATTTGAATAAATAGCTGTAAAAAAAACCCACTTCCTTTTGCATATACATGTATACAATAAGAAAGACATAGGCAGAACTTACTATGGGGGGAAAAATGACTTTTTGCGTCTTCTTTAATCACAACTTATGGGCAGTAGTGCCGTCATCTGCACAGTGTCTATTCTCAAGGTCAGGGTAGGGGGGATTCCTTGCTAGGGTTGCTAAGTTAGGTAAGCTATCCAAAGGGGGACAGTTTTAGCAAGCTCTGATTGGTCAGTCTTTATCTCTAACCTGATCTGTCCCCCTTAGGCCAAACAAAAAAAATTGTTGTGTTCAGGTAACCCTACCTACCCTAAATTTTTGGCCCTACCCTAACTTTTTTTCAGGAAATTTTTAATTATTTTTTTTCAAAATCCAAAGAATTGACCTAAAATAGCATGGAAAACCTGCATAAAACAGGACATGGATGCTCAGGGCATATATTTTAATGCTAAAAATGGTTTTGGAGGATATTTGGAATATCTTTTTTATTTCCAACACTGGCCGGGTCTCTTTGGCAAGTAAAAAATAAAGCAAAAAAAAAAAGTTTTTTCGACCTACCTACCCTATTTTTTTCGACCTATGTTACCTGAACACAACAATTTTTTTTTTTTGGCCTTATATATATAAATGAAATTGTGGCTTGTACTGTGCTTATGCTTGTGATGAAAAAAATTCTCAGACAGGAATGGTGTATTTACAATTACGTTTTTTTGTTTTTTTTCTTCTCTAGCTCATGGATTCTTGAATTGAACAAAACCCCTAGTGAAGGATACCTAAATCAACACGATGGTAACAACGTTTGTTGAAGGCTGGGACTTCGTCCAAACCCTTGGGGAAGGCGCGTATGGAGAGTGAGTAGACGTTTCTACCACATAATGATATTAAGTTATAAACAGTAAAAGTATATTATACCCTAAAACATCAATGTCATTGTATAGCATTTATCCCAAGTCACTTGTGAATTTGCAGTCGTAACTAAAAATATGACAAATGAATAAACTTACTACCAAAGTTCGTTGCAAGGAAGCAGATGTTAACTTATAAAATATGGAAATAACTAGAGTACGCCAGCTAAATTTGTATGATTGATAATGTTAAGCATAACTGATAAATAACTGTCAGATCCCTCGTTTATTTTTAATAGAGTGAAGTTGGCAGTAAACCGCACATCTCAAGAAGCGGTTGCGGTCAAAATTGTTGATCTTCAAAAGACTCCAAATGCTGAAAAAAACATACGTAAAGAAGTAAGTAACTTAAAGAATTGATCAGGGTTTTGTAGCAAATAGTAATTTCTCAATATTTTATGGACTTAGATATAAAGACCCAGGGCTTGACAAATTATTTTCAGAACCGGTTGCCCAACTTCAAAACATATATGTCCCATAATAGAGAAATGAGTGGTCGCCCACTTAGCGACTGAAACCCTAAGGTTGGTATTTTCAAACAATGACATCTAATATGGAGGAGAAAATTAATACCGTTAATCTATTTACAGACGTTTCTTTATTTGTGTTTGTATCAAATATTGTTGGTATTAAATATCAATTATGTTGCTCTTTATTTTCTTCTACTCATACAGATTTGCATACACCGCATGGTCACACATGACAACATCATCCGGTTTTACGGCTACCGAAATGAGAACAACCGACAGTACCTGTTCTTGGAGTATGCCAGTGGGGGAGAACTATTTGACAGAATTGGTGAGAGATATTTATTTGTAAATTAGATGAAACCACCCATAATCTGTATCAGCAGTTAGATAACAGGTCATCAGATTCATGTTTCGTTTGTTATAGAAACTTTTATGTTGTGTAACCAGTCTAAGAAAGTTTTATATCAAAAAGGGAAGAACATTATTCCAACTATCGATCTAGATTTTCATATTGTGGGAGTGATTGCATGCGTCGCCATCACCTTTCCATAAAACCTTTCCATAAAAAAACGCGAACAATGAAATAACTCCTGTTGGAAACCCAACTGACCAATACAAAATGACAAGTCTGAAAAGAATTAATAAACTCCGAATTGTCCTGGAACAGTATCAATTTTCTTTTACATATTTTCCTCTGTATGAAAAGCAGGCCTCACCAGATCCAGCGTCCTGGGTGTCCTGTGCATCCCCCTAAAGACCCAGGACAGCCAGATAGGACCCTCTGGGTGTCCCAGAGGGTCCTATTTCGGTGTCCTGTAGACACCCTAGAAATCATAACCTGATAACAGGGTACAGAGAATGGGCCCCACAAATCTATGTGCAGGACACCCACAAGTCATAGGCTGGATGTCATGTGGACACCCAGCTATTTTAAAATTCCGTGAGCCCTGAAAAGGCACATAAATATCATTATGCGAAAGAAAAAGTGCAAGCGATGTATAATGATTAAATTTTTGTCATCAGAACCGGACGTGGGAATGAAACAGCAGGAGGCCCAGCGGTACTTCACCCAACTCATCGGAGGGGTCGTAAGTTTGATTCTCAGTTATCAGTTTTACAAATGTTTTTATATACGACCATCTTTAAAATAATAGTGTTTGCAGTGTGCCGAGTATCAAAGAAGAGAAGGGCAGTCAGGAATTGCTTAAACATTTTGTTTAGATATTAGTGAGGAGATAAAAATGATATTTATGAAGAAGATTCTGTCACCTTTTTATAGGCTCATCAGACACTACCAGGCTATAGAGACTCATAGCAAAGAAAAAGAACGTTGTGGATAAAAAAATGTTTTGAAACGCTAGACCTTGTCCTTTAATGTCTGGTGTTTCAACTTTTTTTTTTCCTTTTTTCCTTCACAATATAGCGAGAATCCATTCTTTTTCTTCCGGGCATTGATATTGAAATTGTGTTAGAGATTAAAGCCCCATACCCACTAGGCGATTTTACCGGCGACTGGCGATGGGCAACAGCAGAATCACTGGCCATATCATTACCAATTCTGATAAAATGTTAGTATGTAACATTTCAATGTTAGATACTAACATTTGATCTGAATTGGTGACGATTTTACCAGTGATTCTGCTGTTGCCCGTCGCCAGTTGCCGGTAAAATCGCCTAGTGGGTATGGGGCTTAAGAGACGTTTCATAATTTGTTTTATGATGACTCTTTGTTCTAGGAGTACCTTCACAGCCGGGGAGTCACTCACCGGGATCTGAAGCCAGAAAACCTCCTACTCGACGCTAATGGTGGGTCACAGCCATAAAACCTTGAACTACCCGAACTTAGATTTTGATTTTGATCCTCAATACTTCTAGTAAACCATGATAATTGTAATTGTTATGGTTTTTATTCTTGACCATGTCTATGTAACATCCGTAATAATGTCCAGGGTACCAACCACACAGGGAAAACAGGGAAAATGGCAAAAAGAATTCCCTGACAGGGAAAACACAGGGAATTTGCAAATTTTGCCAAAACACAAGAAATTTCATTTGGCCAGGTTCTGAAATTCCTGATTCTCAAGATATTAGGGATTAAACTTTTTGATGTTGGGTTGTCCAAATGTTTTCTGCATGCAGAGGCAAACAACTTGCTGGATATAACAGGGAAAATTTGTTGTGGGACAGGGAAATCCCAGGGAAAACACAGGGAATTTGAAAATGGACTTTTGGTTGGTACCCTGAATGTCGATCTATCGTTTTTTGCCATACTTCTTTAATACGTTATATAAACCTCATGCAAAATAATGTAGTAAATACAAATTAGAAATTAGTAGATAGTACATCAATGATTAGTTAAGATGTGAATGCACAGCACCAATAATGCTGCCTCTTCAATATAGACCGAAATATGAACTGAAAAACAGGCAGCTCTGATGTTTGTTACTGAATAAAATTCATGCACAAAAAATAAACCAGTAAAACCTAATTCAACAAGGTGCAACAAATGCCATTTTGGCCCCACCTAACGACTAAATAACCTAACATATTATCTGCACATCCCTGTTTTCGACCATTAATTCAATTATCCTTCCCATAGACAAGTTGAAGATTTCTGACTTTGGACTGGCGACGGTGTTCCGGCACCAGGGCCGGGAGCGCACCTTGGACACGTGTTGCGGCACGGTACCGTACGTGGCCCCCGAGGTGATCCAACGCCGCCCGTACCACGCCATGCCCGTAGACGTCTGGTCCTGCGGCATCATTCTGGTCGCTCTCCTTGCTGGAGGTAAGATACTTACTGCTTAAAACTAAATGCTTCAGATCCTGACATTGCTTAAGATGCATCTCTATGTATTCTAGTATAGCTTACATACCAGGTCAAAAACAATGGGAGTGGCCTCTGCTGCAGGTTGTCTACCACTCAATGTGTTGGTGAGAAAAAGGGCCTCGAGGTGTTGTCCGAGCCGCAACCGTGACTGATGCTCAGCCTCCCTGGCAGCCTGTGCTTTCCTGTAAGCCAATACAAAAAGGCAAAATAGTAGTGTCTATACTTGTAGAATAAGTGTGTCTAATGTTTGACTAAACCTACACAACATAAAGTCCTGATTGCAAGCATTATTCTCGAACACTGCTTTTAATATGAAGGGAATTATGCCCTTCCTGAAATCAATTTTCTCTAGTTTTCTCATAAAGCCAGCCTCTTTTTTTTTTCTTCTTCTTTTCTTTCTTTATAGTCAACCAGTGTTGACCTAAGATCACATCTTACTTGTCTCAGGAGCATGAATTGTGTGATTGAAATAACAGATTTTCAGTGATTGACAAGTCTTAAAATCCAGGGGCCCGTCAGGTCCCAAGCTTTTGAAATCAAGGGGCCCGCAGCAAAATCTAGGGATCCTCACTATGAATAACTTTAAAGTCCTGTTAATTTCTGGGGGCCAGTTGGGCCCCTAAGCCAGAAAACTTAGGGGCCTGACCCCCCCCCCCCCCCCCCCCCTTTTTTTTTTTTTTCTTTTTTTTCTTGATGGTGATTCTCACTCAAGTCAGCGTTGGTTATTCTTTCACTTTGTGAAATCCTAGGCTTTACTGCACGTAGACAAGTAGTCACCTGAGGCTGCCAATCCAAAATTCTATATCACAAATGATACTGCCAACGCGAACTTTTTTTTGTAAATGTAAACTTCGAAAAATGTCAGATATTTCGATGTTTAATCCTCATTTTTCAGGCATGCCAGACTTCCGCAGATTTCTGCAGTTTTTGAAATATTTTGGGTCATTTTTTAGATTTGTCCAAATCCGAAAAGAAATTTTGTTGTTGTATAGGGGGGTAGGTCATCCTGACAAATTTTGTTGGCAAGAATGAAAAATATGATGAATTTTAGGGAGTGATTTCATGCTCCATTCAGTTAGAAAACAGTTGTTGAGGTCCTCCTATTATCATATCAAGTGTTCTACCATTCTGTCATGCCTGATTTTTAAAAAAGCAAACAAACTTTGAATTCCATGGCTGATGTGTAGAGCTGCCGTGGGATGAGCCGACGTACAGCTGCCCGGAGTACCTGGCCTGGAAGGACTGTAAGATCACCCTGTCTCCCTGGTGCAAAATCGACAACCTCGCCCTCTGTAAGTTTTTGTTTTTAAATTTTATTTTTTGAATCTTATTTGTGTTTCTAAATGGGGCAGCGCCGCTCCAATCCTGCTGCTTCAACCTTGATTTCAATGGATTACTTCTCTTATGGCGAACAGGTGGTAATCCATTGTAGTAACCCACGTATAATTAATACAAACAAGTTTTTAGAAGACAAAGTTTTCATTTTACCTTAGTTATTCATTGCCCCCCCCCCCCCCTCCTTGATATATATATTATTACCGGTTCACCAAATTTGATTCTTTGCAGACCTAGAGGAAATCACGGACATTTTTTGTTCAAATTCAGAAACTAAACAAACGAGAAAACTCGTGAAAAACTTTTCATATAAGCTCCATACATTAATCCTCATTAGAGACGAAGTCCCTGCATAAATATATGCTTTTAGCTTATCTGGTTTAACATAAAACTATGCGTTTCTTGTAGCATTGCTGAGGAAGATCTTGCAAGAAAATCCGGCGAAACGTGCTACAATCGACGTAATCAAAAAGCACCAATGGGTCAACAAAACGTTCTCCAGATCAAGAGGTTAGTTGTATGGGTGGATCTGAAAAATGATCGAGTTTTTCAAGCCAATAAATGAGTTTAAATTGAATTTGTGTAATTGTGTAACGTTGTTAATTATTTTATAAACACGGAACCAGGTATTGTCATAAGATTACGTAAAATATCTTGCTTATTTCATAAACACGAACCGATTTTTTTTTTTTTTTAGATTATACAAAGTATTATTTTATAAAACGTCTATAAATTGTACTCTTGGTCACATCTGTTGAAAACAGGAAAAAATACAGGTAATCTCAGAAATGTCCAAAATACTCCATGTTTCAAATCTCATTGAATAAAATATATTCTTTGTGAAGGTTCCCTGTCGCGGTTGCCGTCTTGTTCACCTTCGGACTCCCCGTACGGACCGACAGTTAAGCGCGTCTCATCAGGAATGGATCTGTCTCCACCCGTTCAGAGGTACGCTTACATCCAATATCCTGCCAATTTAAACAGTTCTACTGTCGCATGAAATACTCAAATTTTGCTTCAGATGTTTATAAATAGCATGTCTGAATTATATATATTTCAAATACACACTACATTGAATAAACACATTTTGTGATTTCAGCGACAGAAACCGAATCTCGATGTCGCAGCCAGAGTCTGGGGTTGGTCGGCCTGGGTCGCTGGAGGAAGAGGAGGAGTGTGCGGACGACATGCTACGCTCCGTCTGTTTCTCTCAACCCGTTCATCCGGACCACATGTTACTGGGAAGTCAGATTCAGGCTACACCAGGCTCGTCTCAGGTAGAGATTGTTAATCGAATTATATTTCTTACAATTTCATTTGTGGAGATGCCATTTTTCCTGCCTATTCCATATTTCCGAATTTAATAGTAATACCAACTTATAAATGTTCTTCCAACGTCAGAACATACATACTAAAAGTTTCTGTTCCATTTAAATGTTCCTTCTTTAACCTGGAATGTCTTGATCTATTCCACAAAGTCCTGGATGTTTTCATGCTTATAGAGTAGCTTCACTGTATTATGAGTTTGAAGGTAGTATTGGGGGATATCATACAGTTGAAATTCTGGTTTCACCATCGTTCATGCATTATTTGCTATTTGTCAATTTGATAGGGCCTGTATCTTTAAAAAAAACAAATCTGTAAGGAAATCTGTTTACAAACTTATAAAAAATAACATAAATTCTTTATGTTTCAATTCATCCGTCTTGTTTAAATCAATAAAATTCCCACTGATTAATCATTGATAATTTAAGTGTATGATTTCTGTCATTAGACCCCTATGCAGCGTTTGGTGCGGCGCATGACGCGTTTCTTCGTGAAGACTGACGCTGAGCAGACAGTGAACTACATCAGCGAGCGCCTGGAGAAGGCCGGCTACAACATACGCAAGAACGGCAGTAGACAGGTAATGGTCTTAAACCCCATACCTACTAAGCGACTTAACCGTCGCCAGGGGACTTTACAAGAAACAAATCGTCAGTACGATCGCCCAGTGATCATAATCGTCAGGCAATTTCCTGTGGGTGTAGTATGGATTCTGGGCAACTGGCGACGAATGACGAGATTGCCAGTAAAATTGCTGGTGAATTATCAAACTTGTTTGATATGATACGACGCCGATTCTCCCAGTGGCCCGTCATCCGTTGCCACTATAATCACTTAGTGGGTATGGTGCTTTAGTCTTAAGGGCCATACCCACTAAGCAACTTTAGCGGCGACTGGCGACTATGAGAATCGGCCAACTCTTATAATCACCAGTCAGTATGGTATATTGAAATGTGCATGTTTGATCTGAATTGGTGCTAAAATCGGTTGACTCTACCAAAAGAATTGGCCGATTTTAGCCCTGATGAGTCGGCCGATTGTGTAAAAATTGCCTAGTGGGTATGGGGCTTTAGGTTCCCCGTCTCAAAGTAGTTTTTCTAAATAATACTTACACAGGGTTCTATAACGTTCCCAAACCTCTTTGCCTTTTCAATTTGCAGTATAGTTTACTTGAAATAAGGATTCTGATCTATATTTTCCTATTTCTTCAGATTTTATCATGTTAAGAAGTACTGTACATCCCTTAATTTCTGGTATAGAATAAAGATCATTTCGTTTCAAAAAATCCTAGTTAACCTTTTCTTTAGCAATGTACCTGTAAATGGAGCTACAATCTCCCCCTTGAGTTCATGTTCTGTGATATTGAAATGGCTGGTTAGGTTTTTTTAGACAATCTCCAGCTAGATATAAGTTTGGATGTTTGTCATCGTACTAAGCCCGCCTACACTGGTACATTAGTATCTAATCAAATTTTAGCCAACATACAGTTTATCAAAATGTATTGCGAATTAAGAGGATATCCTCTTGGAGCCTCTTTCTAGTCTTGTTAAGCTGCATCACCCATGACATCAGAGGACTGGGCCCATATCTTCGTAACTGATTTGGCTGATTAGGGAAAATTTGATTAGGGTCCCATGATCAGTGATTTTGGCCTTTTACCAAAACTGTTATTACAAAATAGTGTCAAAGATGAATTATTAGGTGTAAAATTTATTCATGATGGACAGAATTTATGATTGTGAGACGCTAATCAAATTTTCGCTGATCAGCTAAATTAGTTACAAAGATATGGGCCCTGGTTGCTTTCAGTTGTTTTGATGATTACTGATCGCTCATTGGTCAGCGCAGGTCACATGACTTTGCATCTCTCACTACGCTTGTATAATCCCGATTAAACTTCTTCTTCCAATGAAGTCTGTAGTGAATAAAATTTTCATTCTCTTTGTTATTTCTCTGCAGCTGACCATCACCGCTGTCGATCGGCGCGGCATGCCGCTAACCATCAAGGCCGCACTTATTGATATGGCCGACAAGATCCTCGTAGACTTCAGACTTTCTAAGGTCAGTACAGCCTGTTTCAATGGGATTGCTTAGTTCACAAGGTTCACATGCGTTATTGAAAGATTGGGTATATCTATATTTTCATGAAAATTTATTTGTACACTTTAAAGTATTGTTTCTGTCGTTGGATTATATTTTCCTTGATTTCTGCAAAACAGATATAATCTCCTAAGAACCTAGGGTGAGAGTGTGAGGAAAAGAACATTTTAAATTAAAATGTAGAAGAAATGGAATTTATATTTAAAGATTGATTACTGGATATAGCACCATAAATGAAAAGCATAAATAAAACATCTCTTTCAAATATAAAGCTTTGAATGAAGGGTGAAAAACATTGTTTTCTAACAAAAGACATACTGTGAATGTGGATATTTTCGCGTTGCTAAATTTACACGCATTTTGCGCTAAGACTAATTTGTGACAGTGTACCTCAAGTTGATTCATGATATTTCTTCTTTTTTTTCCATTTACATATTGTATTATTTTTTTGTACATCGACGGCAATGCATTGAATCCACCAAAACACGTATGGTGTGTAAATTAATACGTTCAGAGAATTCATTAGCAAATCAGTAGTTCAAATTGTTTTGTTTTCTTGCAGGGAGACGGGCTGGAGTTCAAGCGACAGTTTGTAAAGATTCGACAACAGTTGTCGTCAATAATCAGTAAAGTTCCCGCCCAATGGCCGATGACCCCGTCCAACCCAGCGGCACCATCGACTCCGTCTACACCCATCACGGGACTATCATCATAAGAACAAACTCAGAGCCTAATAATATACTTTTTCTGTTCCTCTGAAATTCATTTTCATCCACATATTTGGATAAACTTGTTTTTTTTTGTGTCTTTTTTTCCACAATTTTGGATGGACAGAATTTTGCTTTCTGTTCTCATTGTTTCAAGTTATCGGAAGGAAAATTAGAAAACTGTCTGAATGGGACCACAGAAGGTGTATGAAGTGTATAAATGACATGTGTATAACGTGTGATGATTTTCATTCAAGATTAAACTTGTAAATAAGAATTGAGGTTGGATGATTTGGTTGTGGAGAGAGATTGTGTTAATAAATTGTGTACTGAATGCATGTGTGAGCCACTGTCAAATATGATGATACGATTTCCTCAGTCTTTTTGCCCTTGTTAACAGTCACATAATTGAGCCTTATTTCTTTTCGCCCTTGTTAAGTCGCAAAATTAAGCCTATATTCCTTCCCACCCTTATTAACAGAAAATTAAGCCTATGTTTCACATGCTGATTCTGCCACCAATGTAAGACATTGGCAGGAGAAATAAAGGTTAAGTATAGACATGTAATATATCATTAAAGGTCCCTTTCGAGTTCAAAGTGTAGATATCTTTGTGGTTGGTTAAAAGTGTTTGGAAAGTGTTAGAAGCATTAGAAGTGTTGGGGAGCTCAGATAGTGAAATTTTAAATTTTTCTCGTCCTTTGTATAATACGTGTACATTTGTACAATATTAACATAAAAGAACATTTGCTTAAAGGCGAATGTGATATTGAAATCCAAGCATCTTGCATATATTTCTTAAGAGGACTTTTGGAGAAAACTTAAGTGACTGCAATGTTGTATTCTTAGGAACAGGTGATATCAGTTGAGTTTCAAAAAAACATTTCATTTTCAGATATTGTACAAAATTCCACTTCAGTAGATTGTATAGTGAAATGTTTTAGTTTGTTCTATACTTAAACAGAAATGTTATACAATGTTATAGCATGAATGAATTTGCGCCACTAATGTATTCCTTTTGTTATGTTGCGTATTTTAGTTATCTTCAGAAAATAAACATGACTTGTATTAGAAAATACATCCAACAACTGAATCACACTCGGTAAAAAATGACCTGTTCCAGACTCAATTATCCCTTTATATGAATGTACCTATTTAAAATAAAAAAACAATATGCATTCACTACATATAGGCCTACTTATTCCTGAAACGATAAATCTACATACATTACGATATCATGATGTTTACATATCCAAGTGTAACATTTAACAATACTGCATTTACTAAAGGAAATAAACTTGTCATGCATGTCATAATATAACATTTGCGTTGTTTCTATTTTAGAATTCAATTACAGGTTTTCCATTAGAAAGTTACTTATTTTCTGGCAAATTCAAAATTCCCACTTTGAAATTCATGAAACTTTTTTTGAAAATCTATCCTTCTCAGCCAGTCCAAGCTGGCTGTATTTTTAAGAGGAACGAATAAGCTATGTGTTAGCCAACCATTAAAGGTAGTGTCTTAGGATACGGAGGTTTCAACCCCGTCCTATGGCGAGAAAAGAGGGCCAGTTTGAGTTAGGTGTGGCAATAATTAACACCCTCCTGTGGTCAGTCCCCTATGGACAGATGAACCTGTGTACATAAACCCCTCGACTAAGGTGACAAGATGACAGAACTGAGCTGCTCAGACGAGCGTCAAACCCCCCCCTTAGGTTAGACAAGGAAGCTGCCCTCCCCTCTTGCCCTCAAGACCCCCAGGGCCCCGAGCAGAAGCCCCTAGGTGTGTGTGTGTGGGGGGGGTTATATTGAAACATCTTCCAATATCTAAAAACTTGCATAGCATTGTTACCTTCAATTCAGCATTTTCATTAGGGAACCAAATGTATTTAGGCCTATGGTATATCCACCAATACAAGTATTGTTTTTTAAATTCGACACGGCGACATGGCCGTTTTTTAAATTCGACAGGCGAAATGGCAATTGAGAGACAAATGACATAGCCCTTTTCTTAAATTCGACAGGGGACAGGGCTAATTCTTAAATTCGACAGGGGACAGGGCTAATTCTTAAATTCGACAGGGAACATGGGTCTAAACCAAGATATATGGACAGGTGACAGGGCCATTTTTTAAATTCGACACATGACACGGGACCCCCCCCCCCCCCCGATCTATACCCCCCATTATTGTTAGACAAAAGGATTCTAATTATGTATTTTTTACATACCAATGGCAGGTTATGTAAGGGCCATTGTATAATACTCCTTAACAAGCTAATAAAGGTGTAAAAAAAAGGGTATATTCAAATTTCCTCAAACAAAACCCCTGTGTGCATTGTGCATTAATCTCCCAAATTTAATTTTGGCCTTCTAAAAAGGACAAAAAGAAATCAAACACAAAAACATAGCTCAACAGGTTCTTTTAATTCAACATGAATTCTCTTCTGAACGACAAAGGTAACCTGTGATGGAGGATAGCCTTGGCTGCACCACACACAGTGCTCGTTTCAATCCTCCAGTCAATTCTTTACCCGTCTCTCATCTCAATACTTTCTCTGCAGCCACTTGGTGCACTGCAAGGGACAAGGTCAAGGTCGAGGCCTTCAAGGTCATTAACATGCTAAACCCAAAGTTACCTACTATGGTTAAGGTCAGCCATTATGGTGAAGGTCAGCCATTATGGTGAAGGTCAACCACTATGGTGAAGGTCAACCACTATGGTTAAGGTCAACCACTATGGTTAAGGTCAACCACTATGGTTAAGGTCAACCACTATGGGTAAGGTCAACCACTATGGTTAAGGTCAACCACTATGGTTAATGTGAACCAGTATGGTTAAGATCAACCAGTATGGTTAAGGTCAACCACTATGGTTAAGGTCAGCCACTATGGTTAAGGTCAGCCATTATGGTGAAGGTCAGCCATTATGGTGAAGGTCAACCACTATGGTGAAGGTCAACCACTATGGTTAGGGTCAACCACTATGGTTAAGGTCAACCACTATGGGTAAGGTCAACCACTATGGTTAAGGTCAACCACTATGGTTAATGTGAACCAGTATGGTTAAGATCAACCAGTATGGTTAAGATCAACCAATATGGTTAAGGTCAACCACTATGGTCAAGGTCAACCACTATGGTTAAGCTCAACCATTATGGTTAAGATCATCCACCATGGTTAAGTTACCCAGTATGGTTAAGGTCAACCACTATGGTTAAGGTCAACCATTAGGGTCAAGGTCAACCACTATGGTTAAGCTCAACCATTATGGTTAAGATCATCCACCATGGTTAAGTTACCCAGTATGGTTAAGGTCAACCACTATGGTTAAGGTCAACCATTAGGGTCAAGGTCAACCACTATGGTTAATGTCAGCCATTACGGTCAAGGTCAGCCATTATCGCTAAGGAACAAAGTCAAGGTCATGCAAACAGTTAAGACCAATGTCAAGGCCAGCCTCTGGTCAGGAGCAAGTCAGCAAAGTAAAGAGCTGGTCATCTCACTTGGGACCTTTGCTGGCAAAGTTCTTTGGCAGTATCACTTAACATTAAAATCAATAGCATGCTGCGCTCTCTTGAGTCCCTGTGTTGTTTTGATATAGCATGTCTGGCCCTGGAGTCCTCCAGCCTTTTGTCCTCTATACAACATTACATATACAAGGCAATCACTATGTGACATCACATCGCAGGACCTGGGGGTATACCACTGCAAGTGCAGGTGCTCATAGATCCCCATAGAAAGTAAACAAAAAGTTCAGAACAAGGCAAGTAGTACCTACTTGTTTAAATAGGAAAGGCAGACATTTGAATGATGTTTGATATCTCACTGCAAGGACAGTATGATCTTACTCTTACATGACAGAACATGATTTTGAAGTATACACATCCTTCTTTCTTCTGTTGAGGTGAAAGGTTAACAAAGTTTTTCCTGATAAAACTAAATTTCCAAAAATAATGAAGAGTGCCAAATTAAATAGGTAATGGAAATTTTGTAATGAAAGAAGTGATTTATCATTATATATCTCAATAATTCTTTTCAAAGGGATCGCATATTACTTCCATCCTCATTTTCTGATCAATGAGCTAAATTTTATAGGTTGATTGTCACCCTTTCCACTTGCAGTGCTAAGCTTGCTCCTGTGTTCAAAACATAATGGAAAAAGATACATATATAATATCAAAACAGTAATCCAAGTTATTAATCAAACCAGCAGTCCTATGTACAAATTTGCATACTTCCATTTCCATTTCCTGGGTGTTTCTCAACACAAAGTCCTTTCAGCGTTGAAAGAGAGAAACCTGCTGTCTTAAAGTATTTCCATTCCCCTGTACAATCTTTGAATTAACTACAGGACATTTCTGGAAGTCAGGGTTTGAATTCACAGAGGCAGTGAAGGATCTTCTAATACAAAGCTATGATTTGTCCAATGGATCATGCTATGCCATTGGCTCTACTTGCAAACTGTTTCAGTGAATTTGAACCCTGATGCTCTGAACCAACCTATCTAGATGAAAGTATGTATTTGTGAAGTCCAGTGGCTACCAATCTAAGTAACAATCTTCCTTCCTGCATACTGTGAAACCTGATGAGTACATAAACACAGAGAGATATGTTCATCAGTTCATCAAAATAGGTTGAGAATTTCTATTGGTCTGTTCATGGGCATGAAGACTACTGATATTGGTTACAACCATGTTGGACTAGTTGCCAGGAACAATTTGTTCGCCAATGTCCAAATGTATCACGAGTAATATGAGCCTAAACTCAGGATTGGGTTGATCTCTTTGTCTGCTACAATGACTAATGTTGGAAACTAATTGTTTTACACTGGCTTAACTTAAACTGATATTCCACACAATCTGCCTTGATCTGTCTGCTATCATATTGCAAACTCAAGACAATTTTGTTAACAGCTCAATTTTAACAACTTTGTTGAATGAAGCTCTACATAATTCTGTGCATCTTCTTGGGTGCTCTGCACAAGAAATACAACTTATCTAAATCAAGAAAAAGGAGGAAACAAAAAGCGGAGGGAATATATTCCGGCACGGTTAAACATTTCTGTACAAGTTTCAATCCTTCTATGTCTAACCAAGTGCTTAGTTTACAAAAATAACAAAAAATTGGTGCACTGTTGACCAGACTCATCTAGGCCAAGTTCAAAACATGGTCAGACTATGTTGGCTTGATGCTACACTTCACAGTCCCTTTGTAAGTCCAACATAACTTTACATCATTTATAATGCAACACATCAGATTTTATTGAATCGCTCACATAAGTGATCATCCCTGCTACTCCTTTATTGAGACAAAAAAGACAATTAGTATCATCAAGGTCATGTATATTTCTTATTTCTCCTCCTTGAATAAGTTTCAGCTAGGGGTATTGCATTCTTGATAGTGTCATATAGCACAAAGTATTTGGGTCCTTCTACCCAAAGAGGCAGTGATTCTGGCTCCTGCACAGGGTAGCTTTCCATGTTTTTTGTCTTCAAGGGCAACATCCTCATACTCCCTCTTAGAGTAATGTAGAGAAATATAATCATATTGCCCATTATTGACTTTTGAGGGAGTGCCATCAGATTCATTACCATAGGGTAGCATTATGGTAGTCAATACCTGTGCACTTTATTCATCTTTCTGAGACTTGGATGCTGGCAGGTGTTTTGTCCTTACAGATGTTTCCTTCCACTGGTGCATAGGAGAATGCACCCAATTGAGATAAGCTTCAATTCTGTAATCCACTGTACCGTTACCGTTCGTGGCATTCCTCACAAATATTGTCGCTCCTTTCAATATGAAGATGTGTCTCTAGGAGACAATTTGTATTGTCCCTGGCAGAGTAGTGCCTCCTAGTGGCAAAATCACAGACTATAAAGTAGTGTGCCACCTGCCCCTGAGATGGGTTGGTGTCTCAGTCTTTTTTTTTTCTGTTTCATTCATGTGTACCACAAATACCATTTGATGAAGGCCTTATAACTAATACCCATCCCCACCCAGTCTCCTTCCCCATAACCCTTCTCTTTCAGCACTTATGGAAAAAATATACATCAATCCAACCAATTCAGCCATTCCTTTGATATCTGGCATGTTTGGTTATTTATTTATTCCTAACCCCACCCTAATTTTCACAAAACAAGAACAGGTCTTAATTTTCCATATAAAAGGAAAGTGTGAAGAATTGATTATATAAACAACACCACATACTGGACGAAGTCTGTTTCTGAAGTTGCTTTAACTTTTCCTTGCAAAGTTAATTTCTCATTTTTCCCCTTTTAAAGTCCGGCGGAGACCCAAAAATGTGGTCGGGACATTTTTCACATTGAATCACAACAAGAACACACGTGTTGGTACGCTGTACCTGCTTGAAATTTAAGCCTGTCTTTTTTTGTCCTTTTTTTTAAAGATGGGTTCATACCTCCAGCTGAGTAACCAAATGGTGCTACTCAGTCATGACTCATCCATATAATTACTTCTGTCAATGGACCTCCCTCTACCCATACTGTATTGAGAAGCTTTGAGAAGAAGGGAGGGAAAAATATACAAAGAGCATCTCCAAATCAATTGGTCGGAAGATATATATAAACTGCATCTCCCAAACCATTGAAGCAAGTGTTTTTGAATGGGGGCACAGATATATCCTTCAAGGCCATACATCCATGGGTTTTTCTTCAATCCAAATGAGCAGAGGTGACTAACAAAGGGAATAAACAGAACAAGACAATCAGTGAATCCTATTTGGTTCATTTGGCTGAATCAAAATTATATGTTGCTGAACCAAATAATGGTGTGTCATTAGACAATAAATGGAGTAAGAATCCAGAGGTTTCTTTCCAATGTAGTAATAGATGAAGTAGCCTATGGTGACTTGTGGCACAATCCAGAGATGGCATCCATAATTGTAGCAGAGAGCTGTTATTGTTTTTCATCAATCTATCTTCCTCTGAAGTACCATTTTCCATCACTTTTCTCAGAAACTTCCTGGGTATGTGAAGTGGGGATATGGCTTGTAGCCCTTTCTGCTGGGGAGGAAATTCCCCAATATTACAATCCTGCTGGCGCCTCTTTCCCTGATCTATCCGCTGGCTGCGGTTTATCAGGGCGCATACATCAGAACCTATTGTGGCACACACTGGACTGGGTCGGGTGGGTTCTCGGAGTCTTCTGAGTCATTATCAGAATGAGAGCTGGAGGATGCCTGGTCTTCTTCCTCCTGCTGAGCCTGTGATAACAAAAATTAATTAGTAATGAAATTATGACTTGATTAACAAGGACATGCTGTGATAAATCTTGAATTTATCTCGTGCCATTTTTCAAATAAGAATTTCTTTAAAAAAATATATTTTTGCATACTACTGCCTTCAGCTATTACTGAGACATAAAAGAATCTTAAGTGTGTCTTTCAATATCATGCCTAACATAGCCTTATAATAATATTATCTTAGGAAAGATTTCAAAAGTTTGGGGATCATTTGATTAACCAGATGTTTGTTTTTCAGTATATCTTTTCTTCTAGATAATAATGATAAGACAAGGAGGATTTTTGTAAAGATAAGTGAATCATATCAGCCTTTACCAACAATAACTGTCTGCCTTTTCGTTTTACCTACCCTGCGTCTGGCACTGCGCCGGAGGTGCTGCATGAGGAACCACAGCATCTGACTATCAATCATCTCGGGTTCATTACTCCGCTCATTAGTTCGCTCCCGCTCATTCTGACGAGTCACCTATGATAAGACATTATCCTGACTCATTTTCAGCAAAGCACATACCTAAATATCAGCTTATAATATACTATTGCAACAGAGATGCCATTTTTCCTACTTTTGTAGGATTCCGTACATTTTCGTGATTTTGGATTGCACAATTTATTTTTCCTACATTACATGTATTTTTGTGTTAGCTTCAAACTATTCAAATACAAATTTAATGTTTGGTTTTTATTCCTTATGGCTATTTCCCTCCTAGTTGATTCTAGAGAAAAAAGTAGGAAAAGTGTTTCCTACTTTTCCTACTTTTTCACCAGTCTGGAGTGACATCTCTGTTGCATTAAATTAAGGGGCTCTTTTTTGAAAAGTTATCAAAGAGAGAGTTAAAGTTGGCTTCTTGGGTGCTTCTTAAAGACTTATTAGGCTAGTATCGCTTACCTTTTTAAGTCCCTTGAGAACAGTAGGTTCACAAGCGGTCGGAGCCCAGATCTTTACATCCGAATCGAGGCCACTAGTGGCCAAGTATGGGGCGTGGGGGTGAGGCTCGAGGACGTTCACCTGAAACATGACCAATACAAACATACTATCAAAGTGGATCACTCAAGACCAGTCTGGTATTCTTGTAAGTAAACTATTTACAGTTTTGTTGCAGTAGAATGCAAGATACAGATAGAATGAATTTCATCTTATAAGATTTTACGTGTAAATTTTTTGCTTGAGTAACATATTTATCATAAGGTAGCCTGCAAAATAAGATTACGGGAAATATTGTTTTTGACTGCAACTAGTTTGTGAAGCCATTCTAAAATATCAATATAGTTGATATTAAATTGAAACTTACTTTAGAATATTCATATAGATCTTTAAGTGAAATAATTATGATATAATTTGAAAATGCCTTTCTCTGATCCATAAACCTAGTTCGAACAGGGTGTGAACAAACGAGATGGTGGATATATTGAAAAGGCCACGTACCACCCCGCCCTCATCCGCGTGGAAGTACTGGACGATCTTCTCCGACTCCTTCTCCCAGAGGAAGACGTTGCTGCAGTCACTGCCCGAAATGACATACTCGCTCTGTGGCCCATAGAAGTTCACCCCCTTCACTGAAAACACACACATTTTAAATGTAAACTGCTCATAATTAAAACCCTGGTTGTGAAAACAAGGCATGTATGAGTCTCCCAGTGGTCAAAATCACTGTTGAAAATGTTTGCATCACCAGAACTTACAGGTCTTAGATATTTTTTGCCTGTTACCAGCAATATCATAGATTAAAAAATTTTAGATATAGATTTAATGACCTGGGCAGAGCATCAGAGACAATATATGGCAAGAAATATTGACTATCCTACGTCTTTATTGAAGGGGGTTTGGCAAATTTAACATGACAGTCTAATTAAGCATGATTTCTTACCCGTTGAGTTGTTTCGATGGCCGGAGTATCGGTGGACATATTCAGCTCCGTCCGAGTGACTGTTGTCAAACAGGTAAATGTCCTCGTCATTGTACGTGCCAAGCACCTCTGTAATCAGGAATAACACATTTTATTGTACACTGTTCTGATGGGAAAACAGGCACAAGTTAAAAAGAGCTATAAAAACAATCATGGTGAAAAGGTTAATTATTATCATAATTAAAGCATGGGCCCAGAAAAGGTATAGAAACTTTCAAACAAATTTAGTTTTGAGTTGAGTGACTTGCTGAGAGAAAAAACTTCAGCAAAATTCAAAGTTTTTAAAATAATCATGAAAAGTTTAACAACTAAATTTAAATCTGCATGACCCTTCCTTGACCTTCCTCAGGTAAAATCAAAGTGAACAGTATTAATAAGTTCAGGTAGACCGTTTTCTCTACATTTTTCCGCCAATAATTGCCACCTACCTGTGCCGTTGAAGTTATATACAGCGCACGTCACGTTGGCTTTGATGTCATTGTGATCCACCTGAACAGGAAAGAATAGGCTTTACTAAAAATTTTCTATTTTTTTCAGAAAAAAAAAAGAAGTAAAAATCTATAGAAAACATATAAATATTTGCCATATACCTATCTGTAATGAATGCATTTCCAAACCAACTTAAGAAATATCAATTTTATGCGAACATAAACTGAGAAAACTCTTCATGTACTCTTTTTACAGATATTTTCAAGTACATGTACTGTTGAAGATGATCCTTGTGTAAAGTTTTATATTTAAATCTACGGAGTTCTAATGATAAACTAACGTATTACTTACAAGATGGTGTGGACAGAATTTCTTGACTATTCCATTATTTGTATTCTGAAAATAAACAGATATGATCACCATAAAAAAATAATGAGCACTTTAATTATTGTAGTCATTAATACTGGACATATCTTCTTCGTTGCAACTTTAAAGATGTCTAACGATTTATATCCATACCCATTACTAAAACTGCTACACGGTTATTCATCTGATTTTGCCAATCTCCTAAACAAAATATTTATCTAAAAATGTATAAGAACAAAAACCTTTTCCCTAAAGACAAGTCATTTATGAAATATATGGCTTGTGAGCAAAGAAAACTTTATTGGAGGTGAAACCCAAAATAATCTAAAATATTTATTCTAAATAATAAACCACAAATATATTATGGTCAATGGAATATATAAATTTTCATTGTGATAATGATTATATTTTAAAGTAGTGTTTTCCTAGTATTTTGGAAGAACATTTAATAGAGTGTACTCAGCCTGTATAAAAATCCAATAAAACAAAAACAAATTAAATTTATATCTAAAAATAATATTTAAAAGAACACAACAGCCAACTTACCTCCCTGATCATACGCTTGTCGTAGATGCGGATGAAGTGATCGCGACCTCCGACACAATACTCGTGGGACCGGAATGGGTTGGAGTGGATCGAATACAGTGCTACCTTCCGATCATTCTCCTTTGTCACTGATAATCTGAAAAAATAAGTAAATATTTATTACTAAATCCGACAATGAGGTACCTGAAGTGCTAAGAATTTTTATCTATCATTTACACATTTTCAAATGGTAATAACCCTACACAATATTACAGTGAGGTCTTGCGAAGTAGGTGGTTTTACGACATTTTTCTAAAAGTATAATGTGGCCAGGTTAGAGTAACATATATGTCCCCCCAGAATGATTACTATAATTTTGTAGTAATTAAATTACTTATAAAATAAAGATAAATTTATGTGGTAAATGTAAGGTTTTTTTTAAAAAAAGATCCATGAGTAGTCCTACTTGTTGGGTTTGTCCTGCCTGAGGTCGATCTCGTAGACGAGGGCGTCCTCCCCACAGCTGTAGAACACGTGAGACGAGTCCTGAAGTAACGCCAACTGGAGACACGAACAACAAAATACATTATCATTCAATGCCAACAGGAGACATAAAAAAATATACATTATCATATAATGCCAACTGGAGACATGAATAAAAAATATGTTATCATTTAACGCCAACTGGAGACACACACACACAAATATATTATCATGTTATGCCAACTGGAGACACGAACAAAAAAAGATATTGTGTAACGCCAACGCCATAGATGAACAAGTCCAAACATCTAGCCATACTGATCAATTCGGCGGCATGTTTTAATGTTTTAATGTCTTAATGTAATATATAGTAAAAATGTTTTATACAGTATCAAATCTTCCAGATTTGATACAGATGAGGCGGCGGATCTAGGCCTAATAATATTAATGTGTAATTTATTGTGGTAGGTCTGAACTGACACTATAGTGTCAATTTCACAAATAATTTAATCTTTGAATAGTTTAAATCTTAAATCTGTGTGACACTGACAGCACCGGAGAACTTATTGACAGTGTGACGCCTATGTTTTAACATTGAATGGGAATGATTCAGACACTGACAGTGACTTAGGCCTAGACATATTAGAACTCAGATTGAATATTTTGATGGTAGGTCTGAAAAAATGACACTATAGTGACAATTTCTCAAATCTTTTAATGTTTGGATCATAAATAATTGTTTTCGGAGCCTCCATAATACATTGACAGTGTTGGTGGGGGCTTAGGCCTAGCCTATCTGAGCCTGAGTCCAGTCATTTTTTCATACCATCTGTAAAATATTATTGCAAGCGTTTCCAGGCCCCAATATTCAAGCCATATGATATATAGGACCCTGATATATAGGAGAACATAGATATAAACATGACTTTCATTTTGATAGGCCTAATAAGGTCTAAATAATTATTTTTCAGATTGCCAGTGTCCGACCAAACGCCCGAGTTGCTTTGACATCTAGGCCTAAGTAACCATCTGTAAAATATTATTGCAAGCGTTCCAGGCCTAAAATATCAATCTATATTATGATATATAGGACCCTGAGATATATGGGAACATAGATATCTACATCAATTTCATTTTGGTAGGGGCAATAAGGCCTAAAATAATTATTTTTCAGATTCCAAGTGTCCGACCAATGCGCGTTAGGCCTAGATTTCAACGGTATTATTTCAAATGCTGGAAAAAATATATGAACCCACCTTTAAGGCCTGTGCTGGAGTCCTCAATGCGTTTCAATGCGTATATCCTCCACAATTGATGCGTTTAATGTCATCCTGGTTTCCTGAGTTCAATGTATCGATGCAGGCGTGATGGAGAGAGAACCCGGCGAAGGATTGACGCCATGACAGCAGTGACAGTGCCTCCACGTGTCCGATCGATCCAATGTTTTCCCTTCGATACGAACGCATGGTTCACGCATGAATTGTCAATGCGTTGTATGCGTTTAAGGGTATCCATTCGTCCAAAATATATATATTGAAAGCATCAGATACCGCCGTAATCCAGGCGGAGAAGGCGCAGCCCCCGGTAACAACCAACCGTCCCCGGCGGCAGCTCAGGGCGGTCTGACAGTGTGACCGGGGAGGCGAAGGATTGCAAGAAAATGGCGCAATGCATTTACGCGTTTAGACGCGTTATTTCGCATTATTTTCGATTCTGGGACAGTGGGATGCTTATCTATGAGTCGAAATCTATCTATGGATACCAATAACTAAAGTTAGAACGATTGATTTCATGGTGAAATAGGTCTGCATAGGTTGATGACATTGATCGGAGAAGAAACGGTCACGTGATCAAGTAAGATGGCGGGGCGCCCAGCGATCGTACTGATATAACGGTTTGGATTCCGCGCTTGAATGTCTAATTTGGCCCAATTTGGAATATTTTAACTATGCCAATGTGTTCTATATATCAGAATCTCTGCGATGTAAGCCCAAATAAGCCCAAATTGTGGTTATTTAAGCCCAGAAGCTATCATCTCATCGAGTGTTACATATAAACGCGTCACCGATTGTCGTATAGACGAAAGGGGAATTCGGCGGCATAAGATCTTAAGGTGATCTAGGCCTGTATTTGATTTTAAAGCCTTGCCGCCTCATAATAAACTAGAAATCTGAAGATTGTCGGCCAGAAACTGGCCGATGTTGCATTGGTGGTTTTTAAATGTTATAAAAGGAACATGTCATATACATGCTTCTTGCTAAGAGATATCTGACAAATGCTTAAAGTATAAATTTTCAAACTATTTTTATTGATAAGCATTTGATTTATCTTCAGCTCTCCAAGCAGATCACTGCATCATTGAATTACTTTACTCAGTAACCTCTCACCTGGTGGGAGAGTGGTATGGGGTGTGGATGGCCTCCCCCCTCCCCCCCCAACCTCCCCACTGCTGTGATCCAGCCAGCCCACTCAACTAACCCCCCCCCCCCCCCCAACCACCACCTCTAGCACAAGTCTACTCTGACTGCCGGCCACTCCTAACAGTGGTAGTGGTGGTGGTGGTGGTGCCCCTATCCCCCCCCCCCCCCCCACGTCTCACCTCACCAGTCAGGCCAGAGAGGAGCCAGTTAAGGCCAAAAGTAGTTTGGATTTCTGTTTCTTTGTTTGCCCTTACTAAAATTGGAATTAAAATCAATTTGAATTGAAGATATTTTACATAATTAAGTAATGATAAATCAAATACGTATTGATAAAAATAGTTTGAACATTTATACTTTAAGTATTTGTCAGATATAAATATATGAGTACATTTATTGGAAACAACAAATTAATATTGTTTTCAGAGCAACCTGGGCTTTCCAGTCTCTCAAACTTGACATACCTCTATATATAGGACCCATAGGCAGTGGATGTCAATCACTGATACTTGTCCCTCCTACCTCTACCACCAGTGACCAATGAGAAGACACTGAGTGCAGGCTCCACAGTCTGACCACCACTGGGGGTCAGAGAGGGCACACCAATTAAACAATTACACGGTCCACAACAATAGACCCACTTCAAAAACAGACCTATACCTTAGTTGCATTGGTAACTTAACACTTATATGATCAATACTTATATGTACCAATGCAACAAAAATACATTATCATATAATGCCAACTGGAGACATGAATAAAAAATATGTTATGATTTAACGCCAACGCCAGAGATGAATAGAAAATTCACTATGTTGTAATGCCGATTGGTGAGACAAATAAAACAGATGTTTATTATATTGCTATAAATAAATGCCCAACACGTTAAATTACTCCACAATGGGTCATATTACATTTGTCTTTCAGTGTGATGATTAAATTTTTTTTTAAATCACCCTGGTACTTACCTTGTGGGCTGCGCTGCGGTGCAGGGCCAGTTTCCGTGTACCCTTGCAGACCCCGGTCGACGAGAGCTCGGCCAGGCGCACATAGCCATCACGGGCACATGTCACGATATGGGTGTCGCCTGAATAGGGCATGAATTTACACTGCAAAGCAAAGTAGTTATTGTTAGAAAAAATAAAGGATAACATGAAGGAGAGGGTATTTTGAGAATGACCTTTTCTAGATTTTTTTTTATAAATAGACGAAAGCTAGCTAGGAAGAAATGTATTTCATGGGAGTGACCTTACACCTAAAGAAAAAAGTGCCGGAATTAAGAAAATCTTGGTGGCACCCGTCGCGTACAAAGTTCCAAAAACTAAGGACACAAAGTTCCTGGATCCCCTCTTTTTCTAGGTATCCGCTGAACAGAAAAAGAGGTGTACATCAAGGGGAACAGTTGCACAAAGATTGTGCATCTACAAAACAAAAGTATATACTTCGAATCGGGTGTATTATCATTTTTGGACAATGAACCTGCTATAAACATTTTGAAATTCATATATAGAATAAACATTTTATTGCATGTAAAAGAACGCTACCGCAAAACCTCTCATTTAAGCCGCACCTTAATTTAAGCCACACCTTAACATGTGGGTTTATCTTTGGACATTTTTTCATGATATTTTTTTCATGAGTCCTATTGTATCCAAGCTTGTGTAAACCCCTAATTTAATCCACATCCTTAAATGACTCTTAGAAAAGAAAAAAAAGAAAATTCCTTAAATGACTCCTATCTTAGGAGTTTTACGGCACAAAGTTGTCCTTTTACCAAAACAAATACAATGAGAAAGAGGGACAAAATACAGATTTTTTTAAAGAAAAAATGTATCTTCTGACCTGGAACACATTGCTCCTGTGGCCGCTGTCAAAGATGAGGTAGGGCGCCTTCTCCGACCAGTTCCAGATGACCACGTTCAGGTCGTCAGACCCACTCGCCAGAAGAGTCCCTGGAAAGAAAGTTGGTTGGTTGGTTGGTTATTGGTGTTTAACGCCGTATCAACATCTATAGTTATTCCATGGCAAGAACAAGGCAGGGTACCAACCAAAATTCCATTTTCAAATTTCCTGTGTTTACCCTGAGATTTCCCTGTCCCATGGCAATTTTTCCCTGTGTCATATCCAGCAAGTTGTTCAAATTTGAAAGCCTCTGCATGTAGAAAAAGTTTGGACAACCCAACAACAAAAAGTTGAATCCCTAATATCTTGAGAATCAGGAATTTCAGAACCTGGCCAAATGAAATTCCCTGTGTTTTCCCTGTGTTTTGACAAAATTTGCAAATTCCTTGTGTTTTCTCTGTCAGTTTTTACATTTTCCCTTTTTTCTTTTTTCTCCTGTGTGGTTGGTACCCTGACAAGGCCTTTAACAATTCGGCCTTTTTGATGATTGTATCTATTAAATTATTAAATCTATGAGGAGGTAGAGACCATACCCCTACACTTTTATCGAGGCAGTTGTTCTTTAATGTGCTGGGTGAAAAGGGAAAAGAAGGTTGTACTGTCAATCCAGGTTGTACTGTCAATCCATTTATAAAGCACATACAATAATTTCAGACCTTTGAATGTGGACATGATTAATTTCACTACTGACCATAATTTCGGACATATCATTTTGGATAGCCTTTCATACTTACAACAATTTCAGACTTTTAAATTTGAACATTTAATTTTTACCTATCAAATCTTGAAAAATTCCATAATGTCAGGAATATTTCGATCAATTTTAAGGGCCCCAACGTTACAATAATGTAACACCTTTAAATTTCAACTCTCGATTTTTGCCGATCAACACTGGTTTACCTGCATTTTAAACACTGAAAAATCACAAGAATTTCGGTAAAACTACAATAAGCATCTCAACGTGCTCAATGATCATCTCGTTGCGTAGGTTTTTGGAACTGGCATGACCAAATTTATGATAATTTGAAAATAAGAGGTTAGTTTTCAGGATGAGGTTTGCAGAAACACCGACAGTACAGAGGTCCAGACAATGGTCCCGTTTACGGCAAGGTGTACATGATAAATGAAATTCCAGACCACGCCACCTAGTGAGAATCCCAGTTCCAGAGGTGTTGGTCAGACAAGGTTGGGGTTATTTTCTCTTTCAGCATATGTAAATTGGTGTCTTTTAACTACCTGCAACTTTGTATACATACACCGTAAAATAATGCCTTAACAATGGGTGCATAGTGCAGAACTTTCTCTCTTAATTGATATATGAATCATTACTGTGGATGTAAGCCTTGTATTTTATCAACATTTTTCAACATTAAAAGTTTAAATTTTGGGCCAATGGGTTCCCTCCGCAGAGTCGCATCAGCATTATGTAATCACCCCAACCAATCAGGTGTGACGGATGGTCGATGTATGGAATACCCTTTATTATGTCGTCATTGGATCCTAAAAATAGATCAGGATCAGGGGAGGACCCCTCTCTGGGGAGAAGGGCCTCAGGCCAACCTTAAAAAAAAGTTTGTTTCCTGTTTACCGCCCGACTGAGTATTTAAGGGCCGACTGGGGACTTTTTTTTTCATTTTTGGCAAAATTCTTTTTCTTTTGGCAAAATTGTCAGTTATAACCTTATCAATAAAAAAAAAATGGGAAAAAAAAAAAGATTTTCCGACCTCCCGACTGGGAATTTTTCTGGTCACCCGCTGGACAGGAAACAATTTTTTTTTTAAGGTTGGCCTCATGTAAGAGCCTATCAATCTATCAGTACAGTTTAAGCCCTAGCACAAGAAGGGCCCAACAAACGCCTGGCACCTTGCCAAAGTGAAATGAATGAGGGGAATCCCCACCACAGGGGCACATACAGGCATTTCACCACACTGTTGAACTTGTAGTGACCCTTCCTCAAGTTGTCACTCCCCTCTATCTACAAGGTCACAGGTGGAAGTATGGGAGAGAAAGGTCGGTTAGATAACCGAAAAACTCCGGCTTATTCGCTTTTATTTCGTATACTTGATATTAGATTGGTGAGAAATGAGAGGAGGAATAGGAATTATCGGGCGAAGCAAGAAACAAAAAGATTTATAGTACGATGCTGATGCCATCCTCCACCATCATCCCCTGATATTCAGGCGACCTACTTTTCGGAAGAGCACCGGCACTTCCACATACTGTGGAAGCTGACCCCTGATATGACCAAATATGGACATGCATCAATCTGCGAGCAGAGTCTTGGTGTGACCTAGATATGAAAATCTCCACTCACGCCAAGCTTAAAGACCAACACTCTCCAATCACACACAGGGTCAACCTGACAACACCCTCTCTGACTGAAGCTGGTTACCGGTACCAGCCTGATTTGACCCATAGAAGAAGAGAGCTTGTGATCAGCCTAAATGACCAACACAACACTCCGGGCTTGACCGGAGACGACGGCATCGACAGCGATGCCGGAGAATAACCTAATCATTTTAATTTGAAAAATTAAATGCATTTGACACGTCATTCAGTTACATGATCATATTTTATTACACAATAAATAAAGTTTCAAAATGGAGTCAATATAATATAGCAGGGATGTAAGTCAGTCTTAATGGAAAAATCTGAAACCCCAGATAGAAAATTTTGAATAATCTTAAAATGCTATATGGCGTCATGTGGGGAATTCACTTCGAAAATTATCATTTTTAAGATGATGATGTGAAAAAAATCTGAAATCAGATTAAAATCTGAAAACTTACATCCCTGAATTAAGAAAGGTGATAACATGGGATGTGTGTCAGAGGTTGGCCCAGACCTACTCATCTCTTTCTATGCGGGCAATCCATTGGCCGTGCCTACCCCACACAGAACTATTTATATTGAACTTGACAAGGGTTTTTGCACATAGACCTGCAATTATTTATGTAATGAATATTTTTGAATTTCATGTTCATATATGAACCTATATGAAAAACATAGCAGTTATATATCTAAATCATGCAATTTTGATACAATGTATATACAGGGGATGGACATAACCGGGAGCCCGAGGCCCTTAAAAAGCAGGTCGGGTCCCTAGATTTTCTGGGCTAGGGGCCCGGCTGGCCCCTAAAAACCTCATGAATAAAAGAGACTAGTTTATGTGAGGGCCCCTAGATTTAAGTGTCCAAGTATACGTTTGCGTTCACGAGACCAATATCTAAAACTCCCTAGTACAAGATTTCTGTGCTCAAGATTAACTAGATTTTCGGGTACTGGTGTACCGAAGGAGGCGGGCGGTGACAGGAAATTTCAATGATTGCGCAATAATTATAAGAAGTCACCAGTTCAACACTAAACCTGTGCCTGGAGATTGTGAGAAGTTAGAGAGTGGAACCTTCTTTGTCAATCTCCATGTATCCCTATGGGAAAAAGAGTTGCTGTGTCTGGAGAGTGATGACCTACTTTCTTTACTATAGGAAATTCCTATTTCAATTTTGTGACAAAAAACTTATGGATTGTCTCCCAAATTACAAGAAAACAACCAAATATTTCAGAATTTTAGAACCAAACCACCATATACTAGAAACAGAAGTACAGAAATACATATAGTTTGAAGATTATAATGCTGGCATTACTGAGAAAAGTGGAACGAAAAATTTGTCACAAAATTGTGACAACTGTTTTGAGCCCCATTGAAATGCATTGACACAACCTGGTGTAGAAGGAGTCTAGAGAAGGTCGGCGGCCTAAGGCCCGCCTCCCAACAATATAGCTGAATTATCAAAGGTATGGAACCATCCACTAAATGTGCATACGCATTAAGGAAGTTTTGAGGAAATAATTCTAGAGTATAAGTCTTAACAAAAATGCACCTAAATGAGTTAATCTACTCCTTGCCAATAGTCACTGCTCAAAAGTAAGGGAATAATATACATAGAAAATTCTTACCTGATTTGTTGAAGTTGAGAGCATTCACACACCCCTCGTGGTGTTCCAGCTTGTGTTGTAACTCCAAACGCTGAACGAACCTGAGCGAAGCTCCAGCCCGCTGTCGGAAGGCTCGGTCTGACGGCATGCGAGGGCAGAAGCCGTTCTCTCGGCGACGCAGCTCGGGCACCACTTTCCACGGGTCTTTGGGCATGTCGTCCAGATCCACCTCCATGTCCTCGGCTTGGGAGTCTTCGCCATCCCTGTCAGAGAGCTGTTCATCAGGCCCGCTGGTTGAGGATGAGGAAGAGGACGAGGAAGAAGAGGATGATGACGACGACACTGAACGAGTGTGACGTCGCCGGCGCCGTCTTGTGGATGTGTTGCTTACTACGTTGACATCGTTGCTGCCTCCGGTCGCCCCGTCACCACTACACGGGGCTTCCTGGTTACTGCTACTGCTACCCACCGGACAGATGCTATCAGGGTCTTCAACGGAAGCAGATGTGATGTCTTTTGAACGGTTGCCCGTCCTGCTAGGGGCACCGTCGTCATCATTGTCGTCATCAGCATCGTGTTCTCCAGGGATTGCATTGTTCTCGCTCTCTTCCGAGTCCAAGATATCCGCCACCAGGCCTTCGGACTCCGTGGACACAGAGGGATGGGAGGGTCTTCCACTGGCACCAAGTTTAGAATTGTTGGCCGATTCTTCGTCTTCGCATTTGCTGTCGTCAGAGGTGAGGCTCTCGCGCACGCATATCCCGCTGTCGTCTTTCTTCAGCTTGCCCAGCACACCGAGCGCATTCTGGCTAAGATCGGGCGATGAGGATGTCGTCATGTCAACCGGACAACTGCTGCTGCTACATACACTGTCGTCTTGCAGGAGTGAATCGCTCTTATTGTGCCGATCGCCTGAGCCGCTCGCCTCACTGACAAAACACTCCGTCTCCATTTCCACCTCTCTACTACTAGTCCCAGCAGCAGATTCACTGACCACTTTCCCTTTATCTCCACCAGCCCCCAAGTCCACAGATGAGGTCACCTCATTGTTTTTGCTCGTGAGTTTCCCCGAGTTACTCACAGAGTTCTTCCCAACGAGCAACTCGCTCGGTTCACTGCTGCTCTCGGACTCGGCAGTCACGAAGGGAGAATCATCGTCCACCAGGCTGCTTGCCATACTTGATTATTAGATTTTGGCTGCAATGCGCAACAACACGAGCTCGATCTTCACTCTCTGAGTTAGCCTGGGATCACGTCCAGAGTTTGGTAGCGCCCACAGTCAACTGATGCCCATGATGTATTTAACCTAAAATTGCAATAAAGTCTATTATATCAACGGTGCAAACATCTTCATAGTAGTTAGCTGTACTTTTATTGACAACTGAAAGATCTACAGAATTCAAATGTCAGGTTGAGATACAAAGTCACATTAAAAGTATTGTGTTGTAGAACAGTTTTGATATCTACCTGAAAAGCGAAGGGCTCAAGTTAGGGTATGCAGATAACTTCAAATAGATAATATTCAAGATACATGCAGGTGAATCAAAAATTAAAATCTGCAACAACGTATACTATAATTTTGTATATAACTTTAGATTGTTTAGAAAAACAAAAAAAAAACAAAAAAAAAACTTAAGATTGTTCACTTGCGTAATTGTAAATATGAATCATCAATAAATTAAACAGTATGACCACAACCAATTACATACCATTTCTAACAATATGGTAATTTCGTAAAATACATATAGGAGAACGATCAAGTTACATTACGATTTCCCTAAAGCCCTTTGTAGTACCAAAGTGGCTGGTAGTGGGGTAGGGATTAATTTAACCAAAGTGGCTACTTGAAAGTTGATGATGAACACGACTTAGAATATATCCATAACGCCGGCCGCATCATATGAATGGTCAAACTCAAAGAACCAAGGGACTGGCCCCTAGCTTCACAGAGATCAAGGATAAGGATATAAGGGCTACCCAGACAAGCTTGGGGGTTTTCTCTCTTTGAGTATGTGTAAATTGGCTATATAAAACTACCTCTAACTTTTTACCTACAAATTTTAAAAATCTTGTAACAATAGCGATATAGTTCAGAATCTGATCTTTTTATTGATATATAGAACATGATTGTAAATGGTTGTCTTGTATTTTAAAAACACTTTTCATTGTTAAAAGTTTTTATTTAATTCTAGCCAATGGGAAGGATTTCCAGTGGTCTTATAAGCATTATGTAATGACCCTCAACCAATCAGATGTCGCGCTACCCCCTTCACGTGGACGTGTTTGTCCAGCCTCCACTGAACCGTGACTGGTGCGCGAGGGCGGGATAACTGATAAGACTCTATTGGACTGCATTCATGTAGTGAAAGGTGCGGTCAGGGAAAGGGGGGAGGGGTCAAAAACGAAAATAGAGGAATGGATAGACAACCACTTGCTATAGATCGATAACTATGTGGGGTAGTGCCATTTTAGGATTACCGGAAATGTATGTACTTGACTTGTAAGTTGTCTACACATTTTCCATTTGATATAAGCTAATCTACATGTGAAATATACGAAATGAGTTATCTATCGTGGGAGAGGTGACAGAGCTGATTGAGGGAGCCCTGACCATAAGCTTGGATATCAAAAGAGATAGTAGCAGAGGTTTTGAATAAGATCATAAGGCCCGCCCAGTAGGCACACTGACGTTGAATCAAGCTTGATTTTCCGTTGAAATTGCAAGTTGAATCAATGTTGATTCAACCAATCAACATTGGATCTATGTGCTGCAACGTTGATTTTGCAAATTGAATCAGTTGTGGAATTCCACTGATTCAAAATAAAACAAGAAGCAAAAGAGCTACAAAGTTCCGCTCATGCACGAGCGATGGCCGTCCCTCAATAAACTGAAGGTCTTCCTACAACCAGAAGGCAATATGGGCTATTAGTACTGACCACCACCACCACTCCTGCTGTCACACACAACTTAGGGAGTGGTTTAGGAAAGGGGCTGCTACTACTAGTACTAGGTCCCAGTACTGAGTGACCTATCACTCACCCACCTAGATCTGCCCACCTGCAGGTGACAGTGGAGGTCCTAATGTGAAGAGGTGAGGGTTGATTGGCTCAGGTAGTGATTATGTAACCCAGCCCTAGGATATACACAATGGCACTGATCTTGCAAGCCTATCTCAACAGTTATAATTATCTGTTAAATCATTATAATATTGGGCAAGCTGGGGCTAGGAACTGTTATCACGTTCCCATGATAAAGTAATCAAAAACTACCCACAGCAGGGGTGGACAGAACCAGGAGCCCGGGGGCCTAAAAAAAGAAAAAGAGGGTCGGGCCCCAAGTTTTCTGGCTTGGGGGGCCCGACTGGCCCCCAGAAACTAACATGTTTTTTAAGTTGATAGTGTGGGCCCCTACTAGGACTAGATTTTGCTGCGGGTCCCTAGATTTCATAACTTATAAGTTATGTCCACCAATGCTACAGTGTAGAATAACTTTTGAAATATCTAGTACTCTAGACTAGTGCCAATTTCATGTGCGTCAGTATGGCCATGTGCTATTCAGGATCTTTGGAGTTTGGAGTTGTAAGATAGATCAAGTCTAGCTAGGTCACATTGTAACACCTGTCATATGTCTATGTCTCAAATCTTATTCTGAATTCTAAGTTAACGTCAACTGCTCATAGAATCTTCCGGCCATGAATATCGCCCATCATGATCTAGGCCTAACTATGTTTATGAGCTTGGGTTCCTCGAGTCGACCTAGACGTCGTTAGGCCATGAAAAAAAAAAAAAGATGGGGGAAAAACAGCTAAGCTAATCTCTAAACTAGAGGCTAGAAGTATAGCTTGCTGAAAGTCCTAGGTATAGTTAATACCAGTCGTTAAACTGAGGATAAAAGATGGGAAGATGCAGACTACGTGTTGAAGCAGCGGTGCGTCGTCGAGTGTTTTCTTGTTTGTGTCCCTGAGTTGTCAAATTTAACTCACACACGTCTCGCTTTCAACTGTCCTGTCGCGACTGGACCCCCGTCTGTCTTGTTGAAGCCCGACTTTGCCGTCTAAAATCTCATTTACCAAAAAGCGGCAGTCCCTAAGACTGCTGGTGCTACGAGAAAAGAATTGGTATCAGCTCATGACACTATTGTATTATACTTACTGGAATACCCTCGTGAAAGGGAAAGAATTTTGTTCCAGCTGCTTGACCAAAATCTACGACTCGACCTTCCCTTGTTTTCCTCTCTGTGTTATTTATTTTCGGGCTGAAGGAAATCCTTCGGTCTGATTGGTTGAAATATTTGACGCCATATATTAATTTTCAAATACTTCTACAAGATTTTGCCAAATAAAAAATACTAGCATGTATAGTAAAATTGAGTGATATTAGAAAAATGAATATCTTATCTAAATTCGTATGCTATCAATTTTATTTAATTATTTGGACTCCGGACTGAATATGGTCAGACTTTTAAACATGGCGGACCAAGAGTCACAGGACTGCAATTCGCGGTTAGAAAGTGACGATTGCTACCGGAGAACCCTCGCAGGGCTTTTCAGAACTCTCCGATCACAAGCCATTAGCAATGCAGAATACTTTCAGGAGGGTCGGACACAAAATTCAGAGCGTTTCCATGCATCATTTAGGCGATTGTATGAGCACCTCGACCGAGGAATAGAACCAGGTAGGGGCTTGTCAAACTTGTCTGGGCGTCTTGTCTCTTGACTTTTTACCCAAGGCCGAGGGGTTCAACTTTCACTGACATTCTGTCATTGGCATGCAGTCTAACAGATCTTGTTAATTTGAAATGTCACTCTCACTTTTTGAAACATTTGTAACTAAATTCAAGAATGGATAATCATTTTCTGACATTTTGGTGCGTGTCAGATTTGTCTTTGACACTGCAAATGCTTGATTGAATGAATGACAAGACTTTCAAAGGACTAGATTGCATTTCTCTTCAGCCTCGACCAGTATGAATTTTATTCTTTTATTAATTATATAGGATCGGGGGCGGTCTCTTGACTTCTAAAAGTAATAAACTGATTAGTTTTTTATGGTAGAGGTAGACATAGGTTCTAGAATTCTGACAGATTTAATATTTACTTTTAGTTGATTCTCAATCTAAACATAACAATCTAGGCTGTAGACCCTACACTACAGTTAGACATATCATATTTTGATGTTGCTGATTTTGAACGTGTTTTTCTCTCATCTGTTTTGCCATTGTCAATTGTCTTGGAATAATCAATAAGGTTATAACTTATATCTATAAATTAATCAAGTAAGTCTAGGCCTAGTGCTTAACTCATACTAGACAGTCATCTGAAAGGGTCAAAGAAGGAAACCATTAATTTTTGTTCGTCAAAGGAAGAGTAGGTGCTGGTCAAATATCAAACTTTACTTAATGAAATATAGGCACCTGCCCCCACCCCCTTTCTTGAATTCCTGAATCCGCCCCTGTGGAGGAAGACTAATTTCAAGAAACCGCATAAAATAATGTTTCAATTAGAAGAACTCTTTTATCCAGGCATCATAAATCAATCTTGAGGCGCAATCTCCAGGGATATTTCTCCGTCTTTGTTTTATCTTCATAACGTGCTTTACTCCTAGCTCCTGTTTGCCATCAATAGTCTTCAGAGTTTCTTTTACTCTTTCAGGGGTGGAGTGTTTACTCAAGATTGTCTACAAGTATGACTTGGACCCCGAGACACCAGCCAACGGTTACCGCAGTATGATCAAAACCATCCACAAATGCTGCATCAAGATACTTCAGTTGACACGTTACATCACAACCAATCGGGCTTCCTTCCTCTTCAGGAGCGGCCACTACAGGTAAAATGTTAACTTTATTTGTCATTGATAACCAGAATAAACAGGGAAATTATTTAAAAAAATTATCGTATAGATAGGCCTAATAATGTCTTCACATTCTGGTGAAATATTGCATGCATCAAAAAAAAGGTGTATAAAGTAGGGAGTAGGAGATATTGACGCATAATAAAGAGGTAGCTGTGTTTATGAGAAGTAAAGTTTAAAGATCATTGCATGACATGATCGTTATTACTGTGGCCCGATAACATGCATAATGATACCAGTGGTTGTGCCAACAATTCTTGGAAACCAAAATCATGACTATTACGAGATGCGCAATTTTCTTTATGGATAAGAATTATGAAATAATACTTACATAATTCTAAGACAAAACGATTAAATCAGATACTTTATGCAAAGTGTCCCGCTGTGCAGGCTAACTCAATTACTGATAACATCCTCTTTTCTTCCAGCCGTGAACTCGAGGCATATGTAACCACCCTGGGTCAGCTGCGGGCATGTCTGTATTACCTCGAGCGGCTCGTCAGTTACAGCGGGGGCAGCGAGCTCTTCCCGGACGAGGACTCGCTCACCCCGGAGGAATACGCTACAGCCGAGCGACTTATGATGGAGGTCGAGACACTCTGCCAGGAGACATTCTACGGTCGCTGCCTCGCATTCCAGGTCAGTGTTCATTAAACTTTTTCAAGGCATGGGACTTTTGTATTTGAAACCAGTCTTTCAATAAACTGTTTCTTTTTTTTTTTCCTTTCTTTGTTTGGTAAGGCTTTTACTGAAAAATGTTTTCCTTAATCCTTAGTCGAGCAGTACACAGAAAACAAACATTTTTTATGGCTTGCCTGATGTCAGAAGAATTAGAAACGACCTTAATCACCTTCAAAATCATTTCAGCATACTAGTTTCCATTGCCACTGCCACGGCCATTTCAATATCTTTGAGAGATACTTAACATCTCCAAAACGTTTGAGTTTGTGTTTGGTTTGGTTTTAACTTCTTCATCTATATTAATTTTCAGTACTGCGAGTCGATGGCGCGCCCGCTTACCACCATCGTGGTGGCCATGGCCTCGTTCGCTGACGCACACCTCACCAACTCCTCTATGCTGAAGATGGCCTCGACTATCCTAGGTAGTGGGAAATACATCATGGACCAAGAACTCAGGGCGCAACAGGTAAGGACAACTTATGGGTGATCTGAAAATAAAAATATGGGTTCAAAATATTTGGCAGCCCTAATTTTACCCGCCTACAAATCGTTATGCACTTTCCCTGTTCTAACACTATATTGTCTTCTTCTCTTTTATGACAATGTTTCAATTCGATAATATTCTTAAAATTTAGACTAGAAGTTCTTGGTGAATTGTTATCTATCAAAATCACTCTTCATAATGCGTCTTCAGTGATTGGTTTTACTGTGTTTTGTATCAGATAGTAATCATAAAATGATAAATCATAAAGCACAAGTTCATAATCGAATTACACATCTGTCAATAGAGTGTTATCTAGAGTCGAGAGTGGACCATTCTAAGTGTTTACCAGATCAAGCTATAAATTTTCGAGTAAAATTATTAAAAACTGTTACGTTCGATATTTTGGAAAAGAGTAAGTAATTTGTAAATACATCAGAGAACCAATTATTTTACGGGCCAGAGTCACGTCCTAGGCCTTTTTGACATACCTTCAGAAACAATGCCCTTCATATATATGTTTTCTTACGCTGCAGATTGTCAACGTTACTCGGAATGGAGACATCCAGTTTTTAAAAGACTTTTGGTCAGTCGCTGAATCCGACTTTTTACACGTGAGTAGATCACACAGTTTGTACTTTAGGTAATTCGGATTGGTGCCGCTAAGAGCATGTGCATGAGGCCAAAACATTGTTTAAAAGCTGACGTACTTCCCTAACCAATGCTACGGACCAGAGTTCTATAATACTTGTACTTCCCCAATTATTAAGAATTCAGGGAAATCCAAGGAAATCCTTGGGAAATCCAGTAATTTACGACCACAATCTGAGGGATCTAAAGGGTGGAGGAAACTACCTTTGAGGAAAGTCAGATTCAGTCAGAGAAGTTTTTGTGATATCCGCCTAGCGTTACATATATTATCTTTGTTATCAGCACCAGTTAAAAAGAGTACTATTGATAACGTATAACAAACATCAAGTGTTCATCAAGTAAATCCTTATCGATAAGACTCGAATGCTTTGTATTTTACAAGCTGAACGTTTTGAACATATAGATTACGTTTTCTTTGTCTATTTTACTTTCTTTCGGATCTGGCGGATACAAAATCATTTGTCTTTCATTAACATGCACTTCTTATACGGAGATGTGTCCACTATTTTGATCGGGTATTCAAAAACTCATGTTGTAGCAACTTCTGCCAGTATTGAAGCCCTTGGTCCGATATCACGCGTTGAATTTAAAGACTTTTTTCTATGTCGACTGTCACTTAAATTACCATGTCACATGTCGACTTCTAAGAAACTGTCATAGCTCATGTCATGTCGTATACTTTGCTTATGTCTTCATGTCACATGTTGAATTAAATTTCAAAATTACTAGTGCCCCAGTATTTGACCATCTTTCACATGAAATATGAAAAAAAAAAAAAACAGATAAAAAGAGACCGTCATAATGGACGAAGTCAATGAATAGCAGAGAGGTAAAAAGTTATTGTTTAAGAAGTTTAACACAACGCAAATAGATAAGATAGGAGAGTGGAATGATGAGTGGGGATGAGTGAGGTTTTATCACCTTAGTACCACGTGGTGTGAACTATTTGATCCTCTGCACTGTCATGTCATGTCTTAAAATAGCTTCGGGTATTGCGGATGTATTTAGTGCGCAAGGTTTTTATTTTCGCGTGTTTTTCGGACATGGGAGATATCACGATTTTAACCACCACGAAAATAAACCTAATACTAATAGTGGCCTTAAATAGGTGATGACTCAAGTAAAACCCAGAAAAAAAAATTACATTTAAATAGTTATACACGTATCTTTTCATTTCGATGGAGATAAAAACATGCGAAAATAATTCTGACCAATCCAACCTGTACTCTGACCCAAAACTTTGTCCTTTTGAAATTTGACCCTTTAGTCTTCGCAAAATTATCATCTATTGAACTTTTCGATCTTGTTTTCTGTAACACAAGCTTATCACACGATCCTGCAACTTTTCATTGTTTAATTTCTTTTCATATCCTTTTATAATAATTCAATATCGAATAAGACCGGTCTTAAGGATAGACAACTGTTGATAAGGGGTGTTTTGCAGTGGTTGCGGTATTCTCTTTGCTATTCCCGTGAACCATATCCCATTTACTATTGTTGTACCTCATTAAATAGCTATAAGAAAATGCTGTCTATTGGTTTGAATCATATGAATATGGGTGGAAAGACGCCCGTACAATGAAGTTTGGAATTTGAAAAAAATGTTTTTTACTATTTTTTGAACAAGGATATCTCAGTGAATAGTGCAAATAGAGACTTGAAATTTTCAATATGTGTGCATAATAGTCATTCAGAGGGAACCGTGTCTCAGATTTTTGAATTAGGTCTTAGTTTTTGTTTTATGAAGTCAAGAAAATTAATTTGCAAAAATTGACAAAATTCTTCCCGTTTTTTGACCGAAAATGGAAACTAAAGCCTAAATAAAAAATCTGAGACACGGTTCCCCCCATTGGAATCTTCTGAGCATGTACAAGAAATTTTAAACCGGCACCTTTGATATTCAGGGAGATATCCATGTTCAAAAATTAAAAGTGAAAAACTTGCTTTTCATTTCACCATACTTTTAGTCTAAGTGAGAAATTAATTTGAATTATATCAGTAGATGGAGAAAATTAAGTGCTTTCATTTGATACATTACATTTTAAAATCAGATCGATAGTTATTGAGATATCACAATCTCTGTAAATTGGCTGTTACCAACAGTTGTCTATACCTAATGTACGAACATACCTAATGTACGAACACAAAATAAAAAAGCTATTGAAAAAGTAGAGGTTAAGAAATTGGACTATTTAGATAGGTCCGGGTCGGCAGTAGTGAATGGGGTCTGATTACAGATAGTGACCTGGTTTTAGCCTGGCACATCAGTACAATAACCCCAGCAGAGACAAGTTGACTTTGTCCCTTACAGATGAAAATCAATACTGTTAACGTGTATATTTTCGCGCTGATACATTTACGCATCTACTAATTTGTTGTATCTAAGAGGTAGTTGTATTTTTTCAAGGATATTTTTCTGGGCCCAAGTTTGCTGTGATGTTAGAAGTTGCTAAGTTTGTCCTGGGGGACAGATAGGAATGGGTCGAGCTGCCACTGGTACCAGCCCATTCCTGCTCATTCTCATAGGCTTCAAAAGGATGAGGGTACAAGCAAGGCTTATAGGCAGTTCTGTTTCCTTTTCCTGTCAGAAAACAAAGAAATTGGGAATTCTGGGAGTTCTAGGAGTTGTGCAATGCATTCTGGGGTTCAGGTTCATTGCGTCTGACAAGCAGACAGTGATGCTTAGCAGACGACGCTTTGTATGTATGAATATTATGTACTTAGGTACGGGTATAAGTTACAGGTTCCTGGAGTTACAGGTTCCCTGAGTTATATGCTTTCTGGATATGCTTTCCAGATACGCTCTCCGGATTGGTTTCTGGTTTTGCATTCTGGATTTGCCTAGAGTTACCGGAGTTACAGGTTCCTGGAGTTTTCCAGTTGCGCTTTCCGGATGCGCTTTCCAGATGCGCAGTCCAGATGTGCATTCTGGATGCGCATTCCAGATTCGCATTTCAGATTCACATTGAGATACTTTGCAGTTAGTTGGGTGGGAGGCATAGTCAAGGAGTGTTAGTTGCATTGTTTTCTGTTGAGGGTTTTTTCTGAGGTATTATGAACATTGAAAAAATTGGATTTGATTTAAGAATCTATATGCTTAAAATTCAAACATAGATTATCTAGTTATTTCTAAGAATTGTAAGGGCCCAGGTCTCAATTATTGTAAATAATTGATAAGTTTGCTATATTGTTGGGACCCCTAAACTTATGTAGTAATGATTGAATTTATTTAAAAATGTAATTTTCTTGTCAGTGTATTCATTTGAAAGAATATCGTATATTTTTTTCGAGAAAATCTCATTTTCATGTTGAATTGAGGTATTGCTTTTACACGGCAATTCTCTTGCAGTTAACATATCATTATAGTTTATCATCAAAATATTTTGCATTCTGCTTTAAGTTAATTTACGTTATAAAGATTAAGAAATTAGGACAATTTGAAAAAGGAAAAAAAACCTCAAAACTTCTATAGTCTACCCATGGCAACAAATTAATTACGCTAGCGGCTGCTCATACACATTTCGCTAATTCTGAATGTGTACTTTTACGACGTTTTTAGTGCTCTTTCATAGCAAAAAGTTATTGTGTTTTTTTTCTCTCCACAGCAACTGCCGCTGTACGTGTGTCCCCAGGTGGCCGTGGACAAGGTTATCACTATTCACCCGGAGACCTTCGAGCTGCCGCGCACCGAGGGCGAGGGTTACGCCAAGATCACCCCGCCCTGCGCCCACAGCGGGCCCTTCCCCGTACAGACCCGCCTCATCTCCTACAAACTACGCCAAGGACAGGTGAGCGAGTTTTAATGAATTATTATTAGGGAAAAAAAGAAAGAAAGAAATAGCAAATTATTTTTTTTAAAAAATCATTTTCTTTAAAAACAAAGATTTTCGTTGAAAAAAATATTTTCTTTGTACATGAAAAATTGTTTAAAACTTTTTTGTTTCAAAATAATAAATGAGCTAGATATTTGTTTTTTTAACGAAATTAAATAAAAAATAAAGATGTGGCAGTTTTTTAACCGAAGATAAAACGAGATATTACAACTGTGTTATGCCTATATGATATGTAGGCATAACACGGTTTTAATATCTTGCTATTGATATTATCAATACTCCGAAACAAGGGCCGTCTCTGTGTTGCATTGAAGAGATAGCTCGTCCAAAAAAGTTTAGAAAAAAGTCAAATGGTGTCTTATAGATTACGCCAATAATCTTGAACAACGGCTGTTTCTGTTTAGGTTTGGAGAGATAGATAACAGACCTATATTTCGAAGGGAAAAAATGGCCTACAGAATCAAGAAAACGTAATACAATGTTACTTAGTAAAACATGTTTAGATAAATCAGTAAAATAAAATGTTAAATCACATAGAACTTATAAAGGAATAAATTGTTTGAATCTGTATAGAATGAATGAATTATTTGAATGTTGGGTGTGTGGATATGAAATCCGACGTGGCTGTATGCAACGCGACCACAAAAGAAAAAAGAAAGAAAATGGAAAAAAATAAAATAAATAAATGAAAGGATAAAAAGAAATCTGTCCACCCAGAATTAGGAAAAACATCCCTCATGTTTTTCCACAAACAAGGATGAAAAATATTTTATAAGAATTATTTGAATGTTTGTGTGTTGTTTTTAGGAGAAGTGGTTCACTAAGCCTCCCACCGACTCCCCCCTGCCTCAGTCGCCCTGTCTCCTCCTCCACTGCCACGGTGGGGGGTTCGTCGCCCAGTCCTCCGCATCACACCAAGTAGGTTTTTTTTGTTTACTGCCCAGTGTGAGTATAATGTGACTGGATGGGGTATTGTGTGGGCCTATGACATGATATCTCAGTGAGGCAGCACTATAAAGAGTGCATTGAGTCCCACTGCTACGAATAGGTACCTCATCTCATAGATTTGGGCACCGCCCTTATGGCATAAAACTAGCTTCAAAGCTTTACCTTGTGCAATCTGGGCCCGACGGCTCGTAGCACCGCTAATCACGTCGAACGTCCGTAATTAAATTAGGTAGGATAATCATAACAAGTTAATCACGATTAGGAGATACGGCTCATAACTCCCCCTAGATCCGGGGTTCAATTCTCGGCTGAGCTGGCTACTACTCCCCTCTGCATGTCTCCCAGTGGCAACAACTGGGTTATCAAAGGCTCCTTGAGGGCCACCGGCTGTTGTGTGTAGGGCCCTGCCTGTGGGACCCTGCACATTAAAGAACACCTGCCTCGGTAAAAGTATAGGGGTATGGTCTCTACCTTCTCATAGATTCGATCACCATCACCACCCTTGATATGACCCTGGCAGTTAATTAGGGTGTAAAGCAACCAATAACCAACCAACCAACTCCCCCTAGATCATTTGAAACAAGCATTCTCATTGGTCTGACGTTAATCACATCCTCCTTAATCATGATTAGCAACCAAATATTTAATCTAACTACATAGGTAAATTAACTTGATGATTAGGGGCATTCAGGTAATTATGACAGTGTGTCCTAATCATCCTACGGAGTTATGATCCGTCGGGTTTTGGTGAAAAGAACCCTAAAGGGTTGGCCGGATGTTAAACTGACCCTACAAATAAACAAATTCTGTTTACTATTTGGGTTTGAACCTGTGAAGCCAGCACACCGAAGTACAGGATAGAAGAATAAAATTAGCAGAAAATTACAAAAAAATAAACAGAAATAAAATATTCCGAGTGACTTTATTTTCCAAATAATCAGTGATGCATCTTCTATAATACTTGCTCTGAATGACATAGTTTCCCTGCTGTTTTTATTCATTGATTCTAAAGGGAGGAGGAAATTTTAAAACTTGCGTAATTAACATCCTTTCATGATCTAAAAATACACATGCAGATATATGTATTCAATTTACTGCATTTGACTTACAATACATTTTCACAATTTCCCGAGAAAAATTCAAGACAACTTTTGACCTCAGGTAATTTGGATCAGTGAAGCTTTTTAACTCGTTCAATGATATGACAAGTAATATTTAGTCATCAAATATGTTAAATATGTGTATGTTAATTCCTTAACAGGTATACCTCCGACACTGGGCCAAGGACCTGAACATCCCCATCTTGTCGGTCGACTACTCGCTGGCGCCTGAGTTCCCGTTCCCGCGTCAACTGGAGGAGATTTTCTTCGCCTACTGCTGGGCCCTGCGCAACCACAGCGCACTTGGTAAGACCCATGGTGTGCTCGTATCTTAGATAACTTATACTGCAACTATATAGAACTTATATTGAAAATACTGGAACTGAAGTAATAGTGGTACTAGTATTCTTATGCAAGAACTGCCATCTTACACAGAAAGGTTTTAGAAGTCAAGTAATTTCTCTATGAGATTTTGGTAAATAACTGACGATTTACACGATAACCTAGAATTCTTATACTCCAATATATACACGGCAAGGGAATTTAAATGTTGTTAAACAAATTATAAGTTTATTGGCGTATATGTAAGTACTACGTTTTAGATGAGATCGATTATACTGGCTACCTTCTAGAAACTTGCCTTCACTTGTCTTAATTCTTCACCAGATCACCTCAAAATTCTAGCCTTCAACGTTTTACCGAACAAAATCATCGTTTGATTACCTCCTTTATTCCCAAGTGAAATAATAGCGATATTTGACTCCAGATGTCTAAGAGAAGTTTTAGAAATTCACCTCCTTGGGTGTAAGAACAATTCCACTTTTGTCCATTTTTCATAATATATGCTAATCAATGTAATAATCTGAAAACCAGGGGCAACCCTGAAGTTTATTGGAAATAAAACCTTGAAAAAAAAAGAAAAAAAGAACGCACTTAAACTATATGTTGAAAAATAAAAAGTTTGGAAATACTCAGATTTTATCTGTTTTATTCTCAATCTCAACCTCAGGCTGGACTGGAGAGCGGGTGTGTTTTGCTGGGGACAGTGCGGGCGGTAATTTAATTGTCGCGACAACAATGAGAGCGCTCGCCCTAAAGATACGCCCGCCGGACGGTCTGATGTCCATCTACGGAGTGATGCTGGTCCGTTACTGCCCCTCGCCATCGCGGATCATGGCGCTCCTCGACCCGCTGCTCTCGGTCGGAGTCATGGCCAACTGCCTCGCAGGTTAGTATACAATGCAGTGTATCCATAACATACTTCTTCTTCTAAATTTTGTCCATTTTTCATGGAGGACGTGGCAAGTGTGTGCTCAACGCAGTGATCACTTTCAAAATGAACAGCTGACAGTTGTTTGGTGACAGTTGTTTGGGGTAGCTGACAGTTGCTGATCAGAAGAAAAAAAAGAAGACAAAAATTCTATGCCAGATCAGTGTTGTCCCCATAAAGATTTTTTCACTTTATTTTATACTATTTTTTTCATTTATTGAACAACTCTGTTTCACTACACAGTGCTCTTCCAACAGATACATTTTGGATGATATGTAATATGATGATTATGATATGAAAAAAAAGATTCCTTTTTTTCAATACTTTATTTCTTCATCTTATTTGGTGTCACACTAAAACATATTCAAAATCTTCACAAATATTCCATTTTACTTACAGCTTACTCTGGTGTTGGCCAATCAACACTAGTGAGCGTACCTTACTACCACGGACCCAACCATCGAGCTAGCAAAACCCCGACACCAGCTACCCCGCGCGATATCGTCTCTCCTTTAGTGAGCACATCCTCACACCAAAACAAAACCATAACCCGGCACAAATCTACAACGAGCGGAGACTCGGGCTTTCACGACCTGGTTAAGAGCGATTCTGCCCGGTCGGTCCGCAGCCGTGAATCGGAGACCGAGTCGGAATCATCAATGAAGCGAACAGTTACGGGGGAGTTGTTCGAGGGTGAAGTTCCATCGAGTCGTTTAACTGCCAGTATGTCAGAATCCAACGTGGAGTCAGATAAAGAAGCAGAGACAGTTGTAAATGGGGTATCGCCAGTTTCTCCACGCATAGACTTTGAATTAGAACAGGAGGAAAATGGGGATAAAACCACACCCAAAGACATGCAAAGTAGTACGGAGGAGAGCGACGGGCAATTGAAGTTTTCCGCATCATTGCCCGCTTCGCCAACAGAAAGCATCTCGTCACCTGAAGAAAAACCTGCTCGGTCTAGAATGTGGTTAGACTTTGGTGGATTCTTCGGTCGAAAAAAAGAGAAAACTATTCAAAGGAGTCCTTCGTCTCCGGCGTTGCTCTCCTATAGCGAAGCAGCAGGAACGCCAGTCGATCCGCGAGTGACCACGTAAGCAACTATTTTCTGTTTATTAACAATCTAACAGTTTACTATTCAAATTATTCCCTTGTCCTTAATGCCTTGCACTTTTTATTATATCCTAACTATTGGTAGGTGTCAGACATTTCTAATTCTTTTTAACCTTTATTGTTCAATGCTTAGAGTGGTTTATTAACAACTTTGGGTGTTTGCTATGCCTTGCAAATCAGACAAAGTCCAAACTGCAATGCATTTTCTTTTACTTATATTTGTGTGAAATGTGTGTCTGTAAAATATGTGAATTATCAAAGAATCAGAAATATTGAGGGAGAAATCCTTGTGCCACTAAACAATAAGGTTTCCGATTGATATTTTATTCATATATTCCTAACCAATAATAAGAGGGGGATCCAAACCTAACAACACCAGATAGGATTGGAAAATAACTATTTTTCATTTAACTTTGTAGAGTGAGTGTTATCTTTAACGAGTTAAAAAAAAGCTGACACTTAATTCCAGATGAAATCTTGGTGAACCTAGCACGACTCTGTTAAATTCTCACATATATTTATATTTTCCATCCTGGTCACCAACCTTTGCACAATACTTATTCTAAAGTCTAAGAAAACAATACACCGGGCAATGTACCTGCTTCCTTCTTCAAAATTTGTCATTCCTTACTTTGCTACACTTCAGAAAATTGAGAGATTCCTCTTGCCATGAACTCAATTCTTCCGCACAACATATTTCATTCCTCACTTTGCTACATTTTTGAAGACGAGTAAGAGATACATCTCTCCATAAAATCAATTCTTCAATACCATTAAAGCCCTGTATTCTACTAAGTAATTCTGACTATAGGCAATATGGTGATTCACGACTTTCTCCAGTAATATAGCAAAAGACCTTGCGTCCTAAACACCATCTGGAAAAAAAAGAATTATAATGATGTATAACATGTCAATACTATACCCCTTGTCTCTACTGGCGATTTAAAAAATGGTAATAAAATCAGATAGTGTAATGCAGCCGAATCGGACTTGATGGTCAGAGATATGCGAAGAAAATTACTTTCTACTACATGTACTTATATTTAAAAACATATGATGCAATTTGTTAAGCAGTGTAAGATTAGAAAATTGAGGTACCTTAAAGGAGGGCGTACATAGAGCACGAAGACATTTTAAGGGTGGGGGTAGGAGGTTAGATAACATGGTAGAATGACGTATAACTATGTATTGAATTATTTTGGTTATCTTTTTTTTTTTTTTTTTTTTTTTTTAGAATTCACATCTTTTTATTTGAACCAACCACCATTTTTGTTAGAGGGAATGAAGGCAGAAAACAGATTGTTGTACATTTTTCCTCCACTCAGGGGCAGTTTGATTAGTATGCCCTTTTCTTTGAAGCGAAGCCGTATTCATAGGCGTAATTTTCAATGTTTGGTCGCAGACGTTTGCCAAATAAGGATTTTGGTTTTCAGATTTTGTCTGAATTCAGCCCTTCTTTCTGTAGCTATTGTGCAGCCAAATGAGTGTAACATGTGATAAAACAGTGGCCCAAGGCCATCTATCATTAGGAATATGCACAGTAATCAGCAAATGGAAGCTAAACAAATGGTAAACACAGGAGTTAAATGGCAGTGAACAGTGGGAAAACTGTTCAGATGTTTTTAAGACTAAGTTCAGATTGTCACAACAATTTGCAAGGGTTCAGAGAAGTAACAAAATTATGATACCTGATTGGTTATTTTCATCAACCCCAGACTTACGCCCCTGGCCTTGGTAAGATATGAAGATATTATATCACCAAAATAGGTTGATCATGTCATGGAGATAGGTTGATTATAGACGGGAATACCCCAACCCCCAAACTCTGATACTATAGCCATCTTTAGGCTAGGGTTCCATCGAGCGTCTTGCGCTCTACGTGATACTTAACATCGTTCTTATTCATTTTGTGGGAAGTTTTTCAGAACCTTCCAAATTCAGTTATAATTTTCTTTTTTAAACCAAGATTTTTAAAACTCATAAATCTGATACCTATTATCAAAGCAAGCCAGATAAGGAATCACGGATATCAGTAATGGAGTAAAAAAGTAAGTTTTTCTCAGTTAATTTCTTTGCTTTTGGTTAGACTTGTAGCGGGTGGTTGTCCTTGTTTCAGTTTGACTGGGCGTCTGTGCCGACTGCGCCTGTGCAAGAGCATGCGTTTCACACTGTGGCTGGTGACCGGCGACATGTTCTCGCACTACCTGCCCTGCCTTCAGCTGCACTACCGGTACGTCTAGGGACCAGCGTAGGGCATGCTTCTGGTGCTTGGTGGGGGAAGTGGTCGCTGGGTGCTTAGGGTGTCTTTTTGCTTGACCCCCCTACAAATTAATATCAATAAAAATAACACAAATCACAATTTTTAACACCTTTTGAATATTATTTTTACATTTCTTTAAATTAAAAAAAAAATCAAAAAAATAGATTTTTTTTTTTTTAATTTATATATTTAAAAAAAATATATTTAAAACATTTTTTAAATACATTTTTTGTGCAATTTTTTTTTAGAGTGTTGCCCTGCATTGAGGTGGTGGTTGTGTGATGTAGTGTATTGGTGCTGGAGTTAGTTTTAATCTAGGAATAGAATGGGAAATTTAGTCAGTATAGCATAAGGTTTATCAAATAGATACGTAAAAATAGCTAATATAGAATTAAGGCAGGTTTGATATGACTAACAGTGCTACCCCGTCTTAGCATGTGGTAAGCATAGATAAGTAAATACACGGACAAGGGTAGGTACTTGCGTGAACTTGGATTACCGTAGGGTTAAGATGGGAATAACTCATGCAAAAACGTCTTTTCCTATGACATAATCTTTCTTTTTTGTTCATAGGCAAAATTGATGTTTGCGCTAAACATGTTTTGCAAATGCTGCAAACTGTGATTGCTGTGCAAAATGTGCAGGCAAGAGCGACAAGATTGCGAATTAACAGTTTAACTTAATTATTAATATTATTGCATAAACAAATACCGGTTATAGATGTTTCAGATGTCTGATTTAGGTACAAAGGTCATACTTGTACCCCTCCTTTTATCATATCCTAGAATGCTTTTCCTTTCTAAGAATAAGTTTGGAGGATTGTTTTGTGACTTTGCTGGATGTGCAAAAAATATTAATTAAATTCTTCATTAATCTACACTGTTGCATACCATTCTTTCCTCAACTATAAGTAAAATGCGGTATCCTTTGTGTATTTCACCTTAGAGACTCACTTTCACATTATCAATTTCCTAATTCCTGCATAATGCAGACTAGTTCCTGACCATTAATTATGATCATCAATTTCATTGGAAATATTCATGATATTAATTCTAATTAATTGAAATGAGAGTTGTTTCTTTACACAAGTCAAATAGGAACTCGCGTAGTAGTCTACTCTAACTTGAATTAGTACTAAATTTCTTACTCAACGGTCATCCATGTACAAGTTTAATTTGTCTCAATTTTTATATTATATTACTGACCGAGTTTTTTTAATGATTCAATGTAAATATTTACATGCATATATCACTCAGATTTTCACTCTAACCCGCATTCATTATTTCATACAGGTATAAAATGCACATAATTTTATGAGTATATAAACATCACGTTCTGTAAATTAATGAGGAAGAAGCTTTTTCTAAGTTAAAACTTAAGTTTATCATTGTACTAAAAGTGGATAAAAAAAATATAGATCCAGATCGGTAATACCATTTAAATCTTTCTTTAAAAGTTAGAATAGGTTTTATGCATATAAAAGACATTGATGGGCAAGAACTATGGATATGAATGTCAATGTTTCTTTTATCTTTAACTTTTAGCATTACCTTGAGCAGGCGTACAGAAGACTCCCTTCGGACAAAGTTAACATCTGTATAAAATTGAATGTACCAGGGGTTGTATTTTTGTAACTTATTAGGAAAAATGGCGAATTATTATCAGCGTCACGCAATTACCAATCCATCTATCATAAAATGTAGTGATATAATTGCAAAATGTACTTGAAGAGCGTTTTTATGTGTTTGTAGTTTTTGTGGCATATGCAATTAGTATTCATTAAAGAAAATTCAAAATTCATATAATTAGCCTGATCAGTTACATAAATATGGCCCAAGTTGCTGCGATTACCCATTGCTTCCACCGACATATCTAAACCATATCTAAGCCTTGTGTAATCCTTCCTTCTCCCCAGCTACATTATGTGCGTCCTTTGTGGAACTCAAGTATTCATGGACTAATCCTAAGGTACAATTATTAAGGAAAAACATCAACAATTTCATCAATCCGCTCTTCTTCTCTCTTAACACAGATCGCCCTTCGCCCATATGAATGCGTCCATCACAGACACCGAGTTTGACCGCAATCCTCCGACATACGCACAGATCCGACACTTTGCGCAGAGCCCGGTGGTTCAGTTTCGACACATGCCGATCGCGAAGAACCCCTACATGTCGCCCTACTTAGCCCCAGAGAACCTACTTGCTGAGATGCCACCCGTCTACTTTCAGGTCAGTTTTGAATTATTACCATATAACCCCTAATATATGCCTCGGCTGAAATAAGGATTTTTTTTTCCAGAAATGAGACCTCATGAGACCTCATGAGACCTAAACTTTATGGGTGCAGCTTAAATTTGTATTACATTTTTCACTATGGTAAATTGGGAAAAAGACAAAAGTGAGGGTACAGCTTAATTAAAATAGGGTGTGGCTTAAATTAGGGTTTTTATGGTACTGTAGTTGATTTAGTTAAAATAAATTTAATTGATTTGGAAATATATATCAAATAACATTTTTTGAAATAAGGTGTGTGTGTTGAAAACAGTTCAAGTAAAGGTTATTGTTTTCTGACTTATTTCAAATCAAAATTTGATTTTATTTATATATATGTAGGAATCTTTCGTTCTCCTTCGATGGGAATCATTCTTGATTTTAGGAAAATATAGAATAATTCGTTGATATTTTTCATTACAATCAGATTGATGCTTCTAATTTGTACTTTCAAAAGTAAAAGCAAAAAGCTGGCACTAAAAACCTCACTTAAATGTACACGTAAGATATTGAGAAAATCATGTGATGATGTTGGATTACATCTAGTTTGAAAGAGGCAACCCGAAAATAGATTTTGAAAATTAATTTTTTTTCCTTTTGTCTAACCTAGGCATGTCACCTAGACCCCATGTTGGATGACTCTATCGCGATGGCGCAGCGACTCCGAGCGCTCGGTCGTGAAGTTCACCTTACGGTTCACGACGACCTCCCGCACGGCTTCCTCAACTTTGTCCTCCTCTCACCAGAAGCGAAACGCGGGTCCGACTCGATCGTCCAACAAATACGCCAAATCCTCAAACTGGACGACATCGACTGGAACCAGTTCGATGTGATTTCGGATAAAGATGTCGCGGATGCCAACTTCGACATGGAGAATGATGTCACAGTGGGACGTATGAATGCATCCATGTCAGCACCGAATATGTCAGTCGCAGCTAAAGAGGTGATAGCGCCTGTACATCGGGATGGGTCGATGAATTCGGGTTTTAAGGTGGCCCCGTGCGCGCCTTGTCTCTAATGCATGTGGCATGTAGGTGTTAGTTTAAAGACAAAAAGGTCGATTTAGTATAATAGTAAATTATTCATGAAAGGTCACTGAAAATAATGTTTAAAACTACTATTAACATATTGTTTTCGCGCTGTTCACATTTCCGTGCATTACGCGGAGTGCTTATAAGGTTAAAAAATATGGGTTTAAGATGTGAGTGAAAACATAACTTTAGACAATTGAAAATTGCTAATGAGCGAATATTTCACTGTGCAAAGAACGTCAATTAATGCCAGATGCGCGAGAATTTAGCAGCGGAAAAATATATATGTTCACAGTAGATTCGAAATTGCGACGGACTTTTTTGGCTGAAATTAAAAATATACACAATCACCAAAGGGTATAAGTAAACGCTAAGCAAAGTGTTAGGTTGTCAGGGTATAGAAATAAATGGCAACGGACGCTTGGAAACGAAATCCACACGAATGGGCTTATACGGTTGAAGAACAATTTTAAGAGGGAAAAAAATTAAAATATACATATGCTATTTTATAAGAGATGGTGTGTGTATTGGTGACAGGAAGGCTGATATTCCCTTTCACATAAGAGTCCTTCGTATTAGATGGAGGACACTGAATTATATAATCTGTATCCATATCTTCACATGGAGCTTTCCCTGGTCGAGTCCCAATGTTCTTACTACTTAAAAAACACGGGTTTTATATGTGTTTTAACGGATGTAAATGTTTTATTATTTGTTTGATTTTATTTATTTCCAGCAAATCCAGGTACTAGTCTTGAGTTTTCTAATGACGTAGTTCCACTAACCTATTATCACTTAATGTGTTTTTGTCCTGCAGATTTCAAGTAACATCTTTTAATTATTTCTTTCCCTAAAATTAGCATAATGGATAATTTAGAAATACGAGAGATGTATAGGTTGGAAATATAAGAAATGTAAATAATTTTAGGTTTCGAGCACCCCAGATAAGCATGTAAAATAAACGATATAAGATTCCAGGGCGGGGAGGGGTTAGCCTATAAAATGTAGACGTATATTCCTGTATAATCTGTAATTATATTCCAAAGTATATTACATCGAGCTGTCGCATATATTAACCCAAATACTCCTGCTTCACAATTGTTGTCTTGAACACAGAATGATTTAGTCCTTTCCCATTGGGATACACCTACGAAAACGCGAAAGCACTAGTGTAATGTTAATGAAAGTTGTTATAAATAAGAGTCAATTTAGTTGGATATATATTCACATGTGAGAGACCAGAGAAGAAAAATGTGCGTTACCGGTATTAGAAAGCAACTTTTATTTTATCTAACTGCCAGCAATATGAAACGCGTATTCGTGGTCACTTGTGCCATGCATAAACTCTGTCTGTATTTTTTCACATCAACTTAATGGTAGTTTAAGGTCCACCAAAAATGTAACGCATGCATATAATATGTAAAATAACAGTGGTGTTATGGTCCTTCCATTAAGTACGTATACACACTCTAAAAAATCAGACCCCCACCCCATCCCTTGGGCTGATGTACACGTTGAATATGTACAAGAGCGTACGCATATTTTCAATAATTTCAGACCCCCCCCCCCCCCCCGTAGCCACTTAACTTAGGGAAGACGCATTTATTGTGTCTAAGTTAAATGAATCGCCACTGGTGTTGGATTATTAGTGATAACGACTACAATCCCATAGAGAGTTCATAGTATCTCAACCGAGTGACCGTAAATTAGTTAATTAATCAGTTGATTAATTAGAAATACCGGCTGTGTACTGACATATCTCTCAACCATGCTGTAGCCTTTCTGTTTGCTAATTTACAGTAGTTTCTGTGATATGATAAACCGTGAACGAAGATTTCACTGTATGATAAGTTAGTTTAGTTGTACATAAAGAAGTCAAAATGATCCCCCAAAACCTTCACTCAAGAGTGAGCAAAGAAACAATATAATTCTGTGTTCATGTTGTTCATTGTTCAAAAAACACACGCATACAAAGTATTTGGGCCAACTGGGCCAAGTTTTTAAAAATACATATTGAGGTTAGTGTATGTTTTTAATGATAAGAAGAACATTCTTGGGATATATTTAGAAAGCCGAGTACTTGAGCTGTATAATATGTGTCCTGCTTGCTAGTACACAGAAATCTTCAGTTTCAATCAGTAATATGGAATAGAAGAATCTGATAATATAAAAGACGTCCCATTCAAATTAGAGGAACACCTGTATATACATTAAGAAATAGCTTGTACATGGTGTCTAGTGTAAATTATTCTGGTATGTATTTGTCGAGTAGATTATGAGGTCTCCGTTTTAGGAAGTACCCATTTGTCCCAGTGATGTGAAAAAAAATTACCGTAAAACCCCCTGATTTAATCCGCGGCTTAAATAAGGGTTAGTCTCAGAAATGACAGCCCATCCCGTATCAACTTTAAGGTGCAGCCTAAATAAGGGTTCTGCCCAATCTGTAACACTATGGGATTCCTGAGAAAAAAAAGTTCTAAAAGTATTGCCGAATACAAACACAAAAGTCAGGATGCGGCTTAAAAACGAGCGTGGTTTAAATAAGGGGTTTTACGGTATACATTGTAATATAATAATATTGTGTGTACCCAGAAAACCACCATGTTCTACTAGGAACATGTTCTACAAGGAACATGGTAGAAGAATTTAGTCCCCGGCCAGTACAAACAAATAACAGATTACAGTCTTATATATGTCTTGTAAACCATTGTTTCTCATGTTCATAATAAATTTTAAAGAATTGTGTATATTAACTAAAAGAAGACATCGAAAATTTGGTGAACAAATATTCTGAAATATTGTTATTCCCAACATTAACATTGACTGCAAACCTAAATTTATCCCAGAATCTTCAGTTATGTTTGTTCTTGCATGTGGGTTTTCCTTGAAGTGTTTGGAAACTCATATTATAACGCATCCTATAACAAATCCGTTCAACTAGGTGTAAGATAATTATACCATGAAGGTACAAATATATGATGGTATAACACGAAATAGTAAGACAAAAAATGACGCGGAAGAAAAAAGATTTCTTATATTTGTGATGCATGCTTCCATAATAGTTTTTTCAGTCTAAAATTGTTTATATTCAGGCCCTTGAACTTGCTTGATATGAGGCTGAAATTGAATGTACGCACTTGCACTTATCGTCAAGATTTGCAATAGAATTTTGAAGTGTTTTGAAAAGTGTGCATTTGCGTTCATGCGCCAGAAAAGCTACGTCAATGCCAAAGTTGAGTTCATGCGCAATGTTTCTCAGAAACTTGATTCATTTTAAATTCGTATTCTTCGTATGATGTGTTCAGAATTTTCAATAGTTTGTCATTGAGTTCTTTTTTTTTTCTCAAATTGCAAATCCTTTACAGTTTGTGCTGTAAATCAATATCGCCTCAGAATGTCACATAGCAGAACATGACAAGATACTTGTGCAATAATTTGAAAAAAAACTCAGTTATTACCAGATGTACGAGTGAGTCGAAGATATGAAATATAGGTTGATGTGTTATTTTATTTCCTATCTCACCCAAACGCACATACTCTAACTTGCACAGGAATGGACTAACCGGGTAAACCTAGCTATTGTTTTGCTTACTATATAGTAATATTTATTTGAACAGAGTTGTGAGTTCAATACCATTATTGTTGTCACATAAGAACAATTCATCGTTGCCATTTTAAGCTCATGGATTTTAAAAAGGACTGGGAACCAAACTTATGTTGCTTTCTGAAACAGAAGTTTTGTGCTTATGTATTCTTGGCAAGAACGAACAAACTAAGTGAAAATATATGCATGCACGGCCCTTGCAAAGATGCCCCTATGGCTATCAGTGGCCATGCTGGGTACCAGTGGAATTGTAAGGTACCGGCATGTAAATTTAAAAAAAATATATGTATTTCACATCCTACAAATGTGGGTAAGTTCCGGTGAAGGAGAAAAGATACTTATAAACACATAATTATAGGCAGTCAGTCATTGAATATTTCTGAAAATATTTCGGAGTAGATTACTTTTAACTGCCTTGGTTTCCGTAAAAAAAAAAAAAAAAAAATATTTTAGTTCAAAAATGGAAACGGAAATTCCTGCAGGACAGGCATTGCTAATTCTTTTAAACCATGTTGAAGTTGAAGTTGTTTTTAGCTTTAAAATAGATTTACGTTATAAGCGTTATTATGATCTGTGATTGCATTGTTGATATATGTAAATATTATATTCCTTTTTTGATTTAACTTTAAAAGCGAACACTGTCAGTATCTTTGTTCATATGTCCTTGTTACCCGCTCGTAAAGTATTGATATTTTATGAGTATTTCTTGGTTGTATAATATGTTATCTATAAGTTACTACAACATCCACCGGACAGTGCATTGAATCAAAATGAAAATAAATTTAGTTGAATTTCTTTAAAACCGTTTGACCCAAACCAGTCTTTGTTCACTTGCTGTTGAACAATATTTTATTTTTAGGTTGGCACAAAAAGGAGTTTTTTTCTTAATTTGTTTTTAAATCGATTTAAATTACTAAATGTGAGCACAATTTGTGACATATCTCAGTTCTATACTAGCTTGGAACAAAAATAAGGTGCTTAACTGCATCTTACATCTGATTTAGTACATACTAGCTGGGATGGACTATTATCGAACTTTGTGGAAAAAAAGACTCCTGAATGGAATGAAAATGCGTACTGTATATTATTTGCGTAGTGACCCAAAGCAGTTACATGAAATGGATGTGTTTTCATCATACTTGAAAAACGGACAATCTTTGCTCTCCAGATGTCTAGAAATTATATTTCCATCACTGTTTAAAATCAGATACTAGTTCCACTATTTGTTATCCAACATTTATTTTCCTTTTTATCCAACACGCTACAAAATAACAAAGTATGCTTGTTCAAATACAAAAAAATGGATTTGCTGTTGCTCGGAATTTTATTTATTTTTATTTTGGTCAGTTTCCGATATCATATAACTAAGTCTGCAATGCACAGGTATCTCATTTGCAATGAAGGTAATATGCGAACTAAAACACGTACTAAAAATCGTCTGTAATGTTTTTAAACACGTTCCAATACAAGATATACACCAATATATAGCTTGGTGTTGTATATTCCATCAGTGTTTACTGACCAATAATAAAAAAAGATGAACATACTCCCATGAATTTTGTCAGATACTTTCTCTAATCGTCCGCCAACTGATAACTACCATAAAATTAAAAACAAAAAAAAAGAAAGAAACGGAGCTTAAATTTGGTTTTTTTACAATAGACATACTATCACATCGTCATACTGATTAGATTTGTAGTGGTCAGATTTTTTGACCATATACAGAGTAACGGTTGGAGTATAAATGTTTGAATTATACACATTTTCGCGCTATACGCAGAATGCCATTGATGCGCTAAAAAAAGATGTTAGTGAAAAAGAGCTAGATACCAAATTAAAAAAAAAAATCTTTAAAGGAGTTGTCCAAAGTCAGTAAAGGGCTCAGTAATACAACTACATACTTGGATAAGTTAACATTATTCTTTTTTCAGGCATGATTTTATGTTAGGTCTTAATGCTAAAATCATGAAGGTATTTCAAAAATCATAACCATCCCTTTTCCTATAGTGCAGGAGTCGATAGATTGTAATTATTCGGACCCTAAGGACTGGAATGTCATAGGGTGAATAATTGGTGGAATGTGGTGAGAAATGAATAACTCATTAACAGCACTCCCATTAATGTAAAAGGCTACGTAAGGTTACCATGGTGAGAGGGGCCCTCATGAATTGTAAATGTGGATGTATAGTGGGAGCGAGGCCCTGCACAGGGGGAGGGCCGACATGGGGATGCAAAAATGATATTCTGTATTTCTTCTAAATGAAACAACCCCATTTCCAAATGCCAGGTTTCCCAAAAAATGCACTGGACATCAGATAACTCCCTGATATGGGAAAAAGTACTTGTTTAAACTGCAAATGTTTTCATAGAGATGGACTAAAAAAAAAGTGAGTCTTTTTTTAAATCATAAAGACCAATCTGACATTCTATGATGACTAATGAGGGAAGTTAAAAATGGAATGGGGATTGTGAATGCTGGCCCCATATTCTAAGTCCCATTTTGAACATTTTGTGAGTGTTTAGGATTGAGAAATTTTAGAGAAGTGACAGATGATGATGGTGTGGGGGTTGTGAATTTCACCTCCAGTAACAAGCATTCAGAAAAGGGCCATAATACATCACTCACACCTTCCAAGGGCCCAAAGATCTCCAGGCACAGTCGAGACATATATGTGTGCTATGTCTGAGGGCTAGGTAACACCTCATGTTTATTGAGTCTGATGCTAACCACCTTGACCCCGGTGGGAGAACATTGTCTTGTGGGTGACATATCAATTAGGCTGATTCTCGGCATATATATATATACGTGGTCTGGTGGGTGCTTGTCATCAGCTCCAGGTCCTTCAGCCAAGACACTCAAACACACACACCAACCAACATGTTCCGGTTTGCTCTCCTCCTCTCGTTGGCTGCCCTCTGCCTGTTAGTAGCAGTACAGGCCATGCCAGAGCCAGGCTACAGCGGTTACTACAGTAACTATGGCAAGGATTACTATGGCGGCTACGGCAAGGGCTACAAAGGTGGCTACAAAGGTGGCTACCATGGGGGATATGATAACGGATATTACAACTATTACTAGATCTTCAGAAAATGTAAGTTTCTTTTACACGTCTTTCACTTTAATTTGTTTTATCAAATAATTTAATAATCATCAACTATTTAGATATGCTGGCTTTTCTAAGATAAATTTAAGATAGATAATTTCTGGAACGATTCTGTAATAAGAAAATGTAAATAACTTCATTACATGTGCATAAAGCAGATTCATAATACTGAATTTTGCAGGGATAATATATCATGTTATTTAATTACTTGATATAAAAAAACACTATGTATGTGCTCGTTCCAATTAAGAAAGGAAAAGTTGTCTGTTCACCTTTTGTTACTTTCATTTGAGTATCACGGGTCAGAACATGTCGATTCGCTGTTAATCATTAGATTTTCAACAGTCTGAAACAAGTGTTGAGTTTGGTATGTCTACAATTCATTGGCGGATCCAGGGGGGGGGCCAGACGGGCCTTGGCCCCCCCCCCCCCCCCCAAAAAAAAAAAAAAAAAGAGGAAAGAAAGAGGGAGAGGGAAGAGAAAGGAAAAGAAGAGAAGAGAAAGGGGGGGCGACCTATGAGGGCTGGTAGACCTTAGATGGGTCAAAGGGAGGGGGGCTGACCTGTAAGGGCTAGTTGACTTTGTATGTATGTTAGAGGGAGGGGGGGGCTGACCTGTGAGGGCTGGTAGACCTTAGATATATGTTAGAGGGAGGGAGGGCGACCTGTGAGGGCTAGTAGACCTATGCTATGTGTTAGGGGGAGGGAGGGCGACCTGTGAGGGCTGGTAGACCAATGATATGTGTTATAGGGAGGGGGGCCGACCTGTGAGGGCTGGTAGACCAATGATATGTGTTATAGGGAGGGGGGCCGACCTGTGAGGGCTGGTAGACCTTAGATATATGTTATAGGGAGGGGGGCCGACATGTGAGGGCTGGTAGACCTATGATGTGTGTTTTAGGGAGGGTGGCCGACCTGTGAGGGCTGGTAGACCAATGCTATGTGTTATAGGGAGGGGGGCGGATCTGTGAGGGCTGGTTGACATATGCTATGTGTTATAGGGAGGGGGGCCGACCTGTGAGGGCTGGTAGACATTGGATTATGTTGGAGGGAGGGGGCCCGCCCTGTGAGGGCTGGAAGACAATGGATATTTGTTATAGGGGAGTGGGGCCGACTTCTGAGGGCTGGTACAGGGCTCAGCATTAAGGTTTTTGGCCTTGCTGCCCGTCGGGCAGGGGTGGACACAATTTTACCTGCCCAAATTCAATTTACCTGCCCAACTTTACTAGAATATTATTATATGCTAAAAATAATTACCACCCCTTTGGGCAGTGAATGTCAACATTTACCTGCCCCACCTCAAGTTTTACCTGCCCTGGGCAGGCGGGCAATGCTTAAAGGGAGGGGTCGGTGACCATAAAATAACATATTTTTATGATCCTTGACGTTAAGGGAGTTGTCATACCAAATTTTACATGTGTACCTATAATATTTTCATTTTTATGAATGTTTTTGTAAATTTTACAGACTGGTTCCTGTGTGCAGCTTGTCCATCATGTACAGAGCATATGTCTGTGTGTGACGTCACACACAGATCAGATAGAATTTTAGAAATGTAGAAATAACACAAACTAATTATCGAAACCGTTTTTATTTAATCCTAAAATGTTTTAAATTATGGAATGAAGTAATGGCAAAAATTCATAATTTTAATGTCTTTTAAAGGTAATTAAATGTTTAAAATGTTAAAATAACGGATTTTGTGTGACGTCACACACAGATGTGTGTTTTCCTGATGGTCAGAGAGCTATGAGGGTTATTAAAATTTGAAGCTCATTTTTAACATGAATGAATCAATTAATCACACTGAAACTTGGACTACTACTAAATAAGGATTAAATCTAACATATGACGTGTAAAATAACCAGAAGTGAAATTTCACTGGCTCCTCTTTTTAATGTTGAGCCCCGCTGGGGAAGGGGACCGACCTGTGAGGGGCTGCACGCAGTATAAAGGTGTCGGCCCTATACTTTCCCTGTCGGACCTATGCTTCCCCTGTCAGCCCTATATTTACCCTGTCGGCCCTATACCTCCCCTCCCAGCCTTGTGGTTCTCCCAGCCCTGACTTCCCCTTCCAAATACCCTCAGAATGCTTCATATTGCATGAATGAGGGGTTAAATTTTTAATTTTTTTCTGGGGGTGGCCCCCCAAACCCCCCCTATGGGAGGGTACCCCCCTCTTATACCCTCACTTTGCAATACACTCTCACATCCCCTATCACTCCCTGGAAGAATGGCTATAAAAATATTAGGAAAAAATATCATCTCTGAAGGTCACATACGTGCCTCAGAATGCTTCAGATTCCAGGAATGAGAGGTTAAATTTTCAATTTTTTTCTGGGGGTGGCCCCCCAAACCCCCCTATGGGAGGGTACCCCCCTCTTATACCCTCACTTTGCAATACACTCTCACATTCCCTATCACTCCCTGGAAGAATGGCTATAAAAATATTAGGAAAAAATATTATCTCTGAAGGTCACATATGTGCCTCAGAATGCTTCAGATTCCATGAATGATAGGTTAAATTTTCAATTTTTTTCTGGGGGTGGCCCCCCATACCCCCCGAATGGGAGGGGGTACCCCTCCCATACCCTCCCCCTGGACGGCTTCGCCGTCCAACAGTTCAGTCTTCATATACAACTATAAAATTTCAAATCTTGGCCCCCCCCCTAAACAATTCCTGGATCCGCCCCTGTACATCTTTATTAATTTTTGATTTGAGCAGTAAGTGTACATATTTTCCATGATGTTTACAGACGTTTTCATTATCTTTCAGATGTTATAAAAGGGCAGTCAGCACTAGGCTTCGGTTGGAGCAGTAACATCGCCTGTGCACAAGAAATGTTGTAGATAATAAAATTATTATTTTATCAAATGTATTCTCTTGGTTAAGATTGGAATGAGTGAGTGAGTGTTGGGTGTTTTATTCCGTACCGACAGCCAGGGTCATTTTCACTGCGAAAACCAGTTGGGACAAATTCTTTCTTTGGTAATCAAATCTATGAGATGAAGGTGACATGGCGGGCAAGAAGTCTGACCTTGATTGGAATCGAGAAATGTAAATGAAGGCTGTTTGATGAAAGGATTTTCTCATTTTATTTGTCAGGGAAAAATGAAATTTATCAAGGAAAAGTCAGGGTATTTGAAGTCTGTGGTTTGTGGCAACCCTAGGCGGTAAGTTGCCACTTGAAAAGATTCATTGAACTATTTAGATAAAGTACATCCCAAATGAAAAATGTACATCAGAGGGTTTGTATATTAAACTGCTTTATTAGGCTTTTATAAGACAACCTGGATAAATAAATACTGAAATCAGGACATTTCAAATGTTAAACAGTTACCCAGTGAAGGTATTTCAAATACAATATTACATTCGTTATCCAAGAACATTATGTTGTATCTTCATTTCAATTTAACGATATTGGAAGCCGTCAGATAGGAGCTTGCCTTTAAGTTGAAGACTTAAGTTTCTGAAGAAGTATCTAGTTTAAGCTCGGGAAACTTACTTTAGCTGACAGACAAATGAACAGATAGCCAAATTTGAATTTTCCACTTATTGATTTGTCTCTTGCAAGCCGATTATTCAGAAGAAAAATAGAATTAAGGTCATTCTAATCAATCATATTTTCTTTACAGAGATTGTGACACATTCCTGACAACACAATCCAGTGAATAACTTATCAGTTGAATCAACGTTTTACACAGTTCCAACATTGTGAGTGAATTTCCACATGATGAAGTTTCCATGATGCATGATCTAATCAATGTTACGGATTTACTTTATAGTAGAAGAATCGATGACTGAATTGTAAAGACAAATATTTCCATCTAGAACCATAAAGAAAACATACCAATACACCAGGAACAATAACATTGGTACTATTCCGTCTAGGAATTGTACATATTGACACTATTTGGGTATGTCAATTGTTAAAGGGAGCCAAAACCAATGTAGGGTCAAAACTTTACAAGTTTTGTTAACTGTTGAAATATATTCTATGGCCATAGCCTGGGCCTGTGGTAAGATTTCGACCTGGAATACAGACTTAAAGTACATTAAAATATAAGAAAACTAGTCCCCTATCAATTTTGGTGACCCACCAAGATTGGTTTGTTTACAAACATTGCTGTATACAGGCATACAATGACAGGAGTATGATGGAATTCAATTGAAGTTATAGCTAGTTATTATGATTTATACTGTACTAATGGCTAAGGTTAGACTCTTAGAATGTATTTCAATGGTTATTTCAGTTTTCAAAAATTTGTCATATTTTGACACAGCATTGCTTTTGGCTCCCTTTAAGAAGCACACAGGTTAGACAGTCAAGTTTAACAAGATTTGGTCCGCGTCAACACGTCAAGTGAGCAAAAACAGGCACACTATGGCCCATACCTTATGTAACTAATCAGGCTATGTGTCACTAATCAATGTCACTAATCAGTGACTAGGCTAATGTGTCACTAATCAGTATTATACAAGCATCTTATGATAAGTAGTTTCATCTGTAATAAAAACTATTAATGTCAACACACACAAAAAATCAAAGAAGGATTGTTAGGTGTTCAAATTGTGGTGAAAAAAAAAGAATTGTTAATCATGTGACACTAATCATATAACACTGATCAGTGACAGATAAGCCAAAGATGTTACCAAATATGGGCCTATATTGATATTCATTTGCGAGTCTCATTTTCCCTTTCATTTCTATAGTGGGACTACTATTAGCCAAAGTTGGGGACAAAAACAAGAATATTGTCAAATACATCTCAACTTGTAAGTCAAAGTGGTATAGTAAGCAGCCTAGTTCAATTTGATTTTCTACATTTTTAAAAGCAAAACGTCTTTCTTTGGCAAAAGGCAACTATACACACGATGTTCCATAAATTATAAGGCGTGCCTAAAATTATAACAACACGTTGGTCAACAGAATGATTCGTTGTACATAGCCAATATTATATACAGCTAGTTACACACAAGAAAACAAACACTTTTTCTATCTACATTATAAACAACAACAAAATATTCAGATTGTAATATCCACTTGCAAACCTACATCAATCATTCATTGATTCATTGGTGAAAGGTGCCTTGTAACAACAATCATCTGGCCTTACTTCTTTAGGTTTTTAGGTAAAACATAATATATTCCTATTTATTTCTAAGTAGGTTTTTATCATTTTCCTGGTCCTTTAACCAGCAATCAATAATTATTTCATTATCTACATGCATCCACATTATCAACCATCATTCTGGTTAACTAGCGATATAAAAAAAAAATCTGTATCTAAATAGCCAAAAATGTACCTTTTTTCATTACAGATCATATCTTACTATAGTAGCAGAATAATGAAACAAACATATACACCATACCTAAACATTGGAAAGGAGAGAATTGTACAATATGCTTTCAGGATAGACAAAATGTCTCAATAAGTAATCTTGCTAACTAAAACCTGACTGTTACAAGTAATGTACTGATACCAAAATACCAACCACTAGAAGAAATTCCCAATAACGCTATCCCGCATTAATTCTTTTGATATTAAAAACGTTCCAATAAAGGTGTTAATACTACATCAGGAAAGTACTGCAGAGTTTGATTTTATTTTTCGATGGGAGACCATTTTTCACGATGCCATGGGCACAACACAAGATACCGCAATTGGTGCGTGTACATCAACATTTCGAAACACGAAGTGTACATCTTCAAAGCCAAAGAAAATCTTGAAACTTTCATCCGTCTTTAGTATGAGGATATAGAATGAATTACATTATATCTGTGTAATAATTTAACAGAGAATCAGTGAAGAGAATATGCAGATGTGTGATTGAAATATGTTCAGCCAATTAATGTTATGAAAACAATGTCTTTAAACCCGATATTTCTGTAATGATCACCAAAATAACTTAAAGTAGTTTTAAAAGAGACTGAAACGTGGATATTGTTTGAGCCGCATCGATGTAAGACTTCAATAAATATAATCATTTGAAAGATTTGATGCGATTTAACATTTTATATAATGTTTTCTAACCAAAAATAAGTATATTCGGTCAACTTGCTAATGAATGCATTACAGTCATGACAGGGTGAACTATCCTACATGATTCGTCCACACGATGTTATTCACACAGTGAAATAATGAATGAATACAATATACTTAATAGTTACTCTGGAAACGCTGGAAATCTAGCAGGGATCAAACCAAGAAAAACACTGAACCAGATACGATTATCAGAAGTAACTCCACCAGTGGCTTTGCCAAAGCAACCATGAAAGGAAATTATTTTTTTAATGAAAGGAAACTCGCAGTCTATGCCATTGTAAGGTGTCAATCAATACGACCAATGGCCAATTAGTTAGTGGGTATGGGGCTTAAGGGTAGTCTTTCCCCGACCCGTACCACCTACCTGTGACATCATATGGCAAAAATAAAAGTTGTGCTCCGATTTCCCGATGGATTCTTTTATGATTACAAAGAAAACATTTCTAAAATCATTGAATTGAGACCCGAATTAACAATAGCGGTCCTAACCCCCCCACCCCCACCCTTTTGGTGAACACTTAAACTTCATTAACAGAGAACAACGTTGCTATGTTATAGTACTCTCCCCACCCCCACCCCTTTTCCGAAAATGTATTATGGGGCATGAATTCTGAACACAAAAATAACTTTTTTTTGGCCTAATGATGTCAACAGCAGGTTTTCTGTGGAACCACAGTGAAACCGACAAACAGCACGGATCTGGGTCTACCTGGACAGGGCTTAATTTAAGAAAGGAATGTAAACACAACCCTTATAAACATTGATTCCTGTCCAGCGGGTGGCCAGAAAAATAAACAGTCTGGAGGTCGGAAAGATTTTTTTTCTTTTGGTAAGGGCTCTAACTGCAACTTTTGATAAAAAAACAAAAAAACAAAAAAAAAAAAAACGTTTTAGTCTGCCCTAAAGTACCCACTCAGGTGGTAAACAGGTAACAAACTATTTTTAAGGTTGGCCTAATCCTGAATCCCACAGGCCCATTCTTACTCTGAAATATGACATGAAACCATATAATCTTATATCTTTCGAAAGGGAATTATAAAGCCTTTCCATTAATACATCATTTGTGTAAACTTATCGTTTATTCCTAATTCTCAAAGTAGGCCTGTAGAATATAGGCTTTAGGCAGTATCTGTTTAAAACTTTTGAGGGGAAAATGTCGGAAAAATTGAATTTGCCTGAAAATTGACAACCCCGATCTAACTTTCAAGCACATTGTAAAAACATTAGAAGATCATTTAATGACTTCATCAACAGGGTGATATCTGGCTGAGCCATTATATAAACTTATTTTGTATTATTGAGTGAATGATTTTTTTATATACACGCTAAGAAAAGGATTATGTAGACATCGATTATACTCCACAGCTCAGAAATTGGTCCCATCGTGGCTAGATCTTTACTATAAAGATCCAAATTAGGAAGACTTTTATCTCATAACCTTTGTTTCTGTTGTTGGCATTATTTCATTATTACATTATCATACCAATAGGGAGAGTTCGCCAAAAGCGGTCAGAAGTGGGTCAAACTTGACACCATACTGCCTAGAGTACTAATTACAGGTACCAGTGGTGGTCACTGGTGACACACCTGACTGACCAGATCACAGTGGCCGCTGGTCAAGGTGACCCACCTGTATACACCTGGCTGGTACCAGTCAGGCCCTTTTGCACCGCTATTTGGATGGACATGCCCTATTAAATATTAATTAACTTCAAATAAAGAAAAAATTCTCCAATCGATTAATGATATTCCGATACTAAAATGGGACTAATGTTATTAATAGGGTTTATATATGTATATCCCATGCAACAAATATCTATTGAGTAAACTTACATTAACTGTCAAGTATCATTAAATAATGGTCAAGTCAAATTATCACATGTAGCGATCGGAAACCATAACAACGTACAGAGAATACAAATAACAAATTCAGGTTACACCTTCTTGAATTTCGTAATGCATAATGTCATATCCCCCTGACAATTTAAAAAAAACACGAAATCATAACCTTTAAAAAAAAAATCAATACAGATGAAATACCTAAAAGAAAACCTATAAAATAGTTTACAATTTACATGTTTTTTCCCCAGATATATAATCCACGCATGGCTGGGTCCCACTCTGCCACTTCGTCTGTTAGGAGAATACTCTCTGCACTGTAGCCACTACTTGGACATCCCCGGCAGCCAAGGCTACACCAGTGAAAACTACTGGACTATTTGGGGCCACACAGCATAGTCATCGTATAATGCCAGTATAGGCCTTTTTCATTAAGAGTGTTGCGCCCCCTGGTGGAGTAAATGGAACCAATGTTTTAGGTCATTTTCCATAGTTAACCTTTATGCTTCACTTCATATAGGTTAACTATGGGAAATGACCTAAAACATTGGTTCCATTTACTTCACCAGGGGGCGCCACAACCTAATGAAAAAGGTCTATATAGTTAGAGGCGTAAATAGCAGAGTCAGTTCCCACATATAAGTTTTTTTCTGGCGTGGAGGGTGATTCACTGCAGAGTGGGTTGTGTCCGTCTTTACGAGTTCTGAGATCTGGGGTAATGTTGAGTGCGGTTGAGTGTATCGGTCACGCCTGACTGAACATTGTCGTAGAAGATGTGCGCTCACTGTACTTTGTCGTAGAAGATGTGCGCCAGGGGATACCGAATGATGAGGGCCAGTATGGAGCACAGGGCCTGAGGAGCAATAAAGCAAAACGTCAGTATCAAAGGTTGCAACTATGAATCCTATGAATGTCATTTTCACATGACAAAAATTCTTTTAAAATGAATAAAAAAATCACAAAATCCTTAGCACTCTGAATATCTATTTAGACACTTCCTTTTCTTTTTTAGTCCATGTAGATCTTATATTTTGAATGGTCGTTTGCAAACTCTAATATTTGAATGATTCCTGCTGTTTTCATCCATGTTTTCAATGACAAAACTTGGCTAAAATTAAGATGCAGGTGCGTAAAATAGGGAAATCAGCTATCTAGGATGGGAAGAAGTGTATGTTAGTTACCTGGCAGATGAGTAAATAGATGGCGAGCGAGCGCTCGTGAGTTGGACCGAGCAGTTTGAGCGCCATGTTGATAATGGTCATGTTGCTGCACTCGGTGACCTTACCGTCCTCGCCCTGACCGCGCCTTACATGGACGAGACCGAGCAGCTCGAAGACCCGGACGCAGAGCGAGCCGAGCAGACCTAAGTCACCCTCCTTGTAACTTGTGTAACTCATGTGGAGTTTGTCGCTTTTGGCGTCAAATCTGTGTGGAAAATAAGTAGGTGTAGCTCATATATATGCGTGGAAAAAAGAACAATCTGTCAGAATACACTTAGAATAATATTTCTTGTATACCACATATCTGTTAATTTTTACTGCACACCATTGGAACCAATACTCAGAATATGCCTACCATATTACTTTTTGTATACAATTACAACTTTTTGTACAGGTCTACTAGATTCCTCTGGCTCCAGGCTAAAAGAATTGGGACCAAGGCACAGGATCCACTGCGCAGAATCAAGAAAAAGGTTTATCGCCCAAAAGAATATCAATTTAAGAGAAATTTGTGTCGCTATTAATTACTGTTGTATGCTTGATTGAATGTATTTTCTCCCTTCTTCTTTTTCTCAGTTCTTATCATATATGTAATAAAAACAGGCTGATAGGCTGCTTGTACCGTCTCAGGATAATCAAGTTATTTGAAAATCAATAAAAAAAAAAAAAAAAAAAAAGAACTCACCTGGGTAGTCTGTGACGTGGACAGGGCACGAAGTGGAATAGTTGGGGCACAGAGAAGAGGAAGTTAAAGACTTGAGGAATCATGAAGAGGAGCATGGTTTTACTGAAGTGTCCGAGGATGGCGACCACCGCGAAGGTCATCCCCGAGAAGTAGCAGAACGTGTCGCCCACAAACACCCGCGATGGGTACCTAGAATGAGAATTTTTGAAAATTGTTATAATTAATTTTGTTATGATTTTTTTTTTTTTTTTTTTTTTTTTTTTAATTAATTCTGTTTCCTGTACAAACAAGATCTTCCAACAGAGATTAATACATGTTATACATTGTTTGTTATACATTGTTTGTTAGACTATTTCTTAGTAGAACGTGTCGCCCACAAACACCTGCGATGGGTACCTAGCAGGAGAATTTTTGAAAATTGTTATAATTAATTTTGTCATGATTTTGTTATACATTGTTTGATTGAATATTTTTTTCAAATTGTTATCATTTTATTTATTTTTTTCCCTTTAATCAATATAAAGGTCATCCTTGAGAAGTAGCAAAAAGTGTCCCCCACAAATACCTGCGACGAGTACTTAGTATGAGAAATAATGGAAAACCTTCTTTTTGTTGTTGCATACGTTTATATTATATTTATTTGAATGCGTGTTTTTTTCAAAATTATTTCCCATCTCTGTTTTTGTTAATTTACATTTCTTATTAAAGCGGTCATTCCTGAGAAGTATTAGATCAATGTAACTAACATGGGAAATGTCTTGAATATAGGTTTTTCTTTGAATTAACTTTGGGGGGGGGGGGGTTATTTTCCTATAAGTTGTTTTAAATAGAGGTCAGTCTCGAGAAGTAGCAAACGATGACTTTTAGGTTTATAGGCAATTCTTACCAGTTGTGTCTTAGTAGTCCATAACACACAGCTACGTAGGGTAACATGAAGTATAACGAGAAGATGTGGGCTTCACGGAACTCACCTAAAGCAACAAAGAAAACAAAGTAAACATGGATTAGATTTGTTCAACGTCTTTTCAGGTAAAGGAATTCGGTATAGCTTATCTTCCTACAATTCCGATATTAAAAGAATGAATTTATACAAAAACGTAAGTGGTAAGATTAGATTACAGAGATATTTTTCAAAAGAAAAGTGCATGTTATTCAATAGAATTATACTAATGAAATGCAAAACTAAAAATCCTACATTTCAAAGAGAGGTGTGGTGCACAAAGTTGTCCCTGAATTGTAATGTAAAACAGACCTATAACTTTTAATCAGCTCGGAAATTGACTATCGGGAATTATTTCGGGAATTGATTTCTAATTAACATCAAGAATAGGACGGGAACACATACATCCAACATACAATTTGAAGGAGAATATGAAATGCTTTCTAATGGTATATAACATATGAATAATCAGCCCTTATTCCTTCTGCCGATTTCCAAAAATCGCTAGCAAAATCGGTGAGAGGAAACAGCCTTCATAGGATAGGGCGGCCTGTATTCCACATACCGATTTTGATACTGGCGATTTTGTATCTTATTAATTTTCTCTACTGGCATGAGACAACATAATTATATAAATACCAAACACCATTATAGAGAAGTTGTAAAACTTGTCTAGCCATAGATAACACGTCAATTCGCACTGCCGATTTTAAGATCGACAGCATAATAGGCACATATACGGAGTAAACGGGTTAGCGGGATTTCCGTCATCGCGCGGTGAAAATCAATTCTGTGCTCTGTAGGTTGGCTACATAGCATTGGAGGGAGAAAAGGGAATTTTCACGATTTCGGGAAAACTGGGCATTTCAGGAAAATTTGAAGCCTTGTATGGCATTTATGGGATCAATTCCTACATTTTTCTTGATTACTGTATGAAGATTGGACCAATATTAAAAACGTTAGAGCGAAATAACCTGTTTTCTCCCAAAGGAGCCTATGTTAAAAGCACCACCAACTACCGATCGCGTTTTCGCTGAAATTTCGGTGCGCGATGCTCTCTTTTGAGACCCGCATACCCGATATAGTCTTAACTCTTACCGCTGATTTCTATGATATTGAAGACGACGACGGACATGGCGATGACCAAGGACTGGCCGGCCTCTATGCCGTTAATACCGGCCAGAATGTTAATGGCGTTAGTGCAGAAAACGGCCAGCATTCCCATGTACACGTAATACAACACGCCTGAAAAAGACAAACAAAATAAAGTGTAAACCACGGAGGTAGGATAAAATTTGAGAAGAAATATCCTCTGATCACAGATAGAGCAAGCTTCGAAAAGACAGCACAAAAGTGTATATTACAGAGTTAGGATGAAATTTGGGAAAATATGGCCTCTGGTCATAAAATACTACACGCTTAGAAAAATAAAAAAATAAATCACCGGGAATGGAAAAGGTTTGTTCTTTGAGGAAGAAATGTTAAAACGTTTAAGGCAAAAAGAAAAGGAAATCAAGAAAACGAAGAAAAGAGGCCTCGCTGTATCTATGATAACCTCTACTTCGTATTTTTGTTACAAAGATTATTTGAAGAATCACATGGTCTATCATGTAAAGTGACAGTCATCTTTTTATAGAGACATTTATTTGAGGCTTCTCTCAGTTTAAGCAGTCTGCGTCTATGGGAATTCAAAAATGTTTTACAAACTTCAAGTTCAAGGAGGCCTTTTTAAAAATAATTTTCTTGTGTTTGGATTCATGTGTTAGTAGTCTAGTCCTGATAGAGCGTCCCGAAGCTATTGTACTTTCGATGCAAAAAAAAACAACGCCCCTCACAAATTTCAAGACGCCCCCTTTATGTAAGTTCATTAGTCTCATTTCGTTCTAACATAATGAACATCAAGAATACCCTCACATGGGATACACCCTCCCAGAAAGAGAGGGAAATTTGAGCTGCCTTTGTTTCTTGTGGTCTTGATACTGGGAACTAAAGCCACGTCTCCACATCTAACAGAATGAACCCGCATTTTCTGGTCTCTAATTCCAGTCTCTAATCTTATTAAAGCCAGACATAAACGGCGCGTCTCTATTCATGGCGCGAAGTCGGTACACTAATTGTCTAGTTCACTGTATTGTTATATGAAAAGCTGCATCGTCGGACAGTTGACAGCTTTTGTCTTGGGACTAAGGGGTGCAAACAAACTATTGAAACATTGCGAACTCGACACACGTGAACGTAGACGCTCTGATGTATGTTTATGTATATAATTTGTCAATTATAAGATACACAGGGACGGAAGTTGGCAGAAAGTACATAGAAATAGAAGTTTCTGACTACCCCAAAACTTTACCGCGCATTCCAGTGGAAAACGCTCGTGCGCCATATGAGAGTGGTTCAATACGATAGACCGGACCATGTAAGAATATAACAGGAAAATAATTACATACATCTAAAATTTGACGATTATAAGAAATAAACACTAGGATCAGCTTTCATAGATTGTTTTGATTTTAGTTAACCATTTGAATACATTAACTCCGAAATCACATAATGGCATATTGAAAGAAGCCACATTAACAGGGTTCCCACGCATATTTGAAAATCAATTTAAGACCTTTTTAAGACCAAATTAAGACCAGAATTCGGAAAAATTAAGACCTATCGACTGCTTGCAAAGAAAAATTTCAGAATATATCCTATGATTTTAATCTAATTTAAGTGTACTAAGTTGAAAGTAGGATCTGGAATTTTCTTAGTTACTTCAAGGCTACTCCACTTTGACTTCTTAAAAAAATCCATTTAAGACCTTTTTAAGACCTCTAGCTAAAAAAAGGTCAAATTTAAGACCTTTTTAAGGCCGTAAATTTGAGAAAATTAATTTAAAAACTTTTAAGACCTGCATAAGAACCCTGATTAAAAAACTATCAGTTGCCACTCTCCTGGGCCGTACATAGTACCCACCTATATCTATGCTGTAGCCTAGAAGGGGCCTGAAGGGTCCTGGTACGATGATCACCGTTAGGTCAAAGGTCACAAAGTACACCATGAGAAGGGGGAGCGACGCGATCGTCGGCAGCAGCAGTTTGTGTCGCCACCGAAGGTCGAGAACGTCATCGGCGAACCCCAGAAAAATCATACAGCAGACTGAGAGCAGAGCGGCCAGAAACTCCACGTACTGGGGGGAAAATACAGAAAAATGTTACTGTGAAAGTATAATTGGAATGCTTCATACATGTTTTACGTATAACCAGCAGGGCTCACTGAATTTTAAACTGGCTGGGTGTCTTGCACTTAAACTTGGAGGTCCCATTGCGTCAACCTTGATCGGGGTATGATTTCTAGTTTTGTCATGAGTGGTGTCATGATAATAAATATACTCTTCTCTTTGTCAGTACATGTACATGCTCATAATTACCAGCATTAGATCTCTACTCGTTTTACCAGCATTTTATTGGCTCTTAGATCTATTGTTTTACCTGAACAATTTACCCAATGTATAAATAACTCACTTCACTAAAAGGAAACTTGGCGATCTCACGACTGGCAAGGTAGCCGTAGAAGGGGATGGGGATGAAAATAAACATGATGATGAGGTAGACAGCGCCACAAACTACACCTTGAGCCTCCGGTCTGCAATACAAAGTGGAGAAATAGGGATAGATCATAGTGATTACGATCATCAAATTTATTTTAAATCTATTCAACAATTATGCCAAGAGAGTACTATAGTTTCTTTTTCATTTTTACCGATGGATAATCCATGGGAAAAGGTTAGATATTTTTTTGCCCTATCACGTTCTATGAATATGTAGATCTATTTACGTTTAGATCTAATAGACTCTAATGCATATTAATTTCGAAATTTAAAGTTCATAGATCCAGAATAAAATCACTTTCCATAAAAAAAAAAACTTTTACACTTCCCGGTCCATCCCCAGAAAAAAGATATCACCATGTATTACATAGTCAAGTTACTTCAAAGTTGTAGATAAACTCCCCCGATGACATCGGCGATGTGAAACAGACAAGATCTGTTCAACTTTTTTAATTGTTCCATTTTATTTCGGAAAATGTCAGAAAAGGCTCTGTTAGTAGATAGTAGGCATATTATTTATATTATCATTTCGTCGCACCTAATGTAGAGATGCAATTTATAATATTGGGATGACATTGCATGCATGTTTCTCAACATTAGGGGACTGGCTCATAAATGACAGCCTGGCACAACATGTCACTTGTTGGTTGGTTACTCACACTTTCTTCTTGCTGATTTTGCTCATGTCAACACCGAACAAGTTGGCGCGGATAAACATATCTTGCAGCTTGGGAATCAACCTGTGTGTCAAGGCGTAGGCCACGCACGAAAGCGCGGCACTCACCCACACAGTATTTGGCACTTTTACAGTATCCATGGCGTTGAAAACCTAAATTTTCAAGTGTATTTCTCTATCGGGAGCCTACGTGTCCACCATATTTCTTCTCGCGGCCCACTTCCGCGAGAGTTCACACGAGACTTCCGGTGATGTGTCCTTGGCGCTGATTGGTCGAGAGATTTACTTGAATTTCGCGCCAAGCAATCTGATTGGCTGCACAGACCGTCCGTCCGGGGAGTATAAAAGGGAGACGCAGGGGTTTCGAATACACATCTTACGAAGACACTCTCTACGTGACACAACCTCCACAAAACTCATCATGTCTGGACGCGGAAAAGGTGGCAAGGCGAAGGGAAAGAGCAAGACCCGTAGCTCCCGTGCTGGGCTTCAGTTCCCTGTCGGACGTATCCATCGTCTTCTCCGCAAAGGAAACTACGCCGAGAGAGTTGGAGCCGGCGCCCCAGTCTACCTGGCCGCCGTCATGGAATACCTGGCCGCTGAGGTTCTCGAGCTGGCAGGAAACGCCGCCCGTGACAATAAGAAGTCCAGGATCATCCCCCGCCATCTCCAGCTGGCCATTCGTAACGACGAGGAGCTGAACAAACTTCTGTCCGGTGTGACCATCGCCCAGGGTGGCGTCCTCCCCAACATCCAGGCCGTCCTTCTGCCCAAGAAGTCTGGAGCCGCCGGCGGGAAGAAGTCGAGCCAGAGCCAGGAGTTCTAGACAGCACAAACCCATCCCCCCCACACACAAACGGCCCTTCTAAGGGCCACCCAACTCTCACAAGAGTTTGATCTCTCACTCAATTGCTTTTTCCCCAACTTTGTTTCACTTCCTTTCAGTTAGGTTTCCGTGTCGCCATGCCGGCCGGAGCGCGCCAAATTTGAATCGCAAAGGCGGGAGCTGTCATGGCGGCGGGTGAGCCCACTCCGCGACATGGCTTTCTGAACTGAAGTCGCCTCGCTGACCACACGTGGCCACTCTAAAGTGTTAATTTATAGGAACTATATCCACTCCTTCACATGCCACCGTGTTAAGTTTGTAGAATGTGTAATTATTGGGAAGCAGGGGCGGATCCAGGAATTGTTTAGGGGGGGGGCCAAGATTTGAAATTTTATAGTTGTATATGAAGACTGAACTGTTGGACGGCGAAGCCGTCCAGGGGGAGGGTATGGGAGGGGTACCCCCTCCCATTCGGGGGGTATGGGGGGCCACCCCCAGAAAAAAATTGAAAATTTAACCTATCATTCATGGAATCTGAAGCATTCTGAGGCACATATGTGACCTTCAGAGATAATATTTTTTCCTAATATTTTTATAGCCATTCTTCCAGGGAGTGATAGGGAATGTGAGAGTGTATTGCAAAGTGAGGGTATAAGAGGGGGGTACCCTCCCATAGGGGGGTTTGGGGGGCCACCCCCAGAAAAAAATTGAAAATTTAACCTCTCATTCCTGGAATCTGAAGCATTCTGAGGCACGTATGTGACCTTCAGAGATGATATTTTTTCCTAATATTTTTATAGCCATTCTTCCAGGGAGTGATAGGGGATGTGAGAGTGTATTGCAAAGTGAGGGTATAAGAGGGGGGTACCCTCCCATAGGGGGGGTTTGGGGGGCCACCCCCAGAAAAAAAATTAAAAATTTAACCCCTCATTCATGCAATATGAAGCATTCTGAGGGTATTTGGAAGGGGAAGTCAGGGCTGGGAGAACCACAAGGCTGGGAGGGGAGGTATAGGGCCGACAGGGTAAATATAGGGCTGACAGGGGAAGCATAGGTCCGACAGGGAAAGTATAGGGCCGACACCTTTATACTGCGTGCAGCCCCTCACAGGTCGGTCCCCTTCCCCAGCGGGGCTCAACATTAAAAAGAGGAGCCAGTGAAATTTCACTTCTGGTTATTTTACACGTCATATGTTAGATTTAATCCTTATTTAGTAGTAGTCCAAGTTTCAGTGTGATTAATTGATTCATTCATGTTAAAAATGAGCTTCAAATTTTAATAACCCTCATAGCTCTCTGACCATCAGGAAAACACACATCTGTGTGTGACGTCACACAAAATCCGTTATTTTAACATTTTAAACATTTAATTACCTTTAAAAGACATTAAAATTATGAATTTTTGCCATTACTTCATTCCATAATTTAAAACATTTTAGGATTAAATAAAAACGGTTTCGATAATTAGTTTGTGTTATTTCTACATTTCTAAAATTCTATCTGATCTGTGTGTGACGTCACACACAGACATATGCTCTGTACATGATGGACAAGCTGCACACAGGAACCAGTCTGTAAAATTTACAAAAACATTCATAAAAATGAAAATATTATAGGTACACATGTAAAATTTGGTATGACAACTCCCTTAACGTCAAGGATCATAAAAATATGTTATTTTATGGTCACCGACCCCTCCCTTTAAGCATTGCCCGCCTGCCCAGGGCAGGTAAAACTTGAGGTGGGGCAGGTAAATGTTGACATTCACTGCCCAAAGGGGTGGTAATTATTTTTAGCATATAATAATATTCTAGTAAAGTTGGGCAGGTAAATTGAATTTGGGCAGGTAAAATTGTGTCCACCCCTGCCCGACGGGCAGCAAGGCCAAAAACCTTAATGCTGAGCCCTGTACCAGCCCTCAGAAGTCGGCCCCACTCCCCTATAACAAATATCCATTGTCTTCCAGCCCTCACAGGGCGGGCCCCCTCCCTCCAACATAATCCAATGTCTACCAGCCCTCACAGGTCGGCCCCCCTCCCTATAACACATAGCATATGTCAACCAGCCCTCACAGATCCGCCCCCCTCCCTATAACACATAGCATTGGTCTACCAGCCCTCACAGGTCGGCCCCCCTCCCTAAAACACACATCATAGGTCTACCAGCCCTCACATGTCGGCCCCCCTCCCTATAACATATATCTAAGGTCTACCAGCCCTCACAGGTCGGCCCCCCTCCCTATAACACATATCATTGGTCTACCAGCCCTCACAGGTCGGCCCCCCTCCCTATAACACATATCATTGGTCTACCAGCCCTCACAGGTCGCCCTCCCTCCCCCTAACACATAGCATAGGTCTACTAGCCCTCACAGGTCGCCCTCCCTCCCTCTAACATATATCTAAGGTCTACCAGCCCTCACAGGTCAGCCCCCCCCTCCCTCTAACATACATACAAAGTCAACTAGCCCTTACAGGTCAGCCCCCCTCCCTTTGACCCATCTAAGGTCTACCAGCCCTCATAGGTCGCCCCCCCTTTCTCTTCTCTTCTTTTCCTTTCTCTTCCCTCTCCCTCTTTCTTTCCTCTTTTTTTTTTTTTTTGGAGGGGGGGGGGGGGGGGGCCAAGGCCCGTCTGGCCCCCCCCCTGGATCCGCCAATGGGAAGAAGCTACCAAAAATAATTTAGTTCGCGCTTTTTCGGATAACTTTGGGGCGGATCGTGGGTGACAGTTCTCTACCTTTCAAGTTTCAGTTTCAGCTTCAGCAATACAATGGTAGCATGATGGGAATCGGCCATCACTGCATCAGGGATATATTATAAAATTTGTTGATTATGCACCCGGCAAAAAATGAGTCATTCTAGGCTAATACACCTATACAGGGTCACACAATTTTTTCTTTTGGATTCTTTTCCCTAGTTGTTCAAGACTCAATTCCCTCCCCTTTCTAAAGATTCAATAGGCCTAGTTTTATTTTATTGGGTACAACTGAACTCAGTTGCCAGATTTTAGGTCCTTATTTCTCATTATCTGTCAGTCTTAAATTACTTTACTTCAGAGATGGAAGTTTTTAAATTTTGTCTGATTTAAGATTTTTTCACTTCAAGTTCAACACACCGAGTCTGCCTAAGATAATGACTTTCAAAATAATTGTTCACATCACGTTTTATATAATTTTAAGATCACTAGATCAATGTAAGTATTAGGATGTCTTAGTTTCGAAATGATACCTGGCTCATCAATTTCTGAATTTAAGTATTTTAAGTCCACGATATGCAAAAAGGAAAAATCCAAGGTTAGACTATAGATCTACAGTCGAAAGTTTGGCATCACTACCCTGAACAATTCTTAAAATTTGTTTGGACATCACGAAAAACTGTCAGCCCTGATTAAAAAACCATCTGCCCAAATTTTGAATTATGAGAAACTGTACTAATGGCTTAGTACTTTTAATATATTGTCATGTTATATAATCCAACAAGGATCAGGCTTAGCAAGTCTACTTCTAGTCTACTCTTAGAAAGAAATATTTTGCGCTCCTAGCGCCACCTGTTAACCAGTATAAAAGGTGTTGCAAAGTGGGGAGCAGTTAGTTTTAGTGAGAATGTCAGCTAAGTAAGTTTAGCCAAGGAGTTATACTTGGAGTAAGTACATCGGCTCCGTGTAACAGACTGGAGTTTACCAATACCCATTACCTCGGACATAGGATTGTGATAGAGCTGAGTACTAGAATGGTCTAGAAGGTGTTGGAGCAACTCGTGTTCTAAATGTGGTTGATTGCTGATAGGAGATGGGAGGTGGACTGATGAAGACTTATACATGGTGGCTTTGACTCGGGATGAGATGTTTATTGAATAAAAACCCTTTCATATTAAGAAGCTCCCTCATCGTTCATTTCTTTTGAACTATTGGGAAGTGAACGGACAAACTTTAAACGCAGTCTGAATTACT